>JARQOD010000010.1:96975826-97222292 GCA_033576555.1 Oophaga sylvatica
ACCACTAGAATGGTGTTCTTCCTTGAGAGGTTGGTAACTCCACAATGAAGTCCATAGAAATGGATCCCCACGGCGGGACGGGGTGGGAAAGGCTGTAACAGACCAGTTGGTGAGGAGCGAGGTGTTTTGCATCTTGCACAGACTTCACATGAAGTGACATAGTTTAAAACATCCTTCCTGCAAGTGGGCCACCAAAAGAAACGAGAAATAAATTCCTGTGTCTTTAGAATTCCTCTATGCCCAGCTATCTTGGAATCGTGAATGAGTTGCAATACTCTCAATCTGACTGTTTCAGGAATATACAGGCGTTGCCCCTGAATCCACACACCATTCTTAAAGACAAGACTTACGTCCCTTGGGGGTTGTGCCAAAAAGGAATCCGCATGGTATGCTTCCTTGATGTCCTTAAGTAGGTCTTGATTATGAATTACTCCTAGGAATCTAGAGTCAGGAAGAATAGTCTTAGGAGGAGTAATTGGACGTGTCTCTGCTGAGTAAATCCTAGAGAGTGCATCAGCCTTTCCATTACGCGATCCTGGTCTATAAGAAATGATAAAATTAAATTGGTTTAAGAAAAGATTCCAGCGAGCCTGGCGAGGAGTCAGGCACTTAGCCGACCTGATAAACTCAAGGTTACGATGGTCTGTCAGGACGACTATTTGCTGTGCAGCTCCCTGAAGAAGGTGTCTCCATTCTTGAAGGCGGCAATAATGGCCAACAACTCTCTATTGCCCACATCGTAGTTCCTCTCAGCCGAAGACAACTGCTGGGAAAAGAAGGCACAGGGATGCAAGACATTCTTCTCACCTGTTCTCTGAGAGAGTATAGCTCCAACGGCACAGTCTGAAGCATCCACCTCTATTATGAAGCAAGCTCGGGTTGGGATGTACTAGTATAGGTGCAGTGGTAAATTTATCTTTTAGACGGGAAAATGCTTCCTGGGCTTGGGGAGTCCAGGAGAACCTAGACTCTTTCCGGGTAAGTTGGGTGATAGGTGACACTACCTCAGAGAAATTTCTAATGAAACGTCTATAAAAGTTGGCAAACCCGATGAAGCGCTGTACCTCCTTCACATTTCTAGGACTTGGCCAATCCTTGATGGCTTGGGTTTTGCTTCCATCCATACTAATTCCTTGTGTAGACAGTACATACCCCAGAAATTGAATTTCGGTCCTATGGAATTCACACTTTTCAAGTTTGATGTAGAGATGATTTTGTCTTAGACGTTCCAAGACCATTCTCACATGTCCATGATGTTCCTCTGTGGAGTTAGAAAAGATTAGAATATCATCCAAATAAATTACCACGAATGTATCTAGGAGATCCCTGAAGATGTCATTCACCAAGTGTTGGAAAGTGGCTGGGGCGGTACTCAGACCAAAAGGCATAACTAGATATTCAAAGTGTCCATAGCGTGACCTGAATGCAGTCTTCCATTCATCCCAGGTCTAATACGGACTAAGTTATAGGCCCCACGAAGATCTAGTTTAGAGAAATTTTGGCATGTCGCACTCTCTCCAATAACTCAGGGATTAAAGGCAATGGATAACGGTTTCTAATAGTAACCTTATTGAGTTCCCTATAGTCTACGCATGGTCTCAGAGATCCATCTTTCTTCTTTACAAAGAAGATGGGTGCACCTGCAGGAGATGAAGAGGGGCGTATGAAGCCCTTGGCTAGATTTTCATCTATGTAATCCTTTAAAGCCTTTAGCTCGGGCCCCGCCAGGGGGTAGATCTTACCAAAAGGTATCTCTGCTCCAGGCAATAATTCAATTGGACAATCATATGGACGGTGAGGAGGAAGCTGGTCAGCATTCTTCTTGTCACATAAATCCACATAGTCCTGGTATACAGCTGGTAGTTCAGGGACTGACATGGTTCCTTTAGGAACAGAGCAAGCTGAAACTTTTGGACTCATCTGTTTCTCTGGAAAGTGTAATTCCTTGGTCTCCCAGTTAATGGTAGGATTCTGAGCCTGCAGCCATGGTAGCCCTAGAATAATGGGAAAGTGGGGAGAAGAGATAAGCATAAAGGACAGTTTCTCTTGATGATCTTTACCCATAAGAACCCTCAAAGGCTCTGTTTCCTGATCCACTGGTCCAGAGGTCAGCAGGGAGCCATCCACAGTTTCCATCTGTACTGGAGTAGCCTTCTTCACTGAACGTATCCCCTGTTTCAGAGCAAAGGAGACATCCATAAAATTTCCACTTGCCCCTGAGTCGATCATAGCAGAGCTAGACACCCAAGCTGAGTCAACCCAGAGTTTGATGGAAAGAAAGCAATGAGAATTGTTTTTCTTACAACTCAGCTGGGACACCGCTGAGGAAACTTGAAAAATGGCAGCGTTTACACAGTCAACGTCCTCAGAGGTAACGGAGTTTAAGTCCGAGAAATCAAGATCTGTTGCTGCAGATCTCTCTGGAGCCTGAGGCTCGGACCTGACAGATCCCCTCTCGCAACACTCACAATGAATGAGTGCTGCAGTAGTCTTACGAGAACGGCTGGGGCAGTTTATAATGAAGTGCCCTGACTTACCACAATAGAAACATAGATTCTCCTTAAAACGATGTTCCTTGCGTGCATCACTAACCGTCGTTGTAAAGAGTCTACCTGCATGGGTTCAGGTTCAGGTTCCCGTGTAATCCTACTCAAAGGTTCCTTAGCTGGAGAGGAAGGTAGGAAAAGGTTAGTGCGATTGCTTTCGAACCATCTCTCTTGCCTGCGTTCAGTCAGACGAGTATCAATACGGATGCAGTAGTTAATAAAGTCACCTAACGCAGTGGGAGGGTCGGCACGAGCAAGTTCATCCTTAATCAGTGGAGATAACCCCTTTCGAAAAATAGATTTTTTGGCGGAACTGTCCCAGGTGGTATCAAGGGCCCATCTCCTGAAATCCAAGGCATATTCAGCTACCGAGTGCTTACCTTGGCGCAAAGCTAACATGGCTGCTTCAGCTGTTGCACCTCGATTGGGGTCATCAAACACCTGCCCCATGGCTGAAATAAAAGCATCAAGGTGATTCAAACAATCATCCTCAGTCTCAATCAGAGGGTTTGCCCACATCAAAGCCTTGTTGGTAAGCAACATAATTATAGTAAGCACCTTAGATCGTTCAGTGGGAAATTGTGAAGCATGTGCAGAAAAAAAAGATTGCATTGATTAATAAATCCCCTGAATTTCTCACGTTCACCGCCAAAACGAAAAGGGGGCAACTTGGGAATCCCAGAACTCGGGGCTACGGCAGGAGTCTGGACTCGCTCCTCTAGAACCTCAATCCTGGCTCGCAAATCCTGGGCAGTCTGTCCAAACACTTGCAAATTGTGATTAGTGAGGTCCTGTAGGCTTGAAAAACGGGTCTTTATATTCTGCAAATCTGTAAGGATATTATCAGTCACTCCACAAAGTTCCTTCATGCGGGCCTCCATTTTCCAGATCTTTCAAGACAGGAGCACTGGAAGAAGAGGAGAGGAGAAAAAAAAAAAAAACAATAGTGTTTACCTGTGGCAACACTGCAGAGAGAAAAAAAAAACCAAGGGAACTGCTCACCTGGAATGGTTGTGAGAAGTCACAACCACTATCATCACAGAAAGTTCACCCGGACATCTGATATCCACAGTTACAGCAGACAAAAAAGAGAAAAGAAAAAAAAACAATAGTGTTTACCTGTGGTAACACTGCAGAAAAAAAAACACTTAAGGGAATTGCTCACCTGGAATGGTTGTGAGAAGTCACAACCACTGTCATCACAGAAAGTACAACCGGACATCCGATATCCACAGTTACAGTAGACACAGCCTTTCCAGACCCAGCAGACACTAACATTTGGCTTCAGAATCTTGTAATGTATGTAGTACAGTTCATATAGCGTCTTGTGCTTGGGTGCGATGAAAATACATGAGACACAGGTTTGATATAGAAAGTCTTGTATTCTTCATACAAGTTGGCAAAAATAGTCACACAGTTTGCAGACACAGAAACAGGAGACACAGCAGGCCAGAGTAATCTAAGCTCAGCAATCACTCTCCACAACAGGTTCAGGATCTTCTTCTCTGTTACCGTAAGTCCATGCAAATGTGGGTCTTTCAAAGAGCAGGGTTCAGAGTCCACAAGTGCTTCAGAGTTCCTCAGTAGGAATAGCTGGAGTACAGGGTCCAAGGCTTTAGGAGTCAGGTCACAGGTTCACTGCAGGCTAGATTCTGAAGCACTGATTGCTCAGCTGTGGCTGCTTAAGAAGCAAAGGAGAGAATCAGGGCGGGAACATGCAAGCTGGAAACTCCATTCTGACTGAGGGCAAGATAGCTGCAGCAAGACAGAAAGTAAAATGGCTGACGAACAAACTGAGTTTCAGGAACATGTACACAGAACCTTACACACTGTTTAGACACATCAGGGGCTCTCCAAATGCGACATGGCGTTCAATCTCAATTCCAGCCAATTTTGGTTTGAAAATGTCAAATGGCGCTCTTTCCCCCCACATATAGGGTATCAGTATACTCAGGACAAATTGGACAACAGCCTTTGGGATCCAATTTCTCCTCCTACCCTTGGGAAAATAAAAAATTGAAGACTAAAGATCATGTTTGTGGAAAAAATATGATTTCAAAGTGCTCACCACACATCTAGATACGTTCCTTAGGGGTCTAGTTTCCAAAATGGTTTCACTTGTGAGGGTTTTCCACTGTTTAGGCACATTAGGTTCTCTCCAAACGTGACATGGCGTCCAGTCTCAATTCCAGCCAATTTTGGTTTGAAAAAGTCAAACGGCGCCCTTTCCCTTCCGAGCCCTGCCATGCGCCCAAACAGTGTTTTTCTCCCACTTATGGGGTATCGGCGTACTCAGGAGAAATTGCACAACAACTTTTTCTGTCAATTTTCTCCTTTTACCCTTGTGAAAATAAAGAAATTGTTTGTAAAAGATCATTTTTGTGACTAAGAAGTTAAATGTTCATTTTTTCCTTCCACTTTGCTTCAGCTCCTGTGAAGCACCTGAAGGGTTAATAAACTTCTTGAATGTGGTTTTGAGTACCTTGAGGGGTGAAGTTTTTAGAATGGTGTCACTTTTGGGTATTTTCTGCCATATAGACCCTCAAAGTGACTTCAAATGTGGGGTGGTCCGTAAAAAAATTTTTTTGCAAATTTTGTTGTTAAAATGAGAAATCGCTGGTCAACTTTTAACCCTTATAACTTCCTAACAAAAAAATAATTGTGTCCAAAATTGTGCAGATGTAAAGTATACATGTGGGAAATGTTATTTAGAAACTATTTTATATGACAAGTTTCTCTGTTTTAAGGGCATAAAAATTCAAAGTTTGAAAATTGTGAAATATTCAAATTTTTTGCCATATTTCCATTTTTTTATTAATAAACGCAAGTTATATCGAAGAAATTTTACCACTATCATGAAGTACAGTATGTCATGAGAAAACATTCTCAGAATTGCCAAGATCTGTTGAAGCGTTCCAGAGTTATAACCTCATAAAGAGACAGTGGTCAGAATTGTAAAAATTGGCCCGGTCATTAACATGCAAACAACCCTTGGGAGTAAAGGTATTAAAATGGTATCACTTTTTGGAGGTTTCCAATATATAGGATCTCCAACGTCACTTCAAAATTGGATAGATCCCTGAAAAAAATAATTTTGTAAATTTCCTTGGAAAGAGGAAAAATTGCAGGTATATTTTTAAACCTCCTAAAATGCCAACAGAGTAAAATAACATTTTACAACTAGTGCTGATGTAAAGCAGACATGTGGGAAAAGTTATTTATTAATATTTTGCTATAGTATGACTATCTGGATTAAAGGGATAATCATTGAAAGTTTAAAAATTTCAATTTTTTTATATTTTTGTCAAATTCTTTATTTTTTTTATAAATAAACACAAAATATGTTGACTTAAATTTACCATTATCATAAAGTACAATGTGTCACTAAAAAACAATTTCCAAATCAATGGGACATGTTGAAGCATTTCAGAGTTATTACCACATAAAGTGACACTGGTCAGATTTCAAAAATGTGGCCTGGTCACAAAGGGGTTATACAAGATGCCTCCTAGCTTTTTGCTGGGAGACAACTTGCAGGTGTACACATTATGCTAAATGCCTCCCAGCAACAGGCTGCTGGCAGTTAGCAAAATGCGCCCTCTGTCCATTTTAAGACACAAAAAGAAAGCAGGAAACACATTGGGGACCATGCCGAGGGGTTGGGGTGGTGAGACAGCCTATGTCCCTGCATGGAAGGAAAAGAAGACACCATGCAGAGGTGTCGGCCATAGCGCTAAACTAAGTTGCAATAGGTCAATATTAGATTGGGTGTTCTGACACTAGACACATTTACTGATTAGCTATTTGATGATTTTGGGTCCTGCAGCTCATTTCCCATTCACTTGAACGGGAACGGAGCTGCAGTGAGGGAGAAAGACCACTGCGCTGTGTATAGAGCCATGGAGTTCTGCTTTTTTGGAGCTGTAAAAAGCTGATTGATAGGGGTGCGGATGTCCGATACCTACTGATCTGATCTGATATATCCTTAGGAAAGGTCATCAATGTACATTATATAAAGTTGTAGTCAATCCTTTTCATGCTGTTTTCTGCACCACAAATCACATGCCAAAATAAATGTATAGTGCCAACTTAATTTTGTATTTCTTCTGGACACCTTTTACAGGCACATTAATGAGCCATAGAGATTACAAGTAAAATATGCAAATATATCAGAAGAATAACTTGTAGCTTTGACTTGTAAAATGATCATATTACAATCATAATATCAAGTTTTATATGAACACTGGAAAATATTGCTCTATGTTCACAGATTGTCCTGGAATTTAGGGCAGATGTTCCTCTCATCAGTACAGTTGCCTAAGTCTTGGTATCAGGCTCTGCTTACCTACGTATAATTAATATTGAATCTGTTTTCTCATCCTTACCTGCCAAGGAAGAAAGCAATGTAAAATATGGAGCTATTTAAGTTGACAAACTGGAAGAGGAACATTTTTAAAGCAAAACTGTTTTCCCATTCGGACTCTGTTCTCGGATGCTCTGGAAAGTGAGCACAAGAAAAAATAGATTGTTAGAAAATTCATCACATTAGGTCCCGCTGCCCAGGCACATTCCTAAATTCTTCTTACTATTGGCAATTTGCTTAGTTTTTTTTTTTTTTTTTACTTCATAGATTTTTTTTAAAGAAAATTCATGTAGACCATAGTGGAGTTTGTATTATCTAAATACATTGACCGGTTCGGTTGTATCTCATCAGAATTTTGTAATGTGTTATTAGAGAAATTTTGCTTTTTTTCCTCCTGGACTGATCATTCATTCTCAATTCATTCTATATTTAGTGAATATAGACATTCCCATTATTGAAACAGGAGATGTCAGTTGGTGCTTATTAAGTTCTACGGCGAACTGTAAATACCGAGTCAGGAGAACTTGTAGCAGAATGTCGGTGTCGGCCTATAACTCCTCCTCCTCTCTTCTCCATTAGAATTTAAAAGCATCAACTGTTATCTTTGATTTCAGTTATGGGAAAATCTGTCTTCACTGAATACAGATCTTACCCGTGAATTGAAAATTAAATCTTCATGTGTACTATTGAAATTAAAATAGAAAAGATAGCTACCCTTTAAAGAAGCAATCCAATTAAAAAATTTTTATTGATTAACCTGTGTAGAAGTATATGCACGTTAATATTCTCCACAATCGTCAGCTTTCCCAGTTCCCAGCATTGCTGAGGTCCTCTTCTGAGTCATGTGATTGCTATTCTGACTTGCTGACTCATATGGCGCTCTGTGTGATCTGGAAGTCATTTATACAATGTAAGTCTATGGAACGACAGAAGGAGGTTATATATTCTTACAAGATAAAAGCAACGTGTGGCTTATACAGAGTGTGATCCAGCGACTCAGAACAGTCATCATGTGACTCAGAAGAGGACCGGAGCAGCGCTCAAAATTGAAGATGATGACCATCGGTAAGTACTGTATATTAATGCACCTACTCTACAAATACATTTTTATAGCTTTACCAATACAAAGTTTAATGGGAGTGCCTATTCAATGGCAGTTAATACCATGTTTAATGTCAAAAGACTGGGCACACTCGATTTGTGTCAAATGAAATGAATTTAATACGTACACTTGGTCACTAAATACAGACGTTTCGGTCAAACCTGACCTTCATCAGTGTACTATAAAATAAGTGATCAGTGATAATTATACAAGCAAGAAAAAGTATATACACATATATTGGTCAAAACATAAGATATATTGTACATTGCAGGCTAATCAATATTAAACCTTTCGCAAAAGTACTCAGGATAATAGATGTAGAAAAAAGCAAATAGTTTGAGGACATACCTAGTGAAAGTGTATACCCAGAAATAAAGGTGTGGAGTTACATATCACTGTTAAAGCAGATATAAATCAGATATGAAATATTGTTATAGATAAATGTGATCAAGGTATATGAGATACGTACCAATCTCAGTGGTGGTATCAGTGGTTGCTGTGGTGAGAATATATAATATACTTGTGAGAAGCTATGTGCTATATACAGAGTGAATTGCAAGGATGGTGCTAAACATACCGGTTATAGTGAGCCTTCTGATTATTCAGTATGTGGTCTAAGGCTGTGGAATAATATATCAATGCACCCATCAGGAATGAAAATAAAACGGCTCCTGAGCCCCACAGCGCCGTGGCAGTAGCAGCGTGCACTTACCCGTGGAGTGGCTATCAGTACCTGGTGTACGGGACGCGGAATCCACCGCATGTCACAGAGTGAGTGGAGGCAGTAACTGGCCGTGTTAAATAACGCCAGTGGTAATCTCGTGGTGGTGCACGGTAAACCGGAAGTGCTCATACCGGAAGTGATGTCAGCGCTATAGTGGAGAAGGTAGAGGCTGCGTTCTGCGTTCCATAGGGACCGCCTGCGTTCCACAGTCAGAGCGCATGTCAGAGAATACAAGGAGGGAGGGTGCAGGAAAGGATAGGGAGTGACCATTCAAATTGTGTTGTTAGCGGTTCTGTAGGAGAAAGCAAAAGTATCAGTACATAGAATGCAATAATAGGACATGAATGATGACATCTCTTCAAATATATTATGTTATTAAAGAAAATGGATTAAAGAAAAGCCTGTAAGTCGTAATCCTTATTTAACCCCTTAGGATGTAGGGTATTTAATTCATGGATCCAGTATGCTTCCCTCCGTTTTAACTGGGTTACACGGTCTCCTCCCCGTCGTGGTTGGGGTATGTGTTCTAGCACCTGATATCGAAGTTGCGATATATTGTGTCCCGCCGATAAAAAATGATGAGGGATAGGAAGGAGTGTATCTTTACATCGTATGGTAGACTTGTGCTTGGATATTCTATCCTTCACACTCTGTGTGGTCTCACCGATGTAAAGGAGACCACAGGGACATTTAATTAAGTAAATTACATAGTTGGAGTTGCATGTAAAGTATTGATTAATGGTATATTTCTTGCCAGTGTGGGGGTGATGTACAACATTACCTTTAAGGACGTTGTTACATTGATGGCAAGAGAGGCACGGGAAAGTACCAGTTTTGGGGTTTTGAAGGAATCTTTGGGTGGAAGTGTGTTTTTTTGAGCCAATATCTGCCCTGACCAAATTATCCCTTAGATTACGTGCCCTCCTAAAACATGGCATAAATGGTTGTCTGAAAGCCTCAACCTCAGGGTGGGCAGTTTGTAAAATGTGCCAATGCCTCCGTATGGCTGTGTGGATTTTATAGGCTGCCGGGTGATAATCGTGTACAAAAGGTATCCTCGTACCCCCGTCACTGTGTCGTCTCCTATTGTGGGGATGGGCTTGAACCGAATATGATGGATAGCCCCTTTCTTGGAATTTAGACTGCATTTCTATGATCCTGGTTTTTTGTAATAATGGATCCGATACGATACGGGTTACCCTCTGAATTTGAGATTGAGGGATGGAACACTTCATTTTATGGGGGTGGAAGCTAGAAAAGTGGAGGAGACTGTTCCTATCAGTCGATTTGGAGAAAAGATCCGTAGTATGGTTGCCCTGTGGGTCCTTGATCACCAGGGTGTCCAAAAAACTAATTTGTTGGTTGCCATGAGTCATAGTAAAGTCAAGGCCCGACCATGAAGATCTAAGAAAATTAAAAAAGGTTATGAGCGTGGTAAGGTCGCCTACCCAAATACAAAAGATATCATCTATGTATCTTCTCCAGACCAAAACATGGTCCTGGAAAAGGTGATGTTCATAGATAAGGGTCTCCTCATAGTGTGCCATATATGCATTCGCATACGGCGGTGCGACGTTTGATCCCATCGCTGTGCCCTTCAACTGTAAATAGTATTGGTCTTCAAACAAGAAGAAATTTTTTGTTAATACTATGGACAGTAAATCACAGCATAGGTCTACCTGGTCAGGATGCATGCCTGAGTTAGATAGAAGACGTCGTGTGGAGGATATACCTTCAATGTGGGGTATTGATGTATACAGGTCACGTACGTCAAAAGAGACCAAAATGGCGTTAGGTGGAATCGGGGTGATAGCCTTAATGACAGTCAGAAAGGATCCAGTGTCTAATAAGAAAGAAGAAGTTTTCTTAATCAATGGGGTAATGATTTTTTCTAAGAAGATAGATAGGGGAGACAAAACTGATTCGGTGGAGGCTACAATGGGGTGTCCTGGTGGGTTGTTTAAGTCTTTATGAATCTTGGGGAGGGTATAGAAGACTGGTGTTATAGGATGTTTTTTAATGAGAAAGTCACATGTCTTTTTGTCAACTATACCTAAATTGTAATATCTATCAAGAGTATCCTTAATGGTAGACTGAATGTTGGTAGTGGGGTTCCCCGGAAGTTTACTATAAATGGCAGTGTCATTGAGTTGACGCTGGATCTCCCCAATGTAGGCTGACTTATCCATAACAACAATTGCTCCCCCTTTGTCCGCAGGTTTGATGACAATGTCCTTGTTATCTTGTAGTGTCCGTAGGGCCTGTCTATCTAAGGGGGAGCAATTTGACGGAAAATGTATGTTCCCTCTATCTGAATCTTGACGCAATTTGTGAAAAGATGTATTCACAAAGTGAATGAATGTCTCTAACGCATGAGAGCCCATAGGTGGTCGGTAGGTACTCTTGGACCGTAGGTTAAGACTTTCTGCTGTAAGGCAGTTAGGTAAAGGTACACTTGGGGTTGGTCTAGTAGCTGGATCAGAGAAGTGGAGTTTTAGTCGTAATGACCTATAGAATCTGTGTAGATCCATGTCCAATTTAAAGGTGTTATTCCTGTAACTGGGGCAGAATGACAGGCCCCTCTGGAGGAGTCGATGTTCTGCTATACCCAGTATTTTTGATGAAATATTCACCACTACGAACCTTGACAGGGTTTATAAATGGCGCGACAGACCCTCGTCCAGACAATTTTCCACCAGACAATATTACCGTTCCTCCCCAGATGCTTCAACCTCTGGCTCGGACCTGGAGAGGCCCGAAAGGTCTTCATACCAGGAGCGTTTTTTAGGCCGCCAAAGACGATCCCAAAGAAGAAGAGGCCCAGGCGGGGGAAACGACAGCCAACGCACCATGGATTCGACTCGAGTGACACGCTCATAGGTACTAAATCACTTGTGGTGAATATTTCATCAAAAATACTGGGTATAGCAGAACATCGACTCCTCCAGAGGGGCCTGTCATTCTGCCCCAGTTACAGGAATAACACCTTTAAATTGGACATGGATCTACACAGATTCTATAGGTCATTACGACTAAAACTCCACTTCTCTGATCCAGCTACTAGACCAACCCCAAGTGTACCTTTACCTAACTGCCTTACAGCAGAAAGTCTTAACCTACGGTCCAAGAGGACCTACCGACCACCTATGGGCTCTCATGCGTTAGAGACATTCATTCAATTTGTGAATACATTTTTTCACAAATTGCGTCAAGATTCAGATAGAGGGAACATGCATTTTCCGTCAAATTGCTCCCCCTTAGATAGACAGGCCCTACGGACACTACAAGATAACAAGGACATTGTCATCAAACCTGCGGACAAAGGGGGAGCAATTGTTGTTATGGATAAGTCAGCCTACATTGGGGAGATATAGCGTCAACTCAATGACACTGCCATTTATAGTAAACTTCTGGGGAACCCCACTACCAACATTCAGTCTACCATTAAGGATACTCTTGATAGATATTACAATTTAGGTATAGTTGACAAAAAGACATGTGACTTTATCATTAAAAAACATCCTATAACACCAGTCTTCTATACCCTCCCCAAGATTCATAAAGACTTAAACAACCCACCAGGACGCCCCATTGTAGCCTCCACCGAATCAGTTTTGTCTCCCCTATCTATCTTCTTAGAAAAAAATCATTACCCCATTGATTAAGAAAACTTCTTCTTTCTTATTAGACACTGGATCCTTTTTGACTGTCATTAAGGCTATCACCCCAATTCCACTAACGCCATTTTGGTCTCTTTTGACGTACGTGACCTGTATACATCAATACCCCACATTGAAGGTATATCCTCCACACGACGTCTTCTATCTAACTCAGGCATGCATCCTGACCAGGTAGACCTATGCTGTGATTTACTGTCCATAGTATTAACAAAAAATTTCTTGTTGTTTGAAGACCAATACTATTTACAGTTGAAGGGCACAGCGATGGGATCAAACGTCGCACCGCCGTATGCGAATGCATATATGGCACACTATGAGGAGACCCTTATCTATGAACATCACCTTTTCCAGGACCATGTTTTGGTCTGGAGAAGATACATAGATGATATCTTTTGTATTTGGGTAGGCGACCTTACCACGCTCATAACCTTTTTTAATTTTCTTAGATCTTCATGGTCGGGCCTTGACTTTACTATGACTCATGACAACCAACAAATTAGTTTTTTGGACACCCTGGTGATCAAGGACCCACAGGGCAACCTTACTACGGATCTTTTCTCCAAATCGACTGATAGGAACAGTCTCCTCCACTTTTCTAGCTTCCACCCCCATAAAATGAAGTGTTCCATCCCTCAATCTCAAATTCAGAGGGTAACCCGTATCGTATAAGATCCATTATTACAACAAACCAGGATCATAGAAATGCAGTCTAAATTCCAAGAAAGGGGCTATCCATCATATTCGGTTCAAGCCCATTCCCACAATAGGAGACGACACAGTGACGGGGGTACGAGGATACCTTTTGTACACAATTATCACCCGGCAGCCTATAAAATCCACACAGCCATACGGAGGCATTGGCACATTTTACAAACTGCCCACCCTGAGGTTGAGGCTTTCAGACAACCATTTATGCCATGTTTTAGGAGGGCACGTAATCTAAGGGATAATTTGGTCAGGGCAGATATTGGCTCAAAAAAACACACTTCCACCCAAAGATTCCTTCAAAACCCCAAAACTGGTACTTTCCCGTGCCTCTCTTGCCATCAATGTAACAACGTCCTTAAAGGTAATGTTGTACATCACCCCCACACTGGCAAGAAATATACCATTAATCAATACTTTACATGCAACTCCAACTATGTAATTTACTTAATTAAATGTCCCTGTGGTCTCCTTTACATCGGTGAGACCACACAGAGTGTGAAGGATAGAATATCCAAGCACAAGTCTACCATACGATGTAAAGATACACTCCTTCCTATCCCTCATCATTTTTTATCGGCGGGACACAATATATCGCAACTTCGATATCAGGTGCTAGAACACATACCCCAACCACGACGGGGAGGAGACCGTGTAACCCAGTTAAAACGGAGGGAAGCATACTGGATCCATGAATTAAATACCCTACATCCTAAGGGGTTAAATAAGGATTACGACTTACAGGCTTTTCTTTAATCCATTTTCTTTAATAACATAATATATTTGAAGAGATGTCATCATTCATGTCCTATTATTGCATTCTATGTACTGATACTTTTGCTTTCTCCTACAGAACCGCTAACAACACAATTTGAATGGTCACTCCCTATCCTTTCCTGCACCCTCCCTCCTTGTATTCTCTGACATGCGCTCTGACTGTGGAACGCAGGCGGTCCCTATGGAACGCAGAACGCAGCCTCTACCTTCTCCACTATAGCGCTGACATCACTTCCGGTATGAGCACTTCCGGTTTACCGTGCCCCACCACGAGATTACCACTGGCGTTATTTAACACGGCCAGTTACTGCCTCCACTCACTCTGTGACATGCGGTGGATTCCGCGTCCCGTACACCAGGTACTGATAGCCACTCCACGGGTAAGTGCACGCTGCTACTGCCACGGCGCTGTGGGGCTCAGGAGCCGTTTTATTTTCATTCCTGATGGGTGCATTGATATATTATTCCACAGCCTTAGACCACATACTGAATAATCAGAAGGCTCACTATAACCGGTATGTTTAGCACCATCCTTGCGATTCACTCTGTATATAGCACATAGCTTCTCACAAGTATATTATATATTCTCACCACAGCAACCACTGATACCACCACTGAGATTGGTACGTATCTCATATACCTTGATCACATTTATCTATAACAATATTTCATATCTGATTTATATCTGCTTTAACAGTGATATGTAACTCCACACCTTTATTCCTGGGTATACACTTTCACTAGGTATGTCCTCAAACTATTTGCTTTTTTCTACATCTATTATCCTGAGTACTTTTGAGAAAGGTTTAATATTGATTAGCCTGCAATGTACAATATATCTTATGTTTTGACCAATATATGTGTATATACTTTTTCTTGCTTGTATAATTATCACTGATCACTTATTTTATAGTACACTGATGGAGGTCAGGTTTGACCGAAACGTCTGTATTTAGTGACCAAGTGTACGTATTAAATTCATTTCATTTGACACAAATCGAGTGTGCCCAGTCTTTTGACATATATCATATGGTTTGGGAACCTACTGGTGCACCTCTATAGAGCTGTGCAAATATTATAGTTTACTTAAATACCATGTTTAATGCTCCTGGCACAGCAACAGCTTGAAGAAAATTTGCCCGATGAATAATTGGTTACATTGCCCACCCTTAGGCATGTTATAACTTTTGTCTTAATTCGCATCATATCTACTATATAATTGTCTAACTTATAACTTCCGTCTGTAATGGAAATCCTGCGTTGCTGATTGGTTGCGCCCGGCCGGATGCGACCAATCAGCGACAGGCACAGTCCGGCCGCGAATTGGCGCAGGATTTCAACCAGGCCAATCACCACTATCGTTGGTCATCTCCACGTTCATACTCACCTTCCGTCCCTGCATCCCTGTCCGGCGTGTCTGCATCTATCCTGTGTAGTGCGGTCATGTAGTACCGCTCATTAAGGTCATTGTAACGCCGGTATTGTCTGTACTTTGTTGTCCGGCGTTACTTTGCATGTCTTTGCTTTAACCCTTTGATCCTTTTCCCCTAACAGCTGGGATACTGTTGTCTGTTACCTGTATGGATGCTGCTCAGTTCCCAGCACTGCTGCGTAGCCGTACGTGCGTGAGTGTCTCCGCTGTGTTGCATGACCACCCGCATGTGTGGTCCCTGGCTACTGCTGTAGAAGCTACCCGTAGGTTGCAAGGTCATCTGCAGTGGTGCATGACTTACTACATGTGTTTAGGCTGCAGCTATTGCCAGGTGTCCTTGCTGTGCTGATTTGTGTCTGGCTCTGCACAGGGTGCGCGGCCCACACTTCCTTGCTTTTATGAGGAATGGGTGTGCACTAGAATTGCTGCTCCAGCCTATCGCTGTGAGGCAGCTCCTATATAAAGTTCCTCTGCCCTGTGGGGCGTTGCCAGAGCTTTGCATTGAGTTCCTGAACCTAGCCATGTGTGTTTGTGTGTTCAGCTCCTGCTCTGAGTGCGATCAGCTCTAGGAGAGCTGATACATTTTGTCCTGTCTTGTGTTTCCGTCAGCTCTGGGGACAGAATACCCAGATCACCTTCCTGGAGGCTGCATATCCAGGCCTGTTCCTGTTGTGTCTTTTTCCCTGAATCTTTGATCCTGGATCTGTTCCTGTACCTGTATGTCTGAACTGTGTCCTCTGTGTTATGTTCCTGAAGTCCTTCTGTGTCCTGAACCCTGTGCCAGTGACTGTGATTCTTTGCTATATAACCTGGGTTCATCTTGGAAGGATGAGTCCGGTGTGTGTGCTGAGTTTCTGTTACTCTGTGCTCAGCTTGTTATTCGGTGCAATCCCGGCCGGCTCCAGTTCAATCCGGCAGGGCTTGCACCAGACCGCTTGGGTTTCTTTTTAGGTCACTGCCAGATGTCTGGAGTCTGAGGACCGTGACCTCTTGCCCAGAGCCTGATGACCACGGCCTGATGTCCGATGCCTGATGACCACGGCCTGATGTCCGACATCCGATGACCACTTCCAGATGTCCGGATCCTATCCTTCCCTGCCTGATGTCTGGAGCCTGCTGATCGTTGCCTGATGTCCGGAGTCCGATGCCAGTGTTCTGATGTTCCTGAGATCCAGTCCGTGTTCCTGTGTCCGTGTTCCTGAGATCCAGTCCGTGTTCCTGTGTCCGTGTTCCTGATGTCCAGTCCGTGTTTCCTGATGTCCGGTCAGTTTTCCTGATGTCCTGTCCGTATTCCTGAGTCCGTGTTCCTGAGTTCCAGTCCATGTTCCTGATGTCCAGTTCGTGTTCCTGAGTCCGTGTTTCTGAATTCCAGTCCATGTTCCTGATGTCCTGTCCGTGTTCCTGAGTCCATGTTTCTGGGATCCAGTTCATGTTCCTGAGTCCATGTGCTTGTGTCCACATTCCCTTACCATCTGGGACGCATGCCTCACGTCGTCGAGGTCTGGCGGCATGGGAGCATTGGCTAGTTAGGCAAGCTATGCCAAGTCCCGACGACCCGCAGCCGTGGGAAGCGTTACAGTCATGAATAAGGACGCAACTCCACTCCCATAGGCGTGGCATCCATATTCATGACCTTAATGAGCGGTACCACGTGACCGAACCACACGAAGAAGCTGAGCGCCGGGATAGAGATGCAGGGACGTGCAGCGACGGTGTGAGGGTGAGTATGATGGGGAGCCCAGCAGAGCCATGTATACAGGATGGGAGGGTGGGAGACATGTATACAAGGATGGGAGGGTGGGAGTGGAGCCATGTATACATGATGGGAGGGTTGGAGTGAAGCCATGTATACAGGATGGGAGGGTGGGAGCCATGTATACAAGGATGGGAGGGTGGGAGTGGAGCCATGTATACAGGATGGGAGGGTGGGAGCGGAGCCATGTATATAGGATGGGAGGGTGGGAGCGGAGCCATGTATACAGGATGGAAGGGTGGGAGCGAAGCCATGTATACAGGATGGGAGGGTGGGAGCGGAGCCATGTATACAGGATGGGAGGGTGGGAGTGGAGCCATGTATACAGGATGGGAGGGTGGGAGCAGAGCCATGAATACAGGATGGGAGGGTGGGAGCCATGTATACAAGGATGGGAGGGTGGGAGTGGAGCCATGTATACAGGATGGGAGGGTGGGAGCGGGAGCCATGTATACAAGGATGGGAGGGTGGGAGAGGAGCCATGTATACAGGATGGGAGGGTGGAGCGGAGCCATGTATACAGGATGGGAGGGTGGAAGCGGATCCATGTATACAGGATGGGAGGGTGGAGCGGAGCCATGTATACAGGATTGGAGGGTGGGAGCGGAGCCATGTATACAGGATGGGAGGGTGGAGCAGAGCCATGTATACAAGTATGGGACTGGGGAGCCTGTATACAAGGATGGGAGGGGGGAGCCATGTATACAAGGATGGGAGGGTGGAGCGGAGCCATGTATACAGGATGGGAGGGTGGGAGCGGAGCCATGTATACAGGATGGGAGGGTGGGAGCCATGTATACAAGGATGGGAGGGTGGGAGTGGAGCCATGTATACAGGATGGGAGGGTGGGAGCCATGCATACAAGGATGGGAGGGTGGGAGTGGAGCCATGTATACAGGATGGGAGGGTGGGAGCCATGTATACAAGGATGGGAGGGTGGGAGTGGAGCCATGTATACAGGATGGGAGGGTGGGAGCCATGCATACAAGGATGGGAGGGTGGATCGGACCCATGTATACAGGATGGGAGGGTGGAGCGGAGCCATGTATACAGGATGGGAGGGTGGAGCGGAGCCATGTATACAGGATGGGAGGGTGGAGCGGAGCCATGCATACAAGGATGGGAGGGTGGAGCGGAGCCATGCATACAAGGAGGGGAGGGGGGAGCGGAGCCATGTATACAGGATGGGACAGGGGAGCCATGTATACAAGGATGGGAGGGGGGAGCCATGCATACAAGGATGGGAGGGTGGGAGCGGAGCCATGCATACAAGGATGGGAGGGTGGGAGCGGAGCCATGAATGAATAAACTACATACATATTCTAGAATACCCAATGCGTTAGAATCGGGCCACCATCTAGTAGATAAATAAAAGTGAAGTAGTAATCAGCATAGTTTGCTCTGTCTGTAGTTCTTACAAAAGGGTTTAAAAAGAGACTGTTGAGAGTTAAAGAAATATCCGCCGAATTGGAGACACCTATGTGTACACAGCGGATAACATACCATAGATGGTGGTCACTATGAGGCCGGGGTCACACTTGCGAGTGCAATGCGAGAAACTCGCCTCAATACCCGCCACTGCCGCCGGCACTCGGGACAGGAGTGTGCAGCTGCATGTATTTCTATTCAGCTGAATGCTCCAGTCCAAGCACTGGCGGAAGTGCCGATTATTGAGGCGAGAGACTCGCGTGAGTTTCTCGCATTATAATCGCAACTGTGACCCGGCCTTAAGGTTAAGATCAGTGGTATTGCAGGTGATCATACAAATATTTGGATCACCACCACTGTCAAGTTACATGGTTAAAAATGTATGTAAATAAACTTGAGCAAAGGGGCCAATGATCAATGAAACTTGCCAATCACAGAGCAGATGACTGATCAAAAATATTACAGCCAGTTGATCATCTGCAATTGATAATGTTTAATTTCATCTATAATGTATATGACCTAATTTCCTAATATTTTAATTTTGATTTATATTAAATATTTAATCCATTTTGGTACACGCCTATTTCAGATCTATGCTTTGCTTCTCTCACCCTAGTCCAATAGACTTTCTTGTGCTCCACATTGGGCTTTGCAATTATTAAGAATTAAATATTGGAGTTAAGACGTTCTAGTATGTCTTTTAACTTGTCTGTGCACAGTTACCGTACTGAGTTTCCAAGATACTTGCAGTTTGCAGTCTCTGAGTTACATGTCTGCAATTTTCAGTACCATTCCTAACTGGCTAGATTCTCCTTGATGTCTCCTATCTGTCTGTGGCTTTCATGGTTTTCAGACTTTGTCTGCTACCTGTTTCCAGTCTTCTAGGACCTCTGCTGCATGTCCAGCGGTTTCCAGTTTGGACTTCCTTGTTACTCGAGTTTTGTCTGCTACTTGTCTGTGGTCTCTATGAAGCCTCCTGTCTGCATGCAACCTCCAGTCCTGCGTGCCTCACTAGCTTTCTGCACCAACCCCATGGCCCGTGTGCCCATCCGAACCTTAGACCTTAGGCTTAAAATATTCACCTCAACCAGTGAGCCCACATAATGTAACATTTTTTGATAGAGTTAACATTTCACCTGCCATGATTTCCATCCATTAGCAGTGTACTTACCTAGGTTTGTAAGAAGATAGGCTACCTTCTCATAAACCTAAAATGAAAAAAAAATCTTATGCAACATTTTGTTTCTAACTAAACATTTTTTTTAAATGTTCTATAAAAGCACAGGAATTACATAGAAGTCAGCTGCAAATAAGGTGTGTGCAGCACACATAACACTTTGTCTCTAGGCAAGGATCTGTTGCTAAGGTTTCAACTGATTTCTGACGTTACATTTCTGACCTTTAAGACCTCTTTTTATGAATAGTCTTTCACTTCAGAAAGGCTGTATAAGTGTAATATTCCCCTTAGCTGAGTACCGTTCACACGAGTGATAAATGTGTATTTCTTTGAGTACCCATCTTCACCTTGATTTTACTGCTTCCCTGATGGCCATTTTCTTTGACCTGGTGGCCACACAATAAGTCGGGAGAGGTCAATAAAATGGGTGAAAAAAATCCTAAGGTGAACAGAATACAAAACATGACACTTCTTACACCTAAGGGTCTGTGCCAGTAGCGTTGCTACCTGGGGGGGAACAGAAGGGGCCACTGCCCAGGACTCTGCGTTGTGAGGGGCCCACTCTGCGTGTGCAGCGCACCCATACAGTTACACTCTGCAGCAGAGCAGACCAATGGGTCCATGACCTGCAGGGGTCACCTTCCCTCCCCCATCAATCTCCCTCTGCGTCTGACGTCACTGACGTAGACATTGACAGCGAGCATGATTACGTCATTTCTTGGCACACGCTGTCCTGAGATGTGCGGGTGCTTGTAGCAGCGGGGGAGCGAGGAAGAGAGGTGAGCATTGTATTTATTTTTTTATGGAGTGCATTATACAAAATAGTCTGCTTATGGGGAGTGCATTATACTATATAGAGTCTTCCTATGGAGAGTGCATTATACTATATATAATCTGCTTATGGGGAGTGCATTATACTATATATAGTCTTCCCATGGGGAGTGTATTATACTTTAGATGCCTATAGGGAGTGCATTATACTGTATTGAGGACTATCTGGTGAATTGTACTATATAGAGGCTATCTGACCGTGGGAATAACAGTGAGGGGGCCATCAAACAGTTTGAGGGCTACTAAGGTGTCAGTATACTGTGTGGGGGGTACTACACTGTGAGGGGCCATTATACTGTGTATAAGAGAGCATCATATTGTGTATAGAGGAGCTGTACAGGGGCGACTCAGGAAATTATTAAATGTAAAGTGCAAATTGCCTCTTCAAACAAAGAGGACTTATACTCTATAGCGCCACCTATTGAAAGTAGCGATCCTACAAGTCACAATCAACCCTTTAACGAGTCTTGTAATATGACTTAGGATAAAAGCCAAATCAGAATCTCCATTTGCAGACACGGTGTTAAATGTAAAGTGGGGACTTATTGTAATAGAGGAAGTCAGGTTATTTGGACTGTCAAAGGGAAACACAGAGGGCATTTCTACTTTCTAGGCAGAAAGGTACTGTTTTCTAGGGCACTTTCACAAGGCATTACTATATTCTAGAATCTAGAGGATTGTTTAACCAGCTAAAGACACAGAGAACCACACAGTAGGTGCAGTTATAGGACACATATGGCAGCAGCAGCAGCAGCGGTTCAGTACTGAAGTATCAGCAGGATAAGGAGTTTCTGCAGGTTGGGAATAGATGGGGACGGTGCAGGAAATCTGAGTGAGAAGTGAAATGTATCTTTGTTGTAATCTCTGCAGACAAGTCCTGGCAGGAGAAGTTGTCATGTTGGTCTGGGCCAGATGGAAAAGACGAGACAAGTGAATGATTCCATCAGAAAGAACGTCCTCTGTAAATGACATCTATAACTGTGCTGTAATCACTTATATGTTCCGTAGGACTGGTATTTACCATTGACCATATGGCGGTAATATCAATGTTGGTCTTTGTATAGAGATTATTTTCAGCAACAGCACGGCCATCTGCTGAGGTTCTCCTACATCCACTATTAGGGTGCGTCACCCAGTTGTAATCAAGGTTACCTGATTAGCGGCCCACTCAGAAGTTATGCCTCCCCTGAATAAAAACCCTAGCTACGCCTCTGGTCTATGCACATGTTGCGTTTTTAAAGTGTTGTTTTTGCGGTTTTTTTCTGTCCGGTTTTGTTACAAAACCCGAAGGCCTTCTTAGTCTCAGTAAATTGAGTGTGAAACATGAAATCTCATGCACACATTGCTTATTTTTTATGTGCAGATTTACAACAGATTTCAATCTTCAACATGTCAGTTCATCAGATTTGCTGCAGATTTCACCCATACTAATGAATGAAGGAAAAATCTGGAACAAAAACGTGACAAAATGCAGCAAAAAAGTACGTATCATACTTATTGTTTTTCCTGCCCAAAGATGCAGAAATGGTACAAAAATTTCACAGCAAATTTTGTGTGTGGACATAACCTTTGCTTGACCAGGTTTCAGCTTTATGTTTACACGAGGGAGCACATTACACTTTTTTCACCTTCGTTTCACAATGACACAGATACAGCACTCCTATATCACTCCTTAATATTAATTTTCCAACAATCTAGCTCCAACAGCTTATTTCTCTGATGCTTCTATGAAGTAAGACTTAGACTTCCTTTTCTAAACTCCCTCAGTTAGTACCTATCCGTCCCATTAATGGCATTGCATGGGTTGAACTTGTTAGCACCTGCGGAAAGTCAAGTTTTTGTCCCCTAGACTGTGAACTACTTGCACTCACTGGGTGCTTGTTATTGATGAGCGAATTTGTTTGGAAAACTATCGCCAAACATAAATTTAGCACGAATAAGGCACATTCAGATTCGTGATCGGAAACACGAGCAAAATTTTATAAAATCAGTAACATTCGGTAATAAGTGCGGGAAAATATTTGCCACAAAAGAATTTTCAGAACTTTTGCAACGATAATGGTGGTGTATCATGAGCGTTTGGCATGTGTTTGATGAGGGGAGGGGGTTTGCAGAGCTCAGAGGCGCGGCGTTCTTGTAAACTTTTTTTTTTCCCTAACTTTATGTGTGCACATTACAGCTAGCCAATCAGGGTGCAGGAAACATCCACAATGTGCAGACACCATGGCTTGTGTCATTGACTGCTGAAATCACATGTCCCTCTCCATATAAAGAGCGGATATCTTATTTTAGCGCCATTTTGACACTTTAACAGAGCAGAGAGGCTGCTCCTGACGCTGCCACTGTTAACAGCAAGATTTTAGCTAGTTAGCTAGGTGGTTGTGGATCAGTCAGATAGTGTAGCTAGCTAGTGTCCAGTGTGCCTGTTAAATCTTCCAGCATTTTTTTTTGGCCATTACAGACAAAGTCAACAGGGCACATGTTCTACATGTTGTGCACTGCTTCTATTGTGCTCCATGCATGAGTATAGCGTTATAAATAATATTTTTGCACTAGCTAAATGTGAAATAACCTGCTGTATCCCACCTTGTCATTTAGTGCTGTGGTGATATGAAACTGTCTGCAGACCTAACGCACATTAAAAAAAAATTAAATTTTTCTGTTGCAAAAAAGCTAGACAGCCCACCGTATCACACTTTGTCATTTTGTTGTGTTGAAATTTAGCTGTCTATAGATCTCAAGCACATAACTAGTGATGAGCGAGCACTAAAATGCTCGGGTGCTCATTGCTCGAGTCGAGCAAATTGGAATGCTCGGGTGCTCGACCTGAGCAATGAGCCCTATGAAAGACTATGGGAAACCCGAGCATTTTTGCTGCGCCTCCCCCCGGGGATCATTTAGGGACTAAAAACGTCGGATATCGATGGGAACAGTGCTCAAATGACATGGGAACATCATGGGGATGACCCCTGGAAGCATTTCTGAGTTCTAGGTCACTGCTGTGAACAATGTTGTCAGAGTATTACGCCACTTTTAAAGGCACACACTAAACATACAAAAACTAAATCAAAATGGATTTTCCTGTGAAATATGTTAAGAAGCATCTTTTCCAGGGTAATGATTTGTATGTAATGCAAGATAAATAACCCAAAACAAAAATGTACCTCCACCACTTGGGCTATGTTCCCACATAGCGTTTTTGATGCGTTTTTCAACTATAGCATTGCTTTCAACCAATACAAATGCATTCACTGGGAAATGTCATTTTAACATTTAACAACCTTATCTGGCCATGTGGTGTGTGACACATCATCTGACACAACCTGTTTCATTTATGAAGTATGGACTCTGAAAGTCACAAAGCCTATTTTTATAGGGCCAACAGTCGGCCCTCACTATTCTTAGAAAGCCATCAGCTGGCTATGCTTTATTATTCCCATTATTAAACAGTGGGTGTCTTAAACTGTTATTGCGTATACAGTGAGTGGCAGGACTGCCCAAAATGGGGACGCACCCCAATAACCCATTGAACCAATGTACTGGATGGCCACATTAAACCAAAGTTCCCATTATTCTTTATTTGGTACTGCCATACTATTTGCCTATGCATTGAATGCAAGGCCTGCCCTGCCCCAAAGTAACACACACCCAATAACCCTTTGAACCAACATACTGGATGGACACCTGAAAGCATTGTTCCTATTAATTTGGTATTCCCATACTGTTTGGCTAAGCAGTGAATTGTTGAGCCTGAAGACCCAGCAGTGGAGAATGTCAGTATTGAGTCTGGAAAACCTGCAGTGGAGAACTTCAGTGATGAGGCTGAAGACCAGGCAGTGGAGCATTGCAGTGTTGAGGCTAAAGAACACCTGGCAGTGGAGAAGTGCAGTCTTGAGGATGAAGACCCAAAAGTGGAGAATTGCACTGTTGAAGCAGCTGACCAACCCCTAAAGTTCCCATTATTAGGTCTCCCATACTGTTTGGCTATGCAGTGAATGCAAGGCCTGCTCCAAATTTGCACGCACCCCTATCCCCCTTGGATGAAACGTGGAGGAGGGCCTCATAAAAAAATTTTTACCATTAGAAAGGAGCGGGTCTCCTATACTTGTAATGCCCATACACTAAGTGTATGGGATTATAAACATTTCCCCCTGGAGGATACACATCAACATACTGTGTCAACATATTTTTTACAGGCATCATAAACACCCTTCAAAACAATAACGTGGCTGTTGCATCATGAAACAAGTTCACCCTGGTGATATAGTGGTGGTGTCAGAAGAGACGTAGAAGATGGCCTCCGAAAAATGTCTTCCCAGTTTAAAGGAGCGGGTCTCCTATACTTCTAATGGCCATACACTAAGTGTATGGGCTGACAAACATTTCCCCCTGGGGGGTACACATCAACATACTGTGTCAATATTTTTTTTACAGGATCATAAACACCCTTCAAAACAATAACGTGGCTGTTGCATCACGGAACACGTCAGCCCTGGTGATCTTGTGGTGATGGATGATGAGGAGAAGGAGGAGAATAACATGAAATTGCCAAAATCAGGAAGCGTATACCCATGTGTGGGTGGGAAGAGAAGCATGGGAATATACCTCCCAAAAAGACACTGAATTGTATTATTATTATTATTATTTATTTATATAGCACCATTGATTCCATGGTGCTGTACATGAGAAGGGGTTACATACAAATTACAGATATCACTTACAGTAAACAAACTAACAATGACAGACTGATACAGAGGGAGAGGACCCTGCCCTTGTGGGCTTACATTCTACAGAATGGGGGACGGAGACAGCAGGTTGGGGGATTGCAGCAGTTCCGGTGTTGGTTGAGGCGATATCTCCGGTAGTGGTGAGGAGGCAGCGGGGTCATTGCAGGCTGTAGGCTTTCCTGAAGAGATGGGTTTTCAGGTTACATCTGAAGGATCCGAGAGTGGTTGATAGTCGGACGTGTTGGGGTAAAGAATTCCAAAGGATGGGGGATATTTGGGAGAAGTCTTGGAGGCGGTTGGGTGAGGAGCGAATAAGTGTGGAGTAGAGAAGGAGGTCTTGGGAGGACCGGAGATTACGTGAGGGAAGGTATCGGGAGATTAGTTCAAAGACATATGGGGGAGACAGGTTATAGATGGCTTTGTAGGTCAGTATTAGTAATTTGAATTGGATTCGCTGAGGGAATGGGAGCCAGTGAAGAGATTTGCAGAGGGGAGATGTGGAGGAGTAGCAAAGAGAGAGATGAATTAGTCGGGCAGCAGAGTTAAGGATGGACTGGAGAGGTGCGAGGGTGTTAGCAGGGAGGCCAGAGAAAAGGATGTTGCAGTAGTCGAGGCGGGAGATGATGAGGGCATGCACAAGCATTTTAGTAGATTGAGGGTTGAGGAAGGGATGGATTCTGGAAATATTTTTGAGCTGGAGGCGACAGGAGGTAGAAAGAGCTTGGATGTGTGGTTTGAAGGACAGGGCAGAGTCAAGGGTTACTCCGAGGCAGCGGACCTCCTGTACGGGGGAAAGCGTGGTGTTGTCAATTGTTATAGATAGGTCAGGTAAGGAAGATCTGTGAGATGGGGGAAAGATGATGAGTTCAGATTTGTCCACATTGAGTTTGAGGAAGCGGGAGGAGAAGAAGGAGGATATGGCTGATAGACACTCAGGGATTCTGTAGAGCAGAGAGGTGATGTCTGGGCCAGAGAGGTAGATCTGAGTGTCATCAGCATAAAGGTGGTTGTTATGTTTCGGTAGCTGAGGAGAGCAGGCAAAAAGGCAATACACCAGAGCAGTTGGAATCTATGAGACTGCAGTACCCTGACTAACCACCACAACTAGAGGCAGCCGTGGAGCGTTCCTACGTTGGTCCTAGACGCCTCGTCACAGCCTGAGAAACTAACTACACCTAAAGACAGAAACAGGAAAGCTATCTGCCCCGGAGCAGAACCCCAAAGATAATAGAAAGCCCCCAAACATGTAATGGCGGTTAGACAAGAGGAAATACTGACACAGAAAGGAAAATAGTATGAGCAAACGCTGGGGCCCAAACTATCTAAATAGAAAAGGATAGGAAGGGTACTTACTGCAATCCCAGAAAACCCTGAAAAGCACCAACTCTACTAATTTCAAAATCACCTGAGATCACACGACCTCTACCACCTAAATTAGTTCTCTGGTGTAACAAAATCAAAACAGCAGCCACTGAAAAAACTGGAAAAAGCAAAAGAACAAAACTCAGTGGCTGAACTAAACTGAGAGAGCAGAAGCCCCCGGAGGGGACCCTGAAGGCCCCCAAAGAAGTGCAGTACAAAATGCAAAAATATAGCACAAACACAAAAGAAGCAAAAGTCTTATCTGTAAGCAGGAGATGCAGACACGACACAGCAGGCTACAAGGGAAACTGGAATGAAGGATTCAGACCAGAACAATTGATCACCAGCAACCCTGATGGGAAAATGACTCCCTTATATAAGACCAGTCAGTAACACCTGATTCCCAGTCCTCACAATCTTCACTAGCACCGCTTGTAACCACCAGAGGGAGCCTCTGCTCAGAACTCATCTCAAACACATTCACAACAGTACCCCCCCTTGAGGAGGGGTCACCGAACCCTCATTTGAGCAACCAGGTCGGTCAGGATGAGTTCTATGATATGCACGGATGAGTCTCCTAGAATGGATGTCCGAAGCAAACACCCAAGAATTGTCTTCCTGACCATAACCTCTCCATTTAACCAAATACTGGAGTTTCCGTCTAGAAAAACGAGAATCCAATATTTTCTCAACCACATACTCCAGATTGCCCTCAACCAAAACAGGGTCAGGAGGCACAGCAGCAGGAACCACTTGCTCAACAAACCTCTTCAACAAGGACTTGTGGAACACGTTATGGATCTTAAATGTACCTGGAAGAAGCAAACGAAAAGAAACAGGATTAATAATCTCCATGATCTTATAAGGTCCAATGAACCTAGGCTTAAATTTAGGAGATGCTACTCTCATAGGAATATTCTTTGAGGACAACCAGACCAAGTCCCCCACTTTAAACCGAGGACCATCAGTCCTATGCCGGTTAGCAAACCGCTGGGCCTTCTCCTGAGAGAGGGACAACCTCTCCACTACCTGGTCCCAAATCTGTTGCATACGCTCCACAACAGAGTCAACACCTGGACAGACAGAAGCCTCCGTCTGTCCTGAAGAAAATCGAGGGTGAAACCAGAATTACAGAAAAACGGAGACATCAAAGTGGCAGAGCTAGCCCTATTATTAAGAGCAAACTCAGCCAAAGGCAAAAAAGAGACCCAGTCATCCTGATCAGCAGACACAAAGCATCTTAGATAAGTCTCCAATGTCTGGTTTGTTCTCTCAGTTTGACCATTGGTCTGAGGATGAAATGCCGAGGAGAAAGACAATTGAACACCCAGTTTAGAACAAAAAGTCCTCCAAAATCTGGAAACAAACTGGACTCCTCTGTCAGACACAATGTTCTCAGGAATGCCGTGTAAACGAACGACGTGCTGAAGGAACAACGGCACCAATTCAGAGGAGGAAGGCAACTTAGGTAATGGTACAAGATGTATCATTTTGGAAAACCTATCACAAATTACCCAGATGGTGGTCATTCTCTGAGAAACAGGAAGATCGGAAATGAAATCCATAGAGATATGGGTCCATGGTCTCTTGGGCACAGGCAATGGCATCAACAAACCACTAGAGCGAGAGCAAGGCTTGGAGCGAGAGCAAGTCCCGCAGGACTGCACAAATTCCCTGACATCACGAGACAAGGTAGGCCACCAAAAGGACCGACTAACCAAGTCTCTGGTACCAAAAATTCTGGGATGCCCAGCCAATGCGGAACAATGAATCTCAGACATCACACTCTTTTTCCATTGGTCCGGGACAAACAATTTTCCAACAGGGCAGCGCTCGGGCCTATCCTCCTGACACCCCTCCAGAGCAAGTCTCAAATTGGGCGAGATGGCGGAAAGAACTACACCCTCTTTCAAAATAACAGAAGGATCAGATAACTCAGGAGAGTCCGCAAGGAAACTCCTCGAGAGGGCATCCGCCTTAACATTCTTAGTGCCAGGAAGAAAGGAAACCACAAAATTAAAACGTGTGAAAAACAAGGCCCACCTGGCCTGTCTAGGATTGAGTCGCTTGGCAGATTCCAGATAGACCAGATTCTTATGGTCCGTAAGGACCACCACCTGATGTTTGGCTCCCTCCAGCCAATGTCTCCACTCTTCAAAAGCCCACTTCATGGCCAACAACTCCCGATTACCCACGTCATAATTACGTTCAGTAGGAGAAAATTTTCGAGAGAAAAAGGCACAAGGGTTACTTTTAGAGGTCTCTGGATCTTTTTGGGACAAAACGGCACCTGCCCCAATTTCAGAGGCATCAACCTCCACCTGAAATGGCAGAGAAACATCAGGCTGCCGTAGAACAGGAGCAGAAGTGAATCTCTGCTTAAGTTCCTGAAATGCAGAGACTGCCTCAGGAGGCCAATTCACCACATCAGAACCCTTTCTGGTCAAATCAGTTAATGGTTTAACAATAACCGAGAAATTACCAATAAATTTACGATAAAAATTGGCAAAACCCAAAAATCTCTGAAGAGCCTTTAATGAAGTAGGTTGGACCCAATCACAGATGGCCTGATCCTTGACCGGGTCCATTTCAATAACAGATGGGGACAAAATGAATCCCAGAAATGAGATCCTCTGTACGCCAAAAAGACACTTTGATCCCTTCACATACAGAGCATTCTCTCTCAAAATCTGGAATACAGTTCAAACATGTTTCACATGAGAGTCCCAGTCATTAGAAAAAATCAAGATATCATCCAAATAAACAATCAGAAATGTATCCACAAAATCCCTGAAAATGTCATTCATGAAGGACTGGAAGACGGAAGGAGCATTAGTGAGCCCAAAGGGCATCACTAGGTACTCAAAATGCCCTTCAGGGGTATTGAATGCCGTCTTCCATTCATCCCCGTGCTTAATGCGAATAAGGTTATACGCCCCCTGAGGTCAAGCTTGGTAAACCAAGTAGCGTTTTTCACCCTGGAAAACAGGTCAGAAATCAAGGGTAACGGGTATTGATATTTCACAGTAATATTGTTCAAGAGACGATAATCAATACACGGCCTTAATGAACCATCTTTTTTGGCCACAAAGAAAAAACCGGCACCTAAGGGTGAAGAGGATGGTCTGATATGACCCTTCTCCAATGATTCCTTGATATAAAACCGCATAGCGTCATGTTCAGGTACAGACAAGTTAAAAAGGCGACCTTTAGGGAATTTACTACCCGGCACTAATTCAATAGCGCAGTCATAGCTCCTATGGGGAGGCAAGGATGCAGATTTACTTTCGCTAAACACATCAGAAAAATCAAACAAAAAGTCAGGAACATCCTGAGCCTGGGGGGAGGCAGAAAAAACAGGAGTGTTGGTATTAACCCCTTCACCCCAAGGGTGGTTTGCACGTTAATGACCGGGACAATTTTTACAATTCTGACCACTGTCTCTTTATGAGGTTATAACTCCGGAACGCTTCAACGGATCTTCGCGATTCTGAGATTGTTTTCTCGTGACATATTGTACTTCATGTTAGTGGTAAAATTTCTTCCATATAACTTGCGTTTATTTTTGAAAAATACGCAAATATGGCGAAAATTTTGAAAATTTAGCAATTTTCAAACTTTGAATTTTTATTCCCTTAAAACAGAGAAATATGTAACACAAAATAGTTAAGAAATAACATTTCCCACATGTCTACTTTACATCAGCACAATTTTGGAATCAAAATTTTTTTTTGTTAGGAAGTTATAAGGGTTAAAAGTTGACCAGCGATTTCTCATTTTTACAACAAAATTTACAAAGCCATTTTTTTTAGGGACCACCTCACATTTGAAGTCACTTTGAGGGGTCTACATGACAGAAAATACCCAAAAGTGACACCATTCTAAAAACTGCACCCCTCAAGGTACTCAAAACCACATTCAAGAAGTTTATTAACCCTTCAGGTGCTTCACAGGAACTAAAGCAACGTGGAAGGAAAAAATGAATATTTAACTTTTTAGCCACAAAAATGATCTTTTACAAACTTTTTTTTTATTTTTCACAAGGGTAAAAGGGGAAAATGGACAGATAAGGTTGTTATGCAATTTCTCCTGAGTACGCCAATACCCCATATGTGGGGGAAAACCACTGTTTGGGCACACGGCAGAGCTTGTAAGGGAAGGAGCGCCGTTTGACTTTTTCAAACTAAAATTGGCTGGAGTTGAGATTGGACGCCATGTCGCGCTTGGAGAACCTCTGATGCGCCTAAACAGTGGAAACCCCCCACAAGTGACACCATTTTGGAAACTAGACCCCCTAAGGTACTTATCTAGATCTGTTGTGAGCACTTTGAACCCCAAGTGTTTCACAAAAGTTTATAATGCCTGGGTGTGAAAAAAAAAAAAAAAAAAAATTCCACAAAAATGATTTTTTAGTCCTAAATTTTTGAATTTTCCCAAGGAAATTGGACCCCAAAAGTTGTTGTCCAATTTGTCCTGAGTACGCTGATACCCCATATGTGGGGGTGGAAAACTGTTTGGGCGCACGGCAGGGCTTGGAAAGGAAGTAGTAACGTTTTGGAATGCAGACGTTGATGGGGGTCATGTTCCGTTTGCAGTGCCCCAGATGAGCCTAAACAGTGGAAATCCCCCACAAGTGACCCCATTTTGGAAACTAGACCCCCTAAGGAACTTATCTAGATCTTTGGTGAGCACTTTGAACCCCCAAGTGCTTCACACAAGTTTATAATGCCCGGGCATGAAAATAAAAAATCCTATTTTTTTCCCACAAAAATTATCTTTTAGTCACTAATTTTTTTATTTTCCCAAGGGTATCAGGAGAAATTGGACCACATAAGTTGTTGTCCAATTTGTCCTGAGTACGCTGATGCCCCATATGTGGGGGGGAACCACTGTTTGGGCGCACGGCAGAGCTCGGAAGGGAAGGAGCACCATTTGACTTTTTCCAACCAAAATTGGCTGGAATTGAGATTGGATGCCATGTTGCATTTGGAGAGCCCCTGATGTGCCTAAACAGTGGAAACCCCCCACAAATGACCCCATTTGGGAAACTAGACCCCCTAAGGAACTTATCTAGATCTTTGGTGAGCAATTTGAACCCTCAAGTGCTTCACACAAGTTTATAACGTAGAGCCGTAAATTTAAAAATCATATTTTTTCCACAAAAATGATTCTTTCACCCGAATTTTTATTTTTCCAAGGGTAACAAGACTCCAAAAGTTATTGTGCAATTTGTCCTGAGTACACTGATACCCCATATGTGGGGGTATACCACTGTTTGGGTGCATGGCAGAGTTTGGAAGGGAAGGAGCGCCGTCTCACTTTTTCAACGCAGAATTGGCTGGACGCCATGTCGTGTTTGGAGAGCTCCTGATCGGCCTAAACAGTGGAAACCCCCCACAAATGACACCATTTTGGAAACTAGACCCCTCAAGGAACTTATCTAGATGTGTGGTGAGAACTTTGAACCCCAGGTGTTTCACTAAAGTTTATAACGTACAGCCTTAAAATAAAAAATCCTTTTTTTTTTTTACAAAAATGATTTTTTCGCCCCCAATATTTTATTTTCACAAGGGTAACAGAAGAAACTGGAACCCAAAAGTTGTTGTCCAATTTGTCCTGAGTACGCTGATACCCAATATGTAGGAGAAAACTACTGTATGGGTGCACGTCAGGGCTCGGAAGGGAAGTAGTGACGTTTTGGATTGCAGACTTTGATGGAATGGTCTGGGGGCGTCATGTCGCATTTGGAGAGCCCCTGATACGCCTAAACAGTGGAAACCCCCACAAGTGACCCCATTTTGGAAAATAGACCCCACAAGGAACTTATCTAGATGTGTGGTGAGCACTTTGAACCCCGAAGTGCTTCACAGAAGTTTATAACGCACAGCCGTAAAAATAAAAAATCCTTTTTTTTTTTTTTACAAAAATGATTTTTTCGCCCCCAATATTTTATTTTCACAAGGGTAACAGGAGAAATTGGACCCCAAAAGTTGTTGTCCAATTTGTCCTGAGTACGCTGATACCCAATATGTGGGAGAAAACTACTGTATGGGCGCATGTCAGGGCTCGGAAAGGGAAGTAGTGACGTTTTGGATTGCAGACTTTGATGGAATGGTCTGGGGGCGTCATGTCGCATTTGGAGAGCCCCTGATGCGCCTAAACAGTGGAAACCCCCCACAAGTGACCCCATTTTGGAAAATAGACCTCACAAGGAACTTACCTAGATGTGTGGTGAGCACTTTGAACCCCGAAGTGCTTCACAGAAGTTTATAACGCACAGCCGTAAAAATAAAAAATCCTTTTTTTTTTTACAAAAATGATTTTTTCGCCCCCAATATTTTATTTTCACAAGAGCAACAGGAGAAATTGGACCCCAAAAGTTGTTGTCCAATTTGTCCTGAGTACGCTGATACCCAATATGTGGGAGAAAACTACTGTATGGGCGCATGTCAGGGCTCAGAAAGGGAAGTAGTGACGTTTTGGATTGCAGACTTTGATGGAATGGTCTGGGGGCGTCATGTCGCATTTGGAGAGCCCCTGATGCGCCTAAACAGTGGAAATCCCCAACAAGTGACCCCATTTTGGAAAATAGACCCCACAAGGAACTTATTTAGATGTGTGGTGAGCGCTATGAAGCCCCAAGTGCTTCACAGAAGTTTATAATGTACAGCCGTAAAAAACAAAAAAATCTTATTTTTTTTACAAAAATAATATTTTCGCCCCCAGTTTTTTATTTTCCCAAGGGTAACAGAAGAAATAGGACAAATTTCACAATAACTCTTGGGGTCCAGAGTACGCTGATACCCCATATGTGGGGATAAACTACTGTTTGGACGCATGGCAGAGCTCAGAAGTGAAGGAACACCGTTTGACTTTTTCAACGCAGAATTGGCTGGAATGGAGATCAGACGCCATGTCACATTTGGAGAGCCCCTGATGTGCCTAAACAGCGGAAACCCCCCAATTCTAACTCCAACCCTAACCCCAACACACCCCTAACTCTAGTCCCAACCCTAATCCCAACCTAACCCTAATCCTAACTCTAACCCTAATCCTAACTTTAGCGCCAACCCTAACCCTAACTTTAGCCGAAACCCTAACCCTAACCCTAATGGGAAAATGGAAATAAATACATTTTTTTTATTTTATTATTTTTCCCTAACTAAGGGGGTGATAAAGGGGGGTCTTATTTACTATTTATAGCGGTTTTTATGATTGGCAGCTGTCACGCTAAAAGACGCTTTTTATTGCAAAAAGTAGTTTTTTGCATCACCACATTTTGAGAGCTATAATTTTTGCATATTTTGGCCCACAGAGTCATGTGAGGTCTTAATTTTTGCGGGACGAGGTGACGCTTTTATTGGTACCATTTTTGAGCACGTGACATTTTTTGATCGCTTTTTATTTCGATTTTTGGGAGGTTAGAATGAACAAAAATCAGCAATTCATGAATTTCTTTTGGGTGAGGCGTTTTTATTGTTCCGCGTGTGGTAAAATCGATAAAGCAGTTTTATTCTTCGGGTCAGTACGATTATGGCAATACCTCATTTATATAATTTTTTTATGTTTTGGCGCTTTTATAGAATAAAAACAATTTTATATAAAAAATAATTATTTTTGCATCGCTTTATTCTGCGAGCTATAACTTTTTTATTTTTTTGCTGATGATGCTGTGTGACGGCTCGTTTTTTGCGGGACAAGATGACGTTTTCAGCGGTACCATGTTTATTTATATCCGTCTTTTTGATCGCGTGTTATTCCACTTTTTGTTCAGCGGTATGATGATAAAGCACTGATTTTTTGCTTCGTTTTTATTTTTTATTTTTTAAGGGGTTCACAAAAGGGGTTAACTAGTGGGACAGTTTTATAGGGGGGGTCGTTACGGACGCGGCGATACCATATATGTGTACTTTTATTGTTTTATTTTTTTTATTTACAATAAGTAATGAATTTATTGGGGAATATTTTTTTTTTTTTTTTTTTTGGATTTTTTTTTACACATGTTTATTTTTACTTTTTTTTACTTTTTTACTTTGTCCCAGGGTGGGACATCACTGTATTTCATCAGATCGCTGGTGTGACAGTGTGCACAGCACTCTGTCACACCAGCGATGTGACAGGCAGTGCAGGACGCTTCCTCATGCCTGCTCTCGGCAGGCACTGAGGAAGCCGCCTCCCTCCAGGACCCCAGCGCCATCTTGGATCCGGGTCCTGGGAGGGAGGAAGCCCTGAGAGCAGCGCGATCACATCGCGCTGCTCTGAGGGTCTCAGGGGGGCGCGCAGGGAGCACCCACCCTGCGCGATCCTCCCCTGTGCCCCAGCACACCGCGATCATGTTTGATCGCGGTGTGCAAGGGGTTAATGTGCCGGGAGCGGTCCGTGACCGCTCCTGACACACAGTCACGGGTGTCAGCTGTGATAATCAGCTGACACCCGGCGGCGATTAGCTGCGCTCTCTCCGGGAGCGCAGCTAATCGCCTATGACGTACTATCCCGTCCATGGTCAGAATGGCACGGGTTTTATGGACGGGATAGTACGTCTAATGTCAGAGAGGGGTTAACACATTGGCAGCCCCAACTGGTTACAGACACAGATTTCCAATCCAAAACAGGATTATGAGACTGTAACCAAGGGAAACCCAGCACGATAATGTCATGCAGATTATATAGAACCAAAAATTTGCAGCACTCCTGGTGATCAGGTTCAACCCTCATTATCACCTGAGTAGAAAACTGGGGTTTATTCTCAGCCAAAGGGGTAGAATCGATCCCCAGTAGGGGAATAGACTTCTGTAGGGGTATCAAGGGAAACCCACAACGTTTAGCAAAATCATAATCAATCAGGTTAATAGCTGCTCCAGAATCAACGAAAGCCTGAGCAGAAAATGAGGACAGAGAGCATATCAGAGTGACAGTTAATAAAAACTTAGTCTGAACACTACCCAAGACAACTGAGCGTGCAAAACGTCTTCCCCGCTTAGGGCAGACTGAAATAGCATGAGAGGCATCACCACAGTAGAAACATAACCATTGCGCTTTCGAAACTCATGACGCTGTGCCCCAGACACCACTCTATCACACTGCATGGGTTCAGAAGCTGGTTCACAAGGCAACACCATTCCACGCATACTTCTCCGCTCACGCAAACGTCTGTCAATTTGAATCGCTAATGACATAGAATCATTGAGACCAGAGGGGACAGGGAATCCCACCATAACATCCTTTACATTATCTGACAGACCCTTCCGGAAAAGGGCCGCCAAAGCGTCGTCATTCCAGTTGGTCAGGACTGCCCACCTACGGAATCTTTGACAGTATAACTCAGCGTCATCAAGCCCCTGATTTAATGCCAACAAGGTTTTTTCAGCTTGATCAGTGACATTAGGCTCATCGTACAATAACCCCAAAGCCTGAAAAAATGCATCAACATCACTCAAAACAGGATCCCCAGGTATCAGGGAAAAAGCCCAATCCTGAGGATCGCCGCGCAGGAGAGAGATGACAATTTGAACCTGCTGCGCTGCGTTTCCTGAGGACTTAGATTTTAAGGCAAAAAACAATTTACAATTATTTTTGAAATTCTGAAACTTAGCTCGATCCCCCAAAAACAAATCTGGCATGGGAATCCTAGGTTCCACAACAGGCAACCTAGCAAGATATGCAGCAATACTCTGAACCTCAGTGGCAAGCTGATCCACACGGCCAGACAACCGTGCAAACTCCATTGGGAGAAAAGATCCTCCCCAGCACCCAGAGATACAGAGGGAAAAAAAAAATGCAACAAACAGAAAAATATCTCTGACAACTCTGACAACCTTTTTTCTTTCACAATATTTTTCCCTTCTGTGAGTACCATACAATTTTCAATTTTTTAGGCCGGTGATACTGTTATGTTTCGGTAGCTGAGGAGAGCAGGCAAAAAGGCAATACACCAGAGCAGTTGGAATCTATGAGATTGCAGTACCCTGACTAACCACCACAACCAGAGGCAGCCGTGGAGCGTTCCTACGTTGGTCCTAGACACCTCGTCACAGCCTGAGAAACTAACTACACCTAAAGACAGAAACAGGAAAGCTATCTGCCCCGGAGCAGAACCCCAAAGATAATAGAAAGCCCCCAAACATGTAATGGCGGTTAGACAAGAGGAAATACTGACACAGAAAGGAAAATAGTATGAGCAAACGCTGGGGCCCAAACTATCTAAATAGAAAAGGATAGGAAGGGTACTTACTGCAATCCCAGAAAACCCTGAAAAGCACCAACTCTACTAATTTCAAAATCACCTGAGATCACACGACCTCTACCACCTAAATTAGTTCTCTGGTGTAACAAAATCAAAACAGCAGCCACTGAAAAAACTGGAAAAAGCAAAAGAACAAAACTCAGTGGCTGAACTAAACTGAGAGGGCAGAAGCCCCCGGAGGGGACCCTGAAGGCCCCAAAGAAGTGCAGTACAAAATGCAAAAATATAGCACAAACACAAAAGAAGCAAAAGTCTTATCTGTAAGCAGGAGATGCAGACACGACACAGCAGGCTACAAGGGAAACTGGAATGAAGGATTCAGACCAGAACAATTGATCACCGGCAACCCTGATGGGAAAATGACTCCCTTATATAAGACCAGTCAGTAACACCTGATTCCCAGTCCTCACAATCTTCACTAGCACCGCTTGTAACCACCAGAGGGAGCCTCTGCTCAGAACTCATCTCAAACCCATTCACAACAGGTGGTACTGGAATCCGTGGGACTTTATGAGTTGCCCCAGGCCAAGTGTATAGATTGAGAAGAGTAGGGGTCCTAGAACAGAGCCTTGGGGGACTCCAAAAGAGAGAGGGTGGAACGGGGAGGTAGTGTGGGAGTGGGAGACACTGAATGTGCAGTTGGAAAGGTATGAGGAGATGAAGGATAGGGCAAGGTCCTTGATGCCAAAGGAGGAGAGAATCTGTAGTAGAAGGCAGTGGTCAACTGTGTCGAAAGCAGAGGACAGGTCAAGAATGAGGAGTATAGAGTATTGTCCGTTAGCTTTGGCTGTGAGTAGGTCGTTAGTAATTTTGGTCAGGGCTGTTTCAGTGGAATGATGGGGGCGGCAACCAGATTGTAGATTGTCAAAGAGCAAGTTAGAAGAGAGATGGGAGGAAAGTTCAGCGTGGACGTGCTGTTCCAGGAGTTTGGAAGCGAGTGGGAGCAGCGATATTGGGCGATAGCTGGACATAGTGGTTGGGTCGAGGGTTGGCTTTTTGAGGATAGGCGTGATTGTGGCATGTTTGAAAGCAGAAGGGAAGGTACCAGAAGTTAGTGATAGATTGAAGAGGTGGGTTAGTGATGGGATAAGAGTGGTGGCGAGGTTGGGGAGGAGGTGGGATGGGATGGGGTCGAGTGCACAAGTGGTGAGGTGTGATTTGGAGAGAAGATGAGCAAGCTCCCCTTCCGTGATGTTGGGTAAGGAGGTTATGGGGTTTGGGCATTGGTCAGATATACAAAGGGGTTGTGGTGGTTGAATAATAAAGACTTGCCGTGTTTGGTCTATCTTGTTTTTGAAGTGCATGGCGAAGTCCTCAGCAGAGATAAGGGAGGTAGGAGGGGGCAGTGGTGGGCGGAGGAGGGAGTTAAAAGTATTGAACAATTGTTTGGGGTTGTGGGATAAGGAAGATACAAGGATGTAAAGTAGGCCTGCTTAGCAGAGGTGAGAGCTGATTTGAATGCAAGTGTTGCTTGTTTGAGTGTAGTGAAGTCGTCTTGTGAATGCGTTTTCTTCCAGCGCCGTTCAGCAATTCTGGATGCTTGCCGAAGCTTTTTTGTGGTGTTATTGTGCCAGGGTTGTCTATTGATTTGTCGCAGTCTGTTATGCATGACAGGGGTGACCGAGTCGATGGCTGATGCAAGAGTGGCATTGTAGAAACTAGTGGCAGTGTCTGTGTCGTGGAGTGAGGATATGGATGCCAGTGGTAGAATAGAGTCAGAGAGTTTGTGGGTGTCTAGGTGAGCAAGGTTTCTGCGGTGGTGCGCATGTTGCTGGACATGAGTGACAGGAGAGGAGGACAGGGATGAGAAAGTGAGTAGATGGTGGTCAGATAGGGGGAGAGGGGAGGTTGTGAAGTTAGATAGGGAGCAGAGACGGGTGAAGACCAGGTCGAGTGTGTGCCCGTCTGTGTGCGTGGCTGAGGAGGACCACTGGGTAAGTCCAAAAGATGATGTAAGGGATAGGAGTTTAGAGGCTGCTGACTGATGGGTGTCAATGGGGATGTTGAAGTCACCCATGATGATGGTGGGAATGTCAGCAGAGAGAAAGTGGAGGAGCCAGGTGGAGAATTGGTCAATAAAGGCAGTGGTCGGGCCCGGAGGTCGGTATATGACGGCCACTTGGAGGTTGGAGGGAGAGTAGATGCGGACAGAGTGGAGTTCAAAAGAGGGGAGGATAAGGGAAGGAAGAAGTGGGATTGGGTTAAAGATACAGTTAGAAGAAAGGAGAATGCCCACACCTCCACCATGTCTGTTGCCGGGGCTGGGAGTGTAGGTGAAATGGAGGCCGCCGTAACATAGCGCAGCAGGGAGGCAGTGTCGGAGGGTGTCAGCCATGTTTCAGTGAGGCCAAGGAAGGTAAAATTATGAGAGGTAAAGAGGTCGTGAATCACATGGAGTTTATTGCAGATGGAGCGGGCATTCCAGAGTGATCCAGAGAGAGGGAGCAGGGTGCTGGGCGTCAAGGGCACGGATTTGAGGTTGGAAAGATTTTGGGTGTTAATACTGGGTTGGGAGCGATAGGAGGGGGTAATAATGGGAGGTATAAGCTGTGGGGGTCCAGGGTTTAGAGATATGTCACCATCAGTGAGGAGAAGCAGAGAGAGACAAAGTATGTGGGAGAAGGGCAGTGGGCAGCTTGTTTTGTGTCTTATTAGGAGAGATCTGAGGTTGAGGAGCAGGTCAGCGGAGGAGGTTAGGTGTGGAGGCAAGAGGGAAGCAGAGATTAGTAGTTGGTTAGCGGGTGCTAGAGTTTGCGGATAGGGAAGGAGAGTGAGGATTAATGGAGGCAAAACTGGTAGAGCGTATGTCAGCATGGTGGGAGTAAGTGTGGAGGAAAGAGGAAGAAATATAGTACATTTAATAACAAAAGTTAGTCGTACCTTCTGTTCACTTCTGACTCATTTCTGACATATTTCTGTAGTCGGTTATCCTTAAAGAGACATCATTATAGAGACAGACCAAGGTCCAGACAGACCTATGAGTCTGAATTTATAACAAGTTAACAGCACATGAAACAGGTCAGGTGTGATCAGGAGGGAGGGCCAGCAGGCAGATTGGATACAGACACAGGAGGGGATTAATTAGAAGTCAGAAGACAAAATACAAGGGAAATAGAGCCAAATGGACAGAAAAGGCCAAGTGACTGTTGGCATCTATGAAATAAGGTATTGCAGCAGTCATTAGACATACCAAGAGTAGCAGAGAGATGCAGGATGATTGGGATCAGGAAGGATGGGTTATATTATTGCAGCAGTCATTAGACATACCAAGAGTAGCAGAGAGATGCAGGATGATTGGGATCAGGAAAGATGGGTTATATTATTGCAGCAGTCATTAGACATACCAAGAGTAGCAGAGAGATGCAGGATGATTGGGATCAGGAAAGATGGGTTATATTATTGCAGCAGTCATTAGACATACCAAGAGTAGCAGAGAGATGCAGGATGATTGGGATCAGAAAGATGGGTTATATTATTGCAGCAGTCATTAGACATACCAAGAGTAGCAGAGAGATGCAGGATGATTGGGATCAGGAAAGATGGGTTATATTATTGCAGCAGTCATTAGACATACCAAGAGTAGCAGAGAGATGCAGGATGATTGGGATCAGGAAAGAATTTGAGGTTATGTTTCTCTAGTGGTGTATAGAAGTCTGGCCCAATCCAGCCCTTGTTCATATTTATAAGAGTCAGCCTGTCAGCATTTTTGGTTGACAGGCGGATGCGCTTATCACCAGTTATAATTCCACCAGCGGCACTAAAAGCACACTCTGACATAATGCTAGTGGCAGGCCAGGCCAGGACCTCCAAGGCATAGAGAGGCAGTTCATGCCACGTATCCAGCTTTGAGACCCAATAATTATAAGGCACAGAGGAATCATGGAGGACGCTGGTACGGTCAGCCAGGTAGTCCCTCAGCATCTTCCAAAACTTTGAATTCCTTGGGAGAGTACCCCGTGCCTCAGGGCCACTGCGATGGGAGGGTCTGAGAAATCTCTCCCAGAACTTTGCCAGTGTTCCCCTGCCTCTGCTGGATTGGAGTTGTGTCTCTCTCACCTGTACTCCTTGGTTGTTCAACGAACTGTAACTTCTGCCGCCAGCGTTTTCAGATGGGAATTTTTTTTATAATTCCGCAACAAGGGTCTTCTGGTACTGCACCATTTTAGCACACCTGTCTGCCTCTGGAAGAAGAGATTGAAAGTTCTCCTTGTAGCGTGGGTCTAGAAGTGTCACCAACCAGTAAAGACTGTAGCCCAAAATTTTGAGAATAGGAGGGTCACGTGAAAGGTAGCACAACATAGTCAGCCATGCGTGCCAGACTGCTAACAGGCAAGACTTGCGTGTCCTCACCAAGAGGATGATTGAACATGCTCTGCTCTTCAACCTCCTCATCCTCCCTGTCCTCAGGTCATCCATGGTGAACAGATGGTATGACAGTTGTACTGCTAGTACAGTCTATAGTGCATGAAATTAGCTCCTGTTCTTCCTCTTCCTCACTGTCACCCAATTTACTTTGGGATGACATGAGGCTGGGCTGTGTGTAATCACCCTGTATGGTTCCTTGCTCCATCTCGTCATGATCCGCCTTCAATGCATTCTCTTTGATTGTGAGTAGAGAGTGTTTCAGAACAGAGAAGCAGGATGATGACACTAATTAGGGCATCATCGCAGCTCACCATCTTGGTGGGCTCCTCAAACTTTTGTAGTATGATACACATATCTGACATCCATGTCCACTCCTGAGGTCTTATGTGTGAAGTCTGAACTGAATACTGACGGCCTTGTTGATGCTGGTAGTCAACAAATGCCCTCTTCTGCTCACAAATGCATTCAAACATCTGCAGTGTAGAATTAAAACGCGTGGGGACATCACACACCAGTAGGTGAGCCGGCAGTTGCAAACGCACAGCAAGGGTGGCAGAATATGTAGCTGACTTTCTAAAGTGGGCTCATAGGCAGCGTACTTTCATAAGCAGATCCAGCAGCTCCGGTTAGCTTTTGAGAAACCATTGAACAACGAGGTTAAGCACATGGGCAAGGCTTGGTACATGTGTGAGCTCGCCTCACTTCAAAGCTGCAATCAAGTTCCGGCCATTGTCACACATGACCATGCCTGGCTGTAGGTTCAGCAGTGTCTGCCACAGATCTACCTGCTCTTTCAGCGCTGTCCACAACTCTTCAGCATTATGCAGTTTGCCACCTAGCATATTAGCTTCAGAATAGCCTGTTGCTGCTTGGCTGAGGCAGTGCTGCAGTGCTTCCAGCTTGTGACTGATGTGGTCATTTCAGAGATGGAGGCTGAGGTGCTGGAGCTGTAGACTTTGGGGGCAACCCTGACTGACATAGGGCTCGTAATCCTGTCTGGAGGACATGTTCCATTCCAAAGTCTGACAGGGTCCCGGCTTCCACTATGTTAACCCAGTGTGCTGTCAGCATTGGCAGCATATTTTCTCTTGCGTTCCAAGGACTGGGGTATGGACAACTGAATGCTGTGCTGGGACAAGGACGATGACGTGCTTGATGATGGTGCTAGTTGAATGTGTGCAATGACAGGTGCAGGGCAGGAGGTATCTTTGCAGGCACCATGGACAGGGGATTGGCTTGCACGCACAACACCGGAAGGTGCACTGGTGTCGCCCACAGACACTATTCCTGGACCCTGGGGTTCGGCTCATAAAGTTGGGTGCTTTGCTGCCATGTGCCTGATCATGCTGGTGGTGGTTAGGCTGGTAGTTTTGCTACCCCTGCTGATATGGGCCTGGCAGGTGGTGCAAATGGCCTGTTTGGGGTTATTGGCAGAGTCTTTAAAAAACAACCAGACTCGGGAAGACCTAACAATTGTACTGGCAACTTCCGTCGTGTTGGTGTTACGGGGAATGGTTTCCTGTCTTCTGTCTGTGGCCAACACAATGCTTCTTCCTGCCTGTTGGGGTGCTATGCCTCCCTCCCCCTGTGTGCTGCTGTCCTCGCTCTGCATGTCCTCCTGCCAGGTTGGGTCAGTTACTATATCATCCACCACATCGTCTTCCACTTCCGCATACGTCCTCCTGACTTTCGGGCAATTATGTCTCATCATCGTCCACCTCTTGTGACACGTTCCCACTGTCGCCTTCATGTAAATATGGCTGCTCAAATATTTTGGCATCACTACATGCGATCTCGTCTTGTCCTGCTTCAACTCCATCGGGAGAGAGGCCCGAATCTCTAAATGGAAAAGTGAACAGCTCTTCGGAGTGTCCAAGTGTGGGATCAGTTGTCTCACGGTCCTAGGCATTGTGGGAGTAAGGAGGATCAGGGTGAGGACTATGCGTTTCACACTCATGGCTAGAGTTGAGCGAAACAGGTCGGTCAGATTCAAAAGTCGCCGATTTTAGCCAAAGTCGGCTTTCGTTGGCCGAAACCCGACCATAGCATGCAGTCGGCCATGTGGTCGTCGACCCCAGCGCCCAAGTCGATTTTCCCATAATGCTTTCAGGCGCCTTTTTTCAGCCAATGAGCAAGGACGTACACTGTGGACAATGAGATGACATGTGCAGCGTCCACCACCATCTTAGAGAAGGGCATTGCAGTGATTGGCTTGCTTTGGGGTGGCGTCATTGTGTCTATAAAAGCCCTGAGCGCTGACCTCCATTTAACTTCTGTCGATATTAACAGTAGGGAAAGGTTGCTGATGCTGTTTATCAGTAGGGAGAGAGTTAGGCAGGAAAAAGAAGTTCTTATGTGCTTGTGCTGATAGCAATTGTGCTGTACAGTTAGTGTGCAGTGACAAGGGAGGATTTTCTTGTGTGCAGCGCTGGTTATTAGGCTGCCTGATAGCTGTATTGCTGTGTATACACTTCTGTGCAGACTGCTTTTTACACAGCACTAATACTTTTATTCTTTTTTTTCTGCACACTTACCGACCGCGTCATTTTTTGCCACACCGTATAGAGCTGTACGCTCCTCACACACTACCGTGTACCGGCTGGTATCACAGACAAATATATGCTGACAATCTGTGTGTGACTCCGGAAATATATACGGAGATTGCAATTTTCCCCTACACCGTATACAGCTGTCTTCTTCTGATACAGTACCGTACATCTGCTCTTTGTATTACGGTCAAATCCATACTGATTGAGCGTCTGTGTGTGACTTCGGAAATAAATAAGAAGATTTAAATTTTCCCCTACGCCATATACAGCTGTACGCTCCTCATACAGTACCATATATCTGTTGGTATTTTTGGTAAATTTTCCCAAACATGAGGAAGTATGGTGGAAGAGGCTGCGGATGTGGGCAGGAGGGGCCAGCTGGGAATGATGGTGGTGGTGGTGGTGGTGCATCTGCTGGTAGTGCCAAAAGCCCAATAGCACCTAAGGCAGGAGGTGATGAACCTGCGTCATCGTCTGGCTCCAGAAGGCCTGGAAGGCTCCCTTTTCTGGGGGTAGGTAAACCGCTTTTAAAGCCGGAGCATCAGGAACAGGCTTTGGCTTACATTGCCGAAACAGCCTACAGCTCTATCGCCTCCTCTTCTGAAGTTTCAAAAAATGCAAGCACTGAGTCATCAGTGCAGGCTCCTGGTCAGGAACAACACCTTTCCTTGTGTCCTTCACCCCCACCAAAAGTGAAGGATGTGGCAGGCCACACTTCAGATTACTCCATGGAGCTCTTTTCACATGCCATGCCTGGGTTATCAAGTCAAATCCTGAATTCCCAGTCCAAGATGAAGTGGAGTGCACTGATGCACCACCACTTCTATCTGATTCTGCTGGTACATTCACCCAGAACACTGCATTGCCCTCGCAGTCTACTGAGTCAGAATCTGACCCTGATGAAACTCAGGTGCCCCTTCCCGCATACGATACCACCTTACATGGTGACACAGAGGAAGGTGCAGATGAAATTGTCGAGGAGGTGATGGATGACCAAGTTGTTGACCCGGATAGGCATTCATTGGGGGAAGAGTGTGCCGCTGGCAATAACTCATAAGAGGAGGAGGATCCGCGGCAGGCATCGACATCGCAGCTGCGGTTATCTGGCAGGCCCGTAGCAGTCCAAAAACGTGTTAAAAAAAGAAAAAGTGTTGCAGGACAGCTTGGCCAGACGGTCAAATTAGCACAGCGTGCAAGCCCGGAAAATTTATCCCATAGTAGGAAGAGTGTAGTGTGGCACTTTTTTGACCAAAATCCTATTGATGAGGCAAAGGTTATCTGTAATAAGTGCAGAAGGACCTTTAGCCGAGGGAAAAATCTCTTGAATACGAGTTGCATGCTTAGACATTTAAACACCATGCATTTGCAAGCGTGGACGGACTGCAAAACCTCACTGGCTTTGAACGCCTACATTGCCAAACTGATCTCATTAGAGATGATGCCCTTCCATTTGTTTGAAAGTGCAGCATTCCGAGAGCTCATGGCCTACGCTGTCCCACACTATGACCTACCTAGTCGACACTTCTTTCTAGAAAAGCCATCCCTGCCCTCCACCTGCATGTGAAAGATGCATTGTCCATGCACTCAAACAATCAGTGAGTGGAAAGGTGCACCTCACAACAGATGCATGGGCCAGTAGGCATGGCCAGGGACGTTACGTGTCCATCACTGCGCACTGGGTTAATGTGGTGGATGCAGGGTCCACAGGGGACAGCGGCGGTGGGACAGTGCTGCCTAGCCCACAGTATAGGCAACAGTTGGCTGTAGGCGTTCGACCCTCCTCCTCCTCCAGAAGCAAAATTGTCGACAGAGCGTAGTCGCACAAGCACTCCATCAGCAGCTGCCAGTGTTGCACATGAGGTGTCCCACTATCGAACAGCTAGTGGTAAGCATCAGCAGGCTGTTTTGAAGATGATGTCTTTGGGCGACAACAGACACACCGCGGAAGTACTGGCCGACAACTTGCAGCGAGAAACTGAGTCATGGCTGGGCAGTCTACATCTTGAGCCAGACAGGTAAGTCAGTGATAACAGCCGTAATTTGTGGCGGCCATAGCCCTGGCAAAACTCAGACACCTACTTGAAACAGGTGGTGCAGTGCTTCATAAATAATTATCCGGAGTTATCAGCCCTGCTCCATAAGGTGCGAAGACTGTGCTCGCACATCCGTCGCTCGCCCGTAGACTTCAGTCATATGCAGAGGCTGCAGCGATCGCTCCACCTCCCCAAGCACTGCCTAATCATAGACGTTGCAACAAGGTGGAACTCCACCATGCACATGGTTAAGAGGCTGTGCGAACAGAGGCAGGTTGTAATGCAATTGTGGGAGGATACACGGGCAGGCAGTTTGAGGGCAGACATCGAGTTGTCGGGTGTGCAGTGGTCAAAGCTGAAAGACCTCTGTAAAGTCCTTCAGTGTTTTGAGGAATGCACACGGCTGGAAAGCGCAGACGATGCCATCATTAGCATGAGCATCCCACTAATGCTCTGCTCATGCAAATTTTGACGCACATTAAGGATCAGGCGTCTGAAGCGGAGGAGGAAGAAAAGCAGGAGGAGGGAAGCCTTGATGACAGTCAGCCATTGTCTGCTCAGGGAACTGTCCTGGACGAGGTGGAGGAAGAGGAGGAGGATGAGGGGGATGAATATTTTGGGGAGGAGGATGCTTCTCAGGGGGCAAGAGAAAATGTTGGCTTGCCAAGGTCAGGTACAGGGTTTATGCATGACTGGAGGGATGTGGATTTGGCAGAAAGTGCTCCTCCACCCACCACTGTCAGTGCATCATTGACACCTGGAACATTGACCCACATGTGTGATTATGTCTTGCGGATCCTAAAAAGGACCCCCCGCATTGCCAAAATTATGAAGGATGACGACTACTGGTTGGCCAGCATCCTCAATCAATGCTATAAAGGCAAATTACAGAACATCATGCCACAGGAGAACCTAGAGCTAATATTGGCGAGCAAACAAAAAACTCTGGTAAACTGTTTGTTAGAGGCATTCCCAGCGCACAGCAGCGGTGCAGGTTCTACCATGAGCCGTACTGGGCAACATGGAAGAGGTGTTCGTGGTGCACACAGTCGAATTGGCTTTGGAGATAGGGGTTTCATGACCATGTTGTGGACTGATTTCTCGAGTACCATTCACACGACTGTTAATACTGAATCGATTGCAACAGACAGGAGACAGCAGTTGTCAACTATGCTTCAAAATTACCTCCCCTCCCCTATCAATGTTCTCCCTCACAGTTCATTCCCCTTTGACTACTAGGCCTGTAAACTGGACACCTGGCCTGAATTGGCACAATATGCCTTACAGGAGCTTGCTTGCCCTGCTGGTAGTGTGCTATCAGAAAGAGTCTTCAGTGCTGCTGGATCAATCCTGACAGAAAGAAGGACTCGGCTGTCGACCCAAAATGTTGGTGATCTCACCTTCAATAAAATGAACCATGCCTTGGTTTCAAAGGATTTTGTACCACCTTCCCCTGATGACACATAGGTTGCCAGCAAAATGGCTCGCTTTGTCCTCCTCTTCCTCCGACTTCTCCAATTCGTCCATTTGCAGCTGCTGAACGTCCATCCTACACCTCAACATATGCCAGTTTTTCCACCTCCCTAACTGGGCTGTAGCCCCACCAGGGCCGGCGTCAGCAGCTGGCGCACCCGGGCAAGTGCCGGAGCCCTGAGCAGGTGGGGGGGCCCACTTGCCGTCAGAGACACCGGCGTACTATGAGGGGCCCTGTGCCAGTGCTGGCGCGCACGAGTGGGCCCCCCCTGCTTGCTCAGGGCCCCAGCACTTGCAATACTTACCTCTCCCTGCTCCACCGCTGTGACATCTTCCGCGTTTCCTGACAGTGACATTCAGGTCCGACAGTGCGATAACGTCACATCTGTGCGCCCTCTGCCTGAATAGTCACAGTGCAGAGAGCTGGAAGATGGCGACGCTGAGGAGTCCAGAATAGAGTAGTGCCCAGCGAGTAGAGGTATTTCATTTTTTTTAATGCTTGGAGCAATATATGGGGAGCATTATACACTGGAGAATTATATATGGGGCCCATCATACACTTCAGCATCATAGATAGGGCCCATTATACACTGGAGCATCATATGGGGCCCATTATATATGGAGCATTATATAGGCCCATCATACACTGGAGCATCATCCATGGGGCCCATCATACACTGGAGCATTATAAATGGGGCCCATCATACACTGGAGCATCATCCATGGGGCTCATCATACACTGGAGCATTATAAATGGGGTCCATCATATGCTGGAGCATCATATACGGGGCCCATTATACACTGGAGAATCATATGGGGCCCATTATATATGGAGCATTATATAGGCCCATCATACACTGGAGCATCATCCATGGGGCCCATCATACACTGGAGCATTATAAATGGGGTCCATCATATGCTGGAGCATCATATACGGGGCCCATTATACACTGGAGAATCATATGGGGCCCATTATATATGGAGCATTATATAGGCCCATCATACACTGGAGTATCATCCATGGGGCCCATCATACACTGGAGCATTATAAATGGGGCCCATCATACACTGGAGCATCATATACGGTGCCCATTATACACTGGAGCCTCATATGGGGCCCATTATATATGGAGCATTATATAGGCCCATCATACACTGGAGCGTCATCCATGGGGCCCATTATATACTGGAGTATTATATGGGGCCCATTATATATGGAGCATTATATAGGCTCATCATACACTGGAGCATCATCCATGGGGCCCATCATTCATTGGAGCATTATAAATGGGGCCCATCATACACTGGAGCATCATATACGGGGCCCATTATACACTGGAGCATCATATGGGGCCCATTATATATGGAGCATTATATAGGCCCATCATACACTGGAGCATCATCCATGGGGCCCATAATACACTGGAGCATCATATACGGGGCCCATCATACACTAGAGCATTATAAATGGGGCCCATCATACACTGGAGCATCATATACGGGGCCCATTATACACTGGAGCATCATATGGGGCCCATTATATATGGAACATTATATAGGCCCATCATACACTGGAGCATCATCCATGGGGCTCATAATATACTGGAGCATTATATGGGGCCCATTATATATGGAGCATTATATAGGCCAATCATACACTGGAGCATCATCCATGGGCCCATCATACACTGGAGCATCATATACGGGGCCCATCATACACTAGAGCATTATAAATGGGGCCCATCATACACTGGAACATCATATACGGGGCCCATTATACACTGGAGCATCATATGGGGCCCATTATATATGGAGCATTATATAGGCCCATCATACACACACATCCTCCTCTGCTTATTCCTCTTATTCTGATAAGAGGAATAAGCAGAGGAGGATGTGGAAGAGATAACGTTGTCTCTAAATTCCAGACTGTCGTCACACAGGTGGGTGCCAAGGGATTGTGGATTACTGCGATCGAGGGGGCTGTTGATAATAGAAAAACTATTACCAAAGGTGCAAGATCCGAGGAACAAATGAAGGAGGAAGAAGTGATGGGCGAGCAACTGTCAAATGAAGAGTATAATTCTTCCCTCTCTGATGTTCGTGGTTGGCAGGAGTGGACAGAAGAAACATGCACCATTGTTACCCAGCCACCAACACAGCATGTGTTTGGACCACCTGGTAGAGCCTGACATATGAGTGCCTTCTTGCTGCGCTATCTACAAATTGATCCCCATATAGTTATGATTAGGAATACTGCTAACTACTGGGTTGCCACTCTGTTAGATCCACATTGTAAAACCCAATTTTGCCAGATGCTTCCAGCACTGGAAAGGGACCTGCGAATGCTGGAGTATCGAAACATGCTTTTACACAACCTTTAAGAGAGCTTTTTCTCCAAGACAGCTGTAAAGCCCACAGTTCGCATCGCAGCGCTAGACTTCCATCCTCTGGCATGTTAGTTCATCAACGCCAAAACATCAGCAGCAGCAGTGGAGTAAGTGGAAGAAGCAATTTCTGTAAGTCCTTTGCACTTTTTTTAGACCAGCTTGTGCACCAGCACAACAGAGTCCAAGTCTTACATGTGGTGAACGAATGGATAGGATGGTGCAGGAGTATCTAGAACTGAATATCAATATCGTCAAGGAGGGTTAGGACCCTTTCACATTTTGGGCTTCCAAAAGGGATGAGTGGCCTGAGCTCACCTCACATGCCTTGGAGGTTTTATCTTGCCCAGCAGCCTGCGTTCTCTCAGAACGTGTATTCAACGCTGTTGGTGGTAGCCTGATGGATAAGTGCAGTCGGCTGTTAAAGTGTAGACTGAATAACTTTCATCAAGATGAACAAGTCATGGATCTCCAAGGACATTTGCACCCTAATCGCAGACTGTACAGACAAGGAAATATTGCATTTTTTTAGTGTGATGCATTAATGTCACATAACTGCACTCTGTGATATCTTTAGTGTGGCGTCTGTGCCTGCTGTGGCTGCTGCTGATAACACAAATTTGTGGAAATGTGAACAGTCATGGCTGGTCTACATCTGCTGGATTAGCTGTACTGGAAGACATGTCCGTCCCAATTATACTATTTCTATTCTCGTGACATTTGCTCCACTTTGGTGGTGTCAGGCCCTCATTTTTTAAAATGGGAACACTTATGGTTGGGTGTCCATCTGCTGCAATGGGTGTAGTGGAAGACCTCTCAATCCCTACTATACTATTTCTACTCTTGTGAAATTTATGCCTCTTTGGTATTGTCTGCCAATAATTTTTGGATATGTGAACACTCCTGCTAAGGTGTCCAACTGCTGGATTGGGTGTAGTGAAAGACCTGTTGGTCATTATTATACTATTTCTACTGTGGTGAAATTGATGCCACTTTGGTGTTTGTCAATAATTTTTGGAAATGTGAACACTCCTGGTTGGTTCTCCTTCATGTATGTTGCCTGTAGCAGTAGGCCTCCGAGATTGTCAGGCCTCCACTTCCTTGGACTCAACTACGCGTATTACTATTCTTAAATTTTCCTGACAATGGTAGTCTATGAAACTGATATTTGTGCTACCCGAGTGTAGCTCAGCATGAAAGCAGGTGTTGCATGTGTTATCAGGGCTCTAAGCAAAGGAGGCCTACACCAAACCCTCACCCACCTCATCTTTCTGTAACGTTCAATTGAAAGCTGTAAATGCTGTCCCAGAGCCCGATTCCTGATGCCTGGCTGATTGCAGCAGTGCCATGCTACAATTTGTACTATGAGTGAATTGAGGCCTCTTTCCTGGTGTCTGTCCCTCATTTGATGTGTTCTGGCAACATTTGGGGCCTTTATAAGGTGTTGTGTATGTGTTTATTTTCGCCTCCCATTGACATGAATGGCATTTGGTTATGTTCGGCGAATATTCGACGACTTAATAGGAGAATATTGCAAATTCGATGATCGTAATTCGAACCGAACGTTTAAATATTCGCTCATCTCCAGGGCTTGCCACCATTTAAGTATTGAATCTCTTACCCCCCAAACCACATGTCTTCAAATTTGAGGATGATACTGAGATACAGTAATTTTACTGTAGTTTGACCTCCTATTTTTTTCTGTTATTGTTTTTTGTCTGAAATTAGACATTTATATTTTAAAAATAAAATGTTATTTATTTTATTTTAGCCTTTTCTACATTTTGTTGTAATTAGTGTTGAGTAGTGTTGAGCGATACTGCTCGATATCTAAAAATATCGGATCGGAATGGTATCACCGATATCACTAAATATCGTCGATATCGGAAGTCCAATGTAAGTCTATGGGAACAAAATATCGCAACAAAAAAATCCCTTTCTGTCGTTATAATCACAAAATATACACACATAGAATACATATATATATATATATATATACATGTCATTGTGACATATATATATACATATATTTATAGTTTATACACTTCTACATAGTAAAATAGACTCTGATTCAATTGCCGGGTAAAGCCGTGACATACCCCATAGAAGTCGACGGGCTCGGTGCCGAGTACCCCCAAAACCTCTGGCTCTGTGCGACTCAACTTGGGCGTCACGAACAGGATTCTGTAGCTCGCTATAAGCGAGTCCTGTGTGCCTGAATTGAACTGTTTTTGTGCTTGAGAATTGCTAAAATCATCAGAGAATGTATTTGCCATTTTTCCGCCATATCTGCATCACGACGAGGCACTGGTGAAGAAGAAGGGGGTGCTCTTCGTGGTGTACACTCACTCAGTGGCGCGAAAACGATGGCCGACCACTCTAAATGGTACTGCAATGTAAGATCGTGCCCCACAGCTCTGGAGTTCCGCCTCCTCATCCTCCTCAGTGTGCGGAAACTAACACGAAGGTCCCGCCTCACTACAAAAGAGGGGCCCTCTCCAGATGCTAATGACACATGTGACTTGGCAGAGATGGCTAATGGACACGAGCAGAAGTGTGAAGGGATGGAGCAGTCAGAGCTCTCCCCCCACGGAAGCGACCCGATCGCCACGGAACCACCGTTGGGCACCCGGCCTGGAAACCCTCCTACGCTGCAAGAAGCGGAGGATACCCTAAGAGGCCTGGCCCGGCACCGGGAGGAGGTCGCCAGGATGGAAGCCAGCTGGCGTGCCCTAAAACTAAACTTGGAGCGGCGCCAATCCCTCTTACCTGAAGTGTCTGTACCGGATGGTGAGGCACCCGTTCTAGTAGAGGAGTCCGTGCGGGCATCCCAGCCCTTGCAATGTGATCCGGTTGACGTCGCAGTGGAGGCACCCGTTCCTGCAAAAAACTCTGCACCGGCAGCACCCCAGATCCCGCTGTCTGCCCCGTCGCTGAGACAGAAGAAGCGACACCCGTCCTCATGGAGGAGGCCGCGCAGGCACCAGAGGTCTACCTGTCTGTACCGGAGCCACGACTGTCATCTGTTCCAGAGCCGGCTGCTTCCGCCACAGGTGAGCGCCGCCAGGACTGGGGGGCGCCAGGAGAGCTGCCGCAAACCGGACATCGTAAGCTGGCATTTGATGGTGGAGACATGGAGCAGCTGGTGGAGGAGAATTTCAACCGGCGTCAGGAGGAAGAGTGGAGACGTTGGGAGCGGGAAGCAGAGCGACAAAGGGAGCAGCGAGAATCCCAAAAGCTTCAGCAACGTCACCTGGAGAAGGACCGGGCAGATAAGGACCGGATGAGAAAAGATAAAGGAACCCTGTGGGAGCCGCGGCGTAAGGGTGCAGTACGGAGCTTTAAATTGAAAGGTGGTTGGGGCTTCATCCAGGAGCCTGAACTTTATTTAGAAGTGTTTGTGACCCGGCGGGACGTGGAGACTCACCTCCCAGAAGGACACCCGGGAGGGACCTGTTGCCAGGAGACTTGGTGACTTACACCCGACACTGGGGTTACAATGGGTGGTATGCCCTAAATGTTACCAGGTGCGACCCCTACTCCCCAGAGTGTCAGGAACCTGTGAGACCCTCGGAGCCTTCAGCCTCCCACATCCAGGCCTCTGCACAAGTGCCCACCCCACGCCGTAAATCTCCCCAGCCTCCCTCAGTGGTCTCCTCAGCAGCCCCAGCTATGGACATGATAACTATAGCTGGCCCGTACCAGGCGCCTGTTAGGCCCCCTGGGGTTCGTTCAGTCCGTGACATAGGGCTCCAGACCCGGAGGGAGATGAAAGAGGTGGCCACACAGACACAGATAGCGGGTCACGACTTGACTGTACAGGCCACACGACGTCATCAGGTCCTGGTGGTCCTTGGTGTCTCGGATGTTTGGCAAGCATCAGAAGAGTACCAGGTGGTACCTGGAACACCCCTGCCAAAGAATTATAAATAACCCGGACAGGGTCCCTGTATGTAAATAGTTAAATTGTTGATGTACCCGGAAGGGTGAATGTTTATAAAAAAAATTTTAATTTAATAAAAAACACAACACAGTTTTCATTACTTTTATTACAGTCTCATCCTGCGACGCCATCGATCTCCTGTAAAAAAATGAAAAAAAAAAAACAGCAGTATACCACCTGTCCGACGCAGTCCATAGTAACGAGTGTCCCACGACGATCCAGCTCTGCTACATCAGAATGACATCAGAGGCAGGCAGGCAGGCAGAGCCTGTCATCCCGGCGCAGCACAGCTGATTACCTGCTTCCCCGGCGGTGACGTCATCGGACTGACTGCTTTACGGCCGGGATTACCCAGCAGTCACTGCAGTTATTGCGAAAAACTGCATGTCACCGCCAGGGAGAAGATAATGGCGGCCATCAAGCAGTCCAGGACGTGACCGCCGGAGATCTTCTGCCAGGTAAGTGCCGCTGACTCCTGACAGACCCGACCGACGGACACTCACAGTGACAGTGACAAATCCGATTCCGGTATCCGATATGACGAAAATATCGGTACTCGGAATCGAAAGCCCGATACAGCTAATATCGGCCGATACCCGATATTTGCAGTATCGTATCGCTCAACACTAGTGTTGAGCGATACTGCTCGATATCTAAAAATATCGGATATGAATGGCATCGCCGATATCACTAAATATCGCCGATATCCGATTCCGATACCGGAAGTCCCATGTAAGTCTATGGGAACAAAATATCGCAATTAAAAAAACCCATTCTTTCCTTGTAAACACTAAATATACACACATAGAATACATATAATATATATATATATACATGTCATTGTGACATATATATATATACATATATTTATAGTTTATACACTTCTACATAGTAAAATAGCCTCTGATTCAATTGCCGGGTAAAGTCGGCATTTGTGAAAAGACAGAAGCACCCGACATTAAATGACACTTGGTTTACATAGAGTTAACCATGTCTTTTCATTTAGTTTGATATCTGATTTGCACAAACAATTACATGAGTGGCTGTGTGCAAAATTTCACACCTGTAGGGGTTAATTAAAGGTGTAAATTCGTTGTAAAAAAAACGGACTTTTTTGCTACGAATTTACACCTTTAATTAACCCCTACAGGTGTGAAATTTTGCACACATAGACTGATGTAATTGTTTGTGCAAATCAGATAGCAAAGGACATGAAAAGACATGGTTAACCCTATGTACACCAAGTGTCATTTCATGTCGGGTTCTGCATTTTCACAAAAGTCGTCAATTGAATTAGCGGCTATTATACTATGTAGAAGTGTATGAACTATAAATATATATATATATGTGTCACAAACTCAATGACATGTATATATATATATGAGGTGTAAAATTGCTGAAAAAAAATGCGTGGGCTCCCGCCCTATTTTCGCAACCAGACAGACAAAGCCAGTGAGTGGGGGCAGATAATAATAGCCCAGAGAGGGACCATTATTTTTGCCCCCCCCGGCTACTAACATCTGCCCCCAGACACCCCAGAAAGGGCAAATCTCTAATTAGATTTGCCCTTTCTGGCACTTTGCCCGTCTATTCCCATTGCCCTGTAGCGGTGGCGAATGGGTTAATAAGGGGTTAAAATGACCTTGCAATTGAAAGGTCACTTTAAGCCAGGTTAATAATTGAGAGCTGTCAATTAGACAACTATCAATTATTAATCCTATTGTATGAAAGAAAAATCAAACACACACACTTTAATAAAAAAGAAGTTTAATGAAATAATCACACAGTTTTTGACCATATTTTATTTACCTGCTAAAACCATTTCCTGTAATAAAAATAAAATAATAAAGCAAAATTATTCTTACCTATCCCATGCACAGTCAGGTCCCACGGTGTAATCCTTCAGAAAGGGTTAATGTTTACTGCAGGGACCGCAGCTAATGCTGCAGCCTCACAGTAAACCCCCAAATGAATGAGCTCCTCTCCTGGCTGACAGGAGAGGAATGGAAAGCTTAATTGATTGCTTTCCACTTTCACTTCAGGTCAGCCAGGGACACCATCAGTGACGTCAGAGGGAACTGATTAACAAAAATAGGGTTCCCTTCGAAAAAAAATGGCGTGGGGTCCCCCTATTTTTGTTAACCAGCCAGATGAAGCAGACCGCTGAGGCCTGGTTTTTCAGGCTGGTAAGGATCCAATATCCATGACCTTGCAAGCCTGATAATACCAGGCCACAGCAGTCTGCTTAGCTGGCTGGTTAACAAAAATAGGGGATCCCCTCGAAAAAAAAACGGCGTAGGGGTCCCCCTATTTTTGTTAACCAGCCAAGTAAAATGCAGACTGCTGCGGCCTGGTATTAAAAGACTGTCAAGGCCCATGGATTTTGGCCCTCAACAGCCTGATAATACCAGGCTACAGCAGCCCACATTGGCGCATCAAAAGAGTGCCATTGTGGCACTTTACCCGCTCTTCCACTGCCCTGTAGCGGTGGCAAGTGGTAATAAGGGGTAATGTCACCGTTGATTGCACGTGACAATAAGCCCGGTTATAATGAGAGTGTCAATAAGACACCGATCCTTATTAATGCGCAGAAGTCTATTTATAATGTATAACAATAAATCACTGCGCGAGCCTGTAAAAAGACGTAACCAGATGCCACGCAGATATACGCTCACACGACCCCGCACATCTGGACAGCAAGCTGTCACGCAACGCGCACGCGATCCTCTCCCGAGCGGTGGCACGGAGACTGTTAAGCCGGGATTCCAGCATACGGTTACAAACTGACAGTGACAGAAATGACAGACATCCACCTATTTCCCAAAGGTAAATCCGTGACTCCTGACAGACACGACCGAACCGGACACTCACAGACCCGACCGACGGACACTGACAGTGACAGTGACAAATCCGATTCCGGTATCCGATATGACGAAAATATCGGTACTCGAATCGAAAGCCCGATACAGCTAATATCGGCCGATACCCGATATTTGCAGTATCGTATCGCTCAACACTAGTTGTAATGTATCCCTAACACTAGCTTTAACCTTATCCATAAAGATAACCTTATACCAATCCCTTGCCCTAACCCTTATCCTATCCCTAACACAGTCTATAACCAAACAGGAAAAAGAACAGAAAATCACAGGCACTGCCACAGAGTGAGTACAAAGATGTATGTTCTCTGGATCTTTATTCATTTATATAACACGTTTCAAAGTTGGGTTGACTCCATCATACCTCATGAAGGATTCAACCAGACTTAAAAATGCATTGTATGAATTATTCTGATTTGGCTTTTTGCAAGACTCGTTAGAGTTGATTGTGACTTGTAGGATCGCTGCTTTCAATAGGTGGTACTATAGAGTTCAAGTCCTCTTTCTCTCTGAAGAGGCAATTTGCATATTAAACACCCAAAGAACATACACCATTGACATCATTTTGTGGAATTACTGCTCTTTTCCTGTTTGGTTTGAATATATTTCTTCCCATCGGTGTGTGGGAAAGCAGTGAAGAGCAGCAGCCCTTCATTGCTAGAAGTGAGGAGTTGTGCCAGGTCACAACCCAGGCAGGTGAGCATTTACAATCCATTGCTCGCTGTGTCTTATATTGAGGATATCACACTTGGGGAGCCTTTTCTCTTTTCGTAACACTATCTCTATCACTAAGCCAAATCTTAAAGCAAACCTTTGACCTAACCCTAAGTCAAACCCTAGCCCTAATCCTAAATGGGGTAAACAGTATAAAATTGTAAAAGTAGCTCTTAGTAATGGATGCTGACAGTACTGTATTCCATTCAGCTTTCATTCATTTTTGCGCTTCTATCATCTCAGTAGCTGCTCCTGCCGAGTGCAAGATATATAGATGAGCAGGTGTAGCAGTATCATCAAGTATCTACGAGATCTGTTTATAATATAGATTGGGAAATCTGGACACAGATCCCCTTTAGGTTGCCCATTCTGATAGCATAGCAGTTTGTCCCTCCATTAACAATAATGTGTGACTGCCAAATGTACATGACCCAGGAGGTGTCTAGTAACTATTTGGAAACAAAAGCTCAAACTAGGCGCTATGCATGTGGAATCACTAATGGCGAATCATTATGGCCATGGCAGCTCCTTTCCAATTTTTTTTTCACCGAGCAATGATATCACTACTACTAATCACCAAATCGTGCAATGTGTTAAGTAATGAAATGAGTAGCAACAATATAATCAGTGGATGCCATGAGCAAATGTGGTTTTAGGTCATCAAATTTAGTTCTAGTATTTAGTGAATATAAACAACTGCTGATGCCAAAAGCAGAAACAACTTGCCTTTATGGGGAATATACTCAACTGATTGATTCAATCTCAGCCACTCCATAATCATCATTGATATAATGAGGAACGCAGGGTACATAGTACTTTGTCTACAATAATGTGTGCTGGGTATCTGATGCTATAAAAATCAGAATATTTCTTAGTTTCATAGAAGTTTCTGCCCAAATGGGGCAGAGAATGTGGTACCATGGCAGAGACATTCACTGATGAACCTTACCACATTAAGGGACATGATGATCATGAAGTTTATGCAGACCCCAGTGCCAGATGTGGCAAACTGCCAATACTTCTTGATGAAGTGCCAGTTTAATGATGCAAACTGTTCCATGGCGACCAGTCGGTAGACGACCACTGCAAAGACTGCCGTCAGCACTAGGGAGATCTGTATGGAGACATGGGTCATTTAGAACATGAACATAATTGGGATTAACAAAAATTCTTTTGTAACTAATTTGGGAGAATGGTGTGCTACTTTTTGAGGTCAGTTAAAAAGAATATTGCCGTTTCCTTTTCTAATGAGGACATCTCATTGTTTCTTTAATCCGTAGTTCTAGAGGTGTTAAAAAATGACAACTGTCAAGATGTCCGGAGAACAACAGACTGCTATCATAGACCATGTTGGCATACTGTTAGTGTTTTCCATCTGATGAGAGAAAATACTGTTGTGTGCACAAGCCTTGAGGTTGACCTAATTTCTCCAGTTACAGGGCAAATAAAGCCTCTTCCTACTTGAACTGCAGAGCTGATCAGGGTTTGTGAAGATTCAGGATTCAGGAGCTCCTATACCCTCCCAGTATATGCATACAGTGATCAAGAAGGCAGAAATGGTAGTAAACCATCTCTGCCTTCTCTTCTGTGAGTTCAGCTATGTCTGATAGCTGGCTCCCCACACTTAAAGCTCCTACATCTTACTCTGCACAGTCATTCTAAAATGACATTGAGCTGTAGAGTAGCTTCTCATCCTTTTCTGTCCTAATAAGGACAGATTGTTTCCTGATTCACATTACATATATTACCAACATATTTCTACCTGCTTATTTTTAGAAGAATCAGGAATAGATCACAGAAAGGAATAGAGGACTGGTTTGTCTTTTATCCTTAGACTAAGCTTCAAAATCAGATTGGCTTATATTAAAAAAAAGACAGTACCATGAAGAATATTCCTGATACAGACACCATAAGTCGGCTGAGCTTGTCACTGAAGGGCTGGAAGGGTTCGGGCTTGCCAGTGATGGGATTCACACGCTCTAATTTGGAATATTTTGCTTCAAACTGTGGACGCAATTCTTCCTGGAAAGGCATAGACTGGTCACAATCATTTACATACACATTAGTAAATTGATAATAATATGAATCTCATTTACATTGTTGTACTTCTCACCTAAGCTAGTTATTTTTCAATACTTATCCTGAGTTTGCTTGTATTCTACTGAAGAGCAGCACTCACAATCCTGCTAGTTCCTACAGAAATTGATTTTAGGACACTGAGCTCCTATTAAGACGTGTTCCCATCTGTCAGGATATGCCATAAATGTGTGGAATGACCTATCCCGTAGAGCCTCACCTACTGGGCGAATGAGGTGCGTGACTTCTGTTTATCACTTACAGGAGTTATCCAGGGCTATTTTTTTTTTTTACTATGTGCATCAGAACTAACAATCAAGTCATTGCTTATTACCAGCCCGTTGTGCCAGGTGCCAATTTCTGCTGGCACAGAGTGGTCAGAGACCGCACCTGCCTGCAATTCAGAGGCTTCTGCTGACATCACACCAACAAAGCAATGGCTTCTCTTATGTTCTGCTCTTTTGATGGGCATGACTGGCGACATCCTGCTGATTGACAGCTGGATCCTCGCTACTTAACTGCAAGGAGGCAACTATCAATCAGCATTGGCATCAGCAGTCACACCCATCAGCAGAACAGAGTAAAAGAAGAAGAGCTGCTCTGTTGATGTAAATAGAAGTAGGGTAGGTGCGGGTCTAAGCCAGGAGATGGCATGGTACAGGAGGGGCAAGACAGGGACGTGGTCAGTCACAAAGCAGAATCTGGAAACCTTAGATAGCAGCGTGGTACAGGCAGGAGCAATGGAACGGAAGGTCAGGGACAGGCAAAGGTCGTAACAGAGAGGTAAAACAAGTACAGAGTCAGGCAATATATCAGAAACAGGAACCGACCAGGTCATACACGAGCAAACATACACAGGTAAACAGAATCCACAGATACACAGGGGTCAGGAACTAAGCCGAGGTGAAACGTATCACTGACAATGGACAGAGCCCAAATGAGGCCATTTAAAGCCCTCCCAGAACCAGAGAGAGGCCAAAAGCATTAACCCCTGCAGCACTAAACCAGAATTCACATACAGACCATGACACTAACACTATCTTTAGCCCAACCCTAACCATAACTTTAGCCCTACTCACTTTAGCCATACTATAACCCTAATGGGAAAATGGAAATAAATATTTTTTTATTTTATTGCTTTTCCCTAACTAAGGCGATGATAAAAGAGGTTTGATTTACAATTTTTTTTAATTTTGATCACTGTGATAGGATCTATCACAGTGACCAAAATGAACCAATAGGAAAAATCTCCTAATTGTTGCTGGGTGCCGGCCGGCAGATCTCTACTACTCCCGGCAGCCGAGACCCAGGAGAAATTCCAACTCTGGGGGGGGCGCTACACACTTCTTCCTCAGCTCCGTTAATTAACGGCGCTGTGGTTTAAGTACCCTTAACTGTCGCCGTTAAAAGTAGTATCGACGGTCGTTAAAGGGAACTTGTCACCCCCCCCAGTCATTTTGAAGTAAAAGAGCCACCTTCAGCAGCACTAAGGCAGCAGTCTGTGAAGGTGGCTCTTTTTTTTCTGGACCCCTGAAATGCTGAAATATTCAGTTTTAAAACTAGTCCCCATACCTTAAATGAGTCCCTGAGGCATGGCCTCTTCCCCTGACTCATCCTCCCCCCAGCCATCCATCAAGCCCCTTCAGCGTCGCCGCGCCTCCAACAGCGTTGTTTTACTTTCATTTCTGTTCTGTGTGGCGCCTGCGCTATTGTAACGCTCTTCAGGCATGCGCAGTGTGCGCTGCCCCTGGAACTGTCTGAAGACTATTGCGCCTGCGTCTGTGTCTTTCCCCAGATCCCTCCCCGCAGTGTGTTATCATTTATTCACACTGCGGGGCTGGCAATCTGGCGCCTGCACAGTCTACATGTTTAGCTGCGCAGTCTACATGCTAAACATGTAGACTACGCAGGCGCCAGATTGCCAGCCCCGCAGTGTGAATACATGATAACACACTGCGGGGCGCAATAGTCTCCTGACAGTTCTCGGGCAGCGCGCACTGCGCATGCCCGAGGAGTGTTACTACAGAGCAGGTGCCACACAGAACATAAATGAAATGAAAGGAGGCGCGGTGACTCTGAAGAGGCTTGATGGACGGCTGGGGGAGGATGAGTCAGGGGAAGAGGCCATGCCTCATGGACTCATTTAAGGTATGGGGACCTAGTTTTAAAACTGGATATTTCAGCGCTGCAGGGGTCCAGAAAAAAAAGACCTTTACAGACTGCTGCCTTAGTGCTGCTGAAGGTGGCTCTTTTACTTAAAAATGCCCGGGGGGGTGACAAGTTCCCTTTAAGGGGTTAATAAAAGTATTCGGATTGGAAGGGTTTCTAAGCTCTCTGGACTTAGGACACAAGTTTTAGTAGATAAAATTGCAGTTTTATTGGCAACAAACAATTTGACAATAAACCTGTAAGTTTATCTACTATAACTTGTGTCCTAATTCCAGAGAGCTTAGAAACCCTTCCAATCCAGTTACTTTTATTGATATTCTAAGGAAGCTGCTGCATCTGGTCTGTAGGCTCTTTAAGGGTGAGTTTCCACGGTCAGGAAACGCTGCGTGTTTGGCGCTGTGCGCTGGCGCAGCGCCAAACACGCAGCGTCCAGATGTTACAGCATAGTGGAGGGGATTTCAAGGAATCCCGTCTCCACCATGCGTAACAATACGCAGGTGGCAAACCTGCGTAAACGGACATGCGGCGCGTCTTTTTAGACCGCAGCATGTCCTCGCGTATTGCGGCGACGGTGCGTCGCCGCAACAGAATTAACACAGGGCTATGTAGCCCTGCGCTCTTTCCGGAGGTGTTCCGGAGGTGTCCTGAACACCTCCGGAAAGATCGCGCGTCAGAAAGGGGGCGGGGCTTAGACGGAGCGGAATTTCCGCTCCGTCCAAAGCGCTATGGTTCCGGACCGTGGAACCATAGCCTAAGTGTTGCGTCTCACACAACCTTACAAGGGGAGCGGTTTTAACTTTCATTCATCAAACTTTAAACCTGAATAAGATCCCCATTGTGCTCTTGCATTTCTTTACATTTCTCTCATGCATGAAATTACACAATTGGGTCATATCCTGATTCAGCATGATATAATAGTATTTGATTAGATGAATGGTGCGATTCCTAAGGATTAGGGGGCACTTACATCAATTTATCCACTTTTTACATTAAACCTTTGCATATTGCATCATTTTAATATACAGTTGACAAAAAGTGTTTGCCCCCTTCCTGATTTCCTATTGGTTTGCATGTTTGTCACATCAAACAGATTTAAATTTTAAAGAAAGCTAACACAACTAATCACCAAATGCAGTCTTTAACCCCTTTATCCCCCTAGGGTGGTTTGCACGTTAATGAACAGGCCAATTTTTACAATTCTGACTACTGTCTCTTTATGAGGTAATAACTCTGGAACGCTTCCATGGATCTTGGTGATTCTGACAAAGTTTTCTCGTGACATATTGTACTTCACGATAGTGGAAAAATTTATTTGATATGATTTGCATTTATTTGTGAAAAAAATAGAAATTTGCAAAAATTTTGAAAATTTAGCAGTTTTCCAAATTTTAATTTTAATGCCTTTAAATCACACAGATATGTCACACAAAACACTTAATAAGTAACATTTACCACATGTTTACTGTACATCAGCACAATTTTGGAACCAAATTTTTTTTTGTTAGGAAGTGATAAGGGTTAAAAGTTGACCAGCGATTTCTCATTCTTACAACACCATTTTTTTTAGGGACCACATCACATTTGAAGTCATTTTGAGGGGTCTATATGATACAAAATACCCAAAAGTGACACCATTCTAAAAACTGCACCCCCAAGGTGCTCAAAACCACATTCAAGAATTTTTTGAATGTTTAAAAAAATGAGCATTTTACTTTTTTCACAAAAAAATTACTTCAGGTCCAATTTTTTTAAATTTTCCCAAGGGTAACAGGAGAAATTAGACCCCAAAAGTTATTGTGAAATTTGTCCAGAGTACGCTGATACCCCATATGTGGGGGTAAACCACTGTTTAGGTGCAGAGCATGGAAGGAAAAGAGCGCCGTTTGACTTTTTCAACGCAAAATTGGCTGGAATTGAGATCGAACGCCATGTCGCATTTGGAGAGCCCAAAATGTGCCTAAACAGTGGAACCCCCCACAAGTGACCACATTTTGGAAACTAGACCCCCAAGGAACTTATCTAGATATGTGGTGAGATCCTTGAACCCCAAAGAGCTTAACAGAAGTTTATAATGTACAGCCGTAAAATTAAAAAATAATTTTTCCAAAAAAATGATCTTTTCACCACCAATTTTTATTTTCCCAAGAGTAACAAGACCCTAAAAGTGATTGTGCAACTTGTCCTGATTATGCTGATACACCATATGTGGGGGTAAACCACTGTTTGGGTGCATGGCAGAGCTCGGAAGGGAAGGAGCACCGTTTGACTTTTTCAACACAGAATTGGCTGGACGCCATGTCGAGTTTGGAGAGCCCGTGATGTGCCTGAACAGTGGAAACCCCCACATGTGACCCCATTTTGGATACTAGACCCTCCAAGGAACTTGTCTAGATGTGTGGTGAGAACTTTGAAACCCCAGGTGTTTCACTAAAGTTTATAACGCCCGAGCGTTAAAATAAAAAAATCATATTTTTTCACACAAACATGATATTTTAGTCGACAAATTTTTATTTTCCCAAGGGTAACAGGAGAAATTGGACCCCAAAAGTTGTTTTGCAATTTGTCCTGAGTACGCTGATACCCCATATGTATGAGAAAACTACTGTATGTGCACACGTCGAGGCTCGGAAGTAGTGACATTTGGAATGCAGACTTTGATGGAATGATTTGAGGGCGTCATGTCGCATTTGTAGAGCTCCTGATCTGCTAAACAGTGGAAACCCCTCACAAGTGACCCCATTTTGGAAACTAGACCCCCAAGGAACTTTTATCTAGATGTGTTGTGAGCACTTTAAACCCCCAAGTGCTTCACAGAAGTTTATAATGCCAGGGAGTGAAAATAAAAAAAATTATATTTTTTCCGCAAACATCTTTTAGATACCCAATTTTTTATTTTCCCAGGGGTAACAGGAGAAATTGGACCCTAAAACGTGTTGTGCAATTTGTCCTGAGTACGCTTATACCCTATATGTGGAGAAAACTACTGTATGGTCACACGTCGAGGGTTAAGAACGGAAGAAGTGACCTTTTGAATTGCAGACTTTGATGGAATGGTCTGAGGGCATCATGTCGCATTTGGAGAGCCCCTGATGTGTCTAAATAGTGGAACCCCCTACAAGTGACCCTTATTTGGAAAACAGACACCCCAAATAACTCATCGAGATGTGTGGTGAGCACTTTGAATCCCCAAGTGCTTCACAGAAGTTTATAACGCCGGGCGTGAAAATAAAAAAATCATATTTTTTCCACAAACATGATCTTTAAGACCCCAATTTTTTATTTTTTGAAGGGTAACAGGAGAAATTGGACCCCAAAACTTTTTTTTCCAATTTGTCCTGAGTACGCTGGTACTTTATATGTAGGAGAAAACTACTGTATGAGCACACTTCGGGACTTGGAAGGGAACTAGTAAATTTTGGATTGCAGACTTTGATGAAATGGTCTGAGGGCCTAAAGAGTGGAAAACCCCACAAGTGACCCCATTTTGGAAACTAGACCCCCCAAGGACCTTATCTATATGTGTGGGGAGAACTTTGAATCCCAAGGTGCTTCTCAGAAGTTTATAACGTAGAGCCATAAAAATAAAAAAAATCATACTTTTTTCCACAAAAATGATACTTTTGCCCCCAATTTTTTATTTTCCCAAAGGTAACAGAAGAAATTGGACCCCAAGAGTTATTGTGCAATTTGTCCTAAGTATGCTGATACCCCATAAACCACTGTTTGTGCACATTGCATAGCTTGAAAGGGAAGGAGCACCGTTTGACTTTTTCAACTCAGAATTGGCTGGAATTGAGATCTGACACCATGTCACGTTTGGAAAGCCCCTGATGTGCCTACACAGTGGAAACCCCTCAATTCTAACTCCAACCCTAACCCCAACACACCACTAAACCTAATCCCAACTCTAACCTTAACTCTTACAACAATCCTAACCCTAACACACCCCTACTCCTAATCCCAACCCTAACCCTACTCCCAACTGTAACCCTAATTCCAACCCTAACCAGAACCCTAACCACAAACCTAACCCTAACACCAGCACACCCTAACCCTAATCCCAAACCTAACTCTAATCCCAACCGTAACCATAATCCAAACCCTAACCCTAACTTTAGCCCCAACCCTAACCCTAATGGGAAAATGGAAATAAATACATTTTTTAAATTGTATTACTTTTTCCTAACTAATGGGGTGATAAAGGGGGTTTGATTTACTATTTATAGCGTGTTTTTATGTTTGGCAGCTGTCACACACTAAAAGACGCTTTTAATTGCAAAAAATAGTTTTTGCATCACCACATTTTGAGAGCTATAATTTTTGGGCACATGACATTTTTTGATCTTTTTTTCTTACGATTTTTTGCAGGCGGAATGAACAAAAATCAGCAATTCATGAATTTCTTTTGGGGGCGTTTATACCGTTCTGCGTGTGGTAAAATTCATAAAGCAGTTTTATTCTTCGGGTTAATATGATTACAGCAATACCTCTATTATATAATTTTTTTATGTTTTGGCGCTTTTATACAATAAAAACTATTTTATATAAAAGTAATAATTTTTGCATCGCTTTATTCTGCGAGCTATAACTTTTTAATTTTTTGCGCTGATGATGCTGTATGGTGGTTCGTTTCTTGCGGGACAAGATGTTTTCGGCGGTCCATGTTTATTTATATCCGTCTTTTGATCGCTTGTTATTCCACTTTTTTTTCAGCGGTATGATAAAGAATTGTTTTTTTGCCTTTTTTTTAGGGGTTCACTAAAGGGGTTAACTAGTTGGACGATTTTATAGGGCGGGTCGTTACGGACACGATGATACTAAATATGTGTACTTTTATGTTTTTATTTATATAATAATAATAATGTATTTTTTGGAACAATATTTTTTTTTCTTTATTTAGAAATTTTTTTCAAAATATTTTTACACATGTTATTTTTTTTTTTTACTTTGTCCCAGGGTGGGACATCACTATATCGCTGATCTGACACTTTGCACTGCACTGCACAGCGATCTGACAGGCAGTGCAGGGGGCTTGCAGGTGCCTGCTCTCAGCAGGCACTGACAAGCCTCCTCCTTGCAGGACCTGGAAGGACCCAGTGGCCATCTTGGATCCGGGGGCCTGCAAGGAGGAGGCCCACGGAGCAACACAAGCATATCGTGTTGCTTTGAGGGTCTCAGGGAAGCATGCAGGGAGCCCCCTCTCTACGCGATGCTTCCCTATGCCACTGGAATGCTGTGATCATGTTTGATCGCAGTGTGCCGGGGTTAAAGTCCGTGACCGCTCCTGGCACTTAGTGCCGGGTGTGAGCTGTGAGAATCAGCTAACACCTGGCCGCGATAGGCCGCGCTCCCACCGTGAGCGTGGCTGATCGCGTTTGACTTACTATCCCATCCATGGTCATACAGGCATGGGGCATATGGACGGGATAGTACGTCCCATGTTAGAAAGGGGTTAAATGATGAAAGTCTTTATTATTAAGGGAAAAAGAAATTCAAACCTACAGGGCTCTGTTTAAAAAAGTGATTGCCCTCTAAACCTAATAACTGGTTGGGTTACACTTAGCAGCAGCTACTGCAATCAAGCACTTGCAATAAATGGCAATGAGTATTTTACAATTCTCTGGATGAATTTTGGCCCACCTATCTTTGCAAAATTATTGTAATTCCGCCACAATGGAGGGTTTCTAAGAATGAACTGCCTTTTTAAGGACATGCCACAGCATCTCAATCAGATTAAGGTCAGGACTTTAACTAGGTCTCTGCAAAGTCTTAATTTTGTTTTTCTAAAGCCATTCAGAGGTGGACTTGCTGGTGTGTTTTGGATCATTGTTCTGGTGCATAACCCAAGTGCACGTCAGATTGAGGTCACGAAAAGATGGCCGGACATTCTCCTTCAGAATTTTTTGGTAGACAGCAGAATTCATAGTTCCATTTACCACAGCAAGTGTTCCAGGTCCTGAGCAGCAGAACAGCGACAGACCATCATACCACCACCACCATATTTTAGTGTTGGTATGAAGTTCATTTTCTGAAATGGTGTGTTACTTTTAGGCCAGATGTAACAGGACATACACTTTCCAAAAATTTTAACTTTTGTCTTGTCAGTCCACAGAATATTCTCCCAAAAATCTTGGGGTCATTGATGTTTTCTGGCAAATCTAAGACTAGCCTTTATGTTTTTATTGCCTAGCAGTGGTTTTTGTCTTGGAACTTTGCCATGCAGACCATTTTTATCCAGCCCCAGTCTTGCAGTTTTTTGGATGTTGTGGGGTCTTTTATGACCTCTTAGATGAGTCATCACTGGGCTATTGGGTAATTCCGGTGAGCCAGCCACTCCTGGGAAGGTTCACCACTGTTACATGTTTTCACTATTTGTGGATAATCACTCTAACTGTGGTTTGCTGGAGTCTCAAAGATTTAGAAATGGCTTTAAAACCGTTTCCAACTGATAGATTTCAATTACTTTGTCATTTGTTCCAGAATTTCTTTTGATCATGGCATAATGTCTAGCTTTTGAGGATCTTTTGGCCCACTTCACTTTGTCAGGCAGGTCCTATTTAAGTCATTTCTTGATTGAGGTCAAGTGTGGCAGTAAACAAACCTGGGTGTGGCTAAAGAACTTGAACTCGACTTCCCAAATATGTGATAAACTACAGTTCATTTATGTTTTAAAGGGGGGAGCAATCATTTTTTCACATAGGGCACTGTAGATTTGGATTTCTTTTTCCCTTCATAATAAAGACCTTATTTTAAAAAACTTTACTTTGTGTTTACTTGTGTTATTTTTGACTAATATTTATTTTTTGTGATCTGAAACATTTAAGTGTCACAAACCATGTAAAAGAATAGGAAATTGGAAAGGGGCGAACTCTTTTTCACAGAAATGTATTATTATTATAATTTATTATTAGTATAGCACCATTTATTCCATGGCGCTTTACATGTGAGGAGGGGTATACATAATAAAAACAAGTACAAAATGTTATCATTTGGTAGGCTGAGGAGAGCAGGCAAAAAAGGCAATACACCAGAGAGGTTGGAATCTACTGGATTGCAGTACCCTGACTAACCACCACAACTAAAGGCAGCCATGGAGCGTACCTACGTTGGTCCTAGACGCCTCGTCACAGCCTGAGAAGCTAACTACACCTAAAGATAGAAAGAGGAAAACTATCTGCCCCGGAGCAGATCCCCAAAGAACATAGGAAGCCCCAAACATGTAATGGCGGTTAGACAAGAGGAAATACAGACACAGACAGAAAATAGTATGAGCAAACGTTGGGCCCAATCTTCCTAGAAAGAAAAGGATAGGAAGGACACTTACTGCAATCCAAAAAACCCTAAAAAAATACCAACACACTAATTGCAAAAACACCTGAGATCACACGACCTCTACCACCTAAATTAGTTCTCTGGTGTAACAAAACTAAGCAGCAGCCATTGAAAAAACTGGAAAAGGCAAATGAACAAATAACAGTGGCTCAGATAAACTGAGAAGAGCACAAGCCCCTGGAGGGGACCTGTAAGGTTCTTTGTCTCTGTTGACATGTTCCTTGAAACTCAGTCTTCCGTCGGCCATTTTGCTTTCTGTCTTTCTGCAGCTCTTGCCCTCAGTTAAGATGGAGTTTCCAGTTTTCATGTTCCCGCCCTGATTCTTCCCTCTTGCTTCTTAAGCAGCCTCAGCTGAACAATCAGTGCTCCTGAATCAAGCCTCAGTCAGTCTGTGACCTGACTCCTGGAAGCCTTGGACTTGTACTCCAGCTATTCCCTACTGAGGAACCTTGGAACACTTTTGGACTCTGGAAACCTGCTGTTTGGTGAATCCATGTTTGCAGAGGAATTACGGTACAGAGAAGAGATCCTGAACCTGCTTTGGAGATTTATTGTAGTGCTTGAAGTTACTCTGGCCTGCTGTGTCTCCTGTCGCTGTTCCTGCAAACTGTGTGAACTTTTCAGCATGCTTGTGTGAAGTAATACAAGTCATTTCATTTCAACCTATGTCTCCTGTGTTTCCTCGCACCCAAGCACAAGACGCTATAGGAACTGTACACTATACATGACAAGATTCAGGAGCCAATGTTTAGTGTCTGCTGGGTCTGGGAAAGCCGTGTCTGCTGTGACTGTGGATATCAGATGTCCGTTTAATACCTTATGTGATGACAGTGGTTGTGACTTCTCACAACCATTCCAGGTGAGCACATTCCCTTAAAATTTTACTCTGGAGTGTTACCACAGGTAAACACTATTGTTTTTTTTTTCCTTTCCTCTTCTCCTTCCAGCACTTCTGCCTTAAAAGATCTGGAAGATGGAGGCCCGCATAAAGGAACTTTGCGGATTGACTGATACAATCCTTTCAGATGTACAGACTTTAAAAACCCGTTTTGCAAGCCTACAGGACCTCACTAATCATAATTTGCAAGTGTTTGGACAGACTACCCAGGAATTGCGAGCCAGGATTGAGGCTCTAGAGGAACGAGCCCAGGCTCCTGCCATAACCCGAGTTCTGGGATCCCCAAATTACCTCCTTTTCGTTTTGGCGGTGAACGTGAGAAATTCAGGGGATTTATTAATCAATGCAATTTATTTTTCTCTGCACATGCTTCACAATTTCCCACTGAACGATCCAAAGTGCTTACTATAATCATGTTGCTTACCAATAAGGCTTTGATGTGGGCAAACCCTCTGATTGAGACTGAGGATGATTGTTTGAATCACCTTAATGCTTTTATTTCAGTCATGGGGCAGGTGTTTGATGACCCCAATCGAGGTGTAACAGCTGAAGCAGCCATGTTAACTTTGCGCCAAGGTAAGCGTTCAGTAGCCGAATATGCCCTGGATTTCAGGAGATGGGCTCTTGATACCACTTGGGACACTTCCGCTAAAAAATCTATTTTTCGGAAAGGGTTGTCTCCACTGATTAAGGATGAACTTGCTCGTGCCGACCCTCCCACTGCGTTAGGTGACTTTATTAACTATTGTATCCGTATTGATGCTCGTCTGACTGAATGCAGACAAGAGAGATGGTTCGAAAATAATCGCACTAACCTTTTACTACCTCCCTCCTCAGCTAAGGAACCTTTGAGTAGGATCACAAGGGAACCAGAACCTGAACCCATGCAGGTGGACTCTTTACAAAGACGGATTAGTGATGCACGCAAAGAACATCGTATAAAGGAAAATCTATGTTTCTACTGTGGTAAGTCAGGGCACTTCATTATAAACTGCCCCAGCCGTTCTCGTAAGACTACTGCAGCAGTCATTCACTGTGAGTGTTGCGAGAGGAGCTCTGTCATGTCCGAGCCTCAGGCTCCAGAGAGATCTGCTGCAAGAGATCTTGATTTCTCAGACTTAAACTCTGTTAATTCTGGGGACGATGACGGTATAAACGCTGCAATTTTTCAAGTTTCCTCAGCGGTGTCCCAACTGAGTTGTAAAAGAAACAATTCTCATTGCTTCCTTTCCATCAAACTCTGGGTTGACTCAGTCTGGGTGTCTAGCTCTGCTATGATCGACTCAGGAGCAAGTGGAAATTTTATGGATATCTCCTTTGCTCTGAAACAGGGGATACGTTCAGTGAAGAAGGCTACTCCAGTACAGATGGAGACTGTGGATGGCTCTCTACTGACTTCTGGACCAGTGGATCAAGAAACAGAGCCTTTGAGGGTCCTTATGGGTAAAGATCATCAGAAGAAAATGTCTTTTTTGCTTATCTCTTCTCCCCACTTTCCCATTATTCTAGGGCTACCATGGCTGCAGGCGCAGAATCCTACGATTAACTGGGAGACCAAGGAATTACACTTTCCGGAGAAACAGATGAGTCAAGGAGTTTCAGCTTGCTCTGTTCCTAAAGGAACCATGTCAGTCCCTGAACTACCAGCTGTATACCAGGACTATGTGGATTTATGTGACAAGAAGAACGCTGATCAGCTTCCTCCTCACCGTCCATATGATTGTCCAATTGAATTATTGCCTGGAGCCGAGATACCTTTTGGTAAGATCTACCCCCTAGCGGGGCCCGAGCTAGAAGCTTTGAAGGATTATATAGACGAAAATTTAGCCAAGGGCTTCATACGCCCCTCTTCATCTCCCGCAGGTGCACCCATCTTCTTTGTGAAGAAGAAAGATGGATCTCTGAGACCCTGCATAGACTATAGGGAACTCAATAAGGTTACTATTAGAAACCGTTATCCATTGCCTTTAATCCCTGAGTTGTTGGAGAGAGTGCGGCATGCCAAAATTTTCTCTAAACTGGATCTCCGTGGGGCCTATAACTTGGTCCGTATTAGACCTGGGGATGAATGGAAGACTGCTTTCAGGTCACGCTATGGACACTTTGAATATCTAGTTATGCCTTTTGGTCTGAGTACCGCCCCAGCCACTTTCCAACACTTCGTGAATGATATCATCAGGGATCTCCTAGATACATTTGTGGTGATTTATCTGGATGATATTCTAATTTTTTCTAACTCCACAGAGGAACATCATGGACATGTGAGAATGGTCTTAGAACGCCTAAGACAAAACCATCTCTACATCAAACTTGAAAAATGTGAATTCCATAGGACCGAAATTCAATTTCTGGGGTATGTACTATCTACGCAAGGGATTAGTATGGATGGAAGCAAGACCCAAGCCATCAAGGATTGGCCAATTCCTAGAAATGTGAAGGAGGTGCAGCGTTTCATCGGGTTTGCCAACTTCTATAGACGTTTCATTAAGAATTTTTCTGAGGTAGTGTCACCTATCACCCAACTTACCCGGAAACAGTCTAGGTTCTCCTGGACCCCGCAAGCTCAGGAAGCATTTTCCTGTTTAAAGGATAAATTTACCACCGCACCTATCTTAGTACATCCCAATCCCGAGCTTGCCTTCATAATAGAGGTGGATGCTTCAGACTGTGCCGTTGGAGCTATACTCTCTCAGAGAACAGGTGAGAAGAATGTCTTGCATCCCTGTGCCTTCTTTTCCCAGCAGTTGTCTTCGGCTGAGAGGAACTACGATGTGGGCAATAGAGAATTGTTGGCCATTATTGCCGCCTTCAAGGAATGGAGACACCTTCTTCAGGGAGCTGCACAGCAAATAGTCGTCCTGACAGACCATCGTAACCTTGAATTTATCAGGTCGGCTAAGTGCTTGACTCCTCGCCAGGCTCGCTGGAATCTTTTCCTAAACCAATTTAATTTTGTCATTTCTTATAGACCAGGATCGCGCAATGGAAAGGCTGATGCACTCTCTAGGATTCATTCACAGAGACACGTCCACTTACTCCTCCTAAGACTATTCTTCCTGACTCTAGATTCCTGGGAGTGATTCATAATCAAGACCTACTTAAGGACATCAAGGAAGCATACCATGCGGATTCTTTGTTGGCTCAACCCCCAAGGGACGTAAGTCTTGTCTTTAAGAATGGTGTGTGGATTCAGGGACAACGTCTGTATATACCTGAAACAGTCAGATTGAGAGTATTGCAACTCATCCACGATTCCAAGATAGCCGGGCATAGGGGAATTCTAAAGACACAAGAATTTCTTTCTCGTTTCTTTTGGTGGCCCACTTACAGGAAAGATGTCTTAAACTATGTCACTTCATGTGAAGTCTGTGCAAGATGCAAAACACCTCGCTCCTCACCAACTGGTCTGTTGCAACCTCTTCCACCCCGTCCCGCCCGTGGGGATCCATTTCTATGGACTTCATTGTGGAGTTACCAACCTCTCAAGGGAAGAACACCATTCTAGTGGTGGTTGACCGTCTAACAAAGGCAGCTCATTTTATCCCTTGTGTCGGCTTACCCACTGCAAAACAGACATCAGACTTGATGATTAAGAATGTGTTTCGCTTACATGGAGTACCGTATGAGGTCATTTCGGATCGAGGGGTGCAATTCACTTCAAGGTTTTGGCAAAATTTCTGTGCAGCATTGGACATTAAAGTAAACCTTTCTTCTGCTTTTCATCCCCAGACTAATGGACAGACAGAACGAACCAATCAGACCCTGGAGCAGTATCTCCGCTGTTTTATCTGCCACCTACAGGATGATTGGGTGGATCTACTTCCACTGGCTGAGTTCTCTTATAACAACTCTCAGAGCGCCTCCACTAAGCAGTCTCCTTTTTACTCCAATCTAGGTTATCATCCTAACATTCTTCCTCGATTTCCCATAGATACGCCCTTGCCGGCAGTGGCTGAAAGAATCACTTCTTTACAAAAGAATATGGATCTTCTAAAGGAAAATCTAGAATTGACTCAGGAAAGGTACAAGAAAGCAGCAGATAAATTTCGTAAACCTGCACCAGCTTTCAAGGTAGGAGATTTGGTCTGGCTGTCAACCAGAAATCTTAAATTAAAGATTCCATCGTCTAAATTGGGACATAAGTACATTGGACCTTATAAGATCAATAAGATTATAAGTGCTGTTGCTTGTCGTCTTCAACTGCCCAGAACTATGAGAATCCACCCTGTCTTTCATGTATCCCTACTAAAGGCTGCAACACCCAATACGTTTCCTGGACGTTCTTCTCCTTGCCCTGACCCAGTGCTGGTCAATGGTCAGGAAGAATTTATGGTGGAAAGGATTCTAGATTCCAGGTTGTACAGAAATCAGTTGCAATATTTGATTAAATGGCAGGGCTACCCAGTGGAGGACAACTCATGGGAGCCAGTCAATAATGTAAATGCTCCTCGCCTGCTCCGCCAGTTTCATCAGAGGTACCCTGACAAGCCTGGTCTGAGGTCATCCGGAGGTTGTCCCTAAGGGGGGAGTAATGTAAGGTTCTTTGTCTCTGTTGACATGTTCCTTGAAACTCAGTCTTCCGTCGGCCATTTTGCTTTCTGTCTTTCTGCAGCTCTTGCCCTCAGTTAAGATGGAGTTTCCAGTTTTCATGTTCCCGCCCTGATTCTTCCCTCTTGCTTCTTAAGCAGCCTCAGCTGAACAATCAGTGCTCCTGAATCAAGCCTCAGTCAGTCTGTGACCTGACTCCTGGAAGCCTTGGACTTGTACTCCAGCTATTCCCTACTGAGGAACCTTGGAACACTTTTGGACTCTGGAAACCTGCTGTTTGGTGAATCCATGTTTGCAGAGGAATTACGGTACAGAGAAGAGATCCTGAACCTGCTTTGGAGATTTATTGTAGTGCTTGAAGTTACTCTGGCCTGCTGTGCCTCCTGTCGCTGTTCCTGCAAACTGTGTGAACTTTTCAGCATGCTTGTATGAAGTAATACAAGTCATTTCATTTCAACCTATGTCTCCTGTGTTTCCTCGCACCCAAGCACAAGACGCTATAGGAACTGTACACTATACATGACAGGACCTGGCTGACCTCCACAGAAGTGCAGGACAAAATGCAAAAAGCAATCACAAAAATAAAAGCAGAAAATATCTTATCTGTTAGCAGAAGATGCAGGCAAGACACAGCTAGCTTCCAAGTGAACCAGGAACCAAAGTTGAGACAAGAACAATTGATCACCGGCAACCCTGATGGGAGGGAACCTCCCTTATATAAGACCAGTCTGTAACACCTAATTGCCAATCTTCACAATCTTCATTGAATAGTTCAGTACTGTTTGTAACCACCAGAGGGAGCTTCTGCTCAGAATTCATTTCTAACACATTCACAACACAAAATTCTTAAACAGTACAAGTCACGACTGGTACAGGAGGAGAGAGGACCCTGCCCGCGAGGGCTCACAATCTACAACGGATGGGTGAGGATACAGTATAATGTATATGTTTAAGTGAAATATAATTTCTCTTTACCTCTTCATCTTCCCAGTCTATGAGATCCCAATCATAGTGAGTACAGCTCTTCTCCTCTTCCAGAATTCAAGGAATACAGTGGCTGGAAAGGAACAAGATACTAGAATTGGAATAATATTGATAATAAATTTAATGTGTTAATGAAACCCTCTGGTTCATCCCAGTCTATATTGCTGTGAACACAAGAGTATGAGCTCTGCACTTATCTATGCAGTAAATTATATACTTTAGTATAACTACACTGAATAACATCAGACTGTTTTATATAATACTAAATATTGTTATAATAACCTCATAAAGAAGCAATTGGCAGAGCATGAAAGTAAATGAGGGAAGCTTAGAAGCTAAGAAAAATCATTAGGAATTGTCAGCCATTCAGTCTATGAAAAGACACCTGGCACAGTGAGGCATAGACAGAGTGGTAAATCTCATCAATCAACCGATGGCTGCCAACAAAATACAATAGAGTTCACACAGATTTTGTTTTAAAAGCCCTCTACATTCTCTATTTGACTTCATGTTAGATGGTGCATTGCACAGTTGATAACTCCAATATGATGTATAAAATGGCGGTTGAAATGGAACTATATATATATACAGTATATATATATATATTTTATATATATATATACTGTATATATATATATAAAAAAATTTTTAATCCTACTGTATAACAGTAGCCATTAAAAGTGGCATATTGCATGGTTCCCCAAATAATAATTTCGTGATTGATACATTACTGTTCTGTATTGTAGAGCAGTAACAATCTTATACAGTACCAGCATTATACAGTATGCTATGGTGCCAGTGCCCAAATAACTGCTCCATGCATAGTCAATCACCATGCAATACCAAAAGCACCACACTACCAGCGATAATGTGATTTTTAGTCACAATTTTTGGGTGCCAAGTAGAGTTGATCCAATAAAATTGCAGGACCGTGGCGACCAGACCAGAGCACTACAAACCACCTCCTACCTGCTGGCATCCCTTCTGATTTGTAGACCTGACAACATGTGTGTATCGTACCGCAACAATGAAGTCACACTGTACCTTATAATCCGTATAGGCACTGAAAATATCAGCAGCTAGAGAGATGTTCGCAGGACTCTAGTAAGGCAGCACCCAGAAATGAATTATATGACCATCTTCTCTTGCTACTTTTTATTTAACTTCAAATGGAAAATGGGTAACCAACTGATTATTGCACCTAACATGCTGGTCTGAGCTATACCTGCCACAGCCCGCTCAATTCCCTATCATGCTTGACTCAGTTCGTCACAAAAAGCCTTTGGTGCACCTACACTAGTTCCCCTTAATAGCCCTTAGGCTAGGTATACATTGCATCGGTTTATTTGGCCTACAGTATACGTATGGTCAGTAGTATTTCGTGATGTATACTGTAACATTCCCGTAGGCCTTAATTCATAAGTTGGAGGCTAACAGTGTGTTCTTCCTGCCTCTGCTGGGCAGGTGTCTGCACACAGTTTGTTTTCCTGTATAGTCAAGTTCAGGAGAGGGCTGCTGCAAAAAGAAAAATACATATGCCATGCTGCATACGTTTTTTTTTCCTGATAGTGGATATACATCCGAACCATGGTCACTGTCAGGCACATATTGTCACATGGATACTGTGACTGAGAGGGGCCAAAAGATTGCGGCATTTGGCTTCACAAACTGCAAATGGGAAATGACGACTGCAAACTATTGAAGGGAGGATGGATGGGGTCATGCATCACTGGATTGTGGCCAACAACTTCCTTCCCACTGTAAGAGCATAGAAGATGGGTTGTGGCTGGGTCTTCCAGCATGACAATGACCTGAAACACTGCCAGGGCATCTAAGGAGTGACTCCAGAAGAAGCATTTCAAAGTCCTGGAGTGGCCTAGCCAGTCTCCAGACCTGAACCAAATATAAAATCTTTTTAGGGAGCTAAAAATGTTGCCCGGCGACCGCGCAAAAACCTGGAAGATCTGGAGAAGATCTGTATGGAGGAGTGGGCCAAAATCCCTGCTGCAGTGTGTGCAAACTTGGTCATTGTCCAAGAAATATCGTCACTCCTTGCGGAGATCAACATGCTAAGCATGCAGATGAGGAGACTTAAAGCCGCAATGCTCCTCTGGGAAATATGCTAATTATGCAAATTGTCTCTTCAGAGAGGAAGAGAGCTAGAACTCTAGTGCCACCTTTTGGAAGGTAGCAATCCTACAAGTCAATGTCGACCCTTTAACGAGCCTTATCACATGACCTAGGATAATAGCCAAACCAGAATCTCAATTTGCAGACACTGTGTTTCGGGGTTCAGCCCCTCGTCAGTGCAAAGCGGAGATCTGGTTTGGCTGTGTGAGAGGCGTCAGACCATTGTCCAAGAAATATCGTCACTCCTTGCGGAGATCAACATGCTAAGCATGCAGATGAGGAGACTTAAAGCCGCAATGCTCCTCTGGGAAATATGCTAATTATGCAAATTGTCTCTTCAGAGAGGAAGAGAGCTAGAACTCTAGTGCCACCTTTTGGAAGGTAGCAATCCTACAAGTCAATGTCGACCCTTTAACGAGCCTTATCACATGACCTAGGATAATAGCCAAACCAGAATCTCAATTTGCAGACACTGTGTTTCGGGGTTCAGCCCCTCGTCAGTGCAAAGCGGAGATCTGGTTTGGCTGTGTGAGAGGCGTCAGACCATTGTCCAAGAAATATCGTCACTCCTTGCGGAGATCAACATGCTAAGCATGCAGATGAGGAGACTTAAAGCCGCAATGCTCCTCTGGGAAATATGCTAATTATGCAAATTGTCTCTTCAGAGAGGAAGAGAGCTAGAACTCTAGTGCACCTTTTGGAAGGTAGCAATCCTACAAGTCAATGTCGACCCTTTAACGAGCCTTATCACATGACCTAGGATAATAGCCAAACCAGAATCTCAATTTGCAGACACTGTGTTTCGGGGTTCAGCCCCTCGTCAGTGCAAAGCGGAGATCTGGTTTGGCTGTGTGAGAGGCGTCAGACCATTGTCCAAGAAATATCGTCACTCCTTGCGGAGATCAACATGCTAAGCATGCAGATGAGGAGACTTAAAGCCGCAATGCTCCTCTGGGAAATATGCTAATTATGCAAATTGTCTCTTCAGAGAGGAAGAGAGCTAGAACTCTAGTGACACCTTTTGGAAGGTAGCAATCCTACAAGTCAATGTCGACCCTTTAACGAGCCTTATCACATGACCTAGGATAATAGCCAAACCAGAATCTCAATTTGCAGACACTGTGTTTCGGGGTTCAGCCCCTCATCAGTGCAAAGCGGAGATCTGGTTTGGCTGTGTGAGAGGCGTCAGACCATTGTCCAAGAAATATCGTCACTCCTTGCGGAGATCAACATGCTAAGCATGCAGATGAGGAGACTTAAAGCCGCAATGCTCCTCTGGGAGCATTGGTCAAACTTGGTCAAGAACATCTGACCTCTGTAATTGCAAACAAAGGTTTCTTTTAGTGTTGAGCGATACGATACCGCAAGTATCGGGTATCGGCCGATATTAGCTCTATCGGCCTTTCGATACTTAGTTCCGATATTTTCGTCATATCGGATACCGAATCGGGATTGTCACTGTCACTGTCAGTGTCCGTTGGTCGGGTCTGTCAGGAGTCAGCGGCACTTACCTGGCAGAAGATCTCCGGCGGTCACGGGCTGGACTGCTTCATGGCCGCCATCATCTTTCCCCGGCAGTCACATGCAGTTTCTCGCGATAACTGCAGCGACTGCTGGGTAATCCCGGCCGTAAAGCAGTCAGTCCGATGACGTCACCGCCGGGGAAGCAGGTAATCAGCTGTGCTGCGTTGCGATGACAGGCTCTGCCTGTCATTGCGATGTAGCAGAGCTGGATCGTCGTGGGACTGTCGTTACTATGGACTGCGTCGGACAGGTGGTATACTGTTGGTTTGTTTTTTTTCTTTTTTTACAGGAGATCGATGACGTCGCAGGAATGAGTGTATAATAAAATTAATGAAAACTGTGTTGTCTCTTTTATTTCATTAAAAGACTTTTTTCTTGCTTTGCCTTTTTTTTATACATTTAATAACTTTGGGATTAATAATGGATCGGTGTCTTATTGACACCTCTCCATTATTAACCGGGCTTATTGTCACCGTGCAATCAACGGTGACATTAACCCCTTATTACCCCACTTGCCACCGCTACAGGGCAGTGGGAAGAGCCGGGTAAAGTGCCACAATTGGCACATCTTTTGATGCGCCAAATGTGGGGCTGCTGTAGCCTGGTATTATCAGGCTGTTGAGGGCCAAAATCCATGGGCCTTGACAGTCTTTTAATACCAGGCCGCAGCAGTCTGCATTTTACTTGGCTGGTTAACAAAAATAGGGGGACCCCTACGCCGTTTTTTTTTCGAGGGGATCCCCTATTTTTGTTAACCAGCCAAGCTAAGCAGATTGCTGTGGCCTGGTATTATCAGGCTTGCAAGGTCCATGGATATTGGATCCTTACCAGCCTGAAAAACCAGGCCTCAGCGGTCTGCTTCATCTGGCTGGTTAACAAAAATAGGGGGGACCCGACGCCATTTTTTATTCGAAGGGAACCCCTATTTTTGTTAATCAGTTCCCTCTGACGTCACTGATTGTGTCCCTGGCTGACCTGAAGTGAAAGTGGAAAGCAATCAATTAAGCTTTCCACTTCCTCTCCTGTCAGCCAGGAGAGGAGCTCATTCATTTGGGGGTTTACTGTGAGGCTGCAGCATTAGCTGCGGTCCCTGCAGTAAACATTAACCCTTTCTGAAGGATTACACCGTGGGACCTGACTGTGCATGGGATAGGTAAGAATAATTTTGCTTTTTTATTTTATTTTTATTACAGGAAATGGTTTTTGCAGTCAAATAAAAGATGGTCAAAAACATGTGTCTTTATTTCATTAAAATGATTTTTAATTAAAGTGTGTGTGTTTTATTTTTATTTCATGCAATAGGATTAATAATTGATAGTTGTCTAATTGACAGCTCTCAATTATTAACCTGGCTTAAGGTCACCTTTCAATTGCAATGTGGCTTTAACCCCATATTAACCCATTCGCCACCGTTACAGGGCAATGGGAATAGACGGGCAAAGTGCCAGAAAGGGCGAATCTAATTATAGATTTGTCTTTTCTGGGGTGTCTGGGGGCAGATGTTAGTAGCCGGGGGGGCAAAAATAATGGTCCCTCTCTGGGCTATTATTATCTGCCCCCATTCGCTGGCTTTGTCTGTCTGGTTGCGAAAATAGGGCGGGAGCCCACGCATTTTTTTTAAACAATTTTACACCTCATATATATATATATATATATATATATATATATATATATATATATACATGTCATTGAATTTGTGACACATATATATATATTTATATTTATAGTTCATACACTTCTACATAGTATAATAGCCGCTAATTCAATTGACGGCTTTTGTGAAAATGCAGAACCTGACATGAAATGACACTTGGTGTACATAGGGTTAACCATGTCTTTTCATGTCCTTTGCTATCTGATTTGCACAAACAATTACATCAGTCTATGTGTGCAAAATTTCACACCTGTAGGGGTTAATTAAAGGTGTAAATTCGTAGCAAAAAAGTCCGTTTTTTTTACAACGAATTTACACCTTTAATTAACCCCTGCAGGTGTGAAATTTTGCACACATAGACTGATGTAATTGTTTGTGCAAATCAGATTGCAAACGACATGAAAAGACATGGTTAACCCTATGTACACCAAGTGTCATTTCATGTCGGGTGCTTCTGTCTTTTCACAGAAGCCAGCTTTACCCGGCAATTGAATCAGAGGATATTTTACTATGTAGAAGTGTATAAACTATACATATATGTATTGTAAGCTTTTCAGGGGATATAGCTCTGGGATCGCCGTCTGGGTAGACAGAGTGGCACGGAAACAGTTCATTCACAGCAGTACTGGTGCAACTGGCCGCAACCAGTTTTATTTAAAGTCAAAAGCAAACAAGACATAAAACAAATCATAAACAAAAGACCTGGGCTTGTCTAGCCACTTACTACACTTAGATAGATTTCCCTATCTATCCGGGTCCCGACTCTAACAGCCGGGGCCAAAACAACACATATGTTCAGCATTTACCAGCATGTAGGTTCACAGAGTCTCCTCCTTGTGTCTGAAGGCACCTTCAACGTCCAGACTTGAGAGAGCTCCCCTCCTATTCAGCAGCTATCCGCATGGATTCTCACAGAGACTACTCCTGTGTCCGGGGTACATCGAGCACCCAGACTGAGACAGCTCATACTCCTGGAGACACCTTCTGTGCCTGGACCCCTCCTGTGTCCAGACTAAGCGAGCTCTCTGACTGTGCTCCCAAGCACCTACTTCTGGCTTCCTAATCAATACCTGAGTGTCTTCAGGTTTGAGCTGCAAGTGTGTATTGAATGGAAGGTGTAGTGACCTTTCTCCACCACTAGTTTTACAAAGCCATACATTCCCCTTATAGTAGTCAGCAAAGTAACTAGGTGAAATGTACATCCCATTCAACACATATCCCTTCACTGTCTCACAGTATATATATATATGTCACAATGACATGTAATATATATATATATTGTATTCTATGTGTGTATATTTAGTGTTTACAAGGAAATAAAGGTTTTTTTTAGTTGCGATATTTTGTTCCCATAGACTTACATGGGACTTCCGGTATCGGAATCGGATATCGCCGATATTTAGTGATATCGGTGATACCATTCCGATCCGATATTTTTAGATATCGAGCAGTATCGCTCAACACTAGTTTCTTTACAAAATATTAAGTTCTGTTTTAATATTGTATCAAACACTTATTTCATGCAATAAAATGCAATGTAGTTATTTAAAAATCATACAATGAGATGTTCTGTTTTTTTATATTCTGTCTCTCACAGTTGAAGCGTACCTATGATAAAAATTATAGACCTTGCCCAGGGCCGGCTCCAGGTTTTTATGGGCCCCGGGCGAAAGAGCCTCAGTGGGCCCCTTTAACACAGACCACGATTCATGATGCACAGATACAGCAGAGAAATATAGGTACAGTACAGTGCCAAACACTTCACTTCTTCCATTACATGACTGATGCCTATTGTAAATTGTACAATAGCTCAAAAACCGCCAAATCCTCACAGCGCACAGAACAGACTGGACAGTACAGTCCTCCATACAATATTATGGGCACCACAGTCTCCCCCTCATCACCCATATAATACCCCATGCAGGATGTCACCCCCCGATATAATGCTCCATACAGAATACTGGACCCAAAATAATGCTCCATACAGAATACTGGACCCAATATAATGCTCCATACAGGATACTGGTTCCCATATAATGCTCCATACAGGATACTGGTCCCCATATAATGCTCCATACAAAATATGGAGCTCTCCTCTGCGCTGTACTGCGTTCTGCACTGTTACGGCTCAGGAAAGGGCGCTGTGGAAAGACTCCCCATTATCATCATGATTTCCTCCTCATCATCATCATTGCCTCCTTATCATCATCATTGTCTCCCCATCATCATCATGGCCTCCCCATTATCATCAATGCCTGCCCATCATCATCATCTCCTCCCCATCATCATCAATGCCTGCCCATCATCATCATCTCCTCCCCATCATCAATGCCTGCCCATTATCATCATGGCCTCCCCATCATCATCATGGCTCCCCATTATCATCAATGCCTGCCCATCATCATCATCGCCTCCACATCATCAATACCTGCCCATTATCATCATGGCCTCCCCATCATCATCATGGCCTCCCCATTATCATCAATGCCTGCCCATCATCATCTTCTCCCCATCATCAATGCCTGCCCATTATCATCAATGCCTGCCCATTATCATCATCTTCTCCCCATCATCATCAATGCCTCCCCATTATCAGCAATGCCTGCCCATCATCACACACAGACAGCACACAAGCACTGTCTCAATACATACACACACACGCACACACAAAGCACCGCACTACATACACACAGACACACACACACAGAGACACACACACACACGTCTCACCCATCCAGCGTCCGCGCTCTCTGCCACAGCCGGCCGCTGAATGATGACGTCATTCAGCGGCGCTGCTGTGAGAGGAAGCGCCGGCGCCCCCTGGAGCCCGGAGCTGCGACAGCTGAGGCACGGGAGAGGTAAGTATTGTGCCAGCTGATGCCGGGGCCCTGAGCAAGCAGGGGGGGGCCCAGTGGCGGCGCTGACACCGCTCTCCTCCGCTAACGGGTGCGGGGGTGCCAGACGGCGAGTGGGCCCCCCCGCCTGCTCAGGGCCCCGGCACTTGCCCGGGTGTGCCGGGTGCTGACGCAGGCCCTGACCTTGCCATTACTGTACGTGAGAAAACTTGCAAAATCGGCAGTGTATCAAACACCGCACTTATTTTCCCCTCTGTATCTTCTGCGTGTATACACCTGACAGGGTGCAAAAACATTGTGTGGACTGAATCTTAGTAATTACCACTCAACTTTGTGGCAAATAACAAGTTTCCCTTAAATAAGGAGCAGCTCTGCCGTAAGCATGGAAAACAAATAAAGATTAGAGATATAAGTGCATTAACAGATGTTTGTGTGCTATTCTTTATCATTTTGCTAATTTTTTGTTCTATATGCATTCTCCAAGACATACTGAAGCTGCCATGAACTAGTACCATTCATCTACAGAATATCCATATTTCATACATTCCTGGTGGCTCTGTGGATCCTCTTATGGAACCTTGTTAGCCTTGCTTCCCACTCATCCCATTTATAGTCGTGAAAATTAACTTAACCCCAAAAACCTAATTTCCACTGAATTTCAGCAGTCCCAAAATTACTACTTATTAGTAATATTTTCATTAGCTCAGGAGAAAGGCAGCTGATATGACTCTGTCATGCTGATTGAAGACTGCTTGCTTAAAAAATGTGCTGTTTGAAATAACTTTTCTTTAACCACTTAACGACCAGAGCTACTTTTGGTTTTGCATTTTCATTTTTTTCTCCCCTTCTTCCCAGAGCCATAACTTTATTTTTTGATCAAAATGGCCATGTGACAGCTTGTTTCTTGCAGGACGAGTTGTTCTTTTGAACAACACCATTGGTTTTACTAAGTCATGTACAGTCATGGCCAAAAGTTTTGAGAATGACACAAATATTATATTTTCACATGATCTGCTGCTCTCTGGTTTTTATGTGTGTTTGACAGATGTTTTTATCACAGACAGAAATATAATAATTGCAAACATATGAGTAACAAAAGCTTATATTGACAGTTAGAATGAGTTAATGCAGCAAGTCAATATTTGCAGTGTTGACCCTTCTTCTTCAGGACCTCTGCAATTCTCCCTGGCATGCTCTCAATCAACTTCTGGACCAAATCCTGACTGATAGCAGTCCATTCTTGCACAATCAATGCTTTCATTTTGTCAGAATTTTTAGGTTTTTGTTTGTCCACCCGTCTTTGATGATTGACCACAAGTTCTCAATGGGATTAAGATCTGGGGAGTTTCCAGGCCATGGACCCAAAATCTCTATGTTTTGTTCCCTGAGCCATTTAGTTATCACCTTTGCTTTATGGCAAGGTGCTCCATCATGCTGGAAAAGGCATTGTTGATCGCCAAACTGCTCTTGGAGGGTTGGGAGAAGTTGCTCTTGGAGGACATTCTGGTACCATTCTTTATTCATGGCTGTGTTTTTAGGCAAGACTGTGAGAGAGCCGATTCCCTTGGCTGAGAAGCAACCCCACACATGAATGGTTTCAGGATGCTTAACAGTTGGCATGAGACAAGACTGGTGGTAGCGCTCACCTTGTCTTCTCCGAATGAGGCGTTTTCCTGATGTCCCAAACAATCGAAAAGGGGATTCATCAGAGAAAATAACTTTACCCCAGTCCTCAGCAGTCCACTGCCTGTACCTTTTGCAGAATATCAGTCTGTCCATGATGTTTTTTCAGGAGAGAAGTGGCTTCTTTGCTGCCCTCCTTGAGACCAGGCCTTGCTCCAAGAGTCTCCGCCTCACAGTGCGTGCAGATGCACTCACACCTGCCTGCTGCCATTCCTGAGCAAGCTCTGCACTGCTGGTAGCCCGATCCCGCAGCTGAAACACTTTTAAGAGACGGTCCTGGCGCTTGCTGGTCTTTCTTGGGCGCCCTGGAGCCTTTTTGGCAACAATGGAACCTCTCTCCTTGAAGTTCTTGATGATGCGATAGATTGTTGACTGAGGTGCAATCTTTCTAGCTGCGATACTCTTCCCTGTTAGGCCATTTTTGTGCTTTGCAATGATGACTGCACGTGTTTCTTTAGAGATAACCATGGTTAACAGAAGAGAAACAATGATGCCAAGCACCAGCCTCCTTTTAAAGTGTCCAGTGGTGTCATTCTTACTTAATCATGACTGATTGATCTCCAGCCATGTCCTCATCAACACCCACATCTGTGTTAATGGAGCAATCACTGAAAAGAGGTTAGCTGGTCCTTTTAAGGCAGGGCTGCAATGATGTTGAAATGTGTTTTGGGGGATAAAGTTCATTTTCTAGCCAAATATTGACTTTGCAAGTAATTGCTGTTAAGCTGATCACTCTTTATAACATTCTGGAGTATATGCAAATTGCCATTAGAAAAAGTGAAGCAGTAGACTTTGTAAAAATTAATATTTGTGTCATTCTCAAAACTTTTGGCCATGACTGTACAAGCTGTGAATATATCCAAATGTGTTGTCATCACACAGGATTTGGCCCAGAAGCCAATATTCACCTACCAGCACTGGCGGACAAAGTCCGAAAAGGGCCCCTGTGCAAGAGCAATACATGGGCCCTATGCAGCCGAAGATCTCCTAAAAATGCAAACTTGCACCTGTTTTGGAGGTATAAGTGGGCCCCCTCACCTCATGGGCCCCTGTGCAGCTGCACAGGTTGCACCAATGATATGTCCGCCCCTGCCTACCAGGGAGAAGGGCAGAAGTGTTTAAAATAAGGGTATTTTTTCAAGCTGCCAATAAAATTATATAAATGACTGAAATCCATAATATGAACTCTCAAATATCATTTAAAAAATCCTTAATGAAAAAATAAAAAGATATGGCTGTTGAAATGCAGAGGCTTTAACAAAAAATAAATTAGTTTGGCATTACAGAGTTTAATGACGTTCCCTGTAGCTTAGTCATCAACATTTTTCCATCTTCAATCTGCATTCCAATTGCAAATTACTAAGTCACAGCTGAGCCACAACGTAGGTACTCTACAGCATGCAAGTAAAACGTAAAAGGAGGCGCGACTGGAAATGAAATTGCCCCTAGCAGATTCAAGTATCTTCTATTTCATATAGTTTAACCTCCCCACACAATTTCTAACCAATAGACTTCTTTTAACCACTGTACTCCTCTTAAAAGTTCTCGTTTAGGTCATCCCTTAACTCATTCCCGACTCGGTGTATTTTCCTTTTTGTGCTTTCATTATTTCTTCCTCCTTTTCAAAGAGAGATAAAAAATTTTATTTTTAGGCTGAGTTTTAGTTTTCAACAATTGTATTCTTTTTACCATATGATGTGCTGAAAAACAGGAAAAGAAAATCCAAGTGGGGTAAAATGTTGGTAAAAAACTATTTTAGCATCCAGGACAAACAAGCACATAGCGCAGAGGGAACAGACGGTGTTACACATGAAGGACACTCGGTCTGTAGAGTGAAATGACTATTGTCTACGAGGCTACATTTATACTAATTTTTGGGCCAAGTGTTGTGTGAAAAATACTGACATGACACGGACAGCACTCGGACCAATGTTACTCTTTTGGGCCGTCCAGATGAGCTTTTTTTTTAACCAACTATCCTCTTGAAAAAATTTCATGTTCCTTAACTTCTTCCATATTTTGGATGAGACTCGCCTATTGCGTCTATAGGAGCTAAAAAACATCAAATCCCATACAGATCATCCGTACTGTACAGCATCCAATTTTTATGAATACATTGCCATTAATTAATGCCGAAAACTGTTTTTGTTCTGGTAAAATCTATCCATTGCTGATGTATAGAAACGAATGCCATACCGATGACAATACAGATCTAGTCATCCATTTTTTTTCTGGATGAAAATTGGATTTGTTTGAACTTGGCCTCATAATGGGTTTCCAGTGGCAATTTTACAACTAAAAAAAACAACACAATAACAAACTACGTATACTCTGCTATTGATTAAAATGTGTCCTAGTTTACTATGAGCTTACACAGTATATATAAGAAGCGGTTATTAATACCGGCAGCCTGGTGTTAATACATCTGAAGTCCAATGTACAGACGTCAGGTTATTGTAGCTTTCTATTTCTTTCTAGCACTCCCACATACCAAACATCTCTGTCATGACATGAAAGTAGCTGAAGACATTGTCACATATCTTATAACTCATGCATGACGCACAAGGAAAAGTGCTTATGGTGTAACAAAAAGCAAATTATCTACACTGGCAAATACTGGATCTTCCCTGTAGGAGCGAAAACAGTAATTGTAGGAATAATATTCTGTATTTAAAATAGATGCAGTTCCTCTGCTCAGGTTCTCCCCACAAAAAAATGTATCTATCGAGAAAAAAACTGACCAGCACCTCTTAAGGGTGAACAGGTGCAAGCTGCAAAAATTTTCATGACGTGCACCATATTGATTATGCATTTTAGACACTTTTAATGACATGTCAAATAAGGGATGTGGATTCCATGAAAGCAAATGGGCATGACATTATACCTGAGACAATTTGTGGAAAGAACCTTCTAATAACAGTTTAGATTCAATGTTTTCAGTGTTCGCATATATCTTGGCTCCTATAGAGTGCTGCTGTGTTTTCTTTTTCTATATAATGCAGCTATTGCAGCTTGTACCTGTTCACACCTAGGAGGTGCCGGTCAGGCTTTTTCTCTATATTTTACTATTGGAGGTGTGACTGCCTCCAGCCTGACTCTGCACTCCTCCCACTGACCAGCAGGTGATGTATACCAGTTCTACTTACCCATTTGAATTGTAGGCTCACGGCCCAGGAGAGACATGTTTTGTCCATTTAACTGTAGGGTAATAGCTCAAGAGAGGTATGTACAGTAGACCAGGGACCATCAGAGGGAGATCACCTTTGTAATCTCATCTTACTGAGTAATAACACAGTTTAGATTCAATATTTTCAGTGTTTGCATATATCTTGGCTTATATAGAGTGCTGCTGTGTTTTCTATCTATCTATCAATCTATCTTTCTGTATATCTAATTTGCTTTTTTATTTTTCACCACTTGAGCAGTATAACGCAGTAGGACATTGGAAACGTAAACTAGACAGTCTAAAAATTCACCAAATTTATCAGTGGTCCACGCTATCTGATGAATCGGGCTAATTTGAAGACTGTCTAGTCTAAAGCCCGGGTCTCACATAGCGATACACCAGCGATCCTGACAACGATCAGGATCTCTGGTGTGTCGCTACATGATCGCTGCTGAGATGCCACACAGGCAGCTCAGGGCAGCGATCAGCACAGGGACACTGCGGGTAACATCGCTAGTTACCCGCAGTGTACGTTGGATACCAGTGCCCTGATGCAGGGAGCTGGTAACCAAGGTACACGTCGGGTTTCCAGGTGCTGCGCGGTGCCTGGAAACCCAACGTGTACCTTGGTTACCAGCTCCCTGCATCAGGGCGCTGGTAACCAAGGTACACAGCGGGTTTCCAGGCACAGCCCCACGCCTGCCAACCCGCTGTGTACCTTGGTTATCAGCGGATCGCTGGTCTCCCGCCTGTCACACGCAGCGATGCGTGCCTGTCAGCGGGAGACCAGTGATCAAAAAAATGTCCTGACATTTCTGACACGACCAGCGATTCACAGCAGGGGCCTGATCGCTGGTACGTGTCAGAAATAGCGAGATCGCTGCTGAGATCGCTGTTTAGCAGCGATCTCGGTAGCGATCTCGCTATGTAAGACGGGCCCTTTAGTTTACATTACCTATTAGATGACATACTTTATGTCAGAAATGTGTGCCACAATTTCCACAAATTGGGTCAGCTAGTCAGATATAATGGAATGCCCATTTTCTTTCATGGAAACCACATCCCTTGTTTGACATGCAGGTATGGACTAGGGCTGAAATTCAGCCCTGGCATTTGAAATCACACAGGCCCATGTTGTCCCCATCCACAAGAACCAGATGATATATATTACTAATTTTACCCTGGATGGAGGAAAGAAAGATTTACTACAAGGCCAATATTTCTAATGATACCCGTGGCCTGCTGGGGTCAGTGACAGAGTCAGCGACTTTGTGCTCCTTCACAACTCTTAACAAAGTGGGTGTCTTGAGAACACCAAACATAGCAGACAAGGCAGCCCACGATTAGACAGGCCCTTCTGACATTTGCCATAATTGCCAGATGGCCAGTCCGGCCCTGTTGACATGTCATTAACCCCTTACCAACATTGGCATACATTTACGCCGATATCGGTCTCCCTCCCTTTGATGTGGGCTCCGGCAGTAAGCCCACATCTTTCCTGATACTTGTCAGCTGTTTGAACAGCTGACATGTGCCCGCAATAGTCATGGGTGGAATTGCAATCCACCCACGGCTATTAACTAGTTAAATGCCACTGTAAAATGCTGACAGCGGCATTTTACAAGCGCTTCCATCAATCGCGCCAGAAATACGCTCACCGGTGACCCGCATCACATGATTGCGGGTCACCATTGTGTCGGCATGACAACACAAGGTCTTCTAGAGATCTCTATGGTTGTCAGTGCCGGCTTGCTGTGAGCGCCACCCAGTGGTCGGCACTCATAGCAAGTCAGTAATTCAGCTACATAGAGGCGAACTGATCATCCCCTGTATGTAGCTGAGCCGATCGAGTTGTGCCAGCTTCTAGTCTCCCATGAAGCATGCCAAAAGTAAAAAGAAAATGTTTTTAAAAATATGAAAAAAATAAGTTTAAATCACCCCCCTTTCGCCCCATTCAAAATAAAACAATAAAAAAAAAACATACACATATTTGGTATCGCCACATTCAGAATCGCCCGATCTAACAATAAAAAAAGGATTAACCTGATCGCTAAATGGCATATCCAGAAAAAAAATCAAAACGCCAGAATTAATTTTTTTTGGTCGCCGTGACATTGCATTAAAATTTAATAACGGGCGATCAAAAGATTGTATCTGCACCAAAATGCTACAATTAAAAACACCTGCTTGGTGCACAAAAAATAAGCCCTCACTTGACCAAAGATCACAAAAAATGGAGACGCTACCGGTATCAGAATATGGCGCAAATTTTTATTTTTTTTTCAGCAAAGTTTGGAATTTTTTTTCACCACTTAGATAAAAATAGAACCCAGACATGTTTGGTGTGTATGAACTCATAATGGTCTGGAGAACCATAATGGCTGGTCAGTTTTAGCATTTAGTGAACCTAGCAAAAAAGTCAAACAAAAGAAATCAATGAGAGATTGCACTTTTTTTGCAATTTCACCTCACTTGGAATTTTTTTCCCGTTCTCTAGTATACAACATGGTAAAACCAATGATGTCGTTCAAAAGTACAACTTGTCCCGCGAAAAACAAGCCCTCACATGGCCATATTGACGGAAAAATAAAAAAGTTATGGCTCTGGGAAGAAGGGGAGCAAAAAACAAAAACGCAAAACTGAAAAAATCTCCAGGGGTTAAGGGGTTAAAAGTGTCTAAAATGCATAATCAATATGGTGCACAAATGACAATTCTGTTTTGCAAATTCTGCAAAAACTTTATTTTTGTTGTGAATTTTGAGTTATTTCAATGCACAAAGTAAACTAAAGTTAAAGGATAGCACTAGAATATGCCGCCAATGTGCAATAGGTGTTGTGTTCACTAGAAAAGTGCCATACCATTTTGCCCCCTGTGGGCTACTCTTCCAAGGTGACAGCATGGATATCCATTGACTATAATGTGTAAGATGACAAACTGACCAGACTGATGTTACAGAACTGTTGTAGATTGTGCAGTACAAATAGTTTTGGATTATGCACATTAGGATGTACCTAAGATTTATTTTCTACAGTGTGTGTGTATATATAGACATATTGTATACCTACCCATATATTTGGGGGCACAACTACAAGTTATGGGTTGTTGGATTACTGGGTCTATTCAGAAGACTTATTTCAGGTAATTATAACTTACATCTGATATAATGTTGGGGTTAAGCACTACATATGCTAGGTAATTAATATCTGTATCTGTACCTTCTGCAGCTTCTTGTTTCCAAGTATTTACATAATTCAGAGCTTCATAAGGAAAGTGATTGCTAATCTCGTCTGTGAATGCTCTGGTGAAGACTTGATCTGTGCAGCCAAATCTCATCCAGGATGTCCTCATTTTTTAAAACTTGTATGGACGGTTCACTATTCATCGTCTGGTTATTGCATATGGAGCATTAATGTTTAAGAACGGTAGTAGGATTGGTAACTGCATCCCTTGTAGTCAGGCAGAGCAGCTTCATTTTCCGAAAAGTCAATTAGCTAACACAGGATTCTTAAAAATACCTTGGTATATTACCAGGTATGATACTTTACATGTTTCAAATGTCAACACTCATTCAAAACTTATGCAGCCTTTTTGCCACTTTGTGGATTTCTTGGTGCACAGTTTTTGGTCATACCACCTCTTGTACTCTGTTGCAGGTCTCTCGCACTCTAGGTCTCTGTGACATCCAAGCTTACACTCATTTTAAACTATGGTGGTCTTCACCCAATTCTGACCCTTACAATTTGATGGTATTTCTAAACAATCTTCCCCAGACATTTTCCTACCTGCACCACAGTCTCAGGGCAGTCCCCTGATAATCTCTTGTACAGTTAGGTCCATATATACTTGGACAGAGACAACATTTATCTAATTTTGGTTCTAGACATTACCACAATGAATTTTCAACAAAACAATTCAGATGCAGTTGAAGTTCAGACTTTCAGCTTTCATTTGAGGGTATCCACATTAAAATTGGATGAAGGGTTTAGGAGTTTCAGCTCCTTAACATGTGCCACCCTGTTTTTAAAGGGACCAAAAGTAATTGGACAATTGATTCCAAGGCTATTTCATGGACAGGTGTGGGCAATCCCTTCATTATGTCATTCTCAATTAAGCAGATAAAAGGGCTGGAGTTGATTTGAAGTGTGTTGTTTGCATTTGGAAGGTTTTGCTGTGAAGGAAACATGCGGTCAAAGGAGCTCTCCATGCAGGTGAAACAAGCCATCCTTAAGCTGCAAAAACAGAAAAAACCCATCCGAGAAATTGCTACAACATTAGTAGTGACAAAATCTACAGTTTGGTATATCCTGAGAAAGAAAGAAAGCACTGGTGAACTCATCAATGCAAAAAGACCTGGGCGCCCACGGAAGACTACAGTGGTGGATGATCGCAGAATAATCTCCATGGTGAAGAGAAACCCCTTCACAACAGCCAACCAAGTGAACAACATTCTCCAGGAGGTAGGCGTATCAATATCCAAATCTACCATAAAGAGAAGACTGCATGAAAGTAAATACAGAGGGTTCACTGCACGGTGCAAGCCACTCATAAGCATCAAGAATAAAAAGGCTAGACTTGACTTTGCTAAAAAACATCTAAAAAAGCCAGCACTGTTCTGGAAGAACATTCTTTGGACAGATGAAACCAAGATCAACCTCTACAAGAATGATGGAAAGAGAAGAGGAAAGAGGCATGTGTCACGCGGTCTTATGATATGTGTACGATGTCAGTAAACTATTCTTAAAAGAACAACACTCTATACAACATATAAATTAGCAACATCAGCATGTAAATATAGAATAGATTTACCTGACACGATATCCGTTGAACTCAGGGTTAATCTTGAGGACTTGATACACTGTCACAGGAAAGAGGAGGACCGGGGGTCTAACCTGACCCTAAACTGGGGTCCTAACTAATCCCTCACCTTGGAGGTACTGATAATGGTTCAGAGGTCCAAGTCTCCAGCCTAACCCTGTCTCCTATCAGTCCCTGAACCCTGTAATCAGTCCTAAGAAGGATTCTGATTACCACCAAAGGGATATGGGCTGATCTCTGCTAAATACACAGATTAGACATATAAGACAGACTGGAGAAAACACAGACTTGCATACACACTCAAACACAGAAGGAACATAAATGATCTGGGATATTAAACTCTAAGTTTGGTGAGCTTAAAACAACTAAGGAGCTCTTTAACTTAAGTCTATACAGATACAATCCTATCTGTGGTCTGCATGAAGAATTTCACTGGCAACTCCCAACACAGACAACCAGAGATTTAAAGGAAACCAATCAACAAATAATTAATTGCAGCCGGGAGAAAACTGCACCCAGTCCCAGAACTGAGCACAGACAGAATTAACTCCCTAACTGCCAAACACAAAGAAACAGCAACTCAGCTGTGAGAAGTCAGAATGTGCAACCGCGACGATCTTCGTGGCGATGCACACATGACAGTACCCCCCTTCTACGAGGGGCCTCCGGACCCTCAGGGCCAGGTTTGCCCGGGTGAGTTCTGTGGAAGGTCCGCACCAAACGATCTGCGTTAATGTCAGACGCAGGAACCCACGTCCTCTCCTCTGGACCATACCCCTTCCAATGCACCAAGTACTGAAGGGACCGGCGATTCAGACGTGAGTCAATGATCTTTGACACTTGAAACTCCAAGTTACCATTGACCACCACTGGAGGAGGAGGTAGAGGTGATGGTATGACTGGTGCCACGTACCTCTTAAGTAATGACTTGTGGAACACATTATGAATTTTAAACGTAGGAGGGAGGTCCAGACGAAATGCCACAGGATTAATTATGGAACTGATCCTGTACGGCCCGATGAATCTGGGGCCCAGCTTCCAGGAGGGAACTTTAAGTTTTATATTCCTGGTAGACAACCATACCAGATCGTTCACATTAAGATCTGGACCAGAAACTCTCCTCCTATCAGCCATACGTTTATAACGGTTCCCCATAGCACTCAGATTATTCAATACACCTCTCCACACTGAAGCAAGTGACGACGAGAAACGCTCCTCCTCAGGAACCCCAGAAGGGCCCCCCCCATTGAATGTACAAAACTGGGGATGAAAACCATATGCCCCAAAAAACGGGGACTTACTAGTGGACTCGCTCCGCCTGTTGTTAAGAGCGAACTCTGCCAGAGGCAAGAAAGAAGACCAGTCCTCCTGGTTCTCTGAGACAAAACACCGAAGATAAGTCTCTAGGCTTTGATTCAGACGCTCTGTCTGACCATTGGTCTGCGGATGAAAAGCCGAGGAAAATGACAATTGCATCCCCCGACGTAAACAAAATGCCCTCCAAAACTTGGACACAAACTGAGACCCCTATCTGACACCACATCAGAAGGCAACCCATGAAGTCTCACAATCTCCCCAATGAACACCTGCGCCAGAGTTTTAGCATTAGGGAGGGCAGGAAGAGCAATGAAATGTGCCATCTTACTGAACCTGTCAACAACCACCAGTATGACAGTCTTCCCTGACGACTGAGGAAGGTCCGTGATGAAGTCCATAGACAAATGAGTCCATGGACGCTCCGGAAGTTTCAAGGGTAAGAGGGTCCCAGACGGACGGGTATGAGGGGTCTTAGAGCGAGCACAAACCCCACAGGACGCGACAAAAGTTAAAACATCTTTATTAACGTTAGGCCACCAAAACCGGCGAGAAAGGAGATCTAAAGTAGCCTTACTCCTGGATGTCCTGCTAAAGCAGAATTATGATGTGCCTCAATAACCTTTTGTCTCAACTGATTTGGGACAAACAGTCTCCCTGGAGGTCCTGCAGGGGCGTCCCCCTGAGCCTCTAACACCTCCTCCTCAAGCTCAGAACATACAGCCGACACTACCACCCCCTCCTGAAGGATAGGAATCGGGTCATCCATTTTCCCGGCCCCTGGGAAACTGCGAGACAAGGCATCCGCCTTAACATTCTTAGATCCAGGGCGATAAGTGACAACAAAATTAAACCTGGTAAAAAACAACGACCATCGAGCTTGTCTGGAATTCAGACGCTTAGCAGATTCCAAATACAGCAAGTTCTTGTGATCAGTAATGACGGTGACCGGGTGGACTGCCCCCTCCAAAAAGTGACGCCATTCTTCAAAAGCCAACTTAATGGCCAAAAGTTCCCTATTGCCGATATCATAATTCCTTTCGGCGGACGACAATTTTTTAGAAAAGAAAGCGCACGGATGCCATTTACCAGGGGACGGACCCTGGGACAATATTGCACCCACCCTACGTCAGACGCGTCCACCTCCACAACGAACGGCTGTGATGCATCTGGTTGGATGAGAACGGGTGCCGAAGCAAAACATTTTTTCAAAGAGGAAAAAGCTTGGCAAGCTTTGTCCGACCATTTAGAAAAATCCGTCCTTTTCTTGTCATGTCAGTGAGAGGTTTGACAACAGATGAGAAATTACAAATAAATTTCCGGTAGTAGTTAGCAAACCCCAGAAAACGCTGCAGAGCCTTAAGATCCTCTGGCTGATCCCATTCAAGCACTGCTCTCACCTTTTCAGGGTCCATACGGAAACCAGAGGCTGACACCAAGAAACCCAAAAACTGAAGTTCCTGTACGGCGAATACACACTTTTCCAGTTTGGCGTATAGTTTATTGTCTCGCAAGATCTGCAACACCTGTCTCACATGCTCCTGGTGAGACACAAGATCTGGTGAGTAAATTAAAATGTCATCCAAATATACGACCACAAACAGCCCCACCAGATGACGAAAAATGTCATTAACAAAATGTTGGAATACTGCTGGTGCAGTAGTCAGACCAAAAGGCATGACAAGGTTCTCATAATGTCCCTCCGGCGTGTTAAACGCCGTTTTCCACTCATCCCCCTCTTTTATCCTAATCAGATTATACGCCCCCCTGAGATCCAATTTAGAGAACCATTTGGCGCCAACAATTTGATTGAAGAGATCAGGAATCAGAGGGAGTGGATACGGATCTCGAACAGTAATCCGATTAAGTTCGCGGAAATCCAAGCAAGGGCGTAGGCCTCCATCTTTTTTCTTCACAAAGAAGAACCCCGCAGCCACTGGGGAAGATGAAGGTCTAATATGCCCTTTGGCCAGACTTTCCGAAATATAATCTTTCATAGCCTGCCTCTCAGGACCAGAAAGGTTATATAACCTAGCTTTAGGTAACTTAGCATCAGGAAGTAAATTAATAGAGCAGTCATACACGCGATGAGGAGGCAACTCCTGACACCCCTCCTCAGAGAACACATCCCCAAAGTCCTCCAAAAAAGGAGGCAAAGTACTAGGCACGACCGCACTGATGACTGTGTTCATGCAGTTACTTTTGCAAAACTCCCCCATTGGCTTATATCTCTGGACTGCCAATTAATCACAGGGTTATGTTTAACCAACCAAGGAAGTCCCAACACAATAGGAGTAGGTAGACCCTCCAACACATAACAAGATAATAGTTCCCTATGTATTGCCCCTACCCGAAGGTCAATGTTATGAACCTCATGAACAAAGCTACCTTGGCCGAGAGGCCTGGCGTCAATGGAGAATATAGGGATCGGTTTGACCAATACACTCAGATGCATACCTTGAGCCTGAGCAAACTGAGCGTCAACCAGATTAGCCCCGGACCCACTATCAAGAAGAACAGAAAATCTCTCCACTCTCGTACCAACCACCACCTCCACTGGTACAAGGAACTGAGAAGAACTAGCGGACGAAATACATACTCCCAGGTTGTCGTCCACCACACAACCTGGGATTAACAGTTTTCCGGCGACTTTTTGCTCAACAAGGCACGGGATGGACATCCCCCAACAAAATGTCCCTCTTTCCCGCAGAAGAAACACCTTCTAGTCCTGCGGCGTACCGCCAATCCCCTCCTACGAAATGATGTCCCTCCCAACTGCATAGGCTCCTCCGAACAGACAAGGGGAACCTCAACATAAGGGACTTTAGTAGTAGGTGGAGTAACAACAGGGGGCGGAGTTACCTCGCACCTCTCCCGGAGCCGTCTATCAGTACGGATAGCTAGGGCCATAGCAGCCTCCAGTGATGGAGGAGAATCATACTGAGCCAAAACGTCCTTTAATTTGTCAGAAAGCCCATGACAAAACTGGCTCCTAAGAGCTGGGTCATTCCACTGAGTATCTGTGGCCCATCTACGGAACTCAGAAGCAAATTCCTCCGCCGGACGATCTCCCTGCTGTATCTTACGTAATTTTGTCTCAGCAAGAGAGACCCGATCTGGGTCATCATATACCAAACCCAGGGCAGTAAAAAATCGATCTACTGACTGTAGAGCCGGGATCCCGGAGGAAGGGAGAAGGCCCAGGATTGAGGGTCCCCTTGTAGGAGCGAGATAACAATTCCCACTCTCTGCTCTTCACTCCCTGATGATCGAGGCCGAAGCCGAAAATACAATTTACATGCTTCCCTGAAGGTAAAAAATTTGTCTCGCCCACCAGTGAACCTGTCCGGGAGAGCTACTTTAGGTTCAAATCTGGTTTGCTCCGAGGGAGACAAAACTTTGGACTTAATGTCCGTCAGCTCCATGGATAATCCCTGCAACTGCAGAGCCAGCTGGGCTACTGGATCCATGGCAACTGGGAATAATTTTATTGGCCAGTGAAAATGTCACGCGGTCTTATGATATGTGTACGATGTCAGTAAACTATTCTTAAAAGAACAACACTCTATACAACATATAGATTAGCAACATCAGCATGTAAATATAGAATAGATTTACCTGACACGATATCCGTTGAACTCAGGGTTAATCTTGAGGACTTGATACACTGTCACAGGAAAGAGGAGGACCGGGGGTCTAACCTGACCCTAAACTGGGGTCCTAACTAATCCCTCACCTTGGAGGTACTGATAATGGTTCAGAGGTCCAAGTCTCCAGCCTAACCCTGTCTCCTATCAGTCCCTGAACCCTGTAATCAGTCCTAAGAAGGATTCTGATTACCACCAAAGGGAAATGGGCTGATCTCTGCTAAATACACAGATTAGACATATAAGACAGACTGGAGAAAACACAGACTTGCATACACACTCAAACACAGAAGGAACATAAATGATCTGGGATATTAAACTCTAAGTTTGGTGAGCTTAAAACAACTAAGGAGCTCTTTAACTTAAGTCTATACAGATACAATCCTATCTGTGGTCTGCATGAAGAATTTCACTGGCAACTCCCAACACAGACAACCAGAGATTTAAAGGAAACCAATCAACAAATAATTAATTGCAGCCGGGAGAAAACTGCACCCAGTCCCAGAACTGAGCACAGACAGAATTAACTCCCTAACTGCCAAACACAAAGAAACAGCAACTCAGCTGTGAGAAGTCAGAATGTGCAACAGCGACGATCTTCGTGGCGATGCACACATGACAGTATGGTACAGCTCATGATCCCAAGCATACCACATCATCTGTAAAACACGGCGGAGGCAGCGTGATGGCTTGGGCATGCATGGCTGCCAGTGGCACTGGGTCACTAGTGTTTATTGATGATGTGACACAGGACAGAAGCAGCCGAATGAATGCTGAGGTATTCAGAGCCATACTGTGTGCTCAGATCCAGCCAAATGCAGCCAAACTGATTGGTCGTCGTTTCATACTACAGATGGACAATGACCCAAAACATAAAGCCAAAGCAACCCAGGAGTTTATTAAAGCAAAGAAGTGGAATATTCTTGAATGGCTAAGTCAGTCACCTGATCTCAACCCAATTGAGCATGCATTTCATTTGTTAAAGACTAAACTTCAGACAGAAAGGCCCACAAACAAACAACAACTGAAAACCACCGCAGTGAAGGCCTGGCAGAGCATCAAAAAGGAGGAAACACAGCATCTGGTGATGTCCATGAGTTCAAGACTTGAGGCAGTCATTGCCAACAAAGGGTTTTCAACCAAGTACTTGAAATGAACATTTTATTTACAATTATTTAATCTGTCCAATTTCTTTTGGTCCCTTTAAAAACAGGGTGGCACATGTTAAGGAGCTGAAACTCCTAAACCCTTCATCCAATTTTAATGTGGATACCCTCAAATGAAAGCTGAAAGTCTGAACTTCAACTGCATCTGATTTGTTTTGTTTAAAATTCATTGTGGTAATGTCTAGAATGAAAATTAGATAAATGTTGTCTCTGTCCAAATATATATGGACCTAACTGTATGTTACCTGTTTTGGGCCATCTTGTAAAGCCTTAGGGCCAAAACCTGCCAGACCTTGGCTCTCAGTACAGTTCTTCTTTGTCAGGGACTACATCACTCTTGGGTTTAAGGACTGCTTTTGTATACCCACTGTGGGTTTCTATATCTATACAGACTGACTGACTCATGGGGGGGTAAAAAAATGTCTCCCCCACCCTCCTCTCTTCCCTTAAGACTGTCACATTGCTTGTTGTCAGACACTGACTGACTGTTTTGTGCCACAACATGTCACTTAGTTCCCTTCAGGCAATCCAGGGATTATCCCCTTGTAACAACACAGGCAGTGAGAATCTGGCACCAGATTGCAAAACAAAAATACTTTATGCAATGAAGTGTTATGTTTCGGTAGCTGAGGATAAATTGCAAAAATTGACAAAGTAGTAATACACCAGAGAGGCTGGAAACTATTGGATTGCAGTACCCTAAGCTAACCGCCACACTTGAAGTAGCCGTGGAGCGTACCTACGGTGATCTTAGACGCCTCGTCACAGCCGGAGAGATGACTACACCTAAAGGCAGAAAGATGAAAGCTATCTGCCCCGAAGCAGAACCCCCAAATAAATAGGAAGCCCCCAAACATGTAATGGCAGTTAGACAAGAAGAAAATACGGACACAGACAGAAAATAGAATGAGCAAACGCTGGGGCCCAATCTGTCTAGATAGAAAAGTATAGGAAAGAATTCTGACTGCAACCCAAAAAAACCCTGACAAAAATACCAACACTTCTGAGTAACAAAAAACCTGAGATCACACGATCTCTACCACCTAAATCAGATCTCTGGTGTAACACACAGCAATTCAGCAAATAAAAAGTGATAAAGGAATAGAGCAAAAGTGTAAATACAAAATGAGCACAATTGCAGCGCCAGACCCCAAAAGGGGACCAGGCTGAAGTCCACTGCAAGCAGCAAATCAGCAAGGAAAATACAACCAGAGGAAAAAAAACAGCAAATAACTTATCTGAATGAGAGCAGGAATGCAAGCTGAGCTCCAAGCAAGACCAGGAAGAACAATTGATTACCGGCAGGGCTGAAGGGAGTTCAGGTCACTTATATCAGACCATTCAGAGACAACTGAAGGCCATTCAGCAATTAGTTCATTACCCTCAGCAACCACCGGAGGGAGCTCCAGCTCAGAAGTCGCCTCCAGAGAGTATTCACAACAATGAAGCATCAGTGGTAAAATTTTTACATATTTCTTGTGCGCAATATACCAAACCTAAACACATTGTTATAATGAAAAATCAAAGTCCAATGGGCGTGAGTGTGTCCCACTTAATACATAGATAAAATGCCTGTTCACCGGATCACAAGCATCTGGCCAAAGATATTTTTAGCACAAACATACAAATTAGAAGGCAAACCAGTTTTCCACCATCTTACATGTGTATTTTTGTGTGTATATTTACTAGGTACAGTACATGACACTGCCTCCATTTGTAGGTTATCCACATGATGGGTTGATACAGCTGGCGGAAATAATCCCTGGGCTCTGGGGAAGTATAGATTGTGGAGTAGGCCAAGGAAGAGCTTGGTATTGCTGGGGCATTGTGTGTGGTGATGCCTGTGTACCATCACATGGTGTTAGGGTTGGCGGAATGCACTAAATAAAAATAATAATAAAGTGCGTTCGCAACCCAAGGTCCACCGTGCAGAGATGTTAAACTGCAGCTAATGTGAATAATGGTGGAGTCGTGTGGCAAGCGTTCACCAAGAATCACGCTGTGTTAACTGAACGCAAGATACCAGTCTCTGATAACGTCTCAGAGAGGTGCGAACAGGAAGAGGAATACCAGCTCAGCTAACTGGCGAGTGACAAAGAAAATATAAATAACTAACTCAGCTGACCACCAAGTGGCGCAAAAATATAAGTACCAGCTCAGCTAACCGCCGAGCAGTACAAAATGAGGTGTATGCAATACCCAGTAAAAACAATCGGGTTTAAGCACGTGGGTTGACTGTGCCTGTAAACAGGCCGTGCTAACCACACACATGGCCGAGACAGACGCTAGGTCAGGTAAAAAGAAAAACCTGCCTCTCTAAGGAAAACTAGGCGTTCATACAAGCCGACAGAGCGGCAGAGTCTCCACCCACATACACACAATGTAAATGATAATAGCATCCCGGTGTGCGCTCCTGAGGACCTTTTGCACACATGGCTCATGTCAAGCCAGACAGGACCTTGCCTGTGGACCAATCAGAAGCTGCCACATCACCAGTGCAGCTGACGTCCAAGCACCAATGAGATGGCGCCACATCATGGACATGCTCAGTAGGGTGAAATGTGGACTTAAGCTGCAGAGCAGAAGGCTGCACATGTAAACCAGTAGTCACCATAGGCTTAGCTGGAGATCCAGCAGTAACTACACATACAGCACAAGCCTGGGCAAGGTGCTGGGAGTGGAGTCTGCGCTGAGCAGTCATCCCAGCGGCCGAGTCAGAATGGAAGACCACTGCACCAGACAAGGCTTGGGATCTATCCCGTGCAGCGGGAGAATCCCGACGCCTAATAAATTGTCACAATGTAGCTGCTGAACGAAGCAGTTAAGAATTAGTAAAAGGGTAGGTTTGGCGCCAACAGAGGAGACTGCTTCATGATATCTGCAGACTGAAGTTACAGTTGGCCTGTGCTATGATTAGACCTGACGTCTGCACATCCTCAGAAGAGTTGTGGAGCACTGGCTTAGGTATTCAAACTGGTAGTGGACTGGAAGCCAAAATAGTTTGCTGGAAATTGATGGTGGACTAGAGACTAGATGATGTGACGTGGGCCTGAGAATGTGAAGATATTCCTCTGGCGTATTTTGGTGAGTCTTAAAGTTGAAAGATGTTTGGATGCTTCACAGACCAAGACTGGATTGCCAACCAACATAAATACTACCTAACATGGAGATTATGGAGTCTATTTGCCAGATCTGAGATTCTCATCCAACTCAACAATCAATTTAATAAATCACCAGTTATTTTTTGCTCTACATAGAAAGACAAGCAGCATTGTGCAATCATTCATCAGAAAGGGGAGCAGTTGAAATAATCACATATAATTACTGATGTACAAACGAAGCTGGGAGTGCTTACTACTCTACTATTGTCATGGTACAAATTACCAGATTACATGTATTTATATCTATTTTAAGATAAATGTGAACATGTAGGTGAATCAGGTTGTACAGAACATGGTAACAGACAGAATGGAAGTTTTTTCTCTTTGTTATATATCTAGATCATTCAGTGTCGATTACTCAACGGACAGTCACTTACCATGTAATAAATAGTTCAATTTCAGGAATATTAAAGTTTTATTATTATGAGAAGGCTAGAGAAAGAAAAGGCGAGAAAGTGCAGCCGCATCCCCCTCCTCCCACCATTAGCCTCAGTGCTGCAGATAGCTCCTCTGTAATACATGGTGGCCTACTTATGTATTATACATTTCCTCTGTGGAAATATACTTCTTTAGGAAAAGAATCATACAATTCCTATCTGCAGCCAACAAGCAGCAATAAAAGCCCTTTAAGAACCCAGCCATTTTCATTTTGATTCATTTTTTTTCCTACTGTTGTTCCAAAACTTTTTCTTATTTTCAGCTGACATAGCCCCATGGGTTTTTTTATGGGACAGGTTGTAGTTTTGAGTGACACTATTCACTTAACTATATAATTAATTTAACAATGGCAAAAATTTTAAAAATCAACTGGGGTAAACCAGTGAAGGAAAAAAAAAACCTCCACCATGTTGTTATTATGGCTTTCACTGTGCATTAAAAATGATATAATATGATTCTCCAAGTCAGTTAATCTACAGTGATACCAAACTTATAAGCTTTTTTATTGCATTTTAGCAATTAAAGAAAATTTGGAACCTTGTAAAAAAATATATTTTGTGTTTGCCACCATTTTTTGAGAATCTTCAAATCACTTCACTTGATGTTGGTACTGTGCGGTGGCCATTGGTGCTGGGGTCTGTGGGATGATCCAGCCCCGAGCACTGGTGTCTTTGCCACACATTCTGTGGGGCACTTGATTCGCTCCCCTGCTGGCAAATTGTCATGGTGGTGGTCAGCTCACAGAGATAAACCTTACATATTAGTAGTAATATATTAGCCCAAAGCCACTACAGTCATGGCCAAAAGTTTTGAGAATGACACAAATATTATATTTTCACATGATCTGCTGCCCTTGGTTTTTATGTGTGTTTGACAGATGTTTTTATCACAGACAGAAATATAATTGCAAACATATGAGTAACAAAAGCTTATATTGACAGTTAGAATGAGTTAATGCAGCAAGTCAATATTTGCAGTGTTGACCCTTCTTCTTCAGGACCTCTGCAAGTCTCCCTAGCATGCTCTCAATCAACTTCTGGACCAAATCCTGACTGATAGCAGTCCATTCTTGCACAATCAATGCTTTCATTTTGTCAGAATTTTTAGGTTTTTGTTTGTCCACCCGTCTCTTGATGATTGACCACAAGTTCTCAATGGGATTAAGATCTGGGGAGTTTCCAGGCCATGGACCCAAAATCTCTATGTTTTGTTACCTGAGCCATTTAGTTATCACATTTGCTTTATGGCAAGGTGCTCCATCATGCTGGAAAAGGCATTGTTGATCGCCAAACTGCTCTTGGAGGGTTGGGAGAAGTTGCTCTTGGAGGACATTCTGGTACCATTCTTTATTCATGGCTGTGTTTTTAGGCAAGACTGTGAGAGAGTCGATTCCCTTGGCTGAGAAGCAACCCCACACATGAATGGTTTCAGAATGCTTAACAGTTTGCATGAGACAAGACTGGTGGTAGCACTCACCTTGTCTTCTCCGAATGAGACGTTTTCCTGTTGTCCCAAACAATCGAAAAGGGGATTCATCAGAGAAAATAACTTTACCCCAGTCCTCAGCAGTCCACTAGTGGCCTGTACCTTTTGCAGAATATCAGTCTGTCCATGATGTTTTTTCTGGAGAGAAGTGGCTTCTTTGCTGCCCTCCTTGAGACCAGGCCTTGCTCCAAGAGTCTCCGCCTCACAGTGCGTGCAGATGCACTCACACCTGCCTGCTGCCATTCCTGAGCAAGCTCTGCACTGCTGGTAGCCCGATCCCGCAGCTGAAACACTTTTAAGAGACGGTCCTGGCGCTTGCTGGCCTTTCTTGGGCGCCCTGGAGCCTTTTTGGCAACAATGGAACCTCTCTCCTTGAAGTTCTTGATGATGCGATAGATTGTTGACTGAGGTGCAATCTTTCTAGCTGCGATACTCTTCCCTGTTAGGCCATTTTTGTGCATTGCAATGATGACTGCACGTGTTTCTTTAGAGATAACCATGGTTAACAGAAGAGAAACAATGATGCCAAGCACCAGCCTCCTTTTAAAGTGTCCAGTTGTGTCATTCTTACTTAATCATGACAGATTGAGCTCCAGCCATGTCCTCATCAACACCCACACCTGTGTTAATGGAGCAATCACTGAAAAGAGGTTAGCTAGTCCTTTTAAGGCAGGGCTGCAATGATGTTGAAATGTGTTTTGGGGGATAAAGTTCATTTTCTAGCCAAATATTGACTTTGCAAGTAATTGCTGTTAAGCTGATAACTCTTTATAACATTCTGGAGTATGTTCTAATGGCAAATTGCCATTAGAAAAAGTGAAGCAGTAGACTTTGTAAAAATTAATATTTGTGTCATTCTCAAAACTTTTGGCCATGACTGTACAGCAAATTTCTGTTCAAAATGTTAACTACCGGTAATTGCGTGTTCAATTTTGTAAATCTTCCTGAGCGGATCAATGCAGAATATTTGAATATGCAGTCAGTCTTTTTTGCACAGATTTTACCATAGTGTACAAAAATCCCCCAAAAAATAAAGTGGTCACCAAGGGTTAAAAGGGTTGAGTTCTCTATCTCTTTGGATATGTCCTGTGTTATAGCTCAGACCAATTTGCTTAAAGCGGTTATTCCAAGGGATAGGTGATAGAGACGAGCAAAACTTTTGAAATTCAAATTCTCCAATTTCACCAAATTTTTCTAAAAAAAAAATTGATTTGCAGCAAATAAATTGTGCAAACTTCATAACTGGAAAACTTGTAAATGTTCATAAATATATTATATTTTATATTACCTGTGGCCAAACATTTTGGCATCCCCGGTCATAGTATGATGGATATGAAATTACTTGTACTGAAAGGTGGCTTCACATCTCAGAGACATAGAAGAGTTTGTGAATACAAATTGATGGTGACCTTTGACACTCTCAATGCTGGAATGAACCTGTCACATGGTTTTATGGCCTATTACATCAATTAAGGAATTTGCTTCAAAGACCCTGTGATAACATCACAAAACATTACCAGACCCCAATCAGAGGGCAATAAAACTTTCACTCTCCTTATCTATGAACTAGTCCAATAATTATTGCCACAACTGTTCATCCCTCTCCGATAATGACAGTTCTGCTTCACGTCACTTGTCTTACCTATTGCATTTTTTCTGTGCCGTGTGGTGTATAAATATGTGATTCTTCAGATTTTGTATTAGTCTCAGCCTGATGAAGAGACCTGAGTAGTCTCGAAAGCTTGCAATTTGTTACCATCTTTTCAGTTAGCCATTAAAAGGTATCAACCACTGAGGACTCTCAATTCTAAATATTTTTCTATCTACTGGCTAACACGGTACTAAGATATACATCTTTACTGCATAAAATATATATGAGGATTGGAAAGAGAGAGAGAGGACCCCGCTGATCATAATAACTAATACTCTACAGGAGAGAGGGCAAAACCCACTGATCATAAGAGCTTACACTCTACAGGAGAGAGAGCAAAACCCACTGATCATAAGAGCTTACACTCTACAGGAAAGAAAGAAAGTACCATGCTGACATAAAAGCTTGCACTCTACCGGAGAGAGAGACTTACCCAGTGACTCTGGAGATGGAGTTTTACTCTACTGTACAAACTGTGCTGACCATAATAGCTAATACTCTACAAGAGAGAGAGGACTCCACTAATCATAAGAGCTGACACGCTACAGGAGGGAGAGAGAGGACCCCACTGATGATAAGAGCTACCACTCTACAGGAGAGAGAGCGAGGACCCCACTGATCATAAGAGCTTACACTCTACAGGATAAAGAGGAACCCATTGATCATAAGAGCTTACACTCTACAGGCACGAGAGATGACCCCACTGATCATAAGAGCTTGCACTCTACAGGAGAGAAAGAAGGGACCCAGCTGACATAAAAGCTTACACTCTACCGGAGAGAGAGATTTACCCAATGACTCTGGAGATGGAAATTGACTCTGCTGTACAAACTGTGCTTCCCTGGAATCTGCTACTCGTATGATGTCTCAGATACTGACCACCGCTGTACAAGATACAATAATCCGTAAGATGTCATGCTACAGGACATTATGGGGAGACCCTCGTGGCAACGTGAATGATGATTGCTTGTTCTATGATAAATCTGCCATGTGTGAAATAGTGCCAGCCATTTTTTTTCTTACAAACTGTGAATTGAATTTCAAAATGTTTGTGCGTGAAACTGCAAATTTCAGGAAATGTGATCTCAATCCTCCTGTAAATTGATCCACTTGCCTCTAGTGACATTGTAGCATATAATTGATGGGAGTATGACCCCCAAAGATTGTGCCAACAGGGATCCCCGATATAAATTGTGTCGTGAAACACATGCATGACCCCTGCCTTAGTCACTCTCTAGGAATGGTAGTCACACTTGCTCCCTGCAGCTTCATTCATACTGCGTATGTTGATCCCTCCATTCTTAGGATTACTGGGGGTCTTAATAGCCAGATCCTCCTGCAGTCATACATTGTAGAAAGATAATAAATGTTGTTATAAGACATCCGCTTTATATGGGGTGAACTATAACACCAGACACAACCCAAAAACAAGGTTGGTGACGTTTTTAGAATGAACGCAGACTCTTTAATTCTGGATATTCTTCTTTTTGTTCTATGCTCATTCTCTAATCAACGTCATTGAGAAACTAAATTAGGAAAACTTTCCCCTCAACAATTCTTCCATTCCACTTAGCTGGGAATTACACAAGTGGACCTTAAACTAAGAAAAGAACAGGGACCTGAAATCAATGCTACCCCATCGGCTACCTAAAGAGTTTGTCCATTCACTGCAGCTTTTAGAGAAACAACCAGTATTTCCAGTTGCTTTTCATTGCAGATGAACAGAGGGTTTTCTCTGTGTGTTCTGGCACAAACCTGCACTTTATCCTCAACTTTCATGATCAAGTGCTATACCTGCTGACGTAAAACGGCTTTTACCAACTTTACTAATGTGACAAATGCAATCAGTTGGCAGGTAAGCAATGTGTAAGATCTCATCGAAATATCTGAGGATCAGGTCTGTCTGGTTCTCAGGTACTCGCTGTATCGCACACAGGGAAATGGAGCCCCGCCTAATTATCCTTTTAACATTAGGTTTCATTCTTACTGCCTCTGTCATTCACCCGCTTCCCCTAGACAGCCACACACCTGCCAGAGACAGCTGAACGTAAAGGTAACAGACTTTATAATGTATTGCAAAACTTATTTATGGATGTAGCAAAGCTGAAACTGCTAGTCATGTTATGCCATGCTATATAACTTTTAAATGTAGCAGGTAAACCTGCAGTCCTATCTAACCACACAGCAGGGTTGTCAACTTGACTTTTATTTTTTTCTGGAAAGCTTGTAAAAAATATTTTCTGTCCATGATTTATTGATAGACACAAAATAAATCATTGTGATTATAAGTGGTACATGTCTACAGTGCATTGTTCTGATATGAGATATCAGCTGTATTCTCTGTAAGCTGTAAAATGATAATTACAGAAAAAATAATCTACACAGATTTCTTCAGCTTCCAAAAAAATCACAGACTCCTTAATTTTCTTTTATGGACAGGGCAAAAAAGTGCCTTATTTTTACAGACCTTCCTGGAATTTCATGACTGTTGGCAACCCTGCCCCCCAGATGATGATGAACTATGCCGATGTGCAGACTCAGCGCTCCTCTACCTGAAGAACAGCTGTTATAACCTAAAACATTGCCTTTGACAACAGCGATAATCTTGGGTACATTTATTTAAGAAACCCCTGGATCATGTCTCGATCACTGGATCTTTATTGGAAGCCATTAGCATGAATGGAACGGAATAATTATCTTGTGGCTTTGATTCACTTGTAGAATACTTTGCTGTCACATTATGCATAGTCTGCAGGTAGTAGGGCTGGAAACATGACTTGAGCAAAGGAAATGAAATACTTTCTTGGCATAATTTGCTAGTGTATGGAGAACAACTTGGAGGAAATGAATGAAAAAAGATGAATTTTTAAATGTATGGGATTGAACTGTAGATATTGAGGAGAAGGGTAGAAATTGGCATGTAACAATAAGAAGTGGGAGAATTATTGTAAGCGTCTTTGTCCTAAATACATTACTTGGATAAAAAAAAATATTAAACTGTTTTCAATTTGTAATCTTTTTTCCAAATATCTGACAGTGTAGGATGCAATAAATGTAGAAAGTTGTTAACATTTATAAAGGGGTGTACCTGTCGACTTTATCCACTGGAGGACACAGACAGGAGGCCTCCTGAGCAAGGACAATATATGGGTTCTTTGCAACCCAACAGTTAATCAAAATTCCACCTGCTTTGAAGTCAGTAGTGGCCCCCTTACCTCTTGGGCCCCTGTGCGGCTGCTCAGGTTCCATCAATGATATGTTCACCCCTGCCTTTACTCGTCTCTATCAACTGTTGGCCATTGTGGTTGGCTCTAGTAATCCCCTTTTGATAACAAGTGAACACCCATGCCTTTCAGACATTTTGCTCATTTTATGGGCAGCACAGTGGCTCAGTGGTTAGAACTGTTTCTTTGCAGCACTGAGATCCCACACTCAAATCCCACCAAGGCAACATCTGCAAAGAGTTTGTTTGTTCTCTCCATGTTTATGTATATTTCCTGCAGGTACTCTGGTTTCCTCACATAGTCCGAAGACACATTGATAGGGAATTTAGATTATTAAGCCCAATGGGGACAGCGATGATAATGTCTGTCTGTGAAACGCTGTGAAATTTTTGGCGCAATATAACCAAGGAAAATAAATGAATAAATATTAGTAGGATCTAATCATATCACCCCTTTAAGTGTCAGTTCATAACCTCTGTTATTCCTTTGAGCTCATCAGACTGATTTTTTTGTAGTTTGTACCTGCTACAAGTGCTTCTCACTAAATTAGAATATCATCAAAAAGTTAAATCACTTCAGTTCTTCAATACAAAAAGTGAAGCTCATATATTATATAGAGTCATTACACACAGAGTGATCTATTTCAAGTGTTTATTTCTGTTAATGTTGATGATTATGGCTTACAGCTAATATAAATCCAAAAGTCAATATCTCAGTAAATTAGAATACTTTATAACACCAGCTTAAAAAGTGATTTTAAAATACAAAATGTTGTCCTACTGAAACGTATGTCAGTAAATGCACTCAATACTTAGTCGGGGCTCCTTCTGCATCAATTACTGCATCAATGTGGTGTGGCATGGAGGCGATCAGCCTGTGGCACTGCTGAGTTATTATGGAATCCCAGGTTGCTTTGATAGCAGCCTGCAACTTGTCTGCATCATTGGGTCTTGTGTCTCTCATCTTCTTCTTGACAATATCCCATAGATTCTCTATGGAGTTAAGGTCCGGCGAGTTTGCTGGCCAATCAAGCATAGTGATACTGTTATTTTTAAACCAGAGTTTGATGCTTTTGGCAGTGTGGACAGGTGCCAAGTCCTGCTGGAGAATGAAATTTCCGTCTCCAAAAAGCTTGTCGGCAGAGAGAAGAATGAAGTGCTTCCTGGTAAAGGCTGCGCTGACTTTTGTCTTGATAAAACAACAGTGGACCTACATCAGCAGATGACATGGTTCCCCAAACCATCACTGATTGTGGAAACTTCACACTAGACCTCAAGCCGCTTGGATTGTCGCCTCTCCACTCTTTCTCCAGACTCTGGGATCTTGATTTCCAAATAAAATGCAAAATTTACTTTCATCTGAAAACAAAACCTTAGACCACTGAGCAACAGTCCAGTTCTTTTTCTCCTTGGCCCAGGTAAGATGCTTCTGGCGTTGTCTATTGGTCATGAGTGGCTTGACACAAGGAATGTGACATTTGCAACCCATGTCCTGGATACGTCTGTGTGTGGTGGCTCTTGATGCAATGACTCAAGCAGCAGTCCACTTCTTGTGAATTGCCCCCAAATTTTTGAATGGCCTTTTCTTAACAGTCCTTTCAAGGCTACGTTTATCCCGGTTGCTTGTTCACCTTTTCCTACCACACTTTTTCCTTCAACTCAACTTTCCATTAATATGCTTGGATTCAGCACTTTGTGAACAGTCAGCTTCTTTAGCAATGACCTTTTGTGGCTTACCCTCCTTGTGGAGTGTGTCAGTGAATGCCTTCTGGACATCTGTCAAGTCAGCACTGCAGTCTTTCCCATGATTATGGAGCTACTGAAACAGACTAAGGGACCTTTTTAAACATTTAGGAAGCCTTTGCAGATGTTTTGTTATTCTGATTTTCTGAGATAATGACTTTTGGGTTTTCATTGGCTATCAGCCATAATCATCAACATTAACAGAAATAAACACTTTAAATAGATCACCCTGTTTGTAATGACTCTTTATAATATGAGTTTCACTTTTTACATTGAAGAACTGAAATTAACTTTTTGATGATATTCTGATTTAGTGAGAAGCACTTGTATACAGAAGCCAAAAGGTATGATGGCAGCCTGCATTCTACATGGACAGTGCGAAATTTCAATTTACTCTCGTCTTGTTGGATCAATTCAAAAGTAATCTTTTACAGATTTATTAAAGCAAAGGGACACTAAAATGATGGGGCCTTGTATCAAAATGGGTGCACATTAGAACTGGCTCAGACATGGGCACCCTAGGCCAAATGACTTACCATGTTCTAAAAAGCAAACATTGGCACACGTGCACACTTGTTCCAAATTGTACGTGGGCACCATTGTAGGGCATTATAGCTTAGGTGCGGCCTCTGTGTGCCATGCTCAGCATGCCACATCACGTCTTTACTGTATTACGTACTTGAATAAAACCTACAATATGAAATAGTAACACTTTCAAACACATCACCAACTTTCACGCAGACTCCATAGTATAGTCCCACAACCACCAGGGCTTTCTGTTGTAAAGGAGGTTTCCATATTTTTAGAGGTATGGTAGGGAATGTTATAAAATGAAGAAATAATCATTTTTACCATTTGTAAACCTCATCATTCTAGCATCTACACTATTCTCGGTGGTAACAATGACCATTATGACCATTGAGTTCAGTGATATTCTTCAATGGCTAGGTGATTGACAAATGGAACGTCATCACCTTCCATATCTGCACGGATCATAAAAATATTGACACTGGCACAATATAACTATATAAAGTGCTTTTTGCACATGATTACAGCGCTGTTTTTAATGAAAAAAAACATGTTAGTGATGCACATTGCACCACTAACAATGCACTGGGGACAGTTTAGATGCTAAAAATGACATGACAGGTTCTCTTTAAAGAATATGACCTGTATTTGCTGTTTTATCAGCAATTTACAATACCAATCATGCACTAATATAATACAGTATGACATTTTGAACAATGTCCAGTGATCAGCTGTAATATGTTGGGGAACTCGGGAGTAAAGACTGCAAGATCTTTGTGAACGAGTGTCCCTCATTTGACAATAATGTTGCAGTATGAACAGGCTGCCAATCTCCCGATGAACGAGCAACACACTCGAATGAAAATATTTAAAAGAACGCTTAAAAATTATTCTTCTCAGCAGCACATCATCCTGAGTAAGCTGGACTCGTGCTGACGAGAGCAATGACAACCTATGATAGATAGCTCCATGAACATTGACAGTGTGGTCTGCCTGCATTAACAGGCTACTAAACAACCACCAAACAGCAAATAAGTGGCTGATAAGTGGCCAATAAATACCGAACATCGACTAATGTAACTTCACCTTTAGGCACCAATTCTTTAAGATATGTTTACAGCAGAATTCTGGGGTAAAACACGTTGTCACACACTGTGCACAACTCTGAAAAACTTTGAGACTTTGCCGTTTTCACACCAGTCCTGGCTGACTTCGCCAAAATGAATAGAGCAGGGATTGGATGGGGTATGGCTATGCCCACCTGTCTAATTCATGAAAGGTCATGCCACTCTAGTGTACTGACTGGAGTACAGTCCTGGGTGAAGTGTATGGTATTTATGAGATGTGCCTAATTCATTTAGTGTTCCCTAATTTATTAAAGAAGCCCTCCTCCTCCTTGTCCCATCAAAGGTTTTTTCTTCTTAACCCCTTAACCCCCAAGAGTGGTTTTTACATTAATGACTGAGCCAATTTTTACAATTCTGACCACTGTCTTTTTATGAGGTTATAACTCTGGAACGCTTCAACCGATCTTAGAGATTCTGAGATTGTTTTCTCGTGACATATTGTACTTCATGTTAGTGGTAAAATTTCTTCAATATAACTTGCGGTTACTTATGAAAAAAATGGAAATATGACGAAAATTTGGAAAATTTTGCAATTTTCAAACTTTGAATTTTTATTCCCTTAAAACAGAGAAATATGTCACACAAAATAAATTGCTAAATAACATTTCCCACATGTCTACTTTACATCAGCACAATTTTGGAACCAAATTTTTTTTTGTTACGAGTTATAAGGGTTAACACTAGGGCTACTGGTATAGTCATTTTGACTACTTACACTAATAGTAGTTCTAGTCGGCGTCACGAGTCCAGTAGTCCTAGTGTTAAAAGTTGACCAGCAATTTCTCATTTTTCCAACAAATTGTACAAAACCATTTTTTAGGGACCACCTCACATTTGAATTCACTTTGAGGGGTCTATATGGCAGAAAATACCCAAAAGTGACACCATTCTAAAAACCACACCCCTTAAGGTACTCAAAACCACATTCAAGAAGTTTATTAACCCTTCAGGTGCTTCACAGGAGCTGAAGCAACTTGGAAGGAAAAAATGAACATTTAACTTTTTAGTCACAAAAATGATCTTTTACAAACAATTTTTTTATTTTAGAAAGGGTAAAATGAGAAAATGGACAGAAAAAGTTGTTGTCCAATTTGTTTTGAGTACGCTGATACCCCATATATGGGAGGGAACCACTGTTTGGGCACACGGCAGAGCTCAGAAGGGAAGGAGCGCCATTTGACTTTTTCAAACCAAAATTGGCTGCAATCGAGATTGGACGCCATGTCGCATTTGGATAGCCTCTGATGTGCTTAAACAGTGGGAACCCCCCACAAGTGACCCCATTTTACAAACTAGACCCCCTAAGGAACTTATCTAGATCTGTGGTGAGCACTTTGAACCCCCAAGTGCTTCACACAAGTTTATAACGTAGAGCCATAAAATCAAAAACTCATATTTTTTCCACAAAATGATCTTTACGCCCCAATTTTTATTTTCCCAAGGGTAAAAAGACCTCAAAAATTATTGTGCAATTTTTCCTGAGTATCGTGATACCCAATATGTGGGGGTAAACCACTGTATGGGCACACGTTGGGGCTTGGAAGGGAAGTAGTGACGTTTTGCATTGCAGACTTTAATGGAACAGTCTGCGGGCGTCATGTCGCATTTGGAGAGCCCCTGATGTGCCAAAACAATGGAAACCCCCCACAAGTGACCCCATTTTGGAAACTAGACCCCCAAAGGAACTTATCTAGATGTGTGGTGAGAACTTTGAACCCCCAAGTGCTTCACAGAAGTTTATAACGTAGAGCCATAAAAATAAAAAATCATATTTTTTTCCACAAAAATTATTTCGCCCCAGTTTTTTATTTTCCCAATGGTAACAGAAGAAATTGGACCCCAAGAGTTATTGTGCAATTTGTCCTGAGTACGCTGATACCCCATATGTGGGGGTAAACTACTGTTTGGGCGTATGGCAGAGCTCAGAAGGGAAGGAGCACCGTTTGATTTTTTTCAACGCCAAATTGGCTGGAATTGAGATCAGACGTATGTCACGTTTGGAGAGCCCCTGATGTGCCTAAACAGTGGAAATCCCCCAATTCTAATTCCATCCCTAACCCCAACACACCCTTAACCCTAATCCCAACCCGAACCATAACCCTAACCACAAACCTAACTCTAACACACCCCTAATACCAGCCCTAACCCTAATCCTAACTTTAGCCGAAACTCTAACCCTAATTTTAGCCCCCAACTCTAACCCTAGCACTAATCGGAAAATGGAAATAAATTTTTTTAATTTTAAAATTTTTCCCTAACTAAGGGGGTGATAAAAGAGGGGTTTGATTTACTATTTATATCGGGTTTTTATGATTGGCAGCTGTCACACGCTAAAAGACGCTTGTTATTGCAAAAAATAATTTTTGCATCATCACATTTTGAGAGCTATAATTTTTTATAAGTTTATACCGTTCAGTGTGTGGTAAAATTGATAAAGCAGTTTTATTCTTCGGGTTAGTATGATTACAGCAATACCTCATTTATATCATTTTTTATGTTTTGGCGCTTTTATACAATAAAAACAATGATATATAAAAAAATAATTATTTTTGCATCACTATATTCTGCGAGCTGTAACTTTTTTAATTTTTCACTGATGATGCTGTATGGCGGCTCGTTTTTTGCGGGACAAGATGTCGTTTTCAGCAGTACCATGTTTATGTCTATGACATCATATAATTAAAAACTGACTAGCTGAATCCTTCTAAGCTCTATGTAGAAACAGGAGGTCAATTTTCCCTGCATGAGTCATCATTAGAACAATTTTATATTACTGCAAAACTCCCTGCAGGGAGGAGGAGCAGAGCAGCTGGGTCTGGAGTTAAAGAGGAGTATGATTTATTCAGGGAAAAGTCTTCATGTTTCTACATACAGCAGAGAAAAGAGAAGAATCATCTGGGTAGAAAGGCAAAATGAGCAATTGTAAGTACACAGAGCTGTATAATATGATGATGACTGTAATATATTAAGAGGATAAAAACTTTGATGAAAGGAGGGCTTCTTTAACTACACCATGTTATTAAGATTGGTGTTCTTAATGAATCGGGCCGTTAGTGTTCAATTTTTCTGCAGGTAAAGATAAATCTTTTAGACTTTGCATTAAAAATATATTTTTGATCTTGAAAGATTCTCCAGAAAGATACACTCAGTACCTGCTCATCTCTTTGGCTAATATATGTGAGGGTCCTGAACAAAACCCCCTGAAATAACTCGGAATTCTCTAGCAGGATGTCTTCCTTTTTTTCCCTCTAAAGTAGAGCATACCTTTACCTACAGTATATCATATAGTTCCTGTAGAATTTAGGTCACGACCATAGTTCCTTATTGTAAGGAAGCTGAGAAGACTTTTGAATCAATTTTATATTAAATATATTGAATAAAGCGTAAAAAAGAGTTGGGAGTAGAGAACTTCGTCCTTTTCTATGATTTTCTTTGCCTGTGTTTGCATAGGTAGCGTTATAAAAAGGTTAAGAACCGAGGCAAGGATGCCAAAATACACTCACTTCTCAAGTGCACAATCTTAACCCAACAAGTGGCGACACTCACAGATTGTGCTCCCGTTACTTAGGAAGGACTTGAAAGGACAAAATGTACAGTCTTCTACTTATGTTGTGAGTGGTTTTACAAACAGCGGGTGACGAAGATGGTGTTTTTCATAAGTAATTTAAAAAATGCAGATGTGCCAGTATTACATATCCCAGTTGTATTAGATGGAATTTCACATTCCTCATGGATAAATAGTACAAAGCAATTAATGAAGATTAGTTAATTAATGCAGTCAATGAGTGTGAATAGCTCGACCTGTTTAATTATGAATGCAGTTTATGACCTTGTATCAAGGCTGAATATTTCATGGAAGTGGTTTTATAAGTTATACAGTATGTTACCTAGACTGGCACCTTTGAGAATAAGGAATGCATGAACATAATCTTATGAATGTGCCCCTGCTGTGTACTGTGTAATGACTGTGTCTGACCGTAAGGAACATGGTCTGATCATACCACAGCTCCTGGGGAGGAAGAAAAAGTGTATACAGACAGGACAGCGTGGAATCGCAGGTGATTCTTTTGTGAGGTAAAACATTTGACTGTCTGTTTTTATACAATTACCTGCGACCCCATGCTGTCCTGTCTGTATTCTCTTTTCCTCCCTCCCCTGCCCAGGAGATGTGGTATGATCAGACCATGTCCCTGTGCGGTCAGACACGGCCATTACACAGTACACAGCAGGGGCACATTTATAAGATTATCTCAGCACAGGAACATTTTATTTAAACACATTCAATTGTGGGAATTATTATTATTATTATTATATTATTATTTATTATTATTCCAAGATCTATTGATTAAAATTAACCTTTGTTGCTGGGAAAACCCCTTTAATGTGTTTTATCCATAGCAGCCAAAAGAATTTTTGCTCTCAATCTTTGTTAGCAGGTGACATGTCACTTATAAATGATTACAGTGAGCGTTCTGTCATTATTAATGAGTATAATAGCAGGTATTGCAAAGGAGAAGCCAGACTGATTCTTGACAGCACCATCTGGGTCATAAATACAGAAGCACAAATGCTTGGAATAATTCACTTTACATTAAGCCTACTTACAATGCACGTAAAAGGCAGCAATTATCTATATTAATTTTTTTGCTTGAGCTCTTTAAGGAGAGCCTGTCACCAAGTCAAACGTGGCCATTATTGGCTTGATTGGTTTCTTTCTTTCTTTTTAAATTCGCCATATGATTCCAGAGATATGTGCCATTTTATTAACTGCAAATATTTATTATTTTTACAAGGGGGCATGGCTCAGAGGGTAATTATGCAGAGCAGCCTAAAGACACGCCCCAGAGGATCCTGTGAGCACCTCTTTCTTAAAAAGACAACAAAATGCAACTCTTAATATAAAGGCCTATATCTCTAGAGCCATTTGAAAAAGAAATGGAATTCTCAGGGAGGCAGCATGAATTAAATAAAAACCTGGTGACAGGTTCTCCTTGAACCTTATGATATTGCATTTGATGAAGATAAATCATGGAGGAAATTTATAAACTGCAGTCATATTACCATAGACTATTATAAAGTAATATTTCATTCATTCTGCAAGCTTATTCAGCATGGTATAAAAAGGATTGTGAAGACAGCTCTAGAATATAAATCACATCTGGGTAATGTATACCTGTAGAAGTCAGTGTAAATGACATGTAGCAATGATTTGGAATGAAAGGAGTCATTCAGCCCTTAAGCTATCAAGTGGCGTAATTTCATCTTGTGGGAGAAAATCTGTGTCAATTGTGCATAATTCTATAGGGTAGCAGTAATGGGAAACACAAAACATCTTGCTAATTCCGGTGACAGTCTTTAGAGGTTGTTGACTACAGGACAAGAATGCTAAAAGCTTGTCGAGGGAACATTGAACAATATGTATAAAAAAAAAAGTACTGCAGGAACTCCACCTTCATAGTGTTGACCACTTTACCATAAAGCATTCAGAGTCAATATACAGAATTTAAGAGAAATCCTCTGAGGTATCCAAAACAAAGAAAAATTTTAGGTGGAGGTTCACAGGGCATTTTAGGCCTCTTTCACACATCCGTTTTTTGCCGTCAGGCACAATCCGTCCAAAACCGGAAAGGACGGATCCGGCGCTGTTTCTGAAAAAACTGATGCAACGGATCAGATTTTTTGCCGGATCCGTCCTGAACTTTTGAAGCAGGAAATGCTTGATACGCATATCCAGACCGAGGAGAGAGACCTTGTTTTCCAGAATCCGGATCAGGCTTTTGCCGGATTGCACAAAAGACTGATCCGGCACCATAGACTTGTATTGTTTGTGCCCGCCGGATGCGCCGCTTCAGGCGTTTCCGGCGAGTGCGGCAGAAAAAAAAATTGTTGCAGTGTCCGTTTTGTCCGGCCGCCGGAATGTACATTTCCGCCGGATCCGGAAAAAAAGGGACACTACGCAAGGACATCCGGCGCAATCCGGCGCTAATGATAGTCAATGACAAAAAAATGCATCCGGCGGTTTAAAAAAACAGATCCTTTTTTTTAAAAAGCGCCAGATCGCGCCTGATGGCAAAAAACGGATGTGTGAAAGAGGCCTTAGTGGTATTTTAGGATACTTTTTTAACATCAGTGGTTAGCTCCACTACATGTTAATAGAATATAGATTGCTTTAGTCTGTAAGCTTGAAGAAGTTTTAGAGGAGATAGAAACCACATACTGTACTGTGCAAAAGTTTAGGCAGGTATATGATTCTGCAAAGTAAGAATGATAAAAAATAAACTATTAACATTTGGGATTTTGTTCACTGCATTCAAAAATAAGTGAATGAACATTAGAAAAATCTAAATCATATCAATATTTGGTGTGACCCACCATGTACCTTCAGAACTGCATTAGTTCTTCTAGGTACACCTGCAGAGAGTGAGGGGGTTTTACATGAATATAATCAGGGGTATGAGTAACCAATTTTACCAAACAGATGATAATGTTCATATGTATGTGTAATATTATATATATATATTATAATAAAAAAAAAAAATATATATATATAATATATATATATATTAAACAGTCATTAATTGAAGAGAATTAGCTTGGTATGAGGCTTAAAACTTGGTGAGGAACAGCCAAAATCTGCTGCAAAGGTGATGTTGTGGAAGACCGTTTCATGTCAAGGTCATACATCATGAAAAGACTGAGCACCACAACAAGACATAAGGTACTGCATCAGCAAGGTCGCTACGAGAGAAAGACCTCAAAACAGACTGGGCTTTTCAGATGGACTATTAAAGTTATTTTGAAGAATCAAAAGGCAATTGGCAATGATGAAGACTGCAGACACAGCAGTCAGCTAAGGAAACTTAGTGCTTCAAATAAAAGACAGATCATGATTACTTCCCTTCAAAATCTGAAGATATCTATCCGTGCCGTCAGCTCAGAATTGGCAGCAATCAGTGGAATCCACTGTTCGTAGAAGTGTGGCCAGAAGTAATTTTCATTGAACAATTGCATCTAAAAACCATACCCAGGGCCGGCGTCAGCACCCGGCATACCCGGGCAAGTGCCGGGGCCCTGAGCAGGCTTGGGGGCCCACTCGCTGTCGGGCACCCGGCGCCCGTCAGCGCCGCCACTGGGCCCCCCCCGCTTGCTCAGGGCCCAAGCAGCCGGCCCGGCATAATACTCACCTCTCCCCGTGCCTCCGCAATCCACCAGCTCCAGGCTCCCTCTGCAGGGCGCCCAGCTTCCTCTCACAGCAGCGCCGCTGAATGACATCATCATTCAGCGGCCGGCTGTGGCAGAGAGAGCGCGGACGCCGGACAGGTGAGAAGTGAGGTGCGTGTTGTGTCTGTGTGTGTGTGTATGTAGTGAGGTGCTTTGTGTGTGTGTATGTGAGAGAGTGCTGCGGTGCTGTCTGTGTGTGGTGCTATATGTATGATGGTGGTGGGGGAGGCAGTGATGGTGGTGAGGAGCCGGAGGCAATGATGTTGATGATGGGGAGGCGATGATGGGGAGGCAATGATGATGATGATGGGGAGGCGATGATGATGGGGAGACAATGATGATGATGATGGGGAGGCGATGATGATGGGGAGGCGATGATGATGGGGAGGCAATGATGATGATAATGGGGAGGCAATGATGATGATAATGGGAAGTCTTTCCACAGCGCCCTTTCCTGAGCCGTAACAGCGCAGAACGCAGCACAGTGCAGAGGAGAGCTCCATATTTTGTATGGAGCATTATATGGGGACCAGTATCCTGTATGGAGCATTATTTGGGGTCCAATATTCTTTATGGAGCATTGTATTTGGCCCATAATACTGTATGGAGGACTATGTGGTGACCATAATACTGTATGGAAGACTGTACTGTCCGGTCTGTACTGTGCGCTGTGAGGATTTGGCGGTTTCTGAGCTATTGTAGAATTTACAACAGATATCACTCATGTAATGGAAGTAGTGATGTGTTTGGCATTGTACTATACCCATATTTCTCTGCAGTATCTTTGCATCATGAATCGTGGTCTGTGTTAAAGGGGCCCACTGAGACTCTTTCACCCGGGGCCCATAAAAACCTGGAGCCGGCCCTGACCATACCTTTGACATGCTTTTTGAGTGCTACAATGATGAGTGTCTGCAGGTTACAATAAGAATGGAGCAGTGTCCTTGCAAGATTGGGGCTGATTTTGAGCAACTGGAGTTGAGGATTTGATCAGGATCAATTGTGTACTCAAAGCTGTGGTATACAGGTAGATACTTATCTATTTTGCAACACCATTATGACAAGGAGGCGTCTGACTAAAAATGTATTCTGCAGCAGGACAAAGTCTCCAACCATATAGCCAAAGTAATTAACAACTATCTTCAGCATAAAGAACAACAAGGAGACCTGGAAGTGATGATTTGTCCCTCAAAAGTGCTGATGTCAACATCATCAAGTCTGGCTGGGACTATATGAAGAGATAAAAGGATTTGCACAAGTATTGTCCACAGAAGATCTGTTTTTAGTTCTCCAAGGTATTTGGAGCAAACTGTCTGAAGACTTCCTTCAAAATCTACAAGTGTACTTAAAAATTGAAGCTGTTTTGTGGGCAAAATCTGGTAAGCGTAAACTTTCATTCAGCTTAGATTTTTCTTTTGTTCACTTACTTTATTTTTATTAACTACCAAAATGCTAGTAACAACACACTTCTTTATTTGTGACAGCATTGTTACTTTGTAGTATTTTTTCCACACCTACCTAAAACTTTTGCACAATGCTGTATATAAAAGCATATTCAGCAAGTAAGGTTCTGTAAGTGTTTTTATATTTTTTGGCAATTTAACAGAAAGTGATGGCAATAAAATAATGGGTGTAAGCAGGAGAGGTGTGAGTATTGAATAAAAGGAAGCAGTGAAAAATTTCATGTAGGTGACTAAAATAACCAAGGGAAGAAAAAAAGATATAGCCGCTGACATATGCTTCTAATAATGGCCATGATAAAGTGAGGACCAATCCTGAGGTACATTCCTGGACTCTAGCACAGGATGATGAGTATAGACAACTGATAGGGAGTTCACATTATTTTGCAATCTCATTATTGAAACTTTCCTGTTGCAAAAGTGAACATTTATGAAAAATACTTTTTTTTCTAATTTACTCTAAAAGAGCTTAAGTCTCCATGAAAAAAAATATAGCATTTAATTATTTGTACACATGGAAGGGTTAAAAAAAAGTTTGTATGATAGTGGGGAATGCAATGGAGGAAGTCGGTGTGTTTATTCACTGGCACTGGTGACTGAGTCACGGCAGCAAGGTGCGGTCACATGAAGCTCTGAATATACTTTAGGTTAGGGTTTGGATTGCATGCAAGGTGAAACCCTCAAGAGCATGCTCAAGTACAGTATGTACTTACATGATTGAGAAAAATTCAATGATTTCACAATAGTTGTCAACGGACTTTTTATGTGCCAGAGTTTATATTACAATGACAGAAAGTAAGTCATTCACAAATCTTAAGGACCAGGATACTTTTTAGTCTTAAGCAAGTTGTCTAATGAAGATAGTCTCTTTCTACAAGAACCAACTTTTAGCTTCCTAACCCGTGAGCTATGATCAGCCACAGATTACTGCATTCTACTCTCTATGATGTTCATGTGCCTTAATAGGATACATAAGGCAAGGATTGTTTATGGTGTGATAACCTCATTTCATTAGCCGAACAGTAAAGAGGGATTTATCACACTATTATCCTCCTTGAGAATATTCACACTGTAATATCCCTAACTTTAGATACAGTGCTTCTTCATGCCCATACTCTCCTTGAAGATAACAAGTGCAGTTTGACTTTTTAGTCTGTGCACCACACTTACCGTATATCTTGCTTGCACAGGAAGGCTTATTGAGAAAGGAAACCAAAGGGTTCATACTCATTTGCGTGAAAAATGGACGAGTGCAGTCCGATAAAAAATAGTATTGTACTCTGACCAATGTTAATCTATGAGTCTCTGCTCATCAGCTATTTTTTCTCAGATCGTGCTGAGAAAAAAATTGTAGTATGCTGCAATTGCCCTTGTATCTTGGATGAGACTCACCAATGCAAGTCAATAGGTGTGATAAAAGTAAGCACTTGGAACCATGCGAGTGCCGTCTGATTTTTACACACCGATGTCCTTGAAAACTGCATTGTTGCGTGATGCGACTATACAGCCTGCTATCCAGCAGAGAAGCTGAGCTGTGCGTGCTTGCTCAGCTCAGTGCCTCGTGGTGATGTGCTGTGTTAAAATTGAGCGGGGTTCATATCCAATAAACTCCTTTGACCTCACTGACATCACTCTGATTGTAAAAAGTTCTCATGCTCTCAATGCCATCAGAAAGGTCATCGGAGTTCAGTGCCAATGAACTTCATTCAACTCAATGACGTCAGAGTGAGCACCATTAGAGCTCATTGGCTCTGAACTCAGATGACCACACTGATGACAGTGTGGTCAAAGGAGTTAAATGGATATGAATTCCACTCAACTTTAGCACGTCACTATGAGGCACTGAGCTCAGCAAGCACATGCAGCTCAGTGCATCAGGGGACAAATGAATTATTATTTTAACATCAGGGACAGGTGAGGATGATGATGCTTTATTTTATTCTTTTTACAAAGGACATGAGCTTCAATGGTTTGGGCATAAGATGAGTACAAGTGTTTTTGGCTAGTTTAGAGTCAATAAAGGAGTCTGTCATTTGTTCAAATAAAGGACTTTATTCTGGGTGTTATTTTTTGATAATTTGACTATGGAGTTATTAATGGAGGAGTCTTATAGACTCCTCTCCATTACTACCCCTGGGCTTGATGTCGACTCACAATACAAAGGTGACATCAACCGCTATACTATCACCCCACTTGCCACCACAAAAGGGCAAGTGGGAAGAGCGAAGCTAAGCATCAGATTTGATGCATATTATGGATAGCCTATTTCTTGGGTGGCTGAGAGCTGATGATTTAAGTTTCAGATGGGGCCATGGCCCCTTCCTAAGCTATGAATATCAGCCTGCTATCTGCTCAGCCTTTGCTGGTTATTAATTATAGGGGGATCATACATAATTTTTTTGGGGAGTCCTCTATTTTAATAACCAGTAAAGGCTTGGTATAAAGCTATGACCTAATATTAATAGCCTGGGAAGCTTCATGTGTATTACCCCCTTTCTAGGTTATAAATATCAGCTCCCATCTATCCGCTTTCCCTTTGCTGGTCAATAAAATTTCGGGGAATCACATGTCATTTTTCCCAGAAAATTGATTTATTAATAAAATATATGTTCATTAAGCCGCACACTCAAAGCACTGATCATATATTTATATCTAGCTATAATGTGTATATAAGCATTAAGTCTTGTTTGCCACAGGAATCAAATACTTATTTCTCAATTCAAAATGCAAATCAATTTATATAATTTATACAATGTGATTTTCTGGATTTTATTTTTGATATTCTATCTCTCAATGTTATCATCAAGGAAGATTGTGGACTATATTCGCGCTGCCAGACAATTTAAGAATCAAAATAAGGTTAAAAATTAATGGTTTATTCTACGCGTTTTGTAGTCATATGACTTCTTCCACAGGAAATACCACAAAGACAGTGCTGTTACATTGCTGTTACATTGCTTATATACATTCAAAATTCAAAAAACGGCGCCAAAGAATCACCTGACGTGATGCCTGAGTTCATGACACATAGAAAACCAGTAAATGCTTGTACTAATATCAAATAATGATATTAATCCGCAAATATCTCTCGGTTACAGGATCATTTGAAAAGAAGAACAGAAAAATTTTGCAAATATATATGTGTATGCATATCACGGGAGAGGGAAAAAGCAAGAAGAGAACCTACAAAAAGATGTGTTTCTGATCGTCAATCAGTTTCCCAGCTCTATGTGCCACAGGTTAAGACAAATATTGACTGAAAACAACTTTTTCAAGGAATGGCATTGAAATTAATATATTGAAGTCCCACCATAAAGAAGTTAACTTTATTAATTATGTATTAAAAATAGTTAAAAAAAATTCTGGGTAAAATTGTAATTAAAATTATGTTATTAAAAATGAATATATAAAAATATTAAAATGTTGATCTTCAATTTCATTATTATATAGATAGTACACAAATTATATATGAACCATTATAAAAATTATGAATTTGATATCTTGCTCGAAAGATAATGATTAAGTTTAATGAAGCCAGAGCACGGGAAAATTCCCAGAGTGTTATTATTCATATATAACAAGAAAGAAAATTAATAAACTAATAATAACACTCTGGGAATTTTCTTGTGCTCCGGCTTCATTAGACTTAATCATTATCTTTCGAGCTGTTTCAGTCAATTCTTGTCTTAACCTGTGGCACATAGAGCTGGGAAACTGATTGACGATCAGAAACACATCTTTTTGTAGGTTCTCTTCCTGCTTTGTCCCTCTCCCGTGATATGTATACACATATATATTTGCAAAATTTTTCTGTTCTTCTTTTCAAATGATCCTGTAACTGAGAGATACTTACGGATTAATATCATTATTTGATATTTGTGCAAGCATTTACTGGTTTTCTATGTGTCATGAACTCAGGCATCACGTCAGGTGATTCCTTGGCGCCGTTTTTTGAATTTTGAATGTATATAAGCAATGTAACAGCAATGTAACAGCACTGTCTTTGTGGTATTTCCTGAGGAAGAAGTCATATGACTTCGAAACGCGTAGAATAAACCACCATTAATTTTTAACCTTATTTGTTTCCTAAATTGTTTGGCAGCGCGGAAATAGTCCACAATCTTCCTTGATGATAGCTCCTATTAGGTTGCTAGCCGAACTGTGGATCTGCGAAGGCTGACATATAAGCCTTGTCTGCACACCACCAGGTGAGCAGTTTTGATCAAAATTGCACATTATAACGTGGAATAAGACCCTATTTGCGCTTCTTGTTTTCCTACAGTTTGCACTACCAGTATCTTTCAATGTTAAAATTAACCTACCCTTAAAATTATAGACTTTTCATGTCTTTGTCTGTGGGCAAACTAACAAAATCAGCAAGGGATCAAATAATTGTTTCCTTCACTGTATGTATATGTATATATATATATATATATATATATATATATATATATATATATACAATACAGACCAAAAGTTTGGACATACCTTCTCATTTAAAGATTTTTCTGTATTTTCATGACCATGAAAATAGTACATTCACACTGAAGGCATCAAAACTATGAATTAACACATGTGGAATTATATACTTAACAAAAAAGTGTGAAACAACTGAAATTATGTCTTATATTCTAGGTTCTTAAAAGTAGACACCTTTTGCTTTTATTACTGCTTTGCACACTCTTGGCATTCTCTTGATGAGCTTCAAGAGGTAGTCACCGAAAATGGTCTTCCAACAATCTTGAAGGAGTTCCCAGAGATGCTTAGCACTTGTTGGCCCTTTTGCCTTCACTCTGTGGTCCAGCTCACCCAAAACCATCTCGATTGGGTTGAGGTCTGGTGACTGTGGAAGCCAGATCATCTGGCGTAGCACCCCATCACTCTCCTTCCTAGTCAAATAGCCCTTACACAGCCTGGTGGTGTGTTTGGGGTCATTGTCCTGTTGAAAAATAAATGATGGTCCAACTAAACGCAAACCGGATGGAATAGCATGCCGCTACAAGATGCTGTAGTAGCCATGCTGTTTCAGTATGCCTTCAATTTTGAATAAATCCCAACCAGTGTCACCAGCAAAGCACCCCACACTATCACACCTCCTCCTCCATGCTTCACAATGGCAACCAGGCATGTAGAGTCCATCCGTTCACCTTTTCTGCGTCGCACAAAGACATGGTGGTTGGAACCAAAGGTCTCAAATTTGAACTCATCAGACCAAAGCACAGATTTCGACTAGTCTAATGTCCATTTTTTGTGTTCTTTAGCCCAAACAAGTCTCTTCTGCTTGTTGCCTGTCCTTAACAGTGGTTTCCTAGCAGCTATTTTACCATGAAGGCCTGCTGCAAAAAGTCTCCTCTTAACAGTTGTTGTAGAGATGTGTCTGCTGCTAGAACTCTGTGTGGCATTGACCTGGTCTCTAATCTGAGCTGCTGTAAACCTGCGATTTCTGAGGCTGGTGACTCGGATAAACTTATCCTCAGAAGCAGAGGTGACTCTTGGTCTTCCTTTCCTGGGGTGGTCCTCATGTGAGCCAGTTTCTTTGTAGCGCTTGATGGTTTTTGCAACTGCACTTGGGGAGACTTTCAAAGTTTTCCCAATTTTTCGGACTGACTGACCTTAATTTCTTAAAGTAATGATGGCCACTTGTTTTTCTTTACATAGCTGCTTTTTTCTTGCCATAATACAAATTCTAACAGTCTATTCAGTAGGACTATCAGCTGTGTATCCACCAGACTTCTGCACAACACAACTGATGGTCCCAACCCCATTTATAAGGCCAGAAATGCCACTTATTAAACCTGACAGGGCACACCTGTGAAGTTAAAAACATTTTGGGTTACTACCTCTTGAAGCTCATCAAGAGAATGCCAAGAGTGTGCAAAGCAGTAATCAAAGCAAAAGGTGGTTACTTTGAAGAACCTAGAATATAAGACATAATTTCAGTTGTTTCACACTTTTTTGTTAAGTATATAATTCCACATGTGATAATTCATAGCTTTGATGCCTTCAGTGTGAATTTAAAACTTTCATAGTCATAAAAATACAGAAAAATCTTTAAATGAGAAGGTGTGTCCAAACTTTTGGTTAGATACACCTGAAACAATACTAAAAAAGACAGGAGTATCACATTTTATTTTCCCTATATGAATTTCCAAGTATTTCAGAAAATGCTGTACACTTAAGTGGCATATGTTACATCTGTATTTTGTAGCCCACTTAGTCCTTATGATCAACTGACCACTCCCTAATGAGATGCAAAAAAGGTACTGAAAGGTCAATTTCTCTTTTCATGCTGTAGAATTATTTCATACAAGAAGAAAAGGTAGCACACTGCAGCGCTATAGCTTGCAAACACGAATATGAAAAATATGAAAAATGAATTACACATTACCTTAGAAATATGAAAAATGAGAAGTCTTAGCGCATAAGATGGCCAAATTATGTGAGCCTGATAGCCACGTCAAGGCTCTTCTCGTATATCAGGTCCCTAACTAATGCCTATCCTCGCTTTAGAAAAGTCTGTCTGCATGGAACCTATGAATCCTCTTTTCAGAATTATTTCAGACATATACCACCAAGTCCACTACACAAACCTGTTGTTACCATAAGGTCTATACATGTATTTAACATTCACCACTTGAATCCCATCACAATATTTCTTGCCATTTTTAATAAAAAGATCCTATTTTTTCTTTCTTTGTTGTTTCCTTGGCTGCTAGATTCTTCTTGTTTATCTTAAAGGGGATATTCTCTTGTTATGAAATTAGTACAGACAGTATGAAAATAAAGACGTTTGCAATTGACTTACTTTCTCTATTTGCTGTCATCCTCCTGCAATGTGAAAATGTATCTTGCATAATTTACAGCTTGTTTTTAAAATGCTCAATCACCAGAGTCTGGTGGATAGTGCGCTGTAGTTACATTGTCTGACAGGAGTTAACTATTAACATACCATTCAGCTCTCTACAGCTCAGATTTCTATATGGCAGTTAGCTTCTCCGCTCCCTCCTCCTACATCTCAGCTCCTAACAGGGCTCTCATCAGTCCTGTAGAATCACAGTATCTTGGTCTCCAGCATTAAGAGCTTTCAGAGCAATTATCCTAATCACAGCTTTCACTTTCCTGAACTGTGTGTATTTCTAAAGCCCCCGTCTCACATAGCGAGATTACTAGCGAGATCGCTGCTGATTCACAAGTTTTGTGACGCAACATCGATCTCCCCAGCGATATTGCTGTGTGTGATACGCAGCGACGATCAGCCCCCCTGCTGGGTATCGCTGAATGTCCTGGGCATTTTATTGATCATTGGTCTCCCGCTGGCTAGCACGCATCGCTGCGTGTGACAGGCGGGAGACCAGTGATCAGCGAGCTGGAGCTGGAAACCAAGTTAAACATTGGGTTTCTAGGCGCCGCGCGGCGCCTAGAAACCCAATGTGTAAGTTTGATACCAGCGCGCTGGTGCAGGGGAACTGGTAACCAAGATAAACAGTGGATTTCTAAGCACCAGGCGGCGCTTGGAAACTCGCTGCTTACCTTGGTTATCAGCTCCCTGCACCAGAGCGCTGGTATCTAACGTATACTGCTGGTAACTAAGTGACGTGCATCGCTTGTTACCCGCATAGTCGCTGTCCTGATCGCTGCTGAGATCTGCCTGTTTGGCAGCTCACCAGCGATCATGTAGCGACACACCAGCGATCCTGACAAGTTCATATCGTTGTCGGGATCGCTGGTGCGTCGCTATGTGTGAAGGGGCCCTAACGTCACTTAGTAACCCGCAGTGTACGTTGGATACCAGCCCGCTGATGCAGGGAGCTGGTAACCAAGGTACACATTGGGTTTCCAGGCGCTGCGCGGTGCCTGGAAACCTGATATGTACCTTGGTTACCAGCTGATCGCTAGTCTCCTGCCTGCCACACACAGCGATGCGTGCTGGCCAGCGGGAGACCAGCGATCAAAAAAAAGTCCTGGCATTTCTGACAAGACCAGCGATTCACAGCAGGGGCCTGATCGCTGGTACGTGTCAGACATAGCGAGATCGCTGCTGAGATCGCTGTTGGGTCACAAAACTTGTGACTCAGCAGCGATCTCGCTATGTGAGACGGGGCCCTAAGGCACTGTTATCTCTATATGGAAATTTAGTGATAACAATGTAGACTCAGTACTAGAGCTGATAAACCATTAATGTGTTGTAGCAGGAGAAAGCTACTCAGGAGAACAGTCACTCAAGAAGGAAAACCTGCCACCCAAGTAACCATAATTATGACTCTTAGCTGTTCATGAGACAATTTGAATTCAGCCTTTACTAGATTATTTCTGTAGAGTATACAGTAGCTGAAGTCTTAAGGCTGGGTCTCACATAGCGATACACCAGCGATCCCGACAACGATCAGGATCGCTGGTGTATCGCTACATTATCGCTGATGAGCTGCCAAACAGGCAGCTCAGGCAGCGGTCAGCACAAGCGACACTGCGGGTAACATCGCTTAGTTACCCGCAGTGTACGTTGGATACCAGCGCCCTGATGCAGGGAGCTGGTAACCAAGGTACACATCGGCTTTCCAGGCGCTGCGCGGTGCCTGGAAACCCACTGTGTACCTTCGTTACCAGCTCCCTGCATCAGGGAGATGGTATGCATCAGGGAGCTGGTATCCAAGGTACACAGCGGGTTTCTAGGCACAGCCCCGCGCCTGGAAACCCGCTGTGTACCTTGGTTACCAGCGGATCGCTGGTCTCCCGCCTGTCACACGCAGCGATGAGTGCCTGTCAGCGGGAGACCAGCGATCAAAAAAATGTCCTGACATTTCAGCAACGATCAGCGATACCCGGCAGGGGGCTGATCGTTGCTGAATGTCACACACAGCGATATCGCTGGTGAGCTCGCTGCTGCGTCACAAAACTAGTGACTCAGCACCGATCTCGCTAGCGATATCGCTATGTGAGACGGGGGCTTTATACAGGGAAGGGACTATCTTGATAAACATCTGATGACATTGTGTGAATTGTTGAGCTTTCTTATGTGCATGTAGGTCCTGTCTAGACTGTATTGTATAATTCTATGACATCTCTGGTTTGACTGTGTTTGTTTCATGCAACTATGTCATGATAATGAAAATAATTGTTGGTGTAAGTTTCAAATAAAAATTAATTCTTCAACAATATCAAAGTGCTGATGATTTGGCTGAAGGCCGGAAATCTGAAACTATATCTACCAAGGATAGACCTGTCCAAGGGCCGCCCTGAAGCTCAAACAGGTTCCTCATCATAGAGACAGAGAGAGAGAGATTTGTGCTTTGGGGCGGCCTGTGTCCAGGTCTTTCCTTGGTTTCTCTGGCTTAAGGTACTGCCACACTAAACAATCCCGCTAGCGATCACGATAACGACGCATACTAATGCGATCGCTAGCGGGATTGTTTCTATATCGCTGATAGCGGCTTAACTTAGCGATGTCGTTAAGGACGCTATCGCGGTTAGCGATCTCCTTAACGACTTTAGCGGTACAAAAGTACCGCTAAATCGCTAAGAAAAGGTGCCACACTCAGCGATATATACTTACCAGCGGGGGCGCCGACGATAAAATAGGGTCCGGAACGATGTCAGCGACGAGCGAGATCACAGCAGGATCTCAGCAGGGGCCACGTCGCTGGTAGATGCCGCACACAACAACATCGCAAACGGGATCGCTAAATAGTGACGTTTTTTAGCGATCCCGTTAGCGATGTTGTTTAGTGTGGCAGTACCTTTAGAGCAGGATGATAAGACTCTGCTTACAGTCCTGCCCCGGAGCATGGGCATCTCATTAACTGAAAACTTCTAACACTGATTTCTCAAAACCCACAAGACGGATTTCTTCACCCTAGATATCACTTTAATCGGTTTAACACTGCCAATCTGACAAAATCCTGCTGACAGGTTCTCATTAATTAATTTGGCGCCACTCCTGTTTGGTGTGCACTACGCCAGAAATATTACTCCAGTTAGGGCCTGGAGTAGTCTTTCTGCTATACAACATATCAGCATTTTTAATGAATTTCATGGATGGTCTTTACCTCAGCTGCACCAATCTTTGTGGAACTGATTCAAACTGGCGTGAAAATGCCAAAATTGTAAACAATTTTGTTCATCTCTCCATTGTGCAAAAAATTTGTGACATTTTAAAGCTTTTATGACAGTTTTCTGACATAAAAGCTTGTAATAATTTGCCTCTGAGTCTAAAAATGCTTCAGTTTTCAATGTGAAAATTGCAAGATTTCCAGTTTTAAATTTTAATACAGATATGGACAGGGGGAGGGGAGAAAACATTACCAAAATATTTAAAATGTGCATTTAACACTAAAACCTGATTTAAATAATAGTTCATTTTACATAATCACTTTACAGGAATTTTAGAAGCTGAATTAGAATCTACTTTATTTTTTAAGGCACTATATATACATCTTTTCCTTATTTTTACAGGTTTTGTTGGTTCTTGTTACATGGGGAGACATACAGAAACAATGTTTTCATCATTCAGAAAAGTTACATTACTATTATTTCTTAGTCTTTGTTGGACCAATTGCCATGGCCAGAGCAGCACAATTAGTCCAACGACTATCATACTTACTGAAACAGGATCTACAAATGGGATTGTTACAAAAACAGACAATAATTCTGTGACTGGAGCAACAACCACCATGTCACCTACTAGTAGTAAAGATGTCAATACAAATACTACCCCTGCACTAGGCAGCACAACTAACGAGAACACGCACACTAGCCGTGCCACCTCTGTTTTAGAGGGGACAACCGATGTAGGATTTACAGGAGGAAGCACAACGTCTATAAATGTCTCAGAACTGACCGCTGAAACAACCACACCTGTATCTGTAACTGATGGCACAACAAGCTCTCTGCCAAGCAATACAACTGAGGATAACACTACCACAGGCTTTACCACAAACTCCACGGCTTCTCCAAATTTCTCGGGTTCAGCTTCCACTGAAAGTGTCACACCAGAATACACAACGTCAAATGTCTCCAACGTGACCACTACGGAAAGCACGAGGATATACGAAAATACAGATGTCTCCAGCACTGTCAACGTCACAACGCATATAACCTCCACAGAATCCAACTCAACAGGAAATACAACGGATATTCCCAGTTCAACTGAATTTACTCCAACAAGCAGCTCCACTGCCACCAGTGAACCAACACAAGAAACCACAGTCACTACACAAAGCACCGAGAATGTGCCCATGACAAACGGCAGCCACTCAGAAATCTCAGGAAGTGATAAAGGTAATCCTGTGCTGAAATGTAACAAGGGGATCTTTAGATCAAGTGTACAATTGTCTTTGCATTGTGAGAAAGTTAAGTAAGTTCTTCCCTATTCAATATAACCAGGAAATTTCAACTGCTTGGTCAATCTTGCTTAATAGTCACCTAGAACTTGTTGCTCCTCCTCAGTCCACATGTGATAGTTATTGCCAATTTGCTCAGAATTTCTCATGTTACAGAACAATCGACATCCATATGTCGTAATGCGGTATATGGACATGGCTTGTCTCAAAGGGACAACACAGAGATGTGTTGATATGGGTTTGGGATTAATAATATTTTGTGTTTTAGGAGATATTTATAGTTTTACAAATTATTAATATTTTCAGAATTTTGATTTTTAAACTTTGCTTCCTTTTTGGCAGAAGTAGGAAACAATGCTGGAGTTGTCCTAGGTGCAGTTATTGGGTCTATCTTAGGCATTACGCTGGTGTGTCTGACAGCTTACATCCTATGTGGAAGTAAAAAATCCAGTTCCTTTTCACATCGAAGACTATACGAGGATATCAGGAATGATCCAGGTATGCAAACATATTTCGTTATATTATTCTCATTTTCTGTTATTAATTATATTATTTTTTTCAAGCGTTAATTTGTAATAAAAACTGGCAGAAAGTGTTTACTCCATACCAATATTGGATTTGCTGATACAGCTAAGATGCCTGAGGCCGCAAATTTGCCCACAGATGATAGCTGTATTATTCAGCAATCATCTGCCTCTAACAGCTGCAAGTGAAGTGGAGATCCGCACATGGTTGTTAATCTGTTGAGTGTTGCTGTCATGTAGAGTTTGAGGGGGTTGATGACCTGCCATGACAACCAGGGGTCTATTGAAAACCCCGTTCCTGTCTTGACAGTACTCCTATGAAAGCCAGCCTGTGTCTGGCATTCATAGGAGACTGTGATTTTTGCAATTTACAGCATTACAATAGTATTGCTGTATATGGCACAAGTGATCAGATGGTTGCAGGTTCAAGACCCCTAAAGGAACTAAAAATGAAAATAAAAATCTGAAAAAAGTCTAAAAGTTCGAATCAACTTTCCCTTTTCCACATTACAAATAAAAAAATAGAAAAACATACATGTGGTATTGCTTACATTCGTAAAAGTCAGATCTTTCATAATATAAAATTAATTAACTCGATAGGTAAACTATGCAATGAGAAAAAATCTTAACTCCAGAATTGCATATTTTCGACTGCTGCAACACCATAAGGAAATTGAATAATATGCAATCGAAATATTGTATCTATTCTATTGTAGTATCAATAAAAATATTAGCTCAGGGTGCAAAAACTAACCCTTACATTTGACAAAGAATTTAAAATGGTATGGGTCTCAAAAAAATGGTGACACTACCCATTTTTTTTAATAATTAAAAAAAAATGCTTTTTTTGGTATCACAGTAATCATGCTGATCAGGAAAATCCTTTTGCCTGATAATTTCTACCATATAATGGACAATGTAAAAAAATGGTGGAATTGCACTTATTGTTCTTTTGCTATTTTACAGTGCTTCAATTTTTTTCCTGTTTTTCCAGTATATCACATGACAAAATTGATGGTATCATTAAATATTTCAACTTATCCTGGAAAACAACAAGCCCCTATATGTCTATGTGAAAAAGAAAAACTACAACAAAGTGCAGAAATGGAAAATCTAGCAGTTGAAAGGGGTTCTCAGTACTCCCATAGTGAAAATGTTTATTCGCTAGATTTTCCAAATGAGACAATCTTTATATAGCTGCTCTCTGCCTCTAATGAATGGAGGATCCCCATGTAGTAAATCAGAATGAACTAATAAGATACATGAAAAAGTTTCTTAAACTAACAGAAAGAGGACATTTCACTAGTTTGAGCATGTTAAACTGGCAAAGTCATTGAACATTGGCTGCAGAGCTGAGTAAAATATAATTTTTATGTTGTAATTTCTTCTCTCAATTGATGAGATATTAGGTGATAAGTTGTTCTGGTGCAACTGGGCATTACTGGAGATTTGTCTCTGGGAGCGTGTACTTCTTCCTCTGTATGAGGGTAACCAATCAAAACCAGGCAGCAACACACAGGGAGAAAAGAACAAGCACTCCTCTCCTCACTTTATCTCTGCAGCTATTCTGTAACAGAAACAGCAGACAGTTGACAGTACTGTGAGAAGAGATCTGGAAAAGTTTGTAATGATGCACAACTTGGCTCTGCTGTACCTCCACACAGTAGCTGCAGAGTTATTTATCATTACAAACACTTCTAGATTTCATTTCACATCGCTGCATATTACTGCCTACCAACACACTAACTGCTATGAGATGAGTTTGTAATGGTGCATAGCTCAACTCTGGTGTATCTCTGCGCAGTAGTTGCAGAGATCAGTGTGAGGAGAAGGGTGTGTTATTTTTTTCCCCTGTGTTTTGCTGCCTGCTTATGATTGGTCAACCTCATGCAGGAGAAGAAGTACATGCCCCCAGAGACAAATCTCTACCATCCAATAACATGAATTGTAACCTGAACTTTATAGGCTAATATCTCTGCAATGGAGACTCCAAGTGCATACTTCTCTAGAAGTTGATAAATTCATACAGAATCATACAGAAAAAGTCAGTATGTCTCTGTGTAGAATTATTGGCATGCAGAGCTCAAAGTATGACCATGTGTATGAGTTCTTATTTTTTTTCTGCTGTTGTGACTATGACTTTTTGTGTTGTACCATTCTCCATCATCTATTTACATTATTAAAGAGAATTTTAAGATGACCCATTCTGGAAAATGCAAAACTGTTTACAATGAGGTTAAAAAATGTTAATATATTTGTTATTGCAGTGCTACGGTTGGATAATCCTCCTGTGAGTCCCTATGATGTCAGCTTTGGAGAGTCTTCATATTACAACCCTGCAGTTGTAGAAGAAGGGGCACCTGAGATAATTGCAATGGATAACATTAGGCCTCACTAATATTCAACTAAACCTCTCTGTTGAGGACATCATCACAGTTGTTTATGAATGCCATGGGACACCTACCCATGTTTATTCGGAATGTGACAAGAAACCATTAACCAGTAATAAAAGGATCAGATGAATTTAACTAAATCAAGCAAGTGACTTACACAAATTCTATCTCTAAAAGAGAATGGTATGGGGTGGCAGGCTACCCCTTGTTTTATCTTTTTGTGTTAATTTTTAATTTGTAATCACAAAACTTTACACAACATTGTAAATACAGATAATTTTATATACAGATGGATAAAGGTACAGCTTGAGGTTGAAGCCAGCAAAAGAATATAGTCAATCAAAAATATCAAGTGACCACGCTATAGGTTCATATGGCCTCTGAAGCCATCCAGTTTACTATAAGATCGTCTGTGGTCCTTAAAACCAATATATCTATTTTCCCAGTTCCAATGTTTCTTTTTAAAATATTTTATAATAGCACATACTTGAAATTTACGTATGTTCCTTATTTACATAAAACATTGGTTAGCATATTCGAAGTCTAAAATATTGTTGACGTTGCTTTTGTTATAATGGCAGAATTATCAGTTGAACCCGTAACTCTCATGCAGAGACTTTCCAAAAGTAGAATAGGCACATAAGAAGATATTAGTTTTATAAATGTCCCATTATCGGGGGTTCCTTGCTACTAACATTGCATTGGGGCTCATGAGCTTCAAGAGCTACGACTGTGTTTATCGCATTTGTGATACCGCTGAGTTGTCTCATGGTGTCATGATTCCACCACTCACTGTGTCTTATGGCTGCTGTGAATGACAGCTCTCCTGCTGTATGGATCAAGGGCTTGCTGAGCTGTCAGGATTGAGAGTGACCGGTCAACCGCTCAATCTGAGGCAGAAGTAAGGGTATTGTGAATGACAGCTCAGCTATCCTATCTGTTTGGATCTGTGGTATCTCCTCCAGGTGTCATCCATTCTGGGTGATTACAGAGCTATTTAACTCTGTGTGAATGGTTGGACCATTGCCAAATGTAGCTTTGCTCAACTGGTGTGTGTTCGCTCTGGGCTCCAAGTTCTGATCTCCACTGTTGACCTTGGATTTACCTTTGACCATCCATTAGTCTTGACACTTTATTTTGATCCACTATCTTCCTGATACTCTGATCTCTGGCTTTTGCTTGACTACCCTTTTGTGTTTTCCCTTTGTCTATTACGGGCCCTCTAGGTACTGACCTCTTGACTATCCATCGTATTGGTAAGTCCGTGAGCAGTGACTAGCTTCACACCTGTATTAGGACATGTTAGTAGTAATGTTTTAGTACCATATTCAGAAGATTGACTACAATTTCTTACAAAAGTTTATGTTCTTCCTTTTTAAGGAACCACATATTTTCTTAAGAATTATTCAGAAAGATAAAAAAATGCTTTTATGTTATATAAGCATTGATATGATTTCTTCTTTCCAAACAAATAAAAATTTCCTAAAATGATGACTTAAAGAAATAATCAAAATGTCTATAAAAAAAAGCAAACCTAAGACCTTCGCTTGGTGTTGGTTCACCATTACCTTTCTCATTAAACATATACCATGACAAGAAAGCCTAGGATGTGTTAATGCCCACATGTGCATCTCATGCCATGTATAATGGAATGGTGGTATGTCCATTACAGTTATTCTCCCCGACTTTGTTTCCAAACTCTCAGGTTCTTGTGTGGAGACCATGAGTAGGTTCTTGCTATGATGCCAACTCTTTGAATTTCACCATTCAATTATTCAAAAAGTAGAAGCTCCCTGCTGTTAATGTGGGTTATCCAGGCTGGTACAAATGTATATTTTACCTGCCTTTTATGAAATTTTCCAGATTTGCTACTTCAACCTCAGGTTGTTCTTTTCTATTAAGATATAGTAAATGTCATAAATACAGTTTGCTGGTGAGGTGAAATATGTCCATAATAAACAGTCAAAAACTTAGTAAATATCATGTCATCTCCTACCATGGCTTCTAAAACCTGAAAGATATTGATACACATCTCATCCAGCAGGATCCTGCTGCTCTGAATTATTCATGAGTTTTATGTTGTTCATGTGTTCTTGATGCATGATATGTTCTGACCTGTCATAGTGAGATCTATAATCTTTTACAGACGCCAATCCATAGTGTTAGGTAATCCTTTCGACCATACCCTAGTATTTCATCGATTTGTAGAGGCGCAAAGTCCTTTATTGATGGTCAGTGTAATTCTGAATGACATGCAATATAAATTACTGCAGCTTATCAACTGTGGTCTGACCATTCTCCAACAGCGAGGCTCATGTGCCATTTATTTTAATACAACGCAAGATGGATGAATCACTTTTAACTGTGTTATCCTTCTTGGAAATTCACGTTTTGTTAGGGCACAAATAAGCTAATCAGGGTGTTTTCATGCTAATGTTTAGCTGCAATCTGGGGAAAAGGGGACATGGCACAAAGTGTTCAATTTCCCCCCACAGGTGAAACAAAGTATTACATCAAAGGGAATGTCGTAAGCACAGGTGCTGGCAAATTGTGAACTTATACATGCAAAATATCACATTCACATTCGCCATCTATAATACGTATGTAAATCTGCTTTATCTTGCTCCTTGAACATGAGAACAAACATGCACAAATGTACAAATATTTATTAAACTCCCATGTACATATAGCATCGTCTGACAATTGTTGTCTTGTGTCTGCTGCCTCTAGTGTAACGTTGTTCTATTGCAATTCAAAAATGGCTATCTAGTTTTGGGTTAATGAGGCTTTTAGGAGTATTAAATTGCTGGACAAATCTTAGGGGTATGTTCACATATACTGTCATGGTTTTGATTTTTTTACATAAAACACAGGCGACGGCCTGAAAACAGCAATATAAATAATGCACATTTTGGTGGGTTTTTTTTGATTTGTGTTTGATGTGCGTGTTTTTTCTTTTTTTCTATTTTTCTTTACTAGGCTATTTTTAAACTATTGGGGAAAATTAAGTGGGTACAGAAAGTATTCAGACCCTTTAAATTTTTAACACTTTGTTTCATTGCAGCCATTTGGTAAATTCAAAAAAGTTCATTTTTTTCTCATTAAATGTACACTCTGCACCCCATCTTGACTGAAAAAAACAAATGTAGACATTTTTGCAAATTTATTAAAGAAAAACTGAAAAATCACATTGTCATAAGTATTCAGACCCTTTGCTCAGTATTGAGTAGAAGCACCCTTTTCAGCTAGTACAGCGATGAGTCTTCTTAGGAATGATGGCTCTGACTGGGCAAGTCAGAATGGTCACAGAGTTGTTCTGAAGCCACTCCTTTGTTATTTTAGCTGTGTGCTTAGGGTCGTTGTCTTGTTGGAAGGTGAACCTTCAGCCAAGTATGAGGTCCAGAGCACTCTGGAAGAGGTTTTCATCCAGGATATCTCTCTACTTGGCCTCATTCATGTTTCCTTCAATTGCAACCAGCCGTCCTGTCCCTGTAGCTGAAAAACATCCCCATAGCATGATGCTGCCACCGCCATGTTTCACTGTTGGGATTGTATTGGGCAGATGATGAGCAGTGCCTGGTTTTCTCCACACATACCACTTAGAATTATCACCAAAAAGTTCTATATTCATCTCATCAGACCAGAGAATATTATTTCTCATAGTCTGGGAGTCCTTCATGTGTTTTTTAGCAAACACTATGCAGGCTTTCATATGTCTTAGCTGTGGAGAGGCTTCCGTTGGGCCACTCTGCCATAAAGGTCTGACTGGTGGAGGGCTGCAGTGATGGTTGACTTTGTGGAACTTTCTCCCATCTCCCTACTGCATCTGTGGAGCTCAGCCACAGTAATCTTGGGGTTCTTCTTTACCTCTCTCACCAAGGCTCTTCTCCCACGATTGTTCAATTTGGCTGGACAGCCAGGTCTAGGAAGACTTCTGGTGGTCCTAAACTTCTTCCATTTAAGGAATATGCGGGCCAGTATGCTCTTAGGAACCTTGAGTACTGCAGAAATTCTTTTATAACCTTGGCCAGATCTGTGCCTTGCCACAATTCTGTCTCTGAGCTCCTTGGCCAGTTCCTTTGACCTCATGATTCTCATTTGGTCTGACATGCACTGTGAGCTGTGAGGTATTGTATAGACAGGTGTGTGCCTTTACAAATCAAGTCCTATCAGTTTAATTAAACACAGCTGGAGTAGAACCATGTCAAGGAGGATCACAAGGAAATGGACAGCATGTGACTTAAATATGAGCGTCTGAGCAAAGAGTCTGAATACTTATGACCCTGTGATATTTCACGTTTTTCTTTTGTAATAAATTTGCAAGAATTTCGACATTTCAGTTTTTTTCAGTCAAGATGAGGTGCAGAGCGTACATTAATGAGAAAAAAATGAACATTTTTGAATTGATCAAATGGCTGCAATGAAACAGAGTGAAAAATTTAAAGGGGTCTGAATAATTTCCGGACCCACTGTATATTGTTGATCTCTGTGAATGTATCTCCTACATCTGAATAGGATTCTTTCCATTGCATGTATTGAGCACTTTCTTCTCTCAAAATCTGTTTAAAGGGATGGCGCAATGCCTGAAATGCCATAATAAGGCTGGGGTCTGATTATTAGGAATTGGGCTGATTATAATAATGACACTCGTCTCAAACTTTGTCAGAGTTTAATCGGAGTGTCATCTTACTGTGATCAGATTCTCTTGCAGGAGAGAATCTGAGCACAGGTGCAGAGAAGATGGCAAACTTAATTTCTCCATCTTCTCCATTGTCTCTGTGCGCGGATGTCGGGCTGCACTTTGATGACTTTGACAGTTTGATGCTTCACACACACCCGTAGACTTGTATGGGTGCATGTCATTCGATTAGTAGAGCCACTTGCAGCATGCAGCGATTGTTTACGTATGCTGACTTGGCATGAGAAAATAATAGCAGATCTATGCTGCTCCATAGAATAACACTGGACCAAGGTCCGAGTGCGAGGTTTAAAATGGCCATGTTTTACAGCGGTCTGACTGCACCCGAAATGTGAGAAATGTGACACAGATTAGTGGCAATAAATTGTCCTTTTGTTCAACAACACATTGGATTTCCCATTTACATTATTGCCAGCATTATTTTGGAGGTTTTCCCCCCCTATTTCAGTATTATATTATGTTTTATATTTTGGCTTTACTCCAAGAAGGAGCCATGCTTTACTTTCAAGATCCACAAGATTGCTTTAGTTTGCAGCTGTTTTCTATTATTTTTTTTTAAATAACAGATTTAAGTATGTAATATATTCATATGTAAACCTAAAGGCAATGGGAAGACAGGTAATGGAAAATAACAAAAATTGTAAGTACGACCACAACTAGGTGAGCAAGACTTTTCTAAGAAATTATTCTTCAAAGGGAACCTGTCACCTCGTTTTTCAACTGTAAGCTGCGGCCACTGCCTTTCGGGGCTTATCTACAGCATTCTATAATGCTGTAAATAAGCCCCTGATCTAACCTGAAAGATAAAAAAGTTTTATTAAACTCACCCGAGGACGGTCCGATGCGGTCCGGTCCGATGGGCGTAACAGGTCTGGGTCCGGCACCTCCCATCTTCATATGATGTCGTCATCCTCCTTGCTTCGTGTCCTGGTTCCTGCGCAGGTGTACTGATCTGCCCTGTTGAGGACAGAGCAAAGTACTGCAGTGCGCATGCATCGGGAAAAAGGTCAGAGGCCCAGCGCCTGCGCTGTGTATTGTGTGCAGATCAGTATGCCTGCGCAGAAGCCGGGACACAAAGCAAGGAGTATGAAGATGGGAGGCGCCGAACCTGGACCTGCGACGCCCATCGGACCGGAATGCCCCCCGGATGAGTATCTACTGCATTATAGAATGCAGTAGATAAGCCCCAAAAGGCAGTGGCCACAGCTTATAGGTGAAAAACTAGGTGACAGGTTCGCTTTAAGGCTAAGGTCACACTGGTGTATATTGTCTCATCTGCGAGAGGCTGTTGTGACTATATGCAACAGAAAACCAAAAAAAGAGCTTAACATGAGACCAAGATACTAAAAGATGTAAATTTTATTAAACAAACATAATAAAAACAAGGCAGATACCACAAAACACAAGAAAAAGGTGGGTGACCCAGGAATGATACACAAAGCAGTTTTTATACCATTATGCACAATAAATAATGCAGGCCATATTCCTGCAGAAGTAATAGAAATTGAACTACGAATGAACTATCATAAATGTCTCAAAATGACTACAACAATTGAAATAAACCCAAATGGGGTCAAGGTGGAGTCAGACATATGTATTTATAAATGCAGGAAGAGGCCACATGTATATAGAACAAACACATATAATGTATGCATACTCGCAATGTAATAAAGAAAAGAGGTATATTGGTTTTTATACCACTATGCACAAATCACGATACAAAACCACATGTCTGCAGGAAAGAACACACAGAATCTATAAAGAAGCTACCATGGAGCGCCAACATATGACTGCAGCAATCAGAGTAAACCCAAGTGGGGTCAAAATGAAGTCAGATATATATGTTCTTTTAACTGCAGGAAATGGTCATGCATACATCATAACAGCACACATAATACATGAGAAATAGCAACAATATGCAGGTAAAAACATGCTAAGTGAGGTACAACAAATAAAGGCATAGTTACCAAAAATGGAGACCCACCACACCACGCGTGTTTCGCAAGAAATGCTTCGTCCAGGGGACTATATACAACAGCCAAATCCACACACATTCTCCAAAAAGGTAGCCATATAGGATCAAGGGGACCAGGAGGACGTCGCCCGATAGAATCTGAGGTTGCTGGCTAGCGACACTGTGTGTGAGGCGCAAGGCAGGAAAGGCATTAGCCAGTGCAGGAAGAGACGACTGGAGAAGGTACACAAGAAGAGGGTTCCGGTATGGTTTACCCCAAACTACCCGAGAGCTGGCTGGACCACCGACCCGGGTGTGAAGACTGCACCCTGCTGTGTCCTCAGATTACTTTACTTCGTCACCTACCCTGAACTATAGCTGTTACCATCATCACATTTAACCTTATAACTGCCCTGTGGCCTAGCTCTACCTGTGGTTAGCTGTAACATCTCTGCTGCATCACCAACGATCCCAGTGGACCTGAATTGCAGCGTCGGCCATTTTATTGCCAAACACCACTGGCGTCACTAACTTATTCCCTATAAACTTTTCCCCCTCATTTTTATTGCACGCCAAGGGCTACGGACCGGGTCACGGCCCCGTGACTTCTCCAAAGAACTCTCCGACCCAGACCGAGTACCCCACGTACTCGGTCGGGGCGTCGTAGAGGAGCTAGGATGTTTCTATAACTCCCAGAGTTTCTTGCTCTCTGTGAAGTAATTTACAACAAGTATGCAGCCACCAGGTCCTTCACCACATAGTCCCACCAACATCTAGATTGAAGAAACGTGCAAATAAAATCTACTATTTGGAGGGCTGTCTCTGTTTGTTGATAAAACTAGATGGCCCTATTCCTTTAATTGGTAGCATAGTGTCTCTATAACAGTAAAGGTACTGTCACACTAGACGAGATCGCTAGCGATATCACTTAAACGACACCGATTTTATGACACAGCAGCGACATCGCCAGCGATGTCGCTGTGTTTGACATGTAGCAGCGATGTGGCCCCTGCTGAGATGTCGCTGATCGTGCACGAACGTTCTGGGCCGTATTTTGATCGTTGGCGTCCCGCTGGTGAGCTGAATCGCTGAGTTTGACACCCTTTATGAACGACTAGTGACCTCGTTGGCGATTCATATGTCAGCGGCGCAGGCGGTACTAGGTTTTCTTTAGTAACGCCACTCAGCTCCGATTACTCCAATGTTCTAGTCCGGGGCAAATGCCATAGCGGCACAGACTGGATCGCAGTAGCTGCAAAGCAGAAGGCTAGCAGGACGCAGTATGGAACGATGCTGGAAATTTGTATGAACCACTTGCGCTCGAGAACAATGTGCAGGGAGCGCTAATACGTCGTCTTTTATGACGCGGTAGTCCAATCACAAAGCGAGAGCTGGGACATATGACATACAGTGACCACCAATCTGTGCTGAGGGGCGTGGAAAAGGTTGCGCTCAATCACGCCTATCGAGGTCGGGATCTTTAACAATACATGCTGTGTGACAGGTCCCAACGACCGCCGAGGTCGTTTTACAGATCGCTGATCGCTGATGTGTCGTTTATGAGATCTTCCTGTTTGGAAGCTAACTAGCGACCATATAGCGATGTACAAACGATCTCTGCCAGGTCGTGTCCTTGTTGAGATCGCTGGTGCGATCGCTTAGTGTGAAAGTACCTTAAGACTTGTGTATATTGCAGGATGCTGTCACTCAGGGCAGACATGGTTCTTTTTGTAATCTGGTCATTGTGTGTAGATCTGCAGGAGGCTTCCAATGTCTTACAAAAAAAAAAACACCAAATTTAAAGGCTACCTGAGACTATCACTTTTGCTGTGCCATTTGCATCTAGGGCTCATGGCCTTCTTTTCATCTATTAACTTCATGTATGCAATTTATTTCAATCACAACAGACAAAACTTCAACTGTATATATGGAAAAAAAAACAGCCCTTAGGCCATGTTCATATGTTCAGTATATGGTCAGTATTTTACGTCAGTATTTGTAAGCCAAAACCAGGAGAGGAACAATCAGAGGAAAAGTATAATAGAAACACGTCACCACTTCTGCATTCATCACCCACTCCTGGTTTTGGCTTACAAATACTGAGGGAAAATACTAACCAAATACTGAATGTGTGAACGTGGCCTTAAGGTACTGCCACACTAAACAATCCCGCTAGCGATCACGATAACGACGCATACTAATGCGATCGCTAGCGGGATTGTTTCTATATCGCTAAGTGCGGCCACATTTAGCGATATAGTTAACGACGCTATCGCCGTTAGCAATCTTCTTAACGACTTTAGCGGTACAAAAAGTACCGCTAAATCGCTAAGAAAAGGTGCCACACTAGCGATATATACTTACCCAGCGGGAGCGCCGACGAGAAAATAGGGTCCGGAACGATTCCAGCGACGAGCAAGATCACAGCAGGATCTCAGCAGGAAGCTCGTCGCTGACAGATGCCGCACACAACAACATCGCTAACGGGATCGCTAAATAGTGACGTTTTTTAGCGATCCCGTTAGCGATATTGTTCAGTGTGGCATACCCTTTAGTAATCTACCCACCGGTTGCAATCTTCTGCTCCTCCCTACCTTGCTCCAGTTTTAATCCGTCAACTTGTGGCCGCAGCTTCCAACTGACAGGAAATCAGTGGTAACGGGCAGTCAAAAGCTCAGTGCAAGTCTATGAGATCCTGAATCACACAGCAAACACTGAAGCAATTCGGCAGGAGACCAGCTGGAGCAGAGTAGAAGATGGCAGGAGGCGAGTATAATACTATTGGTAAACAACATGCATTTGTTATACCACTCTATTGGTGAAATAAGGCCGGGATCACACATGCGAGGAAGACGGCCAAGTATCGCATGTTAATACCCGGCACTGCTGCCGGCCTCGGGAGTGGAGTGTGCGGCCCCATAGCAATACATGGAGCCGCACGCTCCGATTCCGAGGCTGACAGCAGTGCCGGGTATTAATATGCTAGACTCGGCTGTATTCCTCGTATGTGTGATCCTTGCCTAAAGCAAAAAATGGAGTGGCAATTTAAAGCCATTGCCTAAGAGATAAAAAAACATTTTTTCAAAACATAGTAGATTTTAGGGTAAAAAGGCAAAGATTACTCATGATTTAATCTCCCAATGCTCCACTGCCCCAATGCCACCACTCTGTTGGCCCCCACTAGTCTCTGCAGCTGATCTTGTGCCCTCTATCTGTGGAAATTCAGCAGCCAATTACTGGCCATTAGTCACATGGGTAGAAGGGATGTGACTAGCTGCATGGATAGCTGCATGTATAGCTTCAAAGGTTAGTCTGCTATTACAGATCAAAGAGCATTGTGGTGGGCTTCTGACACTGACATTTAGTGCCCTCTGCAGCCTTCCCTTGCCCCACCTGATGCGTCCTGTCACATGCGATATGATTACTCACTGTCACATAATATTCATCTGTAAATTCTGTCTATTTAAGTACAGTTTGTATGTGTATTATATATATATATATATATATATATATATGCACATACATTCACACATGTATATATACACACACTAATTTTGAAGAGTTGCGCTCTTCTCACACACCTTCATACATATGTCTACAGTGCTTATCGATTATTCTGTCTCCGTCCATTATGTTAGGCTACTGTGCCATCCAAATATTGCACTCTATATAGAGATGACATATGAAATACAGAGCATCGACTTCCACCACAATCCAGGTAGATGACATATACCTCCTTCAGCTGCCTTGACCTTGTTGTCATTCCCTTCAAGTATTTCTGACACGGGTAGAAAATGATTTCTTATCAAAAGTCTTATTTGAAGTAGATAGAAAAGGCGATATGGATTTTTGTTACTTATGATGTGATTGTATTCCATTCTAAAACTGAAAACTAGAATAAGGTCAAGAGAATAAGAGCATTCAGAAAGACTCCAAAAAAATCTATGGTGTACTTCACTGTTACTGTATGGCTGAAAGGAGATCCGTATTTATAACTATTCAGCCAAAGTCACAACCAGGAACAGAATGTAATAGACACACACCTATACCAGGAGTGTACATAGAAATCATGGGACCCCATATCAAACACACTTAATCAGCAACCTTCATTCCCGTCATTCCCGTAAAGAAATATTTGGCATAATAGGCAGATCATGGTGCATATGTGGTACTCTGGCACCCGTTCTACTACTGCTAAATGAGACCAATGTTGTGTGGCAGTAGATTTGTTCCAGAGGGTCAGAATTAGTTTGGGCACTGTGAGTTAGGAGATGTAATACATTGCATTGTATAGCGACGATTCATAAAGGTGCTTTGCAGCCATCTACTGGCCATAGAAACGGATGGGAGGAGCCTCCCAGCTCAGGACTCTTACACTTCCTAAAGAAACTACCAGTTCTGGGTTGTTCAAGCTGCCTGAGGAAGCAGGTACTACTCCTCCCAGCATAGTTTCTATGCCAGTCCATGCTGGGGGACATTTTTCTCCACATAGTCTTTCCACACTTTAGTTTGTTTCCACAGTGAGCCAATCTGTGATTGTCCCTCCATCAGTGTAATATTTCTTGGCTGAACATAGCACTTCCTCTAATAGCAAGTGAAGAGAACTCTGCTCCAGCCTCCCTGAGAGGCCATAACCTCCCTTGTCTCATGAGGAGAGAATCATTACTTCCATATGCACAATATACTGTGAACTTTACATTTAAGAGAGAGACTGTACCTCGTTACCTGCTTGTCTGGCTGATTGAGATTGCACAAACACCACGGGGGCTCCAAAACCTGCACCCAAATCAAGCGCTACAGGAGTGCCCCAGGGAGGTTCTGTACCATCTACAAGTGTCACCTCCCACTATTGACAATTGTTGTGGACATGAGGGAACTATTGAGGGGTCCAACGACCCATTTCAGCTACCGTGATATCATTATCTGCTGCCAGTGGGACTATATGCCCCAGCTGGCCCTTCTGCAACATCTGGTGCCTTCACAGTGGCCCACCACAATTTTTGGCGTCATGAACAGGATTCATCTGTGTGCCTATAGCCGAGACTCTGTCCGATTGTGAGCAGTCACCTCAGCATCTACATCATAAGTGAACCCAACGACAACAGCCAAGCTGGTGCTAGCAGCCCTTCTGTGCCCATCGCGTGCAACATGCCATTCTCTGTCCCATTTTATCCTGGGGCATCCTGGTTGTCATGCTACAAGAGGGAGCCACATACCTTCAGGGACTTCTGTGACAAGTTGCTGGCTAGCATTCTGTTTTACCCCCTCTCTCCAGAACAGCAAGTGCAGATCCTGCTGGGTCAGCTTGAGGGTGCGGCTTCCAGGGAAGTTCGATCCTGGCCCCCATCAGAGTAGAAAACACCTGAGCAAATCCTTGCGAAACTGAAGGATGTCTTTGAAGTTACATCCATCTCTGAGGTCAAGATGAGATTCTTTGCAAGATGGCAACAGCCAGGTGAGACCCCCCAGGACTATACTACATCCCTCCAAGAGGCTTTCTCTGCTGTTCTACAGGTTGACCCTCATGAAAGTGTGCCTCCCCCCCTGATAGACCGCTTCATAGAGGGAGTGGATTCTGTGAGGAATCCACCCGTGGGGCCCATATCCACGCTGACCGTAGTCAGGTGGATGGACCAGGTCACAGTTAGGGGACAGGCCCCAGTCTAGTGGAGAAACTGAGGACTCGGCTAACTAACCCGAGGCTGCTGTATCTGCAAGTGCTACAGACAAATCTGCACACATTAGCTGAAAAGGCAGCCATATAGGCTCAAGGGGACTAGAAAACGTCGCCCAACAGTAACCGAGGCTGCTGGCTTGGGACACTGTGTGGCAGGCACAGGGCAGGAGAGGCGGGAGCCAGAGCAGAGAGACGGCCAGGAAAGGAACATCTGAAGGATGTTCTGACACGGTGTACCCCAATTTACCTGAGAGCTGTCTGGACCACAGACCCTGAGGACACAGCACCCCAGCTGGGAATTGTAACATCAGAACTGTGAGTAAAGCCTGTGAAGACTGCACACTGCTGTGTCCTCCAATTTATTTACTGCATCACTTGCCCTGCACTACAACAATCATCATCATCTCTTACACATATAGCTGCCCTCGGGCCCAGCTCTACCTGTGGAGAGCTGTAACAACTCTGCTGCATCACCAACAGCCCCAGCGGACTCTGAAGCAGCGTCGGCTAACACCTTTATTGCCGAATACCATGGGTGGCGTCACAAATCATCTCTTATAAACTTTGTCTCCTTAATTATCATTTTTTCCTTTGGACGCCCAGGGCCACGGACCGGGTCACTGCTGCCGTGACACATCCCCTTAAGAGCCGGCACAGTACCGAGTAACCCCACGGCCCTGGCGGGCGCTCCATTGGCATTTGCACACTCAGATTTATCAGATTAATAGGTGTTCTTTTTCTAGTTAATATAACAGGTCAAGGACTCTGTCTGGTTTGCAAAGCCAAGAAATCCTCAGCTTCATTAACCCCATTTACATGTAACAGTATTATAGTTATTACAAAGAATGTTGTTTAAGTTCATGTTTGCCTACTACTGCATTTTTTTCTAGGTATGGACATTTACAGTGGGGAAAAAAAAAAGTATTTAATCAGCCACCAATTGTGCAAGTTCTCCCACTTAAAAAGATGAGAGAGGCCTGTAATTAACATCATAGGTAGACCACAATTATGAGAGTCAAAATGAGAAAACAAATCCCTAATTTTGTCATTTGTGCAAGACTTCATGCTCCAAGTGAACGCCAAGGACGGTTTTTCTTAAGAGGGGAGTTTGTGGTATCCCGCTACCCGTTCTACTGCTGCTGAATGAGACAGTTGTCATGTAGCAGTAGATTTGTGCCAGTGTGTCAGGATTAGTTTGGGCTCTGTGACTTAGGGAATATAATTTATTGCAATCCAACACACAGGCTCTCCATGCATGTGTTGTGACTGTCACACAGCAGCGACACATGCAGCTGCAGAGCCGAATAGCTGATCAGCAGGAGCACTTCATGTATTAAAGTTCCCACTGTAGCTTATTCGTTAAGCACTATAGCTTGCTGAATAAGCAGGGACCCGAACATATTTGCTCACCTCTAGTTATGAATTCCTCCCCCTTTTGGGGTCAGCTGCCATGTGTCTGAGGTCTGTCCTTCAGAAGCACCTGGCATCCATCTGGAGCCAAATCTAACCACACCATCAGGGGCTCTAGGGAAGAGTCAGGTGTTTGCCTAGTCACACCTCTCCAGGCTCTCCTTGATCAACAATACAGTGGTTCCACTACCACGTACATTACATCTGTCCAAATGACCACAATAAGCTACACACTCCATAGAGGTGGCCTTTATGAAAATACACCTCATATCATCACATTTAACCTTATAACTGCCCTGTGGCCTAGCTCTACCTGTGGTTAGCTGTAACATCTCTGCTGCATCACCAACGACCCCAGTGGACCTGAATTGCAGCGTCGGCCATTTTATTGCCAAACACCACTGGCGTCACTAACTTATTCCCCTATAAACTTTTCCCCCTCATTTTTATTGCACGCCAAGGGCTACGGACCGGGTCACGGCCCCGTGACTTCTCCAAAGAACTCTCCGACCCAGACCGAGTACCCCACGTACTCGGTCGGAGCGTCGTAGAGGAGCTAGGATGTTTCTATAACTCCCAGAGTTTCTTGCTCTCTGTGAAGTAATTTACAACAAGTATGCAGCCACCAGGTCCTTCACCACATAGTCCCACCAACATCTAGATTGAAGAAACGTGCAAATAAAATCTACTATTTGGAGGGCTGTCTCTGTTTGTTGATAAAACTAGATGGCCCTATTCCTTTAATTGGTAGCATAGTGTCTCTATAACAGTAAAGGTACTGTCACACTAGACGAGATCGCTAGCGATATCACTTAAACGACACCGATTTTATGACACAGCAGCGACATCGCCAGCGATGTCGCTGTGTGTGACATGTAGCAGCGATGTGGCCCCTGCTGAGATGTCGCTGATCGTGCACGAACGTTCTGGGCCGTATTTTGATCGTTGGCGTCCCGCTGGTGAGCCTGAATCGCTGAGTTTGACACCCTTTATGAACGACTAGCGACCTCGTTGGCGATTCATATGTCAGCGGCGCAGGCGGTACTAGGTTTTCTTTAGTAACGCCACTCAGCTCCGATTACTCCAACGTTCTAGTCCGGGGCAAATGCCATAGCGGCACAGACTGGATCGCAGTAGCTGCAAAGCAGAAGGCTAGCAGGACGCAGTATGGAACGATGCTGGAAATTTGTATGAACCACTTGCGCTCGAGAACAATGTGCAGGGAGCGCTAATACGTCGTCTTTTATGACGCGGTAGTCCAATCACAAAGCGAGAGCTGGGACATATGACATACAGTGACCACCAATCTGTGCTGAGGGGCGTGGAAAAGGTTGCGCTCAATCACGCCTATCGAGGTCGGGATCTTTAACAATACATGCTGTGTGACAGGTCCCAACGACCGCCGAGGTCGTTTTACAGATCGCTGATGCTGATGTGTCGTTTATGAGATCTTCCTGTTTGGAAGCTAACTAGCGACCATATAGCGATGTACAAACGATCTCTGCCAGGTCGTGTCCTTGTCGAGATCGCTGGTGCGATCGCTTAGTGTGAAAGTACCTTAAGACTTGTGTATATTGCAGGATGCTGTCACTCAGGGCAGACATGGTTCTTTTTGTAATCTGGTCATTGTGTGTAGATCTGCAGGAGGCTTCCAATGTCTTTCAAAAAAAACCCACCAAATTTAAAGGCTACCTGAGACTATCACTTTTGCTGTGCCATTTGCATCTAGGGCTCATGGCCTTCTTTTCATCTATTAACTTCATGTATGCAATTTATTTCAATCACAACAGATAAAACTTCAACTGTATATATGGAAAAAAAAACAGCCCTTAGGCCATGTTCATATGTTCAGTATATGGTCAGTATTTTACGTCAGTATTTGTAAGCCAAAACCAGGAGAGGAACAATCAGAGGAAAAGTATAATAGAAACACGTCACCACTTCTGCATTCATCACCCACTCCTGGTTTTGGCTTACAAATACTGAGGGAAAATACTAACCAAATACTGAATGTGTGAACGTGGCTTAAGGTACTGCCACACTAAACAATCCCGCTAGCGATCACGATAACGACGCATACTAATGCGATCGCTAGCGGGATTGTTTTCTATATCGCTAAGTGCGGCCACATTTAGCGATATAGTTAACGACGCTATCGCCGTTAGCAATCTTCTTAACGACTTTAGCGGTACAAAAAGTACCGCTAAATCGCTAAGAAAAGGTGCCACACAGCGATATATACTTACCCAGCGGGAGCGCCGACGAGAAAATAGGGTCCGGAACGATTCCAACGACGAGCGAGATCACAGCAGGATCTCAGCAGGAAGCTCGTCGCTGACAGATGCCGCACACAACAACATCGCTAACGGGATCGCTAAATAGTGACGTTTTTTAGCGATCCCGTTAGCGATATTGTTCAGTGTGGCATACCCTTTAGTAATCTACCCACCGGTTGCAATCTTCTGCTCCTCCCTACCTTGCTCCAGTTTTAATCCGTCAACTTGTGGCCGCAGCTTCCAACTGACAGGAAATCAGTGGTAACGGGCAGTCAAAAGCTCAGTGCAAGTCTATGAGATCCTGAATCACACAGCAAACACTGAAGCAATTCGGCAGGAGACCAGCTGGAGCAGAGTAGAAGATGGCAGGAGGCGAGTATAATACTATTGGTAAACAACATGCATTTGTTATACCACTCTATTGGTGAAATAAGGCCGGGATCACACATGCGAGGAAGACGGCCAAGTATCGCATGTTAATACCCGGCACTGCTGCCGGCCTCGGGAGTGGAGTGTGCGGCCCCATAGCAATACATGGAGCCGCACGCTCCGATTCCGAGGCTGACAGCAGTGCCGGGTATTAATATGCGAGACTCGGCTGTATTCCTCGTATGTGTGATCCTTGCCTAAAGCAAAAAATGGAGTGGCAATTTAAAGCCATTGCCTAAGAGATAAAAAAACATTTTTTCAAAACATAGTAGATTTCAGGGTAAAAAGGCAAAGATTACTCATGATTTAATCTCCCAATGCTCCACTGCCCCAATGCCACCACTCTGTTGGCCCCCACTAGTCTCTGCAGCTGATCTTGTGCCCTCTATCTGTGGAAATTCAGCAGCCAATTACTGGCCATTAGTCACATGGGTAGAAGGGATGTGACTAGCTGCATGGATAGCTGCATGTATAGCTTCAAAGGTTAGTCTGCTATTACAGATCAAAGAGCATTGTGGTGGGCTTCTGACACTGACATTTAGTGCCCTCTGCAGCCTTCCCTTGCCCCACCTGATGCGTCCTGTCACATGCGATATGATTACTCACTGTCACATAATATTCATCTGTAAATTCTGTCTATTTAAGTACAGTTTGTATGTGTATATTATATATATATATATATATATATATATATATATGCACATACATTCACACATGTATATATACACACACTAATTTTGAAGAGTTGCGCTCTTCTCACACACCTTCATACATATGTCTACAGTGCTTATCGATTATTCTGTCTCCGTCCATTATGTTAGGCTACTGTGCCATCCAAATATTGCACTCTATATAGAGATGACATATGAAATACAGAGCATCGACTTCCACCACAATCCAGGTAGATGACATATACCTCCTTCAGCTGCCTTGACCTTGTTGTCATTCCCTTCAAGTATTTCTGACACGGGTAGAAAATGATTTCTTATCAAAAGTCTTATTTGAAGTAGATAGAAAAGGCGATATGGATTTTTGTTACTTATGATGTGATTGTATTCCATTCTAAAACTGAAAACTAGAATAAGGTCAAGAGAATAAGAGCATTCAGAAAGACTCCAAAAAAATCTATGGTGTACTTCACTGTTACTGTATGGCTGAAAGGAGATCCGTATTTATAACTATTCAGCCAAAGTCACAACCAGGAACAGAATGTAATAGACACACACCTATACCAGGAGTGTACATAGAAATCATGGGACCCCATATCAAACACACTTAATCAGCAACCTTCATTCCCGTCATTCCCGTAAAGAAATATTTGGCATAATAGGCAGATCATGGTGCATATGTGGTACTCTGGCACCCGTTCTACTACTGCTAAATGAGACCAATGTTGTGTGGCAGTAGATTTGTTCCAGAGGGTCAGAATTAGTTTGGGCACTGTGAGTTAGGAGATGTAATACATTGCATTGTATAGCGACGATTCATAAAGGTGCTTTGCAGCCATCTACTGGCCATAGAAACGGATGGGAGGAGCCTCCCAGCTCAGGACTCTTACACTTCCTAAAGAAACTACCAGTTCGGGGTTGTTCAAGCTGCCTGAGGAAGCAGGTACTACTCCTCCCAGCATAGTTTCTATGCCAGTCCATGCTGGGGGGACATTTTTCTCCACATAGTCTTTCCACACTTTAGTTTGTTTCCACAGTGAGCCAATCTGTGATTGTCCCTCCATCAGTGTAATATTTCTTGGCTGAACATAGCACTTCCTCTAATAGCAAGTGAAGAGAACTCTGCTCCAGCCTCCCTGAGAGGCCATAACCTCCCTTGTCTCATGAGGAGAGAATCATTACTTCCATATGCACAATATACTGTGAACTTTACATTTAAGAGAGAGACTGTACCTCGTTACCTGCTTGTCTGGCTGATTGAGATTGCACAAACACCACGGGGGCTCCAAAACCTGCACCCAGAATCAAGCGCTACAGGAGTGCCCCAGGGAGGTTCTGTACCATCTACAAGTGTCACCTCCCACTATTGACAATTGTTGTGGACATGAGGGAACTATTGAGGGGTCCAACGACCCATTTCAGCTACCGTGATATCATTATCTGCTGCCAGTGGGACTATATGCCCCAGCTGGCCCTTCTGCAACATCTGGTGCCTTCACAGTGGCCCACCACAATTTTTGGCGTCATGAACAGGATTCATCTGTGTGCCTATAGCCGAGACTCTGTCCGATTGTGAGCAGTCACCTCAGCATCTACATCATAAGTGAACCCAACGACAACAGCCAAGCTGGTGCTAGCAGCCCTTCTGTGCCCATCGCGTGCAACATGCCATTCTCTGTCCCATTTTATCCTGGGGCATCCTGGTTGTCATGCTACAAGAGGGAGCCACATACCTTCAGGGACTTCTGTGACAAGTTGCTGGCTAGCATTCTGTTTTACCCCCTCTCTCCAGAACAGCAAGTGCAGATCCTGCTGGGTCAGCTTGAGGGTGCGGCTTCCAGGGAAGTTCGATCCTGGCCCCCATCAGAGTAGAAAACACCTGAGCAAATCCTTGCGAAACTGAAGGATGTCTTTGAAGTTACATCCATCTCTGAGGTCAAGATGAGATTCTTTGCAAGATGGCAACAGCCAGGTGAGACCCCCCAGGACTATACTACATCCCTCCAAGAGGCTTTCTCTGCTGTTCTACAGGTTGACCCTCATGAAAGTGTGCCTCCCCCCCTGATAGACCGCTTCATAGAGGGAGTGGATTCTGTGAGGAATCCACCCGTGGGGCCCATATCCACGCTGACCGTAGTCAGGTGGATGGACCAGGTCACAGTTAGGGGACAGGCCCCAGTCTAGTGGAGAAACTGAGGACTCGGCTAACTAACCCGAGGCTGCTGTATCTGCAAGTGCTACAGACAAATCTGCACACATTAGCTGAAAAGGCAGCCATATAGGCTCAAGGGGACTAGAAAACGTCGCCCAACAGTAACCGAGGCTGCTGGCTTGGGACACTGTGTGGCAGGCACAGGGCAGGAGAGGCGGGAGCCAGAGCAGAGAGACGGCCAGGAAAGGAACATCTGAAGGATGTTCTGACACGGTGTACCCCAATTTACCTGAGAGCTGTCTGGACCACAGACCCTGAGGACACAGCACCCCAGCTGGGAATTGTAACATCAGAACTGTGAGTAAAGCCTGTGAAGACTGCACACTGCTGTGTCCTCCAATTTATTTACTGCATCACTTGCCCTGCACTACAACAATCATCATCATCTCTTACACATATAGCTGCCCTCGGGCCTAGCTCTACCTGTGGAGAGCTGTAACAACTCTGCTGCATCACCAACAGCCCCAGCGGACTCTGAAGCAGCGTCGGCTAACACCTTTATTGCCGAATACCATGGGTGGCGTCACAAATCATCTCTTATAAACTTTGTCTCCTTAATTATAATTTTTTCCTTTGGACGCCCAGGGCCACGGACCGGGTCACTGCTGCCGTGACACATCCCCTTAAGAGCCGGCACAGTACCGAGTAACCCCACGGCCCTGGCGGGCGCTCCATTGGCATTTGCACACTCAGATTTATCAGATTAATAGGTGTTCTTTTTCTAGTTAATATAACAGGTCAAGGACTCTGTCTGGTTTGCAAAGCCAAGAAATCCTCAGCTTCATTAACCCCATTTACATGTAACAGTATTATAGTTATTACAAAGAATGTTGTTTAAGTTCATGTTTGCCTACTACTGCATTTTTTTCTAGGTATGGACATTTACAGTGGGGAAAAAAAAAAGTATTTAATCAGCCACCAATTGTGCAAGTTCTCCCACTTAAAAAGATGAGAGAGGCCTGTAATTAACATCATAGGTAGACCACAATTATGAGAGTCAAAATGAGAAAACAAATCCCTAATTTTGTCATTTGTGCAAGACTTCATGCTCCAAGTGAACGCCAAGGACGGTTTTTTTAAGAGGGGGAGTTTGTGGTATCCCGCTACCCGTTCTACTGCTGCTGAATGAGACAGTTGTCATGTAGCAGTAGATTTGTGCCAGTGTGTCAGGATTAGTTTGGGCTCTGTGACTTAGGGAATATAATTTATTGCAATCCAACACACAGGCTCTCCATGCATGTGTTGTGACTGTCACACAGCAGCGACACATGCAGCTGCAGAGCCGAATAGCTGATCAGCAGGAGCACTTCATGTATTAAAGTTCCCACTGTAGCTTATTCGTTAAGCACTATAGCTTGCCGAATAAGCAGGGACCCGAACATATTTGCTCACCTCTAGTTATGAATTCCTCCCCCTTTTGGGGTCAGCTGCCATGTGTCTGAGGTCTGTCCTGCAGAAGCACCTGGCATCCATCTGGAGCCAAATCTAACCACACCATCAGGGCTCTAGCGAAGAGTCAGGTGTTTGCCTAGTCACACCTCTCCAGGCTCTCCTTGATCAACAATACAGTGGTTCCACTACCACGTACATTACATCTGTCCAAATGACCACAATAAGCTACACACTCCATAGAGGTGGCCTTTATGAAAAAGGCTCAGATAAAAGCCTTTACTTAACACAAGAAATGTAAGGCTCATTTTGACCTTACCAAAATACATGTGGAAGACTCCCCAAATGTATGGAGAAAGGTGCTGTGGTCAGATGAGATCAAAATTGCACTTTTTGGACACCAAGGTAAATGCTATGTCTGATGCAAAACCAACACAGTTCATCACTCCAAAACATCATCCCCACAATGAAACATAGTGGTGGAAGCATCACGATGTGGAAATGTTTTTCTGCAGCAGGGACAAGGAAAATGGACTGGGTCGAGGGAAGATGGATGGTGCGAAGTATAGGGATATTCTTGAGCAAAACCTGTTTGTACATCAGTGATTTGAGACTGGGATGGAGGTTCACCTTTCAACAAGACAATGGCCCATAGCATACTGTTAAAGCAATACTCGAGTGGTTTAAGGGGAAATGTGTAAATGTTTTGAAAGCCCAGATCTTAATTAAATTGACAATCTGTGATTAGACTTGAAAATTACTATTCACCAGAGGAAACCATCTAACTTGAAGGAGCTGTTGCAATTTTGCCTTGAGGAATAGGTAAAAATTCCAGTGGCCAACTGTGGAAAGCTCATAGAGACTTATCCAAATTGACTTGCAGCTGCAGTTTCCTCAAAAGGAGGCTCTACAAAGTGCTGACTTTAGGGGGAATGAATAGTTATGCACACTGCCGTTTTCAGTTATTTTGTCTTATTTTTTGTTTGCTTCACAATAAAAAGAAAACCAAATGTTCACAGTTGTAGGCATTGTTCTTTACATGAACTTATGCAAACCCTCAAAAAGCCATGTTAAATTCCAGGTTGTCAGGTAGCAAAACACAAAAAAATGCCAAGGTAGGTAAATACTTTTGCAAGCCGCTGCACATTTCATTGATGCTATCATGAATTCACAGATGCACTGATTTTTATAGAAAGAGAAAATGCTCTCATCACTCCATGTCCTTGATAGATGAGCACTTTACAAACATGGCAATGATCCAAAACCCACATCTATGGCCACTGTTGCATTTCTGAAGAACAAGGTGAAAGCGGTTCAGTGGCCAAGGACTGTGCATTTTGCCCCATAAACTCTGTCCCATCTCTCCCTGGATTGTGCCTTATGTTTTCATGAACTTTGTCCCCGAGGGACTGTGAGACTGACACATAGGGGGCATTGTGCAAATAAAAGGCAATGTTGTTCATAAAGTGGGAATGGTGGAGAAGAACTACCCATTGTTCCAGCCGTGTAAGGACTGTATGGAATATGCCCTTGCCATAGGACCAATATTTGGGGAAGGGGGATGGATGGCCTTATGTTCCTACATGGCTGAAGATAATAGACTGTACTCATGGACTTATGAGCCATTTTTTTGTGGGATTAAGGGCCATTGTTTTTTAGAGTGACATCAGTTCTAACCGAGGGAACCGACCAAACTAAGTAATGCGCAGGAGAGTGATTCACGTGAAACTGGGTTTTAGGTGCTTGACCGTCGAGAATTTTTGGAACTTAAGTAATGTGCAGGAAGAGAAATTTGTGTATGCCCATGGACTGTTGGGGAGCTGTTTTTATGTTGGCCTATGGGCCTAAAGAATTAGAACTCTATATTTTAGGGTCAGTGCCAATCTGGTAATGGACACTATATACCTCTGGAGGAAGAGACCATTCATTTTATGTGGGTTTTATGTGTTCAGTGTTGTATTCTTGTCTTCTGGGTTTCGGAATGGTCGAGGATGACCATATTCAAGAGGGGAGGAATGTAAGAGTGGTGGAGTGTACTGTCACATTTCTGCTCCTGAAGACAACTATCATGCTGTGCTTTTTATTACAATGTGAATAGTATCATGGTTTTACATATTGTGAGGGGTTGACTCACTCAGCTGCTTTCCAAAGTAGACACGGGAACGCTTCTCATGGTGAAACACCTGCTGGTTTATTGTGGAACAGCAAAAACCATAGCAGGGTTCAGCAAAGTAAACAAAGCCTTTCTGGCATACTGGGAAAAAAATAATGTGTACCAAAGTCCAGTTGTCTCTCAGGCCCCCATGTGTCTTCAGCTCTACCTGTAGCCACCACTTTGGAGTCTTTCCTCTCCAAAAACAACACACAGACTGCCTCTCAAGGCCATCCATTTAAACCCAGACCATGTGACTGATTGCATGATTGTGATGTCACAGAGGTGCTGTTAGTACAAAGCTGTGCCGATGCTGCAGGTGGAGATATAGAGTGGATGGGAATGTGTCCAATCTAGGTGTCCACTAAAACCAGACCATGTATGAAACTTTAATTTAACCCTCACAACACATAGTGTGCTGGAGGAAAATATTCTGGTTTCACATCACTGACTCCATTATGCGCAATGACATATATCTCCCCTCATATACTGTGCCAGTGACCCTGTCACAATATGTTTTGTCATGTAAAGTATAAGATAGCTGAAATAGTACATAAGGTACAGTGTCATGTAAACATTTGGGCATCACTGGTCAAAATTACTGTTATTGTTAACAGTTACCGTATATACTCGAGTATAAGCTGACCCAAGTATAAGCCGAGGCCCCTAATTTTGCCACGGAAAACTGGGTAAGCTTATTGACTCGCGTACCGCCGTCCTGCTCTGTGCTCCCCCCGTCCTGCTCCGTGCTCCCCCATCCAGCTCTGTGCTCCCCCCTCCTGCTCCATCCTCCGTTGTGCTCCCCTTCCTGCTCCGTCCTCATCTGTGATCTCCCCTCCTGCTCCGTCCTCCTCTGTGCTGCCCCCTTCCTGCTCCATCCTCCTCTGTGCTCTCCATCCTCCCCCCGTCCTGCTCCGTGCTCCTCTGTGCCCTCCATCCTTCCCCGTCCTGCTCCGTGCTCCTCTGTGCTCTCCATCCTTCCCCGTCCTGCTCCGTCCTCCTCTGTGCTCTCCATTCTTCCCCGTCCTGCTCCGTGCTCCTCTGTGCCCTCCATCCTCCCCTGTCCTGCTCCGTGCTCCTCTGTGCCCTCCATCCTCCCCCCCGTCCTGCTCTGTGCTCATTGTCCTCCTCCATGCTCCCCCATCCTTCTCCATCATACTCACCCTCACCGTGCCATTTCTGAACGTCCTGGCAATACTCCGTTGTACCCGGCTTCCTGCAGCTCTCCTGTGCTGAGCGGTGACGTAACACCGCTCATTAAGGCCATGAATATGGAGGCAACGCCTATGGGAGTGGAGTCGCGTCCATATTCATGACCTTAATGAGCGGTATTATGTCACCGCTCAGCACAGGAGAGCTGCAGGAAGCAGGGTACAACGGAGGTTTGCCTGGACGTTCAGCGATGGCACGGGGAGGGTGAGTATGATGTCTCAGCCACCAGCTCCTGCCGCGGCACCTCCTCCCCCGCTGGTTTTTGCCCAATGACTCGTGTATAAGCCGAGGGGGCATTTTCAGCACAAAAAAAGGTGCTGAAAATCTCGGCTTATACACGAGTATATACAGTAAGCAAGTTGAACATAAAATAATCTCTAAAAGGCCTAAAGTTAAAGATGACACATTTCCTTTGTATTTTAGGCAAAAAATATATATATTCATCTTTTACAATTTAAATATTACAAAAAGGAAAATGGGCACTCTGCATGGTTAGCACCTAGTAGCAATCTGAAAATATCGCTGTTTGTAAATGATCTTTGCAGCCAGCCTAGAGTCTTTCATTTCTTGTTTGAGGGATTTTCACCCATTCTTCCTTGGAAAATTTTTCCAGTTCTGTGAAATTTATCAGAATATCATTTGTAGTCCCTTAACCCCCAAGGGTGGTTTGCATGTTAATGACCGGGCCAATTTTTGCAATTCTGACCACTGTCCCTTTATGAGGTTATAACTCTGGAACGCTTCAACGGATCTTGGCGATTCTGAGAATGTTTTCTTGTTACATATTGTACTTCATGTTAGGGGTAAAATTTCTTCGATATAACTTGCGTTTATTTATGAAAAACAAGGAAATATGGCGAAAATTTTGAAAATTTTGAAAACTTTCAAACTTTGAATTTTTATGCCCTTAAAACAGAGGAATATGTCACATAAAACAGTTACTAAATAACATTTTCCTCATGTCTACTTCACATCAGTACAATTTTGGAAACAATTTATTTTTTGTTAGGAAGTTATAAGGGTTAAAATTTGACCAGCGATTTCTCATTTTTCCAACAAATTGTACAAAACCATTTTTTAGGGACCACCTCACATTTGAATTCACTTTGAGGGGTCTATATGGCAGAAAATACCCAAAAGTGACACCATTCTAAAAATTGCACCCCTTAAGATACTCAAAACCACATTCAATAAGTTTATTAACCCTTCAGGTGCTTCACAGGAATTTTTAGAATGTGGAAGAAAAAAATGAACATTTAACTTTTTAGTCACAAAAATTATCTTTTACAAACAATTTCTTTATTTTTACAGGGATAAAATGAGAAAATTGACAGAAAAGAGTTGTTGTGCAAATTCTCCTGAGTACGCTGATACCCCATGTGTGTGGGAAAACCACTCACGCACGGCAGGGCTCGGAAGAGAATGAGCGCCGTTTAACTTTTTCAAACCAAAATTGGCTGGAATTCAGATCGGACGCCATGTCGCATTTGGAGAGCCCCTGATGTGCATAAACAGTGGAAAACCCCCAATTCTAACTCCAACCCTAACCCCAGCACACCCATAACCCTAACCCTAACACACCCCTAACCCTAATCCCAACCCTAACCATTAACCTAACCACAAACCTAACCCTAACACACCCCTAACCCTAATCCCAACCCTATCTCTAATCCCAACCCTAACCCTAATCCCAACCCTATCCCTAACCCCAACCCTAACACAAATCCCAACCCTAACACTAATCCCAAGCCTAACCGTAATCCAAACCCTAACCCCAACTCTAGCCCCCATCCTAACCCTAACTTTAGCCCCAACCTTAACCCTAACTTTAGCCCCAACCCTAACTTTAGCCCCAAGCCTAGCCCTAACCCTAATGGGAAAATGGAAATAAATACATTTTTTTATTTTATTATTTCTATCTAACTAAGGGGGTGATAAAGGGGGTTTGATTTACTGGTTTTTATAGCGGGTTTTTATGTTTGGCAGCTGTCACACACTAAAAGACGCTTTTTATTGCAAAAAATAGTTTTTGCATCACCATATTTTGAGAGCTATAATTTTTTCCATATTTTGGCCCACAGAGTTATGTGAGGTCTTGTTTCTTGCAGGACGAGTTGACGTTTTATTTGTTCCATTTTTGGGCACATGACATTTTTTTATCGCATTTTATTCCGATTTTTGAGAGGCAGAATGAACAAAAACCAGAAATTAATGAATTTCTTTTGGGGGGAGCGTCTACACCGTTCCACGTGAGATAAAATTGTTAACTTTTATTCTTCTGGTCAGTACAATTACAGCGATACCTCATTTATATCATTTTAATGTATTGGCGCTTTTATGCAATAAAAATTATTTTATAGAAAACATAATTATTTTTGCATCGCTTAATTCTGACAGCTATAACTTTTTTATTTGTTCGCTGATGGTGCTGTATGGCTGCTTATTTTTTGCGGGACAAGATGACGTTTTCAGCAGTATCAAGTTTATTTATATCTGTTTTTTTGATCGCGTGTTATTCCACTTTTGGCTCGGCGGTATGATGATAAAGCATTGTTTTTTGCCTTTTTTTTATGTTCACTAAAAGGGTTAACTAATGGGACAGTTTTATAGGGCGGGTCATTACAGACGCGGCGATACCAAATGTGTGTACTTTTATTGTTTAGATTTTTTTAAAATTAAAATATTTATTTATTTATTGCTGGAAGAAATATTGATTTTTTTATTATTATTTTTTATTATTTTTAAAAATATTTTGACAATTATTTAAAAAAAAAATTAAATTTAATTCTTAGTTTTACACTTTGTCCCACTATGGGACACTCATTTTGTGCAGGCTGATTGCTTCTATAGCATGCAGGTCTGCATGCTATAGAAGCTGTCAGCGCTGCAGCTCCTATAACACTGACATGAGAGACTTCCTGGTTATCACTGCGCATGACAGGAAGTCCCTCAGGCCTGGAAACCTGGATGTTGTCGCAATGACATCAGGTCTCCATGGCAGTGATTGGGACCCGCGGCAAGCAGCGGGTCTCCGATTCAAAAGCAGAGGGGCTATCAGCCCCTCTGCAGCCGCCGGAACACTGCGATCATGTTTGATCGCAAACTGCCAGGGGTTAAAGTGCTGGGAGCGGTCTGTGACCACTCCTGGCACTCAGTGCCGGGAGTCAGCTGTGAGAATCAGCTGACACCCGGCCGCGATCTACTATGACGTACTATCCCTTCCTTCTGAATTAAGTCCCAGGGCACATGGATGGGATAGTACGTCAGATGACAGAAAGGGGTTAATGATATTCTGATCAGGGGACTGTGAGAGCCATTGTAAAACCTTCAGTTTGTGCCTTTTGAGGTAGTCTATTGTGGATTTTGATATATGTTTAGGATCATTATCCATTTGTAGAAGTCATCCTCTTTTCAACTTCAGCTTTTTTACAGATGCTGCTATGTTTGCATCAAGAATTTGTTGAACTTACAATGAATCAATTTTTCCCTCTACCCATGAAATGTTCCTCATGCCATTGGCTGCAACACAAACCCTCAAGTATGATTGATCCAACCCCATGCTTAATGGGTGGCAAGATGTTCTTTTTCTAAAAATCTGTGCCCCTTTTTCTCCACACATACCTTTTGATCATTGTGGACACAGAGTTCCATTTTAACCTCATTGGTCCAGAGGATTTGTTTCCAAAATGCATCATGCTTGTTTAGATGTTCTTTTGCATACTTCTGATGATGAGTTTTATAGTGAAGATGCAGGAGAGTTTTTCTTCTGATGACTCTTCCATGAAGGCAATATTTTTGTAGGGTTCTCTATTCAGTAGAAAAATGTACCACAACTCCAGAGTCTGCTAAATCTTTCTGAAGGTCTTTGCAGTCAAGCTGGGGTCTGATTTTCCTCTCTAGCAATCCTATGAGTAGCTCTCTCTGAAATTTTGCTTGATCTTCCAAACTTTATCTTGTCCTCCACAGTTCCTCTTAACTGCCATTTCCTAATTATATTTCGAATGGGCAACTTAGCAAGGCATTTATATTTTCTTATAGCCTTCTCTTGCTTTGTGGGCCTTCACCATTTTCATTTTCAGAGTGCTAGGCAGCTGCTTAGAAGAACCCATTCCTGCAGTTTTTGGCACAAGGTTAGAGGAGGCTGAGTTTTTATAAAGTTTGGAAATTTGCATCAATTGTCCTTTTCCAACAACGATAGTGAACAAGCCATAACCTTAACAGGTTAATTGTCATGGGTTTACCTCGACAGAGATGAGCCAGAAGACCGCAGCGTCTGATTTTAATAACTTTTAGTTTTAAGCCTTTTCGAGATCATTTTACCTTCAACGTGCATAACTGTTCACAATAACAGTAATTTAGACCCGGGTGCATGAACTTTTACATTCTACTGCAGTGACCATAGTATAAGAGAGACTTTGGTAAGCAGTATAAATGTAATATGTTAATGTATACAAATGTAATGCACAATGCATGTAAAGGTATATCTGTCAACTACAGATGTAGGGACAGACATAAGTAAGGTTCGGTGGGAGGGCAAGACCCAGTAAAAAGGGACTGCTTCCTGATTAATGTTCAGATAGGGAAGTACAGTAACCAATATCAAGTTGAAGGGCAGCGAGCTGCTAGTGCCAGCAATAATCTATTGTTCGAGGCAGTAGAAGGCCTTCCTGGGATCCCTTGCGGATATTCCTGCAACAGCCGGAGCTTAAGGCTCGGTACAGGAACTACGAAGAGTGCCTTATCCTTTGGCATACAAGGGATGACGGACACAGAATCTTATGAATGGAAGGTAACGGATCCCTGGTGCACTGTGGGACTGGATGAGAAATCCCTGGAGCTCAATGTAGGGTTAGTCGGGTAGGAATGTATAGTAATGCTGAAAATGCACTATGTTAAGGAAACAAAAACTAAGACGTGTTTTGCCCAATGCTGAGTGTTACATTCTGATTAACCTGAACTGTCCAGTAAACTTCTTGTTAAAATGAACTGCTTGTCCACTAAATTACGTGCGGAGGCTCCTGAAGATGGAGGCCTGGAGAAAGCAGAGACCTGTGGCCTACAAGTAAGTGTGATGCACTCCACACTTGGTAGCACATTAGGACTGGGACATAGTTTTTCTGCAAAGTGCCAGGGCGTGCTGGAGAAGTAGGTCTCCTACGTCTACCGCCTTCAGTCACTTTACAAGGGCAGTGAACATTTCAATGCTGCTCTCTCAAGTTGCTCCTGGAGCTCCAGTCTTCTAAACACCCCTCTCCAGCATATGGAGGTCTTTGAGCAATAAGGGTCATTATGGTTTCTGACTCCAGAATGATTCAGTGTGTAACATTTATGCCGGCATCCCTGCATGGCCCTCCTCCTTCCTTCAAGCAGCGATGCCAACATACTCAATTCCCCGGCTTAGTGCACGGATGCCCGCATCTGTTCTTAAAGAGGCAGCACACACCTGCAAAAATGCCAATAGCTTGGAGGCATTTAAATATAAAAGGCACCTTCCCCATTAGGAAGATGCCTGAGCAATGTGGTTCATTAGTGTGTTAGTGTGCAACTAGTGAGTTGCCAGGTCCCTGTCCATTTAGCTTAACCCATGATTCTTGTGTGGCCAGGGCCCAAACCTGAAACCCTGGTCCTTATGTTGCCAGGGTTCAAACCTGAGATCTGGTACTTATGCGACCAGTTCCTGAACCTTCTCCTCTGGTCTATTTGTGGCCAGCACTTGAACCCGAACCCTTGGTCCTTGTGCGGCCAGCGCTTGAACCTACTCCCCTAGTACGTGTGGCCAATGTCTGAACCTGAACCCCTGGTCCTCATATGGCAAGTGCCTGAACCTGCTTACCTGCTCCACGTTTGGCCAGAGCTTGAACACAAACCCTGGTCCTTGTGCGGCGGAACCCTGAAGCCGCATTGGCAGTATGTGAATCTGAGACTGCTTTGGTAGTATCCGAACTTTTAGTACGAGAACTTTTTGGTGCCTGTTCCAGGACTCAAATCTACCCCTTTCTATGACTCCGTGTCAGTATCCATTCTGTGTGTGGGTCATGTGCGAGCATGACACAGTGATAAATTACACTGGCCCATATTGCAGTTCCTTTATACAGTATTTTCTTAAATGTATAGCTTTTTTTAAGGGAAAAACAAGATCTGAATCAAAGGAATGACCAGGGATTCCCAGGTAGGTAGACTTTCCTGATTATGCAGCCATGTCATTTTATGTTGCCGTTTTTGAGTCCGTTTTCTAGGCTGAAGCATTATCTATGCTTGGAATGAAGTTTGAAATAATTTTATGATGACATCTGATAATCCAGAATGTTTAGTAGATGAAGATAATGCTGAACTATAAAAGCTATTTGAATAATGAATCTTTGCTCACCATTTACGACGTCACCTTCCCTGTGGCTGATTTCCTATTATATGAATCACCCCTTCCTTAAAGGGAGTAACATGGAAAACTGTTTTCTGTTAAGTAATTTCTCTATCTCCTTAAGTAGGCCAGGGTCACCTACAAACTTACATAACTTATTTTATTAGGGTGAGATCCTGGGCTCTGAAAATGATTTTCAGCTGCAAAATTCTTTTACCAGTTAAATGATTATTTCCAACTGGGCAAGTTATCACCTACCCAAGATAAATCTAGTCTGACTAGAGTTGAGCGATACTTTCCGATATCCTAAAGTATCGGAATCGGAATGGTATCGCCGATACCATTAAAATATCGGCGATACCCGATACCGATACCGGAAGTCCCATGTAAGTCTATGGGAACAAAATATCGCAACTAAAAAAACCTCTTTCTTTCCTTGTAAACACTAAATATACACACATAGAATACATAATATATATATATATATACATGTCATTGTGACATATATATATACATATATGTATAGTTTATACACTTCTACATAGTAAAATATCCTCTGATTCAATTGCCGGGTAAAGCCGGCTTCTGTGAAAAGACAGAAGCACCCGACATGAAATGACACTTGGTGTACATAGGGTTAACCATGTCTTTTCATGTCGTTTGCTATCTGATTTGCACAAACAATTAAATCAGTCTATGTGTGCAAAATTTCACACCTGTAGGGGTTAATTAAAGGTGTAAATTCGTTGTAAAAAAAACGGACTTTTTTGCTACGAATTTACACCTTTAATTAACCCCTACAGGTGTGAAATTTTGCACACTTACACTCATGTAATTGTTTGTGCAAATCAGATATCAAACTACATGAAAAGACATGGTTAACCCTATGTACACCAAGTGTCATTTCAAATGACACTTGGTGTACATAGGGTTAACCATGTCTTTTCATGTCGTTTGCTATCTGATTTGCACAAACAATTAAATCAGTCTATGTGTGCAAAATTTCACACCTGTAGGGGTTAATTAAAGGTGTAAATTCGTTGTAAAAAAAACGGACTTTTTTGCTACGAATTTACACCTTTAATTAACCCCTACAGGTGTGAAATTTTGCACACTTACACTCATGTAATTGTTTGTGCAAATCAGATATCAAACTACATGAAAAGACATGGTTAACCCTATGTACACCAAGTGTCATTTCATGTCGGGTTCTGCATTTTCACAAAAGCCGGCAATTGAATTAGCGGCTATTATACTATGTAGAAGTGTATGAACTATAAATATAAATATATATATATATGTGTCACAAATTCAATGACATGTATATATATATATGAGGTGTAAAATTGCTGAAAAAAAATGCGTGGGCTCCCGCCCTATTTTCGCAACCAGACAGACAAAGCCAGTGAGTGGGGGCAGATAATAATAGCCCAGAGAGGGACCATTTTTTTTGGCCCCCCCCGGCTACTTAACATCTGCCCCCAGACACCCCAGAAAGGGCAAATCTCTAATTAGATTTGCCCTTTCTGGCACTTTGCCCGTCTATTCCCATTGCCCTGTAGCGGTGACGAATGGGTTAATAAGGGGTTAAAATGACCTTGCAATTGAAAGGTCACTTTAAGCCAGGTTAATAATTGAGAGCTGTCAATTAGACAACTATCAATTATTAATCCTATTGTATGAAAGAAAAATCAAACACACACACTTTAATAAAAAAGAAGTTTAATGAAATAATCACACAGTTTTTGACCATATTTTATTTACCTGCTAAAACCATTTCCTGTAATAAAAATAAAATAATAAAGCAAAATTATTCTTACCAATCCGATGCACAGTCAGGTCCCACGGTGTAATCCTTCAGAAAGGGTTAATGTTTACTGCAGGGACCGCAGCTAATGCTGCAGCCTCACAGTAAACCCCCAAATGAATGAGCTCCTCTCCTGGCTGACAGGAGAGGAAGTGGAAAGCTTAATTGATTGCTTTCCACTTTCACTTCAGGTCAGCCAGGGACACCATCAGTGACGTCAGAGGGAACTGATTAACAAAAATAGGGGTTCCCTTCGAAAAAAAAAATGGCGTGGGGTCCCCCCTATTTTTGTTAACCAGCCAGATGAAGCAGACCGCTGAGGCCTGGATTTTCAGGCTGTTAAGGAGCCAAGATCCATGGACCTTGCCAGCCTGATAATACCAGGCCACAGCAGTCTGCATATCTTGGCTGATTAACAAAAATAGGGGATCCCCTCGAAAAAAATTGGCGTGGGGTCCCCCCTATTTTTGTTAACCAGCCAGATGAAGCAGACCGCTGAGGCCTGGTTTTTCAGGCTGGTAAGGAGCCAAGATCCATGGACCTTGCCAGCCTGATAATACCAGGCCACAGCAGTCTGCATATCTTGGCTGATTAACAAAAATAGGGGATCCCCTCGAAAAAAATTGGCGTGGGGTCCCCCCTATTTTTGTTAACCAGCCAGATGAAGCAGACCGCTGAGGCCTGGTTTTTCAGGCTGGTAAGGATCCAATATCCATGGACCATGCAAGCCTGATAATACCAGGCCACAGCAGTCTGCTTAGCTTGGCTGGTTAACAAAAATAGGGGATCCCCTCGAAAAAAAAACGGCGTAGGGGTCCCCCTATTTTTGTTAACCAGCCAAGTAAAATGCAGACTGCTGCGGCCTGGTATTAAAAGACTGTCAAGGCCCATGGATTTTGGCCCTCAACAGCCTGATAATACCAGGCTACAGCAGCCCCACATTTGGCGCATCAAAAGATGTGCCAATTGTGGCACTTTACCTGGCTCTTCCCACTGCCCTGTAGCGGTGGCAAGTGGGGTAATAAGGGGTTAATGTCACCGTTGATTGCACGGTGACAATAAGCCCGGTTAATAATGGAGAGGCGTCAATAAGACACCGATCCATTATTAATCTCAAAGTTTTTAAATGTGTAAAAAAAAGACACAGCAAGAAAAAAGTCTTTTAATGAAATAAAAGAGACAACACAGTTTTCATTTTTTTTATTACTCTCTCATTCCTGCGACGCCATCGATCTCCTGTAAAAAAAGAAAAAAAACAAACCAACAGTATACCACCTGTCCGACGCAGTCCATAACGACAGTCCCACGACGATCCAGCTCTGCTACATCGCAATGACAGGCAGGGCCTGTCATTGCAACGCAGCACAGCTGATTACCTGCTTCCCCGGCGGTGACGTCATCGGACTGACTGCTTTACGGCCGGGATTACCCAGCAGTCACTGCAGTTATCGCGAGAAACTGCATGTGACCGCCGGGGAGAAGAGGATGGCGGCCATGAAGCAGTCCAGGCCGTGATCGCCGGAGATCTTCTGCCAGGTAAGTGCCGCTGACTCCTGACAGACCCGACAGACGGACACTGACAGTGACAGTGACATCCCGATTCCGGTATCCGATATGACGAAAATATCGGAACTCGGAATCGGAATTCCGATACAGCCAATATCGGCCAATACCCGATATTTGCAGTATCGGAATGCTCAACCCTAAGTCTGACTACTGTGACCCCTTCCAATTATGACAACTTGCCTAGATAGTAATAATCTATAATTACCTTATCCTGACTCAGTTTATCTCTTCTCTGCATCTTATTACTGTCTAAATTTTAGCGCCAACATAAAACAGCAGAGGGCGCCAATGTAGACAAATTCTGACATCAGTAAACGGGAATCCAGCGCTTGATGTAATGATACCTAAAGATGACTGGGGTGGTTGTGCATTAACAATACACTATCTATACTATTATTCTCATACAGTTTTTTTTTCGTATGGCAAGGAATGCTCTGGGAAAAACTGAGGCCCAGTGGGCTAGGAAGATGACTAATACTGCCACATCATATTAACAGTGCACCAGTCTCTCTCCTAAAGAAAAACAGGTTCATCAACATCTGCTATTAGGAAACACAATGTCAGGCCAAGTCTTATTTTTCGACACTTTTTTGAAGCCGTGCCCATTTTATGACAAAAGCTTCATGCTTTCCGATGTTTTTATAACTGAAAATCTTCTTTGCTGTGTTTGGTCTAGTCTCTCTTGATGTTAAACTACCACTCCCACCATGCCCAGACAGTCTTCTGACAGTTTGTCACTAATAGGGTATCCTGGGAGTTGTAGTTTCACCACAGCTGGAGAGCTGAAGGTTGCTAATCAAATGAAGCTTCTTTTGTCCAGTGCGATCAATTAGAAGAATAGTGATAACTGACTGATCAGTGTGATCCGCTCCAATCGGTAGAACGGGGAATTTTTTCCTCCGACAAGGATGTTTTATCCCTGTTAGGAAATGGTGTGGCATGTCAGATGGCCGACCACCTGACCAATCATTCTCTAAGGGGTTGCTGGAAAGATAGCCCCATAAATGGAGCTGCGGTTGACCGTACACATTGTTGCTCCATTCTAGCAGGGAAAAAAGTTCTGATATTCGTTGCATATCCCAGTGGTCAGAGCCCCACTAATCAACAAGTTATCACCGGACAATCCCTTTAAGTGATACCACAGCGTATGAGCCAGCCGCAGACATATAAACTTCAAATAAAAGGGCATCTCAAAGCTCATACTATTACCAATCATAAATTTATGGCATATCATTAAAGGGGTGATCCAGGCTGGGGCTACAAGTCTGTAGTGACTCTAAGTGACTGCAGACTTGTGAATGGTCACAGCATGCACGGTTGTCAGATTCTCCGGTGTCAGCAAAAAGAGCAGGTGGTCATGTGACCACAAGTAAGCAATTTGCATAATTCCAGCCACATTCTGACTACATGTGTCCAGCCTCACTCAATTCACTTGTAGTGAGGAAGACCACAAACGTCTAGTCTGCATGTGACCACATGTCTGCAAATTGCATACTTGCTGTGATGCGCCAGCACTGAAGAATCCTGACTGCGTGCACACTGTGTTCTGTGAGGATTCACAAGTCCGCAGTCCCATAGAGTGACTACAAATTTGTACTCCAAGCCTGGACTCGCCCTTTAGTGATGTCATCACATTATGAAATAGGAAAACTCCTAACAGAAAACAGACTTACCCCATATTGCCATGAATATAGCAAAGAACACTGTTCCTCCATTATCAAATAAGTGAGTGACCTGAGAATAGAAAAGCACAAACTGTCACTAGCACAATAATTCCCATCATCCTCAGTGGCCACATACATTTTTTGTACTGAAAATGTGACAGAAAATCTTAAATATGTCATATCATTTCCCGACGGTGACTTGTAAGTACAGTACGTTCCCTGCTGCACAGATTTCTACTTTATAATAATACACAGTTTGTACCAGTCAGACCTGAAAGAAACTAAAAGGTATAATTTGGTCTAAAAGTTTAACAGCTTTGCACAAAAGCAAATTCTATAGAACGGATCTCCCAAAATGATTAGTTCTGCACCCAAACAAATAATGTATAAAGTTACGTGTTGTCACCAATAATATTCCATGTCAGATTGCACTTGATTAAAGGTGTGGTCGGAATTTAATATTTTTTTAATCCTAAATGTCTGTGTCTGTTTAATGTAGTAATCTAATTGCTTTTCTAATTTACTTTTATTAAAAAGTCCCTATGGTTATCTTTCTACTTTTTTATCCATCTGCTTTTTTTTTTAATTGCTTTCTGTTTGATGTTTCATTTGAGAACCCCCAGGTGTCATCAGGGGGCATCTTTTCAATGCACAGTGACAGTGCACTCACTCGCTGATCTAATAAGATGAATGGGCAAGAGAGAGGACTGTCAGTGCGAATTGTAAGGCTGTGGTTCCACGGTCCGGAACCACAGCGCTTTGGACGGAGCGGAAATTCCGCTCCGTCTAAGCCCCGCCCCCTTTATGACGCGCGATCTTTCCGGAGGTGTTCAGGACACCTCCGGAACACCTCCGGAAAGAGCGCAGGGCTACATAGCCCTGTGTTAATTCTGTTGCGGCGACGCACCGTCGCCGCAATACGCGAGGACATGCTGCGGTCTAAAAAGACGCGCCGCATGTCCGTTTACGCAGGTTTGCCACCTGCGTATTGTTACGCATAGTGGAGACGGGATTTCTTGAAATCCCCTCCACTATGCTGTAACATCTGGACGCTGCGTGTTTGGCGCTGCGCCAGCGCACAGCGCCAAACACGCAGCGTATCCTGACCGTGGAAACTCACCCTTAGGAGAAAACCCAGTGTGATAACATCTTGGCGGTTGAATAGTATATCAATATAGAGGTTATTAGTAAAGGATCAGGGTCTGAAAAGCTTGAGAACACATTGATTTCCCTTGTTTTCCATCTACAAAATTTTGGGAGATATGGAGAAAACAAATAGAGCAGAACACATCTAGTGCTCCATTGTTAACCTGATTCCTGTGGATACACTTTGATTTTCATCTATAAGTATATTATCTGTAAGATAGATAAACTGGAGACAGGCTATAGGATTACTAAGCTGCTGGAGTATTGAAATAGCTGAAATGAGCCGTCCTCAATATCTGTAATCTGCTTTTCTGTGATCAAACCGCAGCTTGCTGCAAGCAAAGTTTATTGGTAACCCAATATCATTAATCATGAATCCAGTGCCCGTCTGCCTTACACAGAGTGGTACATATTACATTCTCCTATTCTAAAACAACAACCACCAATATGGATTTCAGTAGATTATCTGCCTTCAGGACTCATGAATAGGGCTGAGTTTTCACTAATTGCAACCAATAGTCAAAGTTACGGTACTTTAGCTGACAGATAAGGAATCTGCCACATCAAAGAGAGCCAGCTTTCCTTCTGATAATGTGCTTCTGTAGATAAATGATATAGTCTGTTATGTTTTCTGCCTCCTATTGCTATTAAAGACACATAAACTCTCAGCTGAGCCAAATTTACTTGTGCATGGTAGAGCTGTCGCCAGAATTAGTGTTCGGGTGAGCTAAGGTGTATAAGCACCTTAGTATGTCCATTGCATTCCCTAAGTTTAAAAGTAGCAAGCAGGGATATAACTTTAGGGGGAGCAAATGTTGCTGGTTAGTCTGCTCTTCAAAGTCTGGAGGCCAATAGGTTCCATTACTACATATGAGGAGAACATGATTCATAACAGATGTAAGGCAACTCTAGCTCCATCTTAAAAGTTTTTGGGATTCAGTTTGTATCCACGAGAACAATAATACAGAGGTGATTTCCAACAGTCTCCAAAAAGTTCTGGAGTGTTCAAATATTTATACCTTTCATGAATGCAGGTGTTCCGTGCATAAGCCTTTAATCACAGGGGGTACCAGAACTGTGGAAGACCACCTGCTGGTGCCGGTTCCTAAGACCACTTTTCCAACTTCCCTACACAACTATCGTCCAGTGGCCTTAACATCACATGCTATGAAGTCCTTGGAGAGAATAATACTCGCCTACTTGAGTCCGAGGGTGAGTTTTTTTACTGACCCCCTACAGTTTGAGTACCAGCAGAGATTGGGGGTGGATGATGCTGTAGTGTCTCAGAAACATACAATGCATTCGTTATTGGACAATGATGGAACTGCAGTGCGTGCTATGTTTTTTGACTTCTCAAGTGCTTTCAATACCTTACAGCCACCCTTACTACTTAATAAGTTGACTGATATGGCGGTAGATGAGGGGATGGTGAACTGGATAAGTGACTACCTGACAGACAGGCCGCAGTTTGTAAGGATGGAGGAGGTGGTATCTGGCAGTGTACGGAGCAGTGTTGGAGCCCCTCAGGGTACAGTGCTGTCACCCTTCCTATTCACATTGTATACAGCTGACTTTCAGTATAAATCTGATTTTTGTCACCTCCAAAAATTCTCAGATGACTCAGTGATTGTAGGGGGCATTGTGGGGGGCCGGGGGGAGGAGGAATATAGAAGCGTGGTTTCTGACTTTGTGGATTGGTGTCAGACTAACTGTCTAGAACTTAATGTGAAGAAAACCAAGGAGATAGTGGTGAGTTTTAGAAGGAAAAAGGAGGATTACTTACCAATCAATATTGCTGGCCAGGAGTTGAGATTGTCGAGAGCTACAAATATTTGGGGGTTCACCTTGACACTAAACTCGATTGGAGGTGTCATACTGAGAAGGTTCACAAGAAGGGAATGAGCAGACTGTACTTTCTTCAGAAGCTCAGGTCGTTCAATGTGTGCAGTAAAATGCTGGAGATGTTCTACCAGTCCGTTGTAGAAAGTGCCATCTTTTTTGCTATAATTTGCTGGGGCAGTAGTGTGCGAGTAGCTGACGCTAATAAACTCAACAAACTTATCAAGAAGGCAAGTGCAGCTGTTGGCCTCCATCTGGACTCTTTTGAGGAGGTATTGGAGGATAGAATTCAGAAGAAGTGTAGTGCTATAATGAAAAATAATACACACCCACTATACAAGCTGTTCTTGAAGATGAAGAGCACATTCAGCAGCCGTCTAATCCTACTAAGGTGCAAGAAGGAGAAATTCAGGAAATCGTTTTTACCTACTGCTATGGGGATGTATAATAATTTCCTAAGGGTGGTAGAAAATAATGACTGATGGCTGGTGTACTAATGTCAATTAACAGTGACTTATATACACCTGAACTACCCACTTTTATTTATTATGTAATGTTGGTATACCTGTGCAAGATTTGTGTCCTAATATTCTATGTACTGCTGTTTGTATTGCTGCTGTAATACTGTAATTTTCCCCGGGATCAATAAAGTGTATCGTATCGTATTGTATCGATGTTGGCACATCTTACATGACAGCAAATTTCTTATTATGCAGCTCTGTATTCTAAGACACCTCCTGTATTCACCCAGCTTAGTCACACCATCAGCAAGTCTTTGTTTCAGTGTTTTTTCTTGAGAATTATCACAACCTATGAGATTTGTCAGGCCTGAAGCCATTACAACCTTCCTCACTTTAACACAGTTAAAGGACTTGTTACAGTTTTTTATTACTTTGGAGTCAGAGCTCCAAGCTACCTCTCTGGTATCGAACACCAAAGAATGTAACTACTGTAGATGGTGTAAGATATGGAACTTGTTAATGCTCCAGCCTAATTTCAAAAGCATATAAATTATACATATTCATCGGTTACTGACCCAGAATAGTTATGTGTGTGCAAGGAGGAATAGATGCTGTGCATATCTCTTGAACAATCTGTGCTGAAATAATGAATTTTGTTGTTTTGCACATTCACTGTATTACATGTTTAGTAATCTGCATTGTCATGTGATGAAGTTGTCTTCTGACCAGTAACAAGTAGACAGTAGGGATAGACAGAGTTAATAGTTGGGACTAGCCCAGGATGGGAGGAGCTCACAGGGACACAGGGCATGACTTCCTGGTAGTGCGTGAAATAGATGTCAGTATCTAGCAGCACCAGACCTAAGGTCTGACAGTTGGCAGATCTGCATGTTATTGGACGTTTGTGTGGCAGGAGGGAGACTAAAGACCCAGATAGTAAGATTTTGAAGAGAGGAAAGAAACAGAGGGAAGCCGAATTGCAGACAGGAGGCCTAAACAAGTGAAAGTAAAGAAAGAAGACTGAGGCCCAAACCGGGACGTCCATGAGGATAGTGTGCAGTTTTAACTGAGAAGTAGGAGAAGGCAAAACTAAAGGGAAGCAAGAGGAAGAGAATACATATAGCACTATATCTACTTGTCGCTTGTCTATAGTATGGAAAGCCAAGTAGTCTCCATATTTGGACACATCCTCTCCTATGAAGAAATTAAAGGACGCATTGCTACAGGATGGAGTCTGACTCTTGCTGACTGGACTTTGGAAATGCTATTGAGGACTCGTACCAACATATCCCATCCTGTGGGGTCCTCATTAGTCAGCTGGGAACTGAGGGTAGCTGTGAGGGGCCGTAGCATTACACCTCAACCCATGCGGTCCCCATAAAAGATGACAAGCTCCCAAGATAATTTGCTGGGCTGTAGTGAGAACAGAGAGAGGAACATGGAGAGGCAGCATAGCATCGCATGTGATGGAAAAATATACAACTCTGTTTATTGTTAAGAAACATCCGTGAGGCATTGCACCTACTATCTGCTGTACATAGTTTTTACTACATTGTTTAGTAAAAACATATATATTTTTTAACTGTGGTCTCCTTCACTATTCCCGTAACATCTGGTCCTTGCCAGACGAATACAGCGGCACAATGCTGTCTGCAGGGGCTTATAGCTAAAGGAACATAAGTCCACTAACCCAGCCAGGACCCCATGTTTATGTAACGTGCGGGAGTGAAAGATGAGTGCCTCGTCCATGGCTACCTTCCTGTGCCACGTTACATGTGCACAAGAGCATAACTAACAGTGGTCTGTGAAAGGCCTTGCAAGGGAGCCTGCCATGTAAAATAACTCTATTGACCTGCATATATGGGGTTAATCTGCAGGTTAAGAGCATTCTGACACATGCGGAGCCAGCACCGAGAGCCTCTCTGCTGGGAGGAAATTAACTTCATTGCTGGTGACGCTGGCACGGTTTCAGTCACCGCTCAGCACTGAATGACAGCTGTCTCTAATGACGAGTGAGCTATCAGTGAGTGTACAGCCACCGCTTTCTGTACACAGGGTAGTGACTAAAAACATGGCGGCCCTCCCTAATGACTTGAAGCCGAACGCTGCCAAGAGGAATAAAGTTAATTTCCTCCCACTGCGAGGCTACCTTTAAGGCCGGCGTCACACTTGCGAGTGTGATGCGAGTAAGTCGCACGACTTTCTCGCATCAACACCCGGCACGGCCACCCGCTCTCAGACCCGAGTGTACGGCTGCATGTATTTCTATGCAGCCGCACACTTGGGTCCGAGAGCGGGCGTCCGTGCCGAGTGTTGATGCGAGAAAGTCGTGCGACTTACTTGCATCAAACTCGCAAGTGTGACGCCGGCCTAAGGCAATTTCCCACACTTAACTACATGAGCCACATTACAATTGTCTTTGGTTAACAAATTGCATTTGAAAAACAATTATCACTTTTTTATAGACATGCTCTCAATTTTTTTGGACCCCAGGACACAATCCTTATACAGTATTGTAACAGTAAATCCTCCACTGATGCACAATGATTATGCGAGATGTATCTACAGTATTGTTTATAGTTACCAAATGGATATGATCAACCATCAAAATCAAATCCAAGCATGAGGCCTCATTCAGACATCCATTTTTCATGTTTGAATCATATCACTACCAGTGATAGTTAGTGGACCATTCACATGTCATTAATTTTTGTGCATATCAAAAACTGACCGGCACATCCAAACATAGATCCAATGTGAACAGGTGCTAAAACATGGGAACATATGAATCCTCTCTCCAGACTAAAATCTACATCTCTGTGGAGGGGTAATGAACCTGTTATAATTAAAACGCCTGTGACCACCAGATGGAGTGCTCAGGCAGAAGGTAAATGAATACATATCAAAAACTGACCGACACATCCAAACATAGATCCAATGTGAACAGGTGCTAAAACCTAGAGTCACCAACTCATACACATTCAAGAATAAAAGGTAGCACACTGTAGTGCTATAACTTGCAGACACAAAAATATGAAAAATATGAAATAATATGGAAAATAAATTGCATCACTGCCTTAGAAATATGAAAAATTGAGAAGTCTTAGCGAACAGGTGCTAAAACCTAGAGTCACCAACTCATACACATTCAAGAATAAAAGGCAGCACACTGTAGCGCTATAACTTGCAGACACAAAAATATGAAAAATATTAAAAAATATAAAAAATAAATTGCATCACTGCCTTAGAAATATGAAAAATTGAGAAGTCTTAGCGCATAAAAAGGCCAATTTATGTGTACCTGATAGCCACGTTAAGGCTCTTCTCATATACCAGGTCCTAACTATGCCAATCCTCACTTAGAAAAGTCTGTCTGCATGGGAACATATGAATCCTCTCTCCAGACTAAAATCTACATCTCTGTGGAGTGGTAATGAACCTGTTATAATTAAAACGCCTGTGACCACCAGGTGGACTGCTCAGGCAGAAGGTAAATGAATACATATCAAAAACTGACCGGCACATCCAAACATAGATCCAATGTGAACAGGTGCTAAAACCTAGAGTCAAGAACTCATACACATTCAAGAATAAAAGGTAGCACACTGTAGCGCTATAACTTGCAGACACAAAAATATGAAAAATATGAAAAAATCTGAAAAATAAATTGCATCACTGCCTTAGAAATATGAAACATTGGATCTATATTTGGATGTGCCGGTCAGTTTTTGATATGTATTCATTTACCTTCTGCCTGAGCACTCCACCTGGTGGTCACAGGCGTTTTAATTATAACAGGTTCATTACCACTCCACAGAGATGTAGATTTTAGTCTGGAGTGATGCAATTTATTTTTCATATTTTTTCATATTTTTCATATTTTTGTGTCTACAAGTTATTGCGCTACAGTGTGCTACCTTTTATTCTTGAATTAATTTTTTGTGGACTGACCAGTCCTCAGCAAATCATGGAGTCATGCCTGATTTGATCTGAGGGTTGGATCAAAAATGGCAATGCAAGTCTATGGGTCCAATTTTCACAGTCTGCCATATAGGAGAAAGTGAAGAATTTTTTTTTCTATACATGAACAAGAAAAATGGATGATACTCAGACCAAACTCTGATAAAACTCTAAACAAACTGATCAAAGCCTGATCAAAATAATCTGTCTGTTTTTCTCGTAAATGAGGGCAAAATGGACGTCTGACTGAGGCTTTAATGAAAGGTGCAAGTGATAATCAAATAAGGTTACCTTTGCATATATGCAGCTCTCATTCAGCCTCTGGAGTGTGCAGTTTTTCTCACACATCGGACACATGATAGTTTCATTTGCTTCACAAATCTCTATACTATAGTGAAAAAGGAAGATAAAACATATAAATAATTATTTAGATAACATATATCCATGACTATGCATATGGAAAAACCCTTAAGAAAAGTCATCTCATTGCCACTAAATCCGTATACATGTGCAGTTCATCCACAGTAACCCATGCATGTCTGTACACTTTTATGCCAACGTGCTTAGCAGTGTACCATATTCAACAAGGCTGCAATCACCAACCTATGTGTTATGAATGTTTTAGAAATGAATTCTGAGCAGAAGCTCCCTCTGGTGGTTGCAAACAGTACTGAACCATTCAATGAGGATTGGCAATCAGGGATCACGGACTGGCTGGATATAAGGGAGGTTTCCCCCCATCATGGTTGCCGGTGATCAATTGTTCTTGTCTCAACGTTGTTTCCTGGTTCACTTGGAAGCTTGCTGAGTCTTGCCTCTTCTCCTGCTCTCAGATAAGATATTTTCTGCTTTTTTTTTTTGTGCTTGCCATTTGTATATTTTGCTGCATTTCTGTGAGGTTGGCCAGGTTCCCCTCCCGGGGGGCTTGGTCTCCTCTTGGTTCCTCTGGAGCCATTGTTGTTTGTTCTTTTGCCTTTTCCAGTTTTTTTTCTGTGGCTGCGGCTTAGTTTTGTTACACCAGAGAACTAACTTAGGTGGTAGAGGTCGTGTGATCTCAGGTTCTCAGGTGTTTTTGCAATTAGTAGCGTTGTGTTGTGAATGTGCTAGAAATGAATTCTGAGCAGAAGCTCCCTCTGGTGGTTACAAACAGTACTGAACTATTCAATGAAGATTGTGAAGATTGGCGATCAGGTGTTACTGACTGGTCTTATATAAGGGAGGTTCCCTCCCATCAGAGTTGCCGGTGATCAATTGTTCTGGTCTCAACTTTTGTTCCTGGTTCACTTTGAAGCTTGCTGTTTCGTGCCTGCATCTTCTGCTAACAGATAAGACATTTTCTTCTTTTAGTTTTTTGTGCTTGCTTTTTGCATTTTGTCCTGCACTTCTGTGGGGGTCTGCCAGGTCCCCTCCGGGGGCTTGTGCTCCTCTCAGTTTAGTTCAGCCAGTTGTTTGTTCATTTGCCTTTTCCAGTTTTTTCTCTGGCTGTGGCTTAGTTTTGTTACACCAGAGAACTAATTTAGGTGGTAGAGGTCGTGTGATCTCAGGTGTTTTTGCAATTAGTGTGTTGGTATTTTTTTAGTTTTTTTTGGATTGCACTAAGTGACCTTCCTATCCTTTTCTTTCTAGGAAGATTGGGCCCCAACGTTTGCTCATACTATTTTCTGTCTGTGTCTGTATTTCCTCTTGTCTAACCGCCATTACATGTTTGGGGGTTTCCTATGTTCTTTGGGGATCTGCTCCGGGGCAGATAGTTTTCCTCTTTCTATCTTTAGGTGAAGTTAGCTTCTCAGGCTGTGACGAGGCGTCTAGGACCAACGTAGGTACGCTCCACGGCTGCCTTTAGTTGTGGTGGTTAGTCAGGGTACTGCAATCCAATAGATTCCAACCTCTCTGGTGTATTGCCTTTTTTGCCTGCTCTCCTCAGCTACCAAAACATAACAGTATCAACAGTATCACCGGCCTAAAACTGATAATTATATGGTACTCACAGAAGGGAAAAATAGTGTGAAAGAAAGAAGATTGTCAGAGTTGTCAGAGATTTTTTTTTTTTTTTCCCTCTGTATCTCTGGGTGCTGAGGAGGATTTTTTTTTCTCTCAATGGAGTTTGCACAGTTGTCTGGCCGTGTGGATCAGCTTGCCACTGAAGTTCGGAGTATTGCTACCTATCTTGCAGGGTTGCCTGTTGTGGAACCTAGGATTCTCATGCCAGATTTGTTTTTAGGGGATCGAGCTAAATTTCTGAATTTCAAAAATAACTGTAAGTTGTTTTTTGCCTTAAAATCTAAGTCCTCAGGGAACGCAGCACAGCAGGTTCAAATTGTCATCTCTCTCCTGTGCGGCGATCCTCAGGATTGGGCTTTTTCCCTGACACCTGGGAACCCTGTTTTGAGTAATGTTGATGCATTTTTTCAGGCTCTGGGGATATTGTACGATGAGCCTAATGTCACTGATCAAGCTGAAAAAGCCTTGTTGGCATTAAATCAGGGGCTTGAGGACGCTGAGTTATACTGTCAGAGATTCCGAAGGTGGGCAGTCCTGACCAAATGGAATGACGATGCTTTGGCAGCCCTTTTTCGGAAGGGTCTGTCAGAGAATGTAAAGGATGTTATGGTGGGATTCCCTGTCCCCTCTGGTCTCAGTGATTCTATGTCATTAGCGATTCAAATTGACAGACGTTTGCGTGAGCGTAGAGGTATGCATGGAATAGTGTTGCCTTGTGAACCAGCTTCTGAACCCATGCAGTGTGATAGAGTGGCTTCTGGGGCACAGCATCATGAGTTTCGAAAACGCAATGGGTTATGTTTCTACTGTGGTGATGCCTCTCATGCTATTTCAGTCTGCCCTAAGCGGGGAAGACGTTTTGCACGTTCAGTTGTCTTGGGTAGTGTTCAGACTAAATTTTTGTTGACTGTTACCCTGATTTGCTCCCTGTCCACATTTTCTGCTCAGGATTTTGTTGATTCGGGAGCAGCTATTAACCTGATGGATTTTGATTTTGCTAAACGTTGTGGGTTTCCCTTGATACCCCTACGGAAGTCTATTCCCCTACTGGGGATCGATTCTACCCCTTTAGCTAAGAATAAACCCCAGTTCTCTACTCAGGTGATAATGAGGGTTGAACCTGATCATCAGGAGAGTTGCAAATTTTTGGTGCTGTATAATCTGCATGACATTATTGTACTGGGTTTCCCTTGGTTACAGTCTCATAATCCTGTTTTGGATTGGAAATCTGTGTCTGTAACCAGTTGGGGCTGCCAATGTGTTAATGCCAACACTCCTGTTTTTTCTGCCTCCCCCCAGGCTCAGGATGTTCCTGACTTTTTGACTGATTTTTCTGATGTGTTTAGCGAAAGTAAATTTGCATCCTTGCCCCCCCATAGGAGCTATGACTGCGGTATTGAAATAGTGCCTGGTAGTAAATTCCCTAAAGGTCGCCTTTTTAACTTGTCTGTACCGAACATGACGCTATGCGGTCTTATATCAAGGAGTCATTGGAGAAGGGTCATATTAGACCATCCTCTTCACCCTTGGGTGCCGGTTTTTTCTTTTTGGCCAAAAAGGATGGTTCATTAAGGCCGTGTATTGATTATCGTCTCTTGAACAATATCACTGTGAAATATCAATATCTGTTACCCTTGATTTCTGACCTGTTTTCCAGGGTGAAAAGTGCTACTTGGTTTACCAAGCTTGACCTCAGGGGGGCATATAACCTTATTCGCATTAAGCACGGGGATGAATGGAAGACGGCATTTAATACCCCAGAGGGCATTTTGAGTACCTAGTGATGCCCTTTGGGCTCACTAATGCTCATTCCATCTTCCAGTCCTTCATGAATGACATTTTCAGGGATTTTGTGGATAAATTTCTGATTGTTTATTTGGATGATATCTTGATTTTTTCCAATGATTGGGACTCTCATGTGAAACATGTTCGGACTGTGTTCCAGATTTTGAGAGAGAATGCTCTGTATGTGAAGGGATCAAAGTGTCTTTTTGGCGTACAGAGGATCTCATTTCTGGGATTCATTTTGTCCCCATCTGTTATTGAAATGGACCCGGTCAAGGTTCAGGCCATCTGTGATTGGGTCCAACCTACTTCATTAAAGGCTCTTCAGAGATTCTTGGGTTTTGCCAATTTTTATCGTAAATTTATTGGTAATTTCTCTGTTATTGTTAAACCATTGACTGATTTGACCAAGAAGGGTTCTGATGTGGTGAATTGGCCTCCTGAGGCAGTTTCTGCATTTCAGGAACTTAAGCAGAGATTCACTTCTGCTCCTGTTCTACGGCAGCCTGATGTTTCTCTGCCATTTCAGGTGGAGGTTGATGCCTCTGAAATTGGGGCAGGTGCCGTTTAGTCCCAAAGAGATCCAGAGACCTCTAAAAGTAACCCTTGTGCCCTTTTCTCTAGAAAATTTTCTCCAACTGAACGTAATTATGACGTGGGTAAGCGGGAGTTATTGGCCATGAAGTGGGCTTTTGAAGAGTGGAGACATTGGCTGGAGGGAGCCAAACATCAGGTGGTGGTCCTCACGGACCATAAGAATCTGGTTTATCTGGAATCAGCCAAGCGACTTAATCCTAGACAGGCCAGGTGGGCCTTGTTTTTCACACGTTTTAATTTTGTGGTTTCCTTTCTTCCCGGCACTAAGAATATTAAGGCTGATGCCCTCTCGAGGAGTTTCCTTGCGGACTCTCCTGAGTTATCTGATCCTGCTGTTATTTTGAAAGAGGGTGTAGTTCTTTCCGCCATCTCGCCCAATTTGAGACTGGCTCTGGAGGGGTGTCAGGAGGATAAACCCGAGCGCTGCCCTGTTGGGAAATTGTTTGTCCCAGACCAGTGGAAGAAGAGTGTGATGTCTGAGATTCATTGTTCCGCGTTGGCCGGTCATCCTGGAATTTTTGGTACCAGAGACTTGGTGAGTCGGTCATTTTGGTGGCCTACTTTGTCTCGTGACGTCAGGGAGTTTGTGCAGTCCTGTGGGACTTGCTCTCGCTCCAAGACTTGCTCTCGCTCTAATGGTTTGTTGATGCCATTGCCTGTGACTAACAGACCATGGACCCATATCTCTATGGATTTTATTTCCGACCTCCCTTTTTCTCAGAGAATGACCGTTATCTGGGTGATTTGTGATAGGTTTTCCAAGATGATACATCTTGTGCCATTACCTAAGTTGCCTTCCTCCTCCGAATTGGTGCCTTTGTTCCTTCAGCACGTGGTTCGGTTACACGGCATTCCTGAGAACATTGTGTCTGACAGAGGAGTCCAATTTGTTTCCAGATTTTGGAGGACTTTTTGTTCTAAACTTGGTGTTCAATTGTCTTTTCTCCTCTGCTTTTCATCCTCAGACCAATGGACAAACTGAGAGAACAAACCAGACATTGGAGACTTATCTGAGATGCTTTGTGTCTGCTGATCAAGATGACTTGGTCTCTTTTTTGCCTTTGGCTGAGTTTGCTCTTAATAATAGGACAAGCTCTACCACTTTGATGTCTCCATTTTTCTGCAATTTTGTGTTTCGCCCTCGATTTTCTTCGGGACAGACGGAGGCTTCTGTCTGTCCGGGTGTTGACTCTGTTGTGGAGCGTATGCAGCAGATTTGGGACCAGGTAGTGGAGAGGTTGTCCCTCTCTCAGGAGAAGGCCCAGCGGTTTGCCAACCGGCATAGGACTGATGGTCCTCGGTTTAAAGTGGGGGACTTGGTCTGGTTGTCCTCAAGAAATATCCCTATGAGAGTTGCATCTCCTAAGTTTAAGCCTAGGTTTATTGGACCTTATAAGATCATGGAGATTCTTAATCCTGTTTCCTTTCGTTTACTTCTTCCAGGGACATTTAAGATCCATAACGTTTTCCACAAGTCCTTATTGAAGAGGTTTGTTGAGCCAGTGGTTCCTATGGCTGCGCCCCCTGACCCTGTTTTGTTGAGGGCAATCTGGAGTATGTGGTTGAGAAAATATTGGATTCTCGTTTTTCTAGACGGAAACTCCAGTATTTGGTTAAGTGGAGAGGTTATGGTCAGGAGGACAATTCTTGGGTGTTTGCTTTGGACATCCATGCTAGGAGACTGATCCGTGCGTATCACAGAGCTCATCCTGACCGACCTGGTTGCACAAATGAGGGATCGGTGACCCCTCCTCAAGGGGGGGGTACTGTTATGAATGTTTTAGAAATGAATTCTGAGCAGAAGCTCCCTCTGATGGTTGCAGACAGTACTGAACCATTCAATGAGGATTGGCAATCAGGGATCACGGACTGGCTGGATATAAGGGAGGTTTCCTCCCATCATGGTTGCCGGTGATCAATTGTTCTTGTCTCAACGTTGTTTCCTGGTTCACTTGGAAGTTTGCTGAGTCTTGCCTCTTCTCCTGCTCTCAGATAAGATATTTTCTGTTTTTTGTATTTGTGCTTGCCATTTGTATATTTCGCTGCATTTCTGTGAGGTTGGCCAGGTTCCCCTCCCCGGGGGGCTTGGTCTCCTCTTGGTTCTTCTGGAGCCATTGTTGTTTGTTCTTTTGCCTTTTCCAGTTTTTTTTCTGTGGCTGCGGCTTAGTTTTGTTACACACAGAGAACTAATTTAGGTGGTAGAGGTCATGTGATCTCAGGTGTTTTTGCAATTAGTAGCGTTGGCTTTTTTTAGGGTTTTTTTTGGATTGCAGTAAGTATCCTTCCTATCCTTTTCTGTCTAAGTCAGATTGGGCCCCAGCGTTTGCTCATACTATTTTCTGTCTGTGTCTGTATTTCCTCTTGTCTAACCGCCATTACATGTTTGGGGGCTTCCTATGTTCTTTGGGGATCTGCTCCGTCGCAGATAGCTTTCCTCTTTCTATCTTTAGGTGTAGTTAGCCTCTCAGGCTGTGACGAGGCGTCTAGGACCAACGTAGGAACGCTCCACGGCTGCCTTTAGTTGTGGTGGTTAGTCAGGGTACTGCAATCCAGTAGATTCCAACCTCTCTGGTGTATTGCCGTTTTTGCCTGCTCTCCTCAGCTACCAAAACATAACACCTATGACCTCGTAGTTACTTCTGCATTTTAATCTTCATTATAAACAGAAACAACGACTCCGTGTCAGATCCATTACCCCATGCACCTCTGGGTTTTGCTGCAATGTGTAATGTGAAAAATGGTGCTGCATGCAATGTAATTCTTGCCATCTATAACATCAAAATCCTCCGATTGAGATTCGAGATGAAGGTTGCAATGCAGATATGAACATGGCCTTGGTACACTGCGGTTCCTCTTTGGCAATGGTGTACGTATAGATCAAGCAAAGGTTACCTTGACTCCGCTAATACAGAACCGGGATATTGCAGCACAAAAAAGTCCAATTTGATGCCTACCTTGACATTGGTCAAAGGGTTGCAGTGTTAAGTCTTAATCCTACTAAGGCAGATTTCACAATATCTGTGAAACATGGAAACGTACTCAGATCAGAACTGCAAAGTCTCCCGGCATGGTTTTTATTGATACTATTTTGAGGCAGATTTGTTTTTTTGATCGCCTGTTATTGCATTTTATTGCACTGCTGTAGCAACCGATCGGATTAATTTATTTGATATTTTGCTAATGGGCAGCTCTTATGACGCTCTTCCGGGTTACACGAGTTAAATACTTAATCAGGATTCGTGTACCAGGAAAGATGTGGGCTCCGCACTGAAGCCTACATTAAATGTAGGGAGACAACCTTAAATGTGCCTATACGTCCAAGGCTGTAAAGGGGATAATTTGAACTCAATCAGACTCCTCCCTGATGATCTTGCATGATGGATAAATATTTGTCTGTTTTTCTCAGCATTGAGGACACCATTATTTCTGACCAAATTCCCAATGCCATTTGCTGATATTCAGCCACAAACTTGCAATGAACCTCCACCATGCTCCACTGTTGCTGTAGACACTCATTGTGCTACTCATCAGCAAACCAACTGCTTTATGCTGTAGTCAAATATTTCACATTCTGACTCATCAGTCCAGAGCATGTGCTGACAGTTGTCTGCAACTCAGTTCATATGGTTTTAAGCACAGTTGAGTCACTTGGCCTTGTTTTCATGTTAAATGTATGGTTTTTGGCCACAATTCATTCATGAAGACCACTTCTGACCAGACTTTTCTGATGGATGTACCTGGATCCCATTGGTTGCTGCCTGTTCTGAGCTGATAGCACTGCTCGACATCTTCCGATTTAGAAGGTAAGTAAGCATGATGTGTCTTACATCTGATACATTACGTTTCCATGGCTGGACTCTGCTTCAGTAGTCTTCAACGTTGCCCATTTCTTAGTGTCCTCAATGCCTCAATGATGAGAAATATGGGCAGATTATCTATCATGCAATACAATTAGGGAGATATCTGATTGACTTCAAATTTATTTTGCAGCTGTACAAAAACCTCAAACATACATCGAATGCCATTAAGAACTATCTTTAGAGAAAAGAAGAACAAGGAGTCCTGGAAACGATGATGTGGTATCCACAGAGCCTAGATCTCAACATCGAGTCAGTGCGGGATTTCATAAACACAAGAATTAGCGCAAGCCTACATCCACAGAAGATCTGTGGTTAGTTCTCCATGATGTTTTTTGACAACTTCCTTGCCGAGTTCAGAATCTGAGTGCAAATGTACCTAGAAGAATTGATGATGTTTTGAAAGCACATCAAATATTAATTAGATTTAGATTTCACTGTTGCTCACTCATTTTGAATTTTGGTAATTGATAAAAATAGACTGATGACACTTCTATTTCATAAAGCATTATTACTTTGTAGCATTTTTTCCATAAATGCCTAAAACTTTTGCACAGCACTGTACATCCTCTGTACTCATTCCCGGTTGATATGAAATAGCGCAGTTGTATTGTCTTCGATAAACGAATTGTGTTCAGTAGCATGGAGTACATACTATTTAGAATAAATTATGTTTTACCAATAGGTCGTGCCATAACATTGGTAGTAAACACTGCCATGCATCCCTTCTTTTGATAGCTCAGATTATAAACCCTCTTAACAGGTATTAGCTCTGTGATTACTGTGGCATTTCAAGGCACAATGAATATTGAACTTTATTTCATGGATCATGGCACGCAGCAAGTGACTGAGCCAGAGGCAGAAATCCCTGGCAGGCCTCACCTTACTTGGCTGGAGTCCATGGTAAATAATCCATAGAGAAAGACAAACAATCCAACAAGAGCTGCCGGAATAAGCATCCCCGTATACCAGCCCAACCATGCAAAGTACAAGCCGATCTTCTCACCAAAGTACCTCCTGCAAAATCAGAAAAACATGAAATCAAGTTATAGTGAACAATTCTACATATTATATAAAATTTGAGAGTCCTCAGCGGTTGACACCTTTTAATGGCAAAATGAAAAGAAGGTAACAAATTACAAGCTTTTGAGACTACTCAGGTCTCTTCATCAGGCATAGACTAATACAACATCTGAAGAATCACATATTTATACAACACACAGCACAGAAACAATGCAATAGATAAGACAAGTGACATAAAGCAAAACTATCAGTATGGACGAGAGAGAAGCAGTTGTGCAATAAATATTGAAACAGTTCATAGATTAAGGAGTGTGAAAGTTTTATTGTCCTGTGATTGAGGTCTGGTCCATGGTTATGGCGCCAAGAAAAGGTCTGAAGAGAACATTCCTTGGTTTGTGGGCATCACAACCATGGACAATATTTCTTACCATAATTTCAGTTAGCCATTAAAAGGTATCAACCAATGAGGACTCTCAAATTTTAATATTTTTCTATCTACTGGGTAACACGGTACAAAGATATGCATTTTTCCTGTACATATTATGTAATCCATTCCCATACACATGTTTGCATCTGGTCCAAGTATCACAGAGCACATACTTCTCCATCATATAGTGACCATAATCACTGTGCTCTTTTAGAAACTGGAAGTAAATAATGAATTAATAGAATCATTTTTAATATATTTTTTTTTTGTAAATAGGTAATGACACACTATTCAGCACTTCATTAGTGAGACTAAAGAACAGCTGAAAAGTTATTCACTCTTGAGGACTTAGCATTGTCTTCTGTCTTCAGCATTTTTGACAATTCCAATTTGATAATGAGCAGATCATCAAGCAGAGATCCCAACAATCAGTTGTTATCCATGGGTAAACCAGACAGTGAACATTCAGCTTCCCCGAGAACCACCATAGGAGAAATTAAGTATTACATGATGTCCATTCAAATTAATTGCCTGTCTGTATAATGAAGATCACCAAGACTGAGCGCTTCTGCCTAGGTAGACTGCACAGCCTCTCCGCTCAGTGATTGGATGCAGCAGTAATATGAACTGTAGTTGTGATGACAGTACTGCTTTATGTACACAAAGACTTGAATAGTGCGCGAAAATTCAGTGATGGACCAGAGAGGGTGAGTGTCATTAGTTTGTTGTTTTAGACAGTATATAGGCATTTAGGTACATAAAAGTTTATTGAGGAAAACCCTTTTAATTATATTTATGAATGTATAGAAACTACGATAAAAGTTTGTTGATTTGCTTTCTTAATTTGTCATACTCATTATTAGGTATTTTTTTCTGAATATTTTGAAGACAATTTATTTTTCCAATTCATGTATGCAATGTTGGATTGGTATTTTTTTTTACCCGCTCATGTAGGTTATTCGAAAAGCCTATTATCCATATATTCAGAAATGGTGTAGTCATCATGTCAATTAGTTAAATAGTATACGGGAGGTTTTATTGCAAGTGGCTAACATGAAAAAACCCCATTATTAAGTGATAAAAGTAATAACCTTTAGTGAAAAATCAATTAAAAAGGGACAAACAACGTTAAGTAAAACACAACATACAAGAAAGTGCACACTACATGTGGCGCCCCTGAGGGTCCAGTCGCCACAGAGGTACTGCACCTCACCCAGAGGTGTGGTATCCCACTCTCAGGTAAGGAGGGAGCACTACCCAGGACTCTAACACTCGCACCCAACACACACTAGTTCGGTCAAGGCACCTGGGCGCACCCTTAGTGAGGAGGGCCTCATCTCAGGCTGAGTAGGAAAGGGTGTTGGGGTGTGGGGGGAAGGTTGGAAGAAGGGGAGGAGCTTAGTGAGCAGGAAGAACAGAGCAGTTGGTCTGAGGAGACCGAAGAAGTGCAGTAGAGAAGCTGCAGAGAGAGAATTGTGAGGGGAGTCTGAAGGAAGCTCCAGGGAGGACAAAAGGGGTCCTAGGGACACAGGAAGTGCCGAAACCACCCGTGGGGCCCGTATCCAAAAGTGGAGGGACCAGGTTGCAGTAGGGGACCGGCCCCCAAGACTAGTGGAGGACTGCAAGACTCAGCTACCAAGCCAGAGGCAGGGGCATCTGTAGGTGCCCAGGCACATCCACAATTATTCGCCGAAAAGGCAGCCATATAGGAGCAAGGGGACTCAGAAGACATCACCCGACAAGGTCCGCGGCTGCTGGTTTTGGACACTGTTTGTGAAGGTGCTGGGCAGGAGGGCAGAAGCCAGCGCAGTGAGATGGCCAGGAGGAGTACACACTGAGGGCAGTCCTGGAAAGGTGCAGCCCAATCTACCTTTGAGTTTGCTGGACCCCTCACTTGGAGGACATGGCACTAAGCAGGCATCTGCGGACAAGTGAACTGTGAGTAAAGCGTTGGAAATTGCACCCTGCTGTGTCCTCTGAGTCATTCCCGCATCGCCCACCCTGCACCGTAACAATCACCATGATCATTACCATCATCACCTTTACCATGCTAACTGCCCTGGGACACAGCTCTACCTGTGGAGAGCTTAACCATCTCTGCTGCTCTATCATCCCAGAGGATCTGCATTGCAACGTCGGTCCCCTGACCGAACACCATGGGTGGTGTCACGAACATTTAAAGCATTATATTACAAACTTTATTTACCCTTTTCATCATCCCCTTTTATTGGACACCCAGGGCCACGGACTGGGTCACTGCTGCCGTGACACTGCCCCTTTAAAAAGCGGCCCGGTAATGAGTACCCCACGGTCCTGGCGGGTGCTCCACTACGTCCACCCTATAGAAAGTCTGTGACCTGTACACCTACAGTACCTACCTGCGGAGGTTGGCACCCTATAAAAGAATCTGTACAAGAATAGCTTCACTACTCAACCCTACTGTCCTGGAATCACCTAATGATAAGTGACGGATAAACAACTTTCATACCAACAAGGGACCAGAAGACAGTATTTGATATTAAAGGGACAGTCAGAAAAAAGGAAAATTGGTGTCTATAAGGTCAGTGGAAAAGGTGACTCGCCATGCCTGATAATAAAAAATGATCTGTTTATTTAGGAAATTATGATGAACAACTCCTCTGAACTGTACCTGCGCTGGACCCTGCCTGTACAGCGTAGGTTGGCACCCTACTGGTCAGCGGGTATGGCACCCCCGCTCCATAGCGGCTATCCGAGAGAAGCTCTGATAAACTTCAATACCAGGGGTCAGTATTAGAGTTGAGCGAAACAGGTCGATCAGATTCAAAAGTCGCCGACTTTCGCCAAAGTCGGGTTTCGTTGGCCGAAACACGACCATAGCGTGAGATCGGCCATGCGGTCATTGAAACGAGCGTCAAAGTCGAGTTTACCAGATTGCTTTCAGGCACCTTTTTTCAGCCAATGAGCAAGGATGCACACTGTGGGCAACAAGATGACATGAGCAGCGTCCACCACCATCTTAGAGAAGGGCATTGCAGTGATTGGCTTGCTTTGTGAGGCGTCACAGTGGCTATAAAAGCCCTGACCGCCGACCGCCATTTTACTTCTGCTGATCTTAACAGTAGGGAGAGGTTGCTTGCTGTTTATCAGTAGGGAGAGAGTTAAGGCTGGGTCTCACATAGCGATACACCAGCGATCCTGACAACGATCAGGATCGCTGGTGTATCTCTACATGATCGCTGCTGAGCTGCCACACAGGCAGCTCAGGGCAGCGATCAGCACAGGGACACTGCGGGTAACATTGCTTAGTTACCCGCAGTGTACCTGCGCGGTGCCTGGAAACCCGACGTGTACCTTGGTTACCAGCTCCCTGCATCAGGGCGCTGGTATCCAAGGTACACAGCGGGTTTCCAGGCACAGCCCCGCGCCTGGCAACCCGCTGTGTACCTTGGTTACCAGTGGATCGCTGGTCTCCCGCCTGTCACACGCAGCGATGCGTGCCTGTCAGCGGGAGACCAGCGATCAAAAAAATGTCCTGACATTTCTGACACGACCAGCGATTCACAGCAGGGGCCTGATCGCTGGTACATGTCAGAAATAGCGAGATCGCTGCTGAGATCGCTGTTTAGCAGCGATCTCGGTAGCGATCTCGCTATGTGAGACGGGCCCTTTAGGCAGGAAAAAAAAGTGATTCTCTGCTTGTGCTGATAGCGATTGTGCAGTACAGTTAGTGTGCAGTGATAGGGGAGGATTTTCTTGTGTGCAGCAGCGCTGGTTATTAGGCTGCCTTCTAGCTGTATTGCTGTGTGTACACTGCTGTGCAGACTGCTTTTTACACAGCACTGATACTTTTATTCTTTTTTTTTTGCACAGTTACTGAGCGTTCATTTTTTTCCCACACCGTATAGAGCTGTACGCTCCTCACACACTACCGTGTACCGGCTGGTATCATGGACAAATACATGCTGACTATCTGTGTGTGACTCCGGAAATATATACGGAGATTTAAAATTTCCCCTACACTGTATACAGCTTTTTGCTTCTGATACAGTACCCTTTTTCTGCTTTTTGTATTCTGGTCAAATCCATACTAAGTGAGCGTCTGTCTGTGACTCTGGAAATATATACAGAGATTTAAAATTACCCCAACATGGTATATAGCTGAACGCTACTGATACACTACCAAATATCTGCTGGTATTTTGGGTACATTTTCCCAAACATGAGGAAGTATGGTGGAAGAGGATGTGGGCGGGGGGGGCTAGCTGTTATTCCCCATTGACTTGCATTGGGGTCGGGTTTTGTTTTTTTGTCGACCTCCGACTTTTGCCTCGAGCTAGTTGGCCGATCTCGTTCGACTCGACTTTTGCGAAAGTCGGGTGGTCCGAAACTCGACTAGACCCGAAAAATGGCAAAGTCGCTCATCTCTAGTCAGTATTAATAATAAGTGGAGACAGAAGGTAGATAAGTGCTAAACATACTGTAGCTATATACTCATATTGATATATTGATGTTCAAACCCTATCCACCAAGAGGGTATCAGATAAAAGATGATAGCAAAGAAACTGCCAGAGGGGGGTACTTATCATTCAGATATCATTCTTATCATTCTGAATGATAAATACCCCCCTCTAGCAGTTTCTTTGCTATCATCTTTTATCTGATACCCTCTTGGTGGATAGGGTTTGAATATCATTATATCAATATGAGTATATAGCTATGTTTAGCACTTATCTACCCTCAGTCTCCACTTATTATTAATACTGACCCCTGGTATTGAAGTTTATCAGGGCTTCCCAGTGATAGCCACCATAGAGCGGGGGTGCCATACCCGCTGACCAGTAAGGTGCCAACCTCTTCTGTACAGGCAGGGTCCAGCGCAGGTACAATTCAGAGGAGTTGTTCAGCATAATTTCCTAATTGAACAGATCATTTTTTATTATCAGGCATGGCGAGTCACCTTTTCCACTGACCTTATATACACCTATTTTCCTTTTTTCTGACTGTCCCTATAATATGAAATACTGTCTTCCTGTCCCTTTTTGGTATGAAAGTTGTTTATCCGTCACTTATCATTAGGTGATTCCAGGACAGTAGGGTCAGTCATCGTTGAGCGGGGGTGCCATTCTCATACAGATTTTTTTATATGATGCCAACCTCTGCAGGTAGGTAGGTGTACAGGTCAGGGACTATCTATAGGGTGGACGTAGTGTGCACTTTCTTGTATGGTGTGTGTTACTTAAATTGTCTGTCCCTTCTTGATTGATTTTTTATTAAAGGTTATTACTTTTATCAGTTATTATTGATTTTTTTTTTCATTTTAGCTACTATTGTCAATAAGGTCTATCATGACTCAACCACTAAAGGGACTCTGTCAGCACAGAATGACTGTTCAAACCAAGAACTGGCACACGGCGCACCTTTAGCATGGCCAAACATTTAAGTGCACCTTCCCAGCCCCCTTTTTTTTTACATCTATCTCTGCCCTTTTATTGCTTTGTAATGCTAGAGGTGTAAATAAAATTAGGTGGGCGGAGATAAAGGGAAACAAACAGGTGGGAAGGTGTACTTAAATGTCGGGCCCCGCCATGATGCAACGATTGCAGTCCTTTTAAAAAACAGCATATACTAATAGCCATTGATTGGTTACTTTAAATATAGTTGACTTCTGTAGCCCTTTGGTTAGTAGTGTATTTTCTCTTAATGTACTTCATTTCTTCATAATTTTCTTTTGGATATCCAAGTAACAACATATGTTGATGACCTTTTGATACTGCATTTAGGAATATCCTTCCTTATCCATTTTATCCATTTTCCATTAGAGACCCATATGGGCCAACTGTTTGAGGAAAGCAATATGGTGTAGCTACAGATCAAACTTTTAAAGAGCCGAAAAAGGGGACATAATTTTAGGAACCTGTAAAGTTTATCCTTGTAGGGGCATCATACAATAATTAATAATTAATCCCATTAGGGTTAGAATTGATATTTGTGTGCAAACTAGATCCAATTTATTAAATGATTTGTTTTACAACAGGCCCATGCAGTGATATTGTACATACACCGTGCAACTGTAACACAACATTGACAAACCTGATTAAATCCAGTGGCTGATACTTATACCACATTCCCCAGCGAGCCCACCGTTCATACAAAAGGTGCCTGTGATTCTGGGCCCCATGGGTTTTGATTGGGTGCCTGCTCTTGTAACTCCCCTAGAAACATAATAAAAAGTAACTTTTGATTACACTATTTTTACATATCCTATGTTGAATAATATTACAAGTAATTTTTTGATATTTTGGTAATAGGCAAAAATAATTTAGTGATCTTCCCTTAAAAAATCTCAATTCTCTTGTATAATCTGTCTTCAGTGAATACAAATTTGAATACAGATTTTTACATTAATGAGATAGAAGATGACATATGTTATTCAGAAAGGGGGTTGAGCCATAGACAGAGCTCCTCCTTCTTCCTTTCACATAGAATCTTATCAGCACCAACTGGCATCTCCTATCTCAGTGATGTCACATTCTGTGTTCACTGAATACAGATTTGACCAGTGAGAATTAAAAATTTTGAAAATGAAATATCAGTTCAGACAGGAAAAGAAGCAGATCTCTTTGATACGATAGATTCTATAGTTGCTTATTCTCATGTGTATTATTGATTTATAAAATAAAAATTAAAACGACTGTTACTCTTTAATGAACTCCTAAACACTCTTAAATATCAGAGATATTTGCAATGATTTGATACAGTTTACAGAAAAATCACTTCAGTTAAAAAAATATGACATATTAGTTTCTCTGTTATTGTTATGGAAAGAATTGTCATTCCTTACCTTTCCTCTTGGCTCAAGATATTCCAAGATTAATGGCAAAAGATGACCCATTTATATAAAACATGCAGACAGGAAGCCAAAAGACACAATTCATTATTGCATTTGAGCTTTTTTTCTATTTTTTGTGTTTTTCAATTGTTTTTGTATGCACCTTATTCTTCCTTCAACCTCTTCCCGACCTATGACGCATATGTAGGCTTCATGAAAATCTGTGCCTTCCCGACCTGTGACGCCTACGTAGGCGTCATGGTATAAATCGCTTTCCTGCAGGTTGGGTGACCCGGGTTTGTGCTTCACCCCATCGGGGTGGCTTTGCCCCCCTGCTGCTACGATCGCTCTGATTGGCTGTTGAAAGTGAAAACAGCCAATCAGAGCGATTGTAATATTTCTCCCATGAAACTTGGTGAAATATTACAATCCAGCCATGGTCGATGCTGCAATACCATCGGCCATGGTTGGAGACACTAATCTGACCCCCGACACAGACTGACGGCGGCGATCTGCCGCCCCCATCACCACCTGCTTCCCTTCTACTTCCCTCCGCTCTCCCGTGCCTTTCGATCACACCCCCTCACCTCCCCCGGAATCTTACGACTCCCGGTGTCCTTCTTCGTTCCTGCATGGGCGCCGCCATCTTCCAAAATGGCGAGTGCATGTTCAGTGCACCTGCCGAATCTGCCGGCCCGCAGATTCATTCATTCATTCATTCATTCATTCATTCATTCATTCATTCAGGGACATTGTGATCACTGTGATAAAACCTATCACACTGATCAAAATAATAAAAATAGTAAATAACCCCCCCTTTATCACCTTTATAGGTAGGGACAAATAATAACAAAGAAAATATTTTTATTTTTATTTTTCTATTAGGGTTAGGTTAGCGTTAGAATTAGGGTTAAGGTTAGAATTAGGGTTAGAACTAGGGTTAGAATTAGAATTAGGGCTAGAATTAGGGTTAGGGTTAAAATTAGGTTAGGGTTAGAATTAGGGTTAGTGTTGGAATTAGGGTTAAGATTAGGGCTAGGGGTGTGTTGAGGTTAGGGTTGGGATTAGGGTTAGGGTTGAAATTAGGGTTAGGGTTGGAATTAGGGATAGGGTTGGGATTAGGGTTAGGGATATGTTGGGGTTAGGGTTGGGATTAGGGTTAGGCTTGTGGTTAGGGTTATGGTTAGTGTTGGGATTAGGGTTAGGGGTGTGTTCGGGTTAGGGTTATGGTTAGGGTTGGGATTAGGGTGTGTTGAGGTTAGGGTTGGAGTTAGAATTGGGGGATTTCCACTGTTTAGGCACATCAGCGGGTCTCCAAACGCAACATGGTACCACCACTAATTCCAGCCAATTTTGCGTTCAAAAAGTCAAACAGTGCTCCCTCCCTTCCAAGCCCCGACGTGTGCCCAAACAGTGGTTTACCCCAACATATTGGGTATCAGCGTTCTCAGGAATAATTGCACAACGACATTGGGCATCTAATTTCTCCTGTTACCCTTGGGAAAATAAAAAATTGGGGGCTAAAAAATGATTTTTGTGGAAAAAAAATGATTTTTTTATTTTCACTGATCTGCGTTATAAACTTCTGTGAAGCACTTGGGGGTTCAAAGTGCTCACCAAACAGCTAGATAAGTTCCTTGGGGGGTCTAGTTTCCAAAATGGGGTCAGTTGTGGGGGTTTCTACTGTTTAGGCACATCAGGGACTCTTCAAATGCGACATGGCGTCCAGCCAATTCTGCGTTGAAAAAGTCAAACAGCGCTCCTTCCCTTCCAAGCTTTGCCATGCACCCAAACAGTGGTTTACCCCCAAATATGGGGTATCAGCGTACTCAGGACAAATTGCATAATAACTTCTGGAGTTTTGTTACCCTTGGGAAAATAAAAATTGGAGTGAAAAGATCATTTTTGAGGAAAAATATGATTTTTTAATTTTACGGCTCTACGTTATAAACTTGTGTGAAGCACTTGTGGGTTCAAAGTGCTCACCACAGATCTAGATAAGTTCCTTAGGAGGTCTAGTTTCTAAAATGGGGTCACTTGTAGGGGGTTTACACTGTTTAGTTACATCAGGGGCTCTTCAAATGCAACATGGCATCCAACCTCGATTCCAGCCAATTTTTTTTTTAAAAAGTCAAATGGCACTACTTCCCTTTCGAGCTCTGCCGTGCGCCAAACAGTGGCTCCCCCCCACATATGGGGTATCAGCTTACTCAGGACAAATTGGACAACAACTTTATCTATCCATTTTCTCCTTTTACCCTCGTAAAATAAAAAAAATGTTTGTAAAAGATCATTTTTGTGACTAAAAGTTAAATGTTAATTTTTTCCTTCAGCTCCTGTGAAGCACCTGAAGGGTTAATAAACTTCTTGAATGTGGTTTTGATCAGCTTGAGGGTTGCAGTTTTTAGAATGGTGTCACTTTTGGGTATTTTCAGCCATATAAACCCCTTAAACTGACTTCAAATGTGAGGTGGTCCCTAAAAAAATGGTTTTGTAAATTTTGTTGTAAAAATGAGAAATCGTTGGTCAACTTTTAACCCTTATAACTTCCTAACAAAAAAAAAAAATTGTTTCCAAAATTGTGCTGATGTAAAGTAGACATGTGGAAAATGTTATTTATTAACCATTTTGTGTTACATAATTCTCTGGTTTAACAGAATAAAAATTCAAAATTTGAAAATGTCAAAATTTTCCAAATTTTTGCCAAATTTCCGATTTTTTCACAAATAAACGCCAAAATTATTGACCTATATTTACCACTATATTGAAGCCCAATATGTCACAAAAAATAATATTTTCAGAATCGCTAGGATCTGTTGAAGCGTTCCTGAGTTATTACCTCATAAATGGACACTGGTCAGAATTGCAAAATATGGCCAGGTCATTAAGGTCAAAATAGGCTGGGTCATGAAGGGGTTAATTTGCACATTTTTAAAAGTATATTTTATATGCATTTAAATTGCATTTGCATTGGCGGGGTTTGGGATTTCCAGATGTTTTTGGCTGTTTCATCAAAAACGATTTTCAAGAAAATTGCAAAATATTTTTGTATAAAGCTGGGTTCACATTACGTTAATGGCAATGCCCTGACCACATCCGTTACATAGCGGCACTAACGCTATGTAACGGATGCATTAGCGCACCCATAGACTGCCATTATGTAGCGCATTGCTAACGCATGTCATAATCGGCATGCGTTAGCGATGTGCTATCATTCTGTGATGGACCCTCGGACGCGGTCTGCAGAGTTCTGGGGTCCGTCACTGCTAGCAAAGATGGAACATCTGCGCTAGCGTGATCGCATAACACGATCTTTTAAAAGTTACTTGTGTTAGCGAAGTCCGTTTAACGCATGCGTTGAGCGGACTGCGCTAACGCAATGTGAACCTAGCCTAAGTTATCTCAACTCTCCCTGGAGTGGTTTCAAGTATATCAGTTATTTAGCATAACTTTTGCAACATTTTAGGCAAAAATAAAGAACATTTTCAATTTTAAGCTAAATGTATGCACTGTGTGCACTATTTTGAAGAATTTAGGTTCAAAAACGTCAATGAATATCACACAAAAACAAGAAAAAAGACTTAAGAAATGCAAATAGTGGAACAATTCTCAAAGCCATCCTTTCATCTACCGTATCCCGATAACCTTCACACACACACACACACACATGCAAAGATTCAGTATTAGCTGCTCATTTTATAAACTTCTCTTACTTATGTTTAGTTTAGTGTTCTTTAACTGGCTTCAAACCACCCATATATATGAGAATATTAAAAAAAATCAGTATTTAAATGCGCCTCAAAGATCTTTTATTACCTTGAGGGGGGCATCATTTGTAAAATAAATGAAAAAAAAAAATAAAATAAAAGTTAACGTTTAAAAACTAACAAAAAAATGCCACCATTAATCCAAATGACTGTTTCTAATAGCTCTTTAACCCCTTCACCCCAAGGGTGGTTTGCACGTTAATGACCGGGCCAATTTTTACAATTCTGACCACTGTCTCTTTATGAGGTTATAACTCTGGAACGCTTCAACGGATCTTCGCGATTCTGAGATTGTTTTCTCGTGACATATTGTACTTCATGATAGTGGTAAAATTTCTTCCATATAACTTGCATTTATTTATGAAAAAAACGCAAATATGGCAAAAATTTTGAAAATTTTGCAATTTTCAAACTTTGAATTTTTATTCCCTTAAAACAGAGAAATATGTCACACAAAATAGTTAAGAAATAACATTTCCCACATGTCTACTTTACATCAGCACAATTTTGGAAGCAAAATTTTTTTTTGTTAGGAAATTATAAGGGTTAAAAGTTGACCAGCGATTTCTCATTTTTACAACAAAATTTACAAAGCCATTTTTTTTCGGGACCACCTCATATTTGAAGTCACTTTGAGGGGTCTATATAGCAGAAAATACCCAAAAGTGACACCATTCTAAAAACTACACCCCTCAAGGTACTCAAAACCACATTCAAGAAGTTTATTAACCCTTCAGGTGCTTCACAGGAGCTGAAGCAACGTGGAAGGAAAAAATTAACATTTTACTTTTTAGTCACAAAAATGATCTTTTACAAACATTTTTTTTATTTTCACAAGGGAAAAAGGAGAAAAAGGACTGATAAAGTTGTTGTGCAATTTCTCCTGAGTACGCCGATACCCCATATGTGAGGGAAAAGCACTGTTTGGGCACACGGCAGAGCTCGGAATGGAAGGAGCGCAGTTTGACTTTTCCAAACCAAAATTGGCTGGAATTGAGAACAGACGCCATGTCGTGTTTGGAGAGGCCCCGATGTGCCTAAACAGTGGAAACCCCCCACATGTGACCCCATTTTGGAAACTAAACCCCCTAAGGAACTTATCTAGATGTGTGGTGAGTAGTTTGAACCCTCAAGTGCTTCACGCAAGTTTGTAATGTAGAGCCGTGAAGAAAAAAAATCATATTTTTTCCACAAGCATGATGTTTTAGTCCCCAAATTTTTATTTTCCCAAGGGTAAGAGGAGAAATTGAACCACAAAAGTTGTTGTCCAACTTGTCCTGAGTACGCTGATACCCCATATGTGGGGGGGAACCACTGTTTGGGCGCACGGCAGGGCTTGAAAGGGAAGGAGCGCCGTTTGACTTTTCCAAACCAAAATTGGCTGGAATTGCGAACGGACGCCATGTCGCGTTTGGAGGGCCCTGATGTGCCTAAACAGTGGAAACCCCCACATGTGACCCCATTTGGAAACTAGACCCCCTAAGGAACTTATCTAGATGTGTGGTGAGCACTTTGAACCCTCAAGTGCTTCACGCAAGTTTGTAATGTAGAGCCGTGAAGAAAAAAAATCATATTTTTTCCACAAGCATGATGTTTTAGTCCCCAATTTTTTATTTTCCCCAGGGTAAGAGGAGAAATTGGACCACAAAAGTTGTTGTCCAACATGTCCTGAGTACGCTGATACCCCATATGTGGGGGGAACCACTGTTTGGGCGCACGGCAGGGCTTGAAAGGGAAGGAGCGCCGTTTGACTTTTCCAAACCAAATTGGCTGGAATTGCGAACGGACGCCATGTCGCGTTTGGAGGGCCCCTGATGTGCCTAAACAGTGGAAACCCCCCACATGTGACCCCATTTTGGAAACTAGAACCCCTAAGGAACTTATCTAGGTGTGTGGTGAGCACTTTGAACCCCCAAGTGTTTCACTAACGTTTATAATGCCCTGGCGTGAAAAAAAAAATATATATTTTTTTTCCACAAAAGTGATGTTTTAGTCCCCAATTTTTTATTTTCCCAAGGGTAAGAGGAGAAATTGGACCCCAAAAGTGGTTGTCCAATTTGTCCTGAGTACGCTGATACCCCATATGTTGGGGGGATACACTGTTTGGGCACACGGCAGGGCTCGGAAGGGAAGCAGTGACGTTTTGGAATGCAGACTTTGATGGAATGGTCTGCGGGCGTCATGTTCCGTTAGCAGAGCCCCTGATGTGCCTAAACAGTGGAAACCCCCCACATGTGACCCCATTTTGGAAACTAGACCCCTAAGGAACTTATCTAGGTGTGTGGTGAGCACTTTGAACCCCAAGTGTTTCACTAACGTTTATAATGCCCTGGCGTGAAAAAAAAAATATTTTTTTTTTCCACAAAAGTGATGTTTTAGTCCCCAATTTTTTATTTTCCCAAGAGTAAGAGGAGAAATTGGACCCCAAAAGTGGTTGTCCAATTTGTCCTGAGTATGCTGATACCCCATATGTTGGGGGGATACACTGTTTGGGCACACGGCAGGGCTCGCAAGGGAAGCAGTGACGTTTTGGAATGCAGACTTTGATGGAATGGTCTGCGGGCGTCATGTTCCGTTAGCAGAGCCCCTGATGTGCCTAAACAGTGGAAACCCCCCACATGTGACCCCATTTTGGAAACTAGACCCCCTAAGGAACTTATCTAGGTGTGTGGTGAGCACTTTGAACCTCCAAGTGTTTCACTAACGTTTATAATGCCCTGGCGTGAAAAAAAAATATATAAATTTTTTTCCACAAAAGTGATGTTTTAGTCCCCAATTTTTTATTTTCCCAAGGGTAAGAGGAGAAATTGGACCCCAAAAGTGGTTGTACAATTTGTCCTGAGTACGCTGATACCCCATATGTTGGGGGGATCCACTGTTTGGGCATACGGCAGGGCTCTGAAGGGAAGCAGTGACGTTTTGGAATGCAGACTTTGATGGAATGGTCTGCGGGCGTCATGTTCCGTTAGCAGAGCCCCTGATGTGCCTAAACAGTGGAAACCCCCCACATGTGACCCATTTTGGAAACTAGACCCCCTAAGGAACTTATCTAGGTGTGTGGTGAGCACTTGAACCCCCAAGTGTTTCACTAACGTTTATAATGCCCTGGCGTGAAAAAAAAAATATTTTTTTTTTTTTCCACAAAAGTGATGTTTTAGTCCCAATTTTTTATTTTCCCAAGGGTAAGAGGAGAAATTGGACCCCAAAAGTGGTTGTCCAATTTGTCCTGAGTACGCTGATACCCCATATGTTGGGGGGATCCACTGTTTGGGCATACGGCAGGGCTCGGAAGGGAAGCAGTGACGTTTTGGAATGCAGACTTTGATGGAATGGTCTGCGGGCGTCATGTTCCGTTAGCAGAGCCCCTGATGTGCCTAAACAGTGGAAACCCCCCACATGTGACCCCATTTTGGAAACTAGACCCCCTAAGGAACTTATCTAGGTGTGTGATGAGCACTTTGAACCCCAAGTGTTTCACTAAAGTTTATAATGCCCAGGTGTGAAAAAAAAAATCCTACTTTTTACCTCACACAAATGATGTTTTAGTCCCCAATTTTTTATTTTCCCAAGGTTAAGAGGAGAAATTGGACACCAAAAGTTGTTGTTCAATTTGTCCTGAGTACACTGGTACCCCATATGTGGGAAAAAAACTGTTCGGGCACAATTTGGGGCTCAGAAGGGAAATTGTGACGTTTTGGAAGCAGACTTTGATGGAATGGTCTGCGGGCGTCATGTTCCATTTGCAGAGCCCCTGATGTGCCTAAACAGTAAAAAAAACAACCACAAGTGACATAATTTTGGAAAGTAGACTCCCAAGGAACTTTTCTAAATGTGCCCCCCTTCTGGAACTAATCTTTCCTGTAAAGTAAATTAGTAGTGCATTGAGGTGTGGTACAATTTGAAACAATCCTTCATACACAGGCCAGGTTTTTCGGGGCAGGTGTCGCATTGGTAAGTGGTGTCCTTGCGTATTCCCCTTTTGTAACACACTCGGCACCTTTTTTGTGGCTTACCTTTTCTTCCAGTTGGCGGGACCACCCCCGGGAAATGCTGACCTGGTATGATACGAGCACCTTCAGTTCCGGAAGTACTGGGGCCCGCTGTTTCCTGAGCGCCAAACATCAGGGCCTTAACCACTACCTCCTGAAACTGAAGGTACGTCGTATCGCTGTTGCGTGCACATCGTGACAGCAGGAAAGCGTTGAGCATTGCCATTTGGACGATGTGCACGGACAGCTTCTTGTACCACACCTTGGCCTTTCTCAAAGCACTGTACGGTTGGAGAGTTGATCAGAGAGATCAACACCCCCCATGTATTTATTGTACCCCAGTACACAGTCCGGTTTGCGGACCTGTGTAGAGGTACCCCGTACAGTGCTGAGGGCGCTGCCATCACCATGTATGGTGGTCAAGAGAAGGACATCCCTCTTGTCCTTGTACTTGACCACCAACAGGTGGTCGCTACATTGGGCTCTGCTCTCACCCTTTCTGAGCATCAGCCCAAGTAGCGTCTTTGGGAGGCCTCTCTGATTTTTGCGGACGGTACCGCAGGCTGCGGTACCTCGCGCAGAGAGGGATTTGTAGAGTGGAATGCTGGAATAAAAGTTATCAGTGTAAAGGTGATAACCTTTATCCAGCAGTGGGTGCACCAAATCCCACACAATTTTCCCACTCACTCCCAGGACGGGGGACACTCAGGGGGTACAATCCTGGTGTCCTTTCCTTCGTAAACTCTAAAGCTGTGTGTGTACCCTGAGGTACTCTCACACAGCTTGTAGAGTTTGATTCCGTACCTTGCCCTCTTGCTGGGCAGGTACTGGCGGAATGCGAGCCGTCCCTTAAAATGAACCAAGGACTCATCCACGCAGATGTCCCTTTGGGGCACGTACACTTCAGCAAACTTTTTGTTGAAGTGTTCGATGACCGGCCGAACTTTGAACAGGCGGTCAAAGTTGGGGTCATCTCGTGGGGGACACTGTGCATTATCATTATAATGCAGGAATTTGTGGATGGCCTCAAAACGCGTCCGAGCCATGACCATTCGGAACAGTGGAGTGTTGTATAAAATATCAACACTCCAATATTGCCGAATTTCTGGCTTCTTCAGGATCCCCATATGGAGGACCAGGCCCCAAAACTGCATCATTTCAACTGCGTCTACAGGAGACCAGTTGGAAAATGATGAACGGGGGTTTTGCGCCAAAAATTGCCGAGCGTACAAATTTGTTTGCTCCACCATGAGGTTAATTAAATCCTCAGAGAAAAAGACTTTGAAAAAGTCTATTTCTGTGAAGCCGGTGGAGTCAAACCTGATTCCTGATTCTGCCACAAAATCAGGAATCAGTGGCTCGTAATTTTCGGGGGCCGGGGTCCATACGGGGTCCGAAGAGGGGTGCGCTGGTTCATTTTCAGGGGCGGCGCTGCCTCATGTTCTGTCCTGGGGCGTCTGCGTGGCGGTTCCGCAGGACCCGAGGAGGAAGATGAGGAGGAAGAAGAATCTTCATCTGAAAAATAAAGAAATGTGGGATCCTCTCCCTCGCTATCAGTGTCAGAGGCAAGGAAAGCGTATGCCTCCTCCACTGAATAGCGCTGTTGGGATGAGCGTGACGAGCGGGACATTTTTTTTGTGAATGTGGTGCTTTGTGTGAACTTTATTTATAACTGTGTGTGTGTGTGGTGGGGGGGGGATAGTGATTGGTGTAAACTAAGCTGAAAAGAAAAAGCTAAAAGAAAAGAAAGCGAATAGGGAAAAAAAAGGCCTGTGAAAAAAAGTCTAAACCAGCAGGCACGAGCTCTGATAAGTGACCGGTGTCACTTATCAAAGTTCCGTGGCTGCTGGATGTGCGCACGGGAGTGACGCAAAAAGGGGGGTGAAAAAAAAAACTGGCAGGCACGAGCTCTGATAAGTGACCGGTGTCACTTATCAAAGTTCCGCGGCTGCTGGATGTGCGCACGGGAGTGGCGGAAAGGGGGGTGAAAAAAAAAAAAAAACTGGCAGGCACGAGCTCTGATAAGTGACCGCTGTCACTTATCAAAGTTCCGCGGCTGCTGGATGTGCGCACGGGAGTGGCAGAAAGGGGGGTGAAAAAAAAAACTGGCAGGCACGAGCTCTGATAAGTGACCGCTGTCACTTATCAAAGTTCCGCGGCTGCTGGATGTGCGCACGGGAGTGGCGGAAAGGGGGGTGAAAAAAAAACCTGGCAGGCACGAGCTCTGATAAGTGACCGCTGTCACTTATCAAAGTTCCGCGGCTGCTGGATGTGCGCACGGGAGTGGCGGAAAGGGGGATGAAAAAAAAAAAAAAAAACAGCAGGAACGAGCTCTGATAAGTGACTGGTGTCACTTATCAAAGTTCCGCGGCTGCTGGATGTGCGCACGGGAGTGGCGGAAAAGTTGGTGGGAAAAAAAAAAAAAACAACAGGAACGAGCTCTGATAAGTGACTGGTGTCACTTATCAAAGTTCCGTGGCTGCTGGGTGTGCGCACGGGAGTGGCGGAAAAGTTGGTGAAAAAAAACAAAAAAAAAAACAGCAGGAACGAGCTCTGATAAGTGACTGGTGTCACTTATCAAAGTTCCGTGGCTGCTGGGTGTGCGCACGGGAGTGGGGAAGAGTTGGTGGAAAAAAAAAAAAAACAGCAGGAACGAGCTCTGATAAGTGACTGGTTTCACTTATCAAAGTTCCGTGGCTGCTGGGTGTGCGCACGGGAGTGGCGGAAAAGTTGGTGAAAAAAAACAAAAAAAAAACAGCAGGAACGAGCTCTGATAAGTGACTGGTGTCACTTATCAAAGTTCCGTGGCTGCTGGATGTGCGCACAGGAGTGGCGGAAAAGTTGGTGAAAAAAAACAAAAAACGGCAGGAACGAGCTCTGATAAGTGACTGGTGTCACTTATCAAAGTTCCGTGGCTGCTGGATGTGCGCACGGGAGTGGCGGAAAAGTTGGTGAAAAAAAACAAAAAACAGCAGGAACGAGCTCTGATAAGTGACTGGTGTCACTTATCAAAGTTCCGTGGCTGCTGGATGTGCGCACGGGAGTGGCGGAAAGGGGGGGTGAAAAAAAAAACGGCAGGCACGAGCTCTGATAAGTGACCGCTGTCACTTATCAAAGTTTGCGGCTGCTGGATGTGCGCACGGAGGGGGGTGCGAAAGTGTTGATGGGTGAACTGCGTCACCAATCAACGCTCGGCGGCGCAAAGGGGGGGTAAAAAGAGGGGGAAAGGGAAGGGGGGAGGGGGAATGGGGGGATTGGGGTGGATCGGGCAGGGATCGGGCTCAAAAACTCACATTGTAGTTTCTTTTTCTTTCTTTTCCTCTTCTTTCTTCTCTCTTCTTTCTTCTCTCTTCAGCAGGAGTTGTGGTGTCACAGGCTACTGTGGCACCACAAGGCCCAGCACAGGAGGAGATCTGGCAGTGTGACCGCACAGCAGGAATCCTCAGCAAGTGTGAGGACCCCTGCAGTGCGGTCAGACAGGTCAGATCCAGTTTGCAGACAGGTCACAGAGCGGTCACATCGCTGCTGTGACCTGTCATTGGTGGGATCGATGATCACATCAATCCCACCAATCAAAGGAGACCCCTGCATTGCCGGTTGCTAGGCACCGGCCTAGTAATCGGAGCTTACAGCTCCGATTCCTAGGCAGGTCACCGGCAGGTCACCTAGCAGGGCACAGAGCGGTCACACCGCTGCTGTGCCCTGTGATTGGCGCGATCGTCGATGACATCGATCGCGCCAATCAGCTCCTTCATGCCCTACAGGCCCTGGCCTAGGATCGGTGCGATTACTGCACCGATCCAGGCAGGTACAGGCAGGGCACAGCGCGGATATACCGCGGCTGTGCCCTGCGATTGGCGCGATCGATGTGATCGGCGATCGCGCCAATCCGGGGGGGGGTCTGGACTTTCCTAGGCCCAGGCCTAGGATCGAGTACATCGGTACTCGATCCTAGCCTGCGATCTCACTGTTTTAGCCGCTCTGATTGGCTGAAACAGTGAGAAAGGCTGTGATTGGCTGTTCAGAATTCAACAGCCAATCACAGCGATCGGGAGGCCTGAGGGGGGAGGACGCAGCCCGGGATGCCGACGCCAACTTCCAAGAGGTAAGCTGGCGTCGGAATTTTAATGCGATCACCGCTACTTAAGTCGCGATGTCGCATTAAAGGGCATGACGTACTATCCCGTCCATGGTCAGAATGGCACGGGTTTTATGGACGGGATAGTACGTCTAATGTCAGAGAGGGGTTAAAAAATATATCAAGTTTATAAAAATATTTGATACAGATTGGGCAATAAATTTTTCAATGTATTTTAGCGGTCTTGTGTGGTCATTTGAAAAAATGGGAAAAATAGACAATTATTTCCCTCATATTTTCAGCAATAACTTCAGATTTCATCATAAAAAAGAGAATACAGAGAATATAGTGACATAAAAATGAAACCTTATGTATCACAAATAGTGACAAAAATGACTAGCATATCTGAACAAGTAAAATGCTACAGCTCTTAAATCTAAAAGTATGAAAATGGCCCAGTCTTGAACTGATTAAATACAGAATATATGCTCTCCATCTATGAGCCTGACATCATTGTACCATAGGCCAAGAACATTGCAATGCAAAAGGTCTTGGAGAAGGTCATGATGAGTCTTGTAGAGGTTACACTTTATATACAGTTGTAGTTGTTTTTTGCACAACTATATCTTTATTAGCTTCAGTTTATCAAATTACTGCAAAATAATCCTGTAATGTAAATTGGTAAAAGAAAATAAATAATAGTCATAGAGATAGTCTGACCTCGTGAGGCGGAAATGCTGCTTCGTACGTCCCATTGCCGAGCAATCTATTGATTCCTAAGATGAAGGAAATGTTAATGGCATTTGAGACTGCAGATTTGTTTTCTTGAATTAATAAAAATGTTGTAACTCATTTCATCTCTACAACTTCAATTTCACTTGAACAATTAATGGCATAACTGGAAATTAACAAACGTACAAAACTAAATTATTATAGATAAGCGAATCTTTCAAAATTCTAATTCGTCAGATCTGAAAATTTTTTCTAAAAATTCTATTTGTTGGAAATTGATTTGCTGTAAATCCAAGGCATCCAATTGTCCTGAAAAATGTATTTGATACTGTGTTCCCACATACTAATTTTCGTTACTGCTGTCCTGTCAAACACTATCTGTACAAATTCTTCAGTGTTTTACAGCTTTCTCTCACTATCTATATGGCTAAGCTGTGAGCTGTGATATCCTCTCACTAGCCAGATACACCACAAAAAGATTACTGCATTGCCTGCTTCTGCTTTTATACAGGCTAAGTCCTTTCTGATTGCCTGTGCTCATAGAATCATAGAATCATAGAACGGTAGAGTTGGAAGGGACCTCCTGGGCCATCTGGTCCAACCCCCTGCTCAAAGCAGGATTCTCTAAATCATCCCAGACAGATGTCTGTCCAGCCTCTGTTTGAAGACTTCCATTGAAGTAGCACTTACCACCTCTCGTGGCAGCCTGTTCCACTCCTTGATCACCCTAACTGTCAAAAAGTTTTTTCTAATATCTAATCTGTGTCTCCTCCCATTCAGTTTCATCCATTGCTTCTAGTCTTTCCTTGTGCAAATGAGAATAAAGATGATCCTTCTACAATGTGACAGCCCTTGAGATATTTGTAGACAGCTATTAAGTCTCCTCTCAGTCTTCTTTTTTGCAAGCTAAACATTCCCAAATCCTGCAACCGTTCCTCATAGGACATGGTTTGCAGACCGGTCACCATTCTGGTGGCTCTCCTTTGAACTTGCTCCAGTTTGTTGATGTCTTTTTTAAAATGTGGTGCCCAAAACTGGACACAGTATTCCAGATGAGGTCTGATCAAAGAGGAGTAGAGGGCAATAATGACCTCACGTGATCTAGACTGTATGCTTCTGTTGATACATCCTAGAATTGTATTTGCCTTTTTTGCTGCTGCATCACACTGTTGACTCATGTTCAGTCTGTGATCAATTAGTATACCCAAGTCTTTTTCACATGTGCTGTTACTTAGCCCTATTCCTCCCATTTTGTATATGCTTTTTTCATTTTTATTGCCCAGATGTAGTACTTTGCATTTTTCCCTGTTAAAAACCATTCTGTTAGTTGCTGCCCACTGCTCCAGTTTATTTATATCTTTTTGAATCCTCTCTCTCTCTTCTCTAGTATTAGCTACCCCTCCTAGCTTTGTGTCATCAGCAAATTTGATCAGTTTACCCTCAATTCCTTCATCTAAATCATTGATAAAGATGTTGAACAATACAGGGCCCAAAACAGAGCCTTGTGGTACCCCACTTGAGACATTCTTCCAACTGGATGTGCACCCATTTACGACCACTCTTTGAGTCCGATCACTAAGCCAGTTATGAATCCACCTAACAGTTGCCTTGTCCATTCCATACTTAGTCATTTTTTCAATAAGGATTGTGTGAGATACTTTGTCAAATGCTTTGCTGAAGTCAAGATATACTATATCTACAGCATTTCCCTGATCCACCCAGTCAGTGATTCTGTCATAGAAGGAAATTAAGTTAGTCTGACATGACTTATTAGTTACAAACCCATGCTGACTCTGTTTAATCACTTCATTCTTATGCAGGTACTTACATACATGTTCTTTAATAATTTGTTCAAAGATCTTTCCTGGTATAGAAGTCAGACTCACCGGCCTGTAGTTCCCTGGGTCCACCTTCTTCCCCTTTTTGAAGATAGGAACAACATTTGCTCTTCTCCAGTCTTCTGGGACTTCTCCTGTTCTCCAAGAATTTTCAAAGATTATGGACAGTGGTTCAAGAATTTCTTCTGCTATATCCTTCAGTATTCTGGGGTGTAATTCATCTGGACCTAGAGACTTGAATTCATTTAGGTTAGCTAAGTGTTTCCTCACTGTCTTTCTGTTTATAGATATCCTGGATTCTTCTATTGCTTTAATAGGACAGTGAAGATCAGTTGATGTTACATTTCCTTTCTGAGAGAAAACAGATGCAAAATAGGAATTTAAAAGTTCAGCCTTCTCAACATCCTTTCTTACCATTTCATCATTTTCATCCTGTAAAAATCCTATAGCATCTTTGACATTTTTTTTACTTTTGACGTATCCCCAAAATCCTTTTTTGTTGCTTTTGACATCTCTTGCAAGCCTTAATTCATTGTCAGCTTTAGATAATCTGATTTGTGCCCTGCAGGTTCTGCAGATGGCATTATATTCTTCTTTAGATATGCCTCCCTCTTTCCATTTGATAAACATTTCTTTCTTCCTTTTTAGCATGTGTTTAAGTTCTGTGTTCATCCATCCTGGGTTCCTTAAATGCTTCCCATTCTTCCCTCTTTTTGGAATTGTTAACGATTGTGCTTTGAGAATCTCATTTTTCAAGATGTCCCATCCTTCCTGGACATTTTTGTCCTTAAGGATATCCTGCCATTGGATCCCTCCAATTCTCTTTCTGAGTCCCTTAAAATCTGCCTTTCTGAAATCTAACCTTGACGTCTGAGTCTTCACAGGTCTTCCTCCTCTTGTTATCCAAAATTCTAAAATAGCATGGTCACTACCTCCTAGGTCCCAGCCACTCTTACCTCCTCAACCATTTCCTCCCTGTTTATAAGGATTAGATCCAAGGTAGCAGATCCCCTTGTTTTCTCCTCTACCTTTTGAAAGATAAAGTTGTCAGCAAGAGAGGATAAGAATTTCCTTGACCTGTTAGTTTTGCCTGAGAGAGATTCCCAACAAATGTCTGGATAGTTGAAATCTCCCATGACCACTATGTCATATTTTTTGGAGAACTTGGTCATTTGATGCATAAAGAGTTCATCCATATCTTCAGCTTGCATAGGCGGCCTGTAGTAAATGCCTACAATGGTGTCCTTTCCATTGTTCTGTCCTTGTATTCTTACCCAAATAGTTTTCACAGAACTCCCAGTCTCTGAAGCGTCAATCTCTGTGCAGATATACGCTTTTCTAACATACAATGCGACACCTCCTCCTCGTTTATCAAGTCTGTTTCTTGCAAATAAGTTGTATCCTTCTAGCGTTGTATTCCAATCATGTGTATCGTCCCACCAAGTTTCAGTGATTCCAATGACATCATACTTCTTCTCCTGCATTAGTAGTTCCAATTCTCCTTGTTTGTTGCCCATGCTTTGCGCATTTGTATAAAAACATTTTAGTTTGTGCTTGGTTTCTCTTCCTCCAATATTTTTATTATTTAGATTGTTTTGTCTTCGTTCTTCCTTTTCACTTCTAATAGCCGAGTTCTCAATAGCATTTGTCAGGTGTATGGCTTTTTCTGGCGTTTTGCTTCCCTTCCCACATTGTTCTAGTTTAAAGCTCTCCTGATGAGTGTAGCAAGGCGACTTCCAAATTCCTTTTTTTCCAGTCTTCGTAAGGTGCACCCCATCTCTAGCAAGTAGTCCATCATATAGGTAATTCACTCCGTGATACAGAAATCCAAATCCTTGCTGACGGCACCATCGATGTAGCCAGTTGTTCACCTGCAGAATCTTATTCCACCTCCTCGTTCCATGGCCATCCACTGGGAGGATAGATGAGAAGACCACCTGCGCACCCAGTTCTTTCACTTTCTTGCCTAAGTTTTCAAAGTCACTGCAGATGGTTTCCAGGTCACTTCTTGTGGTGTCATTTGTCCCCACATGTATTAGCAGGAATGGGTAGTGTTATACCATGTGATGTGATTGCTGCAAGGCACTACAGAGAAGCCAAGTCAGTATGTGCCCGAGGTTATGTGAGATCCTCTGGCTGATGCAATCTTCTGTAATGTGTAATATATCAGATGCCATTTTAATAATTTGTGCTAACTAAATTACAAATTGTTCGAATTTGACAAGTTGAGAAAATTCCACACAAATTTGGTTAACATTTAATCGATTTGCTCATCTCTAGTAAAAAATATCTATTTAGGAGTATTTCATTTCTGGATGCAATTTTTGTGATAGGAAGCACCTAAATAAAATTATTTATAGTCTTATACTTATACAGAGGGGTTGTTTGAGTAGGCTCTAGCCACCTACTAAGAAAGGAGTAAGATAATGCAAGACTAGGCCACTATGTAAAAACTTTCTACTGTCTCATACATAGCTCTGGCAAAAAGTAAGAGACCACCACATCAAAACCCTGCTATGGGCAGCCCAATCTCCAGACCTGAACCCCATTGAAAACCTCTGCAATGTAATCAAGAGGATTATGGATAGTCACAAGCCATCAAACAAAGAAGAACTGTTTAAATTTTTGCACCAGGAGCAGTGTGAAAGACTGGTGAAAAGCATGTCAAGACACATGAAAGCTGTGAGTAAAAATCATGATTGATTTCAGAACTCTTCCTGAGTTAAAACATTAGTACTGTCATTTCTAAATGATTCTGAACTTGTTTTCTTAGCATTTTTTGAGGTCTGAAAGCACTGTTTCTTTTTTTTAATTTTGACCATTTCTCATTTTTAGAAAAAAAATAAAAAAATGTATTGCTTGGAAATTCAGAGACATGTTGTCAGTAGGTTATAGAATTAAAGAACAATTTACATTTTACTCAAAAACATACCTATAAAGAGAAAAATCAGACAAACTGAACATTTTGCAGTGGTCTCTTAATTTTTGCCAGAGCTGTATACTCTGAGACAATATTGCTTTCACCTCTAAGAAAACATAGAGTTGAGCGAATTTGTTCGATTCGGTTTCTAATACGATCGGAGTCTTATTTTGTTTTTGCAATATTCGTAGAACACAGCTGAACGTCATTAGAGTCAATGGGAGTAGAAATTACAGAATACATTCGGAACTGATCATAAGGCATACATTTGGCACAAATAGTGTTAGAATGTGGCCCAAATATGTCAAAATAAGATTCGGGGACAAAATCCGAACAAATTCGCCCATCTCTAAACATAGACAACTCACCCATTTTTGACTTTCCATCTTCATATTTTGTCCTCTGCAAGACATGATGAACAATGCGGCTTCTTGTAGAGTTACTGAAAAATGAGTCTCTGTTGTTTATTGTGAAACTGTAAAAAAAAAATCTTTAATCAGATTTTTGTTTTCGATCTTGACAGATGTCCAATAAATACACTCCTAAATATAATTCTGGAAAATTAGCTTAATGGAAGACACACTGAAATATAAAATTTATGGTAACTTAAAAATAGTCTGTGCTGTAATACAATACAACCACACCAGCTCCAAAAACTTTCCTTACACAGGGGGAACAGTCTGAAAAACAGCTCTCATAGCCTTCTTGAAGGCTTGAAGGTGTTGCTGCTGTCATGAGGACTTTAGAGGTAGCCGAACCCCAGTTGGTTCTACTTCTTTTGATACATGGTGGAAGAACCTGGGTAGGAGTTTCCTTCCAGAGGTACTACATTGTGATTGTTAAAGTGGTCACCATTTTGTATGCCCTTAAACTTAATTTTCTCAGTGCTTTCAGTTAATTCTTTTGACGGAACTCCCGTACTATAAACTTTCTTGATATAACGCCTGGAAATATTATCTTCCGAGAAATAGTTGAAATTCAAGGCTATTAACTTAGGTGCAAAAATTAAATAGGCCGCATCTGAAGGCATGGTTGCATGAGCCGATCTAAATAGTTAAAATATCACATTCAGAAAAGAATGTTGATTTTTTTAATCTGCCCATAATGAAGTTAACTGTGACTTATTTGTTTTTTACTTACACTCATTCTCTGTCTAGAAGGAAGAAACTGCTGTAATACAAGGAAGGCCACTCTGACCGTAGGAGAAAGGAGTACATTAATATACAGTATATTAATATATATTTATTCAGGCAATCATTCATTTATCCATTCTAAGAACTGTCAACTATCAAGTAAATCAAAGTGAGGTAAACCCCCCCCCCAAAAAAAAAAGAAAAGAATAGAGTGTGGAGTACGGGACTATTTCCTGAACATGCTGAACTTGTATTTTAGTCTTTTTGGGTTCCCACAGAGAAATGAATATGCGCTTAGAAATATTGAAGCTGCTTAGTAAGCTATCAAGGGAAATAAGAGACTAAAAGATTAGTATTTAATTAAACATTGATTGGACTTAGTTACATAGTTATAAATTTAGTACGGTTGAAAAGACATGTACGTCAAGTATAACTGAGGGATGAGAAAAGCTAAAGGCAATGGGGTATAGATACAACCATGATACATGATCCTGTCTGCTCTAAAGAGCAAGTCATTGCCTCTCAATTTCTTCTTAAACAGCAGTTAAGCCTTTTGTTTATACCATTAATGGCTCCCGCTGTGACCAGCTCCTATTGTCGGTTGTACCACAGATTATTAGTTCTTATGGTAAAGAAGGTCTTCCTCTTCTGGAGATTAAATGTTTTTTTCTCAAGACAAGGCGAGTGCACCTTGTCTTTAGAGGTGGTTTACATGAAACTACTTTTGACCATAATTTTTGGGCCATTTATTTACTTGTACAAGTTATTCATATCCCCAGACTATATAGTGTAAATGTAATTATTTTAATCTTTCCTTATACTGAAGATCTTCTGGCCCCTTATCAGTTTTGTGGCTCTTCTTTGTTCCTTTTCTAATTCCAGGGTGTCTTTTCAGTGACCTGGTGTCCAAAACTAAACTGCATATTCCAGATGAGGTCACGCTTATGGTTTTTAAAATGATAGTATTGTATCCCTCACCCTCAAGTTCATACTAATTTTAATAGATGATAATATCCAGCGTAGAAGCAGATGACTGATATTTTATTTAAATCCAATATGAAAAGAAAGGCAAGGCACTCACCGTCCCATCCAATGTCCTTTGTTGTGGTTTACATTAAAACAAAGCAGGGGATCTCCCAATGGAGCCGCATTGGTCCAGTGCGGGGGCTTTAATGCTTTATTTTAATGTAAACCCCAATAAAGGACATTGGATGGGACGGCGAGTTCCTTCCCTTTCTTTGCATATTTGATTTGGACATTCTCTTTGTCATTTTACTGGCTCGCACAGGTAAGTCCCTGGAGTCGGAACTGTTTAATCATCCCGGAATAGCGCAGCTATGCCAGTCACCTGTGCCTTCTTGCAGCATTCTTTCATTGATATTTTATTTAGTCTGTGATCTACATGTACACCCAGATCCTTCTATACAAGTGACTCTCCTCGTTTTACTCCCCTTAGAACATGGGGTGCCTGAAGATTAGTGTCCATATTCATAACTTTACATCTATCCACATTCAACCTCATCTGCCAAGTGGATGCCCAAACACTCAGTTTGTTAAAGTCAGTCTATAGATTATGTACATCCTCCATAGACTGCACTATACTACAAAGCTTGATGCCATCTGCAAAAATAGATGCACAAATCTTAATTTATTTATTATATGCTGTATATACTAGGAGCGTGTGGGCGGGAAGACCATTCCTGCTGGATCCAAGAGGCAAGTAGAGGTACCGACTCACCCTCCTTTTATAATGTCCCCTATTACCCAACCACCTTCTGTGTAGCTCACAATGTCCCCATTAATCAGGTCCCTCCCAGGATGACCGATGGGCAGGTGGGATTCTACGTCCCTGCGGCTTACAAAGACCCCTGCGAAGAGCCCACTTCCATCCTCCTAACCAATCAAATCTGTGACACGTCTACCCCCAAATAATGTATTTAACTCTGACTTTTCATAAACCTTTAAACCCTTTCACTCCCACTCTCTGTCTTGTCATTTTGCCGTATGCCCTATTAGGCTCCCTGGCTTTTCTTCCTTGCTGATGCCTTAAATCTGGGGTTCCTGAGTCATTTCAGAAAATGCAGCCTGAGTGGGAAATATTTGCAGCAAACAATATCACATAAATGCCCAGAGGCATCCATGTTACTGGTGTTTAGGGTTGCAATCGAACACATAGGTTAGTTCAGCCCTTACGCAGTCATGACTAGTCATGTGTTCTGATACTCTGCTTAGGGACCTCATAAGACATACAGTATGCCTACAGTTAATCTACTATAGATCAGAATCTTCTCATCCACAATACACATCATAATTTATTAGCTCTAAAGTATTTTACTCAAATAGACAAAATAATGATTTAAGGGGAACCTGTCATGTAAAATAACACTATTAACCTGCAGGTTAGTAGAGCTTTGACACCTTCAGCATCTGCACTGAGAGCCCCACTGCCTGGAAGAAATCAACTTTATTCTCTTCAACTGCATTGTGCTTCCAGTCATAGGGGTGCAGCCAGTACATCTTCAATCACTGCTCAGTATACAGTGAGCAGCAACTGTGACCGCACCCAGGCATTGACTAAGGGCCCCGTCACACTTAGAGACACACCAGCGATCCCGACAATGATATGCACTTGTCAGGATCGCTGGTGTGTCGCTACTTGATCGCTGGTGAGCTCACCAGTGATCATGTAGCGACACACCAGCGATCCTGCACAGGCAGCGATCAGGACAGCGACACTGCGGGTAACGTCGCTTAGTTACCCGCAGTGTACGTTGGATACCAGCCCGATGGTGCAGGGAGCTGGTAACCAAGGTACACATCGGGTTACCTATCCTGGTATGCATGGCCCCCTCATCCTCATCCTGGTATGCATAGACCCCATTATCCTTATCCTGGTATGCATGGCTCCTCTCATCCTCATCCTGGTGTGCATGTGCCTCCTCATCCTTATCCTGGTATGTATGGCCCCCTCATCCCTATCCTGGAATGCATGCCCTCCTTAGCCCCATCCTGATATGCATGGCCCCCTTATCCCTATCCTGCTATGTATGGCCCTATCATCCTTACGCTGGTATTCATGGCACTCTCATCCTTATTCTGGTATGCATGGCCCCTCTTATACCAATCCTACTGTGCATGGCCCCCTCATCCGTATCCTGGTATGCATGCAACCCATCCTAGTATGCATGGCCCCTCTCATCCCTATCCTGGTATGCATGGCCCTCTCACCCCTATTCTGGTGTGCATGGCCCCCTCATTCCTATCCAAAAGAAATGATCACCATCTTCCCTATACTTATAGCAATATTCCTCTTTGTCCCCATCCTGGTATGGAGGGCCCCCATCTCCGTCCTGGTATGTATGGCCCCATCCTTATCCTGGTATGATTGGCCCCCATCCCCAACCTGATATGCAGGGCCCCATCAGAAAAACATAAAAAAATCAAAACCATTACACTTACCTTCCTGCGCTCCCTCACAGCTTCCTGTTCTGATGCCAGCAGCTGCTTTATGCTTGTAAGCAGTGCATGGCAGGGACTTCATGCGCTGCTTACAAGCCAAGGACAGCTGCCAAAATACTCACTGCTCTCCACGCTGTGACTATGTGTGTGGAGTGCAGTGAGTATTCATTGCCTTTTAGTAGCGTGCACAGTGTCAGCCACAGCAGACAGCTTCCTGCAGCGACTGGCCTATCACGTGTCCCCGCTTCTAAAGAGAATGAATATTCACTGCATTACATGCCCATGGGAGTGGAGAGAAGTGAATATTTATTCCCTTTAGTAGTGGCACACGTGAAAGCCCGGCAGCTGCAGGAAGCCTGTGGCTGACACTGTACTCACTACTAAAGACCAATGAATACTCACTGCCCTCCACACACACAGTCATGTTATAAGAAGAATTCAGAACAGGCCAAGCAGATCCGTGTTTATATACAAAATTTACAGACGGAACATGGATCCAATTGAGATGCTGTGGTATGACCTTAAAATGGCTGTTCATGCTCGCAAACTCTCCAATATGGCTATAAGAAATACCAGTCGTAAGCTCAGCTGTGTTATCTTTGTTTCTGAATAAATATATACTCACTGGACAGTACAGTCATGGCCAAAAGTTTTGAGAATGACACAAATATTAATTTTTACACAGTCTACTGCTTCACTTTTTCTAATGGCAATTTGCATATACTCCAGAATGTTATAAAGAGTGATCAGCTTAACAGCAATTACTTGCAAAGTCAATATTTGGCTAGAAAATGAACTTTATCCCCAAAACACATTTCAACATCATTGCAGCCCTGCCTTAAAAGGACCAGCTAACCTCTTTTCAGTGATTGCTCCATTAACACAGGTGTGGGTGTTGATGAGGACATGGCTGGAGATCAATCTATCATGATTAAGTAAGAATGACACCACTGGACACTTTAAAAGGAGGCTGGTGCTTGGCATCATTGTTTCTCTTCTGTTAGCCATGGTTATCTCTAAAGAAACACGTGCAGTCATTATTGCAATGCACAAAAATGGCCTAACAGGGAAGAGTATCGCAGCTAGAAAGATTGCACCTCAGTCAACAATCTATCGCATCATCAAGAACTTCAAGGAGAGAGGTTCCATTGTTGCCAAAAAGGCTTCAGGGCGCCGAAGAAAGACCAGCAAGCGCCAGGACCGTCTCTTAAAAGTGTTTCAGCTGCGGGATCAGGCTACCAGCAGTGCAGAGCTTGCTCAGGAATGGCAGCAGGCAGGTGTGAGTGCATCTGCATGCACTGTGAGGCGGAGACTCTTGGAGCAAGGCCTGGTCTCAAGGAGGGCAGCAAAGAAGCCACTTCTCTCCAGAAAAAACATCAAGGACAGACTGATATTCTGCAAAAGGTACAGGCAGTGGACTGCTGAGGACTGGGGTAAAGTTATTTTCTCTGATGAATCCCCTTTTCGATTGTTTGGGACATCAGGAAAACGCCTCATTCGGAGAAGACAAGGTGAGCGCTACCACCAGTCTTGTCTCATGCCAACTGTTAAGCATCCTGAAACCATTCATGTGTGGGGTTGCTTCTCAGCCAAGGGAATCGGCTCTCTCACAGTCTTGCCTAAAAACACAGCCATGAATAAAGAATGGTACCAGAATGTCCTCCAAGAGCAACTTCTCCCAACCCTCCAAGAGCAGTTTGGCGATCAACAATGCCTTTTCCAGCATGATGGAGCACCTTGCCATAAAGCAAAGGTGATAACTAAATGGCTCAGGGAACAAAACATAGAGATTTTGGGTCCATGGCCTGGAAACTCCCCAGATCTTAATCCCATTGAGAACTTGTGGTCAATCATCAAGAGACGGGTGGACAAACAAAAACCTAAAAATTCTGACAAAATGAAAGCATTGATTGTGCAAGAATGGACTGCTATCAGTCAGGATTTGGTCCAGAAGTTGATTGAGAGCATGCCAGGGAGAATTGCAGAGGTCCTGAAGAAGAAGGGTCAACACTGCAAATATTGACTTGCTGCATTAACTCATTCTAACTGTCAATATAAGCTTTTGTTACTCATATGTTTACAATTATTATATTTCTGTCTGTGATAAAAACATCTGTCAAACACACATAAAAACCAGAGGGCAGCAGATCATGTGAAAATATAATATTTGTGTCATTCTCAAAACTTTTGGCCATGACTGTACAGAGATTAATCCGCTGCTAACACTTTTTTCCAATAATAATACATTTATTAAGAAAAAAGAGATAATATTGCTTTTTTAACCAAAATTATTTTTATTTTTTTTTTACTTTTTCTAAAAGAATAATTGTTGTTTTAATTTTTATTTCGTAAAACAATAATACACATGACAATATGTAACTTTGTAATATCTTATCAGAGAAATCTGCTTCTTTCTTCTCTCCGATTTATCTTTCACCATTAATACATGAGTGAAATCTGTAAATGTGTATTCATTGATTTTCCCACTACTGAATTAGGAGATGACAGTTGGTGCTTTTAAAATTCTATAGAGAGTGAAATGCGGAGAATAGAGAGGAGCTAGAAGCAAACTGTACTGCAAATTCTAACAGAAATGATAGTTACAGTTCTCCATAAAACTTTATGTGCATCACTGTCATAAATCTCAGAAATAGGAAAATAAGAATTCACAGATTTTACCCTTGAATTAAGAATTTTGAGAGTGAATGATCAGTCAGGAAGGAGACAGCAGTATATTTCTCTAATAAAGGTACATTACAAAGTTTCTAGTTTTCACACGTACGATTGATTTATGAAACAGAAATTAAATTGATGGTTACTCTTTAAATATTGTGTCTTCACAAAAAATTATTCCAACTTCATGAAGGATGTCTTTCTACTGACAACTGTTCTCGTTAAGAAGTTGATACAGTGAATTGTGAATGCAGTGCTAGGGTAAGAGCCAAGTCGAATTTGCCTTTCCACCACCCCTGTTATTTAACAAACTCAGCACTTGAGCCTGCACAGTTACTTTGCTATCCTGTAAGGCATTTCATTTCTTTTAAGGCCTTCTTGCCCTAACAGAGTTATAAAACAGATCAGAAGTCATACTGAATCATAATGGATCCTTCGTGTCCTTAATGCACATTCTAGCTAGAAAAGAGCCTAAAAGTCAGATTTGTTCAAAACAGGTGATTCTGTGGCAAGAATAAAAATGAGCTTCTGATTATCTTACTGCTTCCCGACACTAAGGACGGAAGCATAAATTAAACTAGATGTTTCCTACAACTGTAACCTTAGAGTTCAACCTATCTAGGAGCCAAAATGATAATATAATTTAATAAAAATAAAATATTCAGCTTATTCCGATGTTTCCAAAAACCTTTCTCATGTTTCAAAACAACGCAAGTGTAAAATCTGTGCTTGGATATAAATACCTAATGGTAATGTCATCCTGCTAAATACACTGTGAAATGAGAACAGCTTACTGTGGGCGTTGTGGGATCTATAGAGAATAAACTCTGCAAGCAAACACAAACGATAGAGGCATATTTAATAAGTGATAATATCTGAAATGCCCTGCAGATTGGTGGGGATCTAAGTTCTGATATCTGTACCATGTCACGCTGGTAACTCGCGCGCCTTCCCAGCGCGGTCCTACTTACTGTGTTAATTGCTCTGCTCCCCTCAATGTAAGACCATTATGCTGAGCTGTCTCTTGCACCAGTCACAGCACTGCAGCATTCTCGTATGGCTGGCGAGTCTCCACCTTTATTGAGGCACTGCTAGACTCTGCAGGAAGTTAATCTGCTGTGTTCTGCAGAGTTTTGATTCCCTGTCAGGGGATAGATTCAGCAGCTCCTACCTCCACATCTTGCCTGAATTTATTTTCCTAGTTTCAGTCTGTCTGTAGTAATCTATCAAGGTGCATGTTCGTTAGGACTCTCCTTTTACTGACTTGGCTAATCCACTCGTTTTGTCTGATCTCTCCACTCCTGACCCTGGCTTCATATTTTAATCATGTGCTGCCTACCTGACCTTAGACTGAACACGTTTCTGTCTTTGACCTCGGTGCTTCATCTTTTTGCCTCTGACCCTTCATTCATCTGCTGCAGGACCGGGGATTGCCCTACAGTGTCACCTGGTGACTACCCAAATGGCCCAATCCTATCCTCACCATCAGAGGCTCTAGTAAAGACCGGTTAGTCATTTACTTACGCCCGTCCAGGGTAAGCCCAGTCAAGGGTGCAGCGAGTCCACATCCACCGCCATCACACATGAAAAGCTTTGCTTAAAAAAACATGTTAGAAGTGCACGGATTAGGAGGCAGAATGCTCAGCTCCAGACAGAATTTGCACTCAGTGATGTATGCCCAGTATTTACACTGTACTGTGTATCTCTTCTTAATACTATTCCATTATTAAGTATGTGTCTACCATCCCTATAATACGGTATTTGTGATACTGAATTAGCACATACGTTATTGACATTATTATAAGTAGTTAGCGCATTGTACCTTTTTGTCATCTTGTGGTGGCCATCTTGTATTTGGGAGTAGTGTGAGCTCCTGACTGCAGTTCAATTGTACATAACAGATACAGTATACATGCCCTATTCATGTTTCACCTTCTTGTGACATTATCCAGAGTGTCACTGGCATACATGGTGGGTTTACACATTTAGTAATTTGATTGAACATTGATTTCATTCAGGACTTTAGTATTAGAACATTTATAGTGCTTGAAAGTATGTGAACCTTTCAGAATTTTCAATTTTTCTGCATAAATTTGACCTGAAACTACATGAGATTTTCACACAAGCCCTAAAAGTAGATGAAAAGAACCGAAGAAAATGAATTAGTCAGAAACATTAGATTTTGTATTTTTATTGTAGAAAATAATTAACATGTCTGTTAATTTCAAAAGAATTTGAACTTTTAGCATTAGCATGTAATTTGAAGTTGAAATTAGAGTTTGCTGCTTTTATTCAATGGCATGACAATGAGGTGTGAGTAGGTGACTTGTTTTCTTTAAAGAATAGTGATCTATCAAAGTTTGATCTTTACAAAACATGTTTGTGAAAGAATATAATTGAACAAACAAAGGAGACAGCTAGGGACTGCAAAGAAGAGTTGGTGATGTTCATCAGGCTGAAAAAGATTACAAAACCATTTCTTAATGGTTTGGACTCAAACAATCCACAGTCATATTGTTTAACAAGACCGAAGAAAGAAAAAAGCGATCTGACATCCCAAGTAATAGCATAATATGCAAAATCTTTATGAAAAGGAATAGGTACAAGGAAAAGGGGGGAAGGAGTTAAAATGCACACATGCAGAAAATGGGCACACGAATTAGGGATCAAACACTAAAGTCAACCCAAATTCATATAAGTATTGCATCAATGTAGGTACAATAGTCTACTTATATACTATAATTACAACATCCCATAGGGCCTGGATCAATGTCTACATCACCTAATCAGAGGTACACTAATATAAGAATATATTAATACTGTAGATTGTAAGTATAGATATAAACCTCGATCAGTGTAGCCAAATGGGGAAGTGAGATTCCTGGGTGGATGCATGCCCACCCCGACGCACGTTTTGGCGGAGCCTTCTTCGGCCAATGCCGACATCCAAGCCGATGTGCACACTTAACAACAAATTACTTGAAAGATTTAGATACAGTTATTGCTGCACAAGGGGCTCTAACCAGATAATGAAATCAAAGGTTCATATATGTTTCCAGCTAACAGACATGACACATTTTATCATTGTGAAATATCAGACAAAGTCTCACGCATGAACATCTGGCACTGTCGCCCGCACTCGGAACCGAGCGTGCAGCTGCATAGAATTACATGCAGCCGAACGCTCCGGTCCGAGTGCCAGAGGCAGTGCCGGGTGTTCATGTTAGAGACTCGCACAAGAATTGTGCGAGTTTCTCGCATGTGTGATCTCAGCCTTAGACACTCAGAAGTAGGATTAGAACTCCAAGCAGACTTCACTAAAGACTATCATCATCAAAGAAGACCAGCAAGGGGGTTGGTTTAAATAGTAGCAACTGCAGTGTGATAGGAGAGGCCAGATAACAAATGAAAAAACACCTGCTGTCCAAAAAGAATGGACAAAGACGAAATTTAATCCGCCCCTGGACATTGACAGAACTCTGCGAATAAAGATGCAGACAGAAGACCACAGGGCCACCGGATTGAATCCCAAAGCATGGCAATATAAAAGAGTTGATGTATTTAGATTTCAAAGACATGCATGCCCAAATATGTGGTTAGAAGTGTTGATCTTACTGACAGATTCCATTTAAACGAGCATTGGCCGGCACTTTTTGCATTATATGTGGTGCCCACTTGATTTAAGTAATGGAGTTTCTCGAACTAATGTAATAGAAGACAGAGGGTGACTGACATCTTTTTTCAAAAATTTTGGAGGTTATGTCTTTAGTCAACCAGTCACAATAATGCTAAATTTATTCTCTTTTGTATTCTCTTTCCATGCCATCTCCATTTATACCCATAGTCATACTCGTGTATTTTATACGATCTTGGCCAATACACATTGAAAAGGTATAATAGGATAAGATAGAATTTTCACATGCTTGACCTGGGATTTAGAAATGCAAATATAATCCCCTCTAAACTTTCTTATCCTTGGGTTTTCCATTTCATAAAGTGATTGCCGTCCTATAACTGTTTCTTTTTCAGGATTGGCCAGGCTCTCATTGGTCTGATCATAACGTGAAACTATATCTTATTGTTATGCCGCAACTTTATGATCTTAGTGACATGCCATTACTTCATGAGGATGAAAACCCCCCTTAATGTAGGATGCATACAGGTAGGACACTGGTATATAACAATACGGTACTGGGGCATAAGTTTTCAAATAAATATTTCTACAAGAAATGCACCAAGTTCCTTAGTCCAGTGTGATTAAGAAGCTTTAGCTGTATCATTTAACATAAAAATTTGCTGAAATTCACTTACTGGTGCATGCGAGCTCGGCTGAATGGAGCCGTATAACAATCGGTCTCTTCTAGATCCGGAAGGGCCTCTTTGTCAAGCTTCATTGGGTTTCTAGGTAGCCAGCTTTTCAGTTGCCTCATATTCCTCTGCAAACTAAAAGAAAGAAATGTTTTACAGCCATGAACTTTATCAAATTTGACCTTGCTGAAAGAATCTTAGGAACTTGCAGTAGTTGAGATACTACTTCACCCGTCTTCTGAAACCAATGTTAAGTCAATTTATTCCATTGGTTATAGCTGCTGGTAGAGTCTACCTCCCATTATTGTTCCTGTGAAGTCAAAACTCTGTTCAATTGAAAATGGAAATCAATTTGACAAATATGTTAAAAGGAAATCATATGCTCCATCTGAATTCTAAATTCCCTCATGATATATATGACTAGCCTATCTGGAGAATCAGTCAGTGGTCCGAACCATCACTGAGCTAATCGAAGGCACAGTCTAAACAACTTTTGCCCAACTGCAACGTATAAGACCAAGGTTTAGCCTCATGTTTACGGCCATATTCCAGGTTCATATTACAAGGATCCTACATATGCCGCCCTCTGATATCTCTGCGCCAGGCTATAATGCACCATCGTCCACCTTGTGATTCTGCGTGCCGAGCGTACATGTCATATCAAGGAGGTATTAAACAGTTTCCATTAATCCCTGTTGTAAAATTGATAGAACCATTGAATAAAGGAACAATATTTATAAAATCATATGACTATATCATATTTTTTATACATGATGTTTGTAATAATATTTTAGAATACTAGTGTTCTGTTCCATCTTTGCGAAAGATGCAGCAAGAGCGTGACATAGCACAACAGGCCGAAGCAGATCTCTTACAATTTGCAAGACTTCAGTTGGAGCTATGACTTTCCAAGAAGATATATACGTACATCTACGAGATGCTAGTTTGCTAAATTTTCTGGGTTTTATGTTAACGAACATATTTAGTAAGGGTGAGGCTTGTATATGATGTTAATTGATGATTTAGGTTAGATTTTGGGGAGATGCGCATATTCAGAATACAAGAAAATTATGTCGTTAGAATATTAGAATATGACATTTAACCAATTCACAAGTCTTCAATGGTTGATGTTACTCACAATGCTACAAAGATATCTTGATGGTAAAAATATAGCTTACCAACGTGCTGATCCTTTTAGAACCACTACACTGTGAAAGTGACAGGTTTTTTAAACATTGGAGTCTACAATGGTAACAATGGAGCAGCATGGGTGAAAAAAAACTGGGGTGGCTCCCCAGGGTACAACATGTTTTGCAATGCAAAATTTCAAGAGAAAAAAAAATATTTTTAAATTTTACACCAATAAAAAGATGGCATTGCAAGCGTATATGATCTGGAGTAGTGCACATGCTTCAAACCTCTGGCCTAGTGCCTAAAATCTCTGGCTGAGCCCCACTTTGAACAGTTTCAGTATAAGCCTTTATTTCTTCTTGGAGCCTCCAGCTTTCAGTTATGCAGGTGAGACCAGAGCAACTACAGTCATTGCTCAAAGCACTGAGGACGGCGACTGTAAGCACGCCCCAGCCCTGACTGATAGCTGGCTCTGCACTGAAACACTACAGAGCTGGCTGTCAATCAAAGGCTATGACATATATATCCTTCATGAATCACAAATTCATCGTACTTACCAAGTATCTCTGATACAGCGGGACAGTACCAAATATTGGGAGCTAACCAGCTGTCGTGGGATTTTAATGGGTATATCTCAACTTTAACATCTGTATTTCTGTGTTCCTGGGTCACAGATACAGTTGAATACAATGGTGGAGCAGGGAGCCACCAGATTCCTACTTTACCATTCAATCTGGGTAGAGATTAATGGATCTGGAAGAACTTTCAGGTCACGTGACATTCTCAGGCCACATGACTGAGCAGCAGAAAGCAGCTCAATGGAAAATCAGGGAAGAGACAAGTGGAATACTTGTGTGTGGGGGTGTGGCAGCAACATACTGAGTCAGTAGTTGTGGGGGCATTTTACAAGGGGCATCAAACTGGGGGGTGTTATACTGTGTGGGGGACACTAAGGGCTTTATACTGTCGGTGGGCAGTGGAAAAAGTACGGTAGACCAAGTTTAAAAGTTTAAAACTTTGCTATACCTTTGTATGAATAATTCCAAAATGCAGTAGTCCCATCTTACTGCAGTGTTAAATAAGAAAAACACTTAAAATTTCCTTGAATATTCCAATTATCAAAATCAATTTTCATTTTCAACATTTTCCATGGAAATGTAACAATATTGAGCAATCATCTATTGACGCAGACATTCTGATCATCTAACAGCGTCTTTGCTCTATTGAGTTAATGCATCGTGATCATAAATGTGATCATGATCGTCTACACTGAATCTATTGAATTTAGTCAACAATATGGTGAGTGACGATTGCTCATTGTTTTTACATTTCCATTGAAGATGCAAAGGAACATACTTGCATAGAAGCTCCACAAGTAATTACTCCCAGCCGGTGCGGCCGGTATCGATAACAGCTGATCAGTGGGGGTGCTGAGTGCCGGACTCCGGTTAGGGCATCAATGTAAAAGTAATGGATAACCTCTTTAAGATAATATAAATTCACATTCATCTATTAAGGATGTATATCGGATTACAGCTGTGGCAGTTGTTTGTAGTTCTTACAGCTGCGATCCCCTAAATCCCGATAAATGTAAAATATATTGCTAAAATAAACGCACTCCAAAAAACAATAGGGTCACCTTTGATGATAATAATTATGTATCCGATTCCTCATTTGCTACCACAGCAGATCCAGCAATGATGTTCAAGTATCTCTTCAGAAGAAAAATGACATCGGAAAAAATTCAACTAATCTCCCAAAAAACTGAGGAAACGTGCGGGGAGGAAACATAAAAGGAAATCGGTATCCAACCCGCAACAGAAACTACTGTCACTGAATATTCCAATTTGGAACTTTTCCAGTTATATTGTTTCCAATCAACAGATATCTCTGCTGAGCAAAGGATTAGGATTTTCACCTTCTAATGAATTTGACGTCTTTAGAACTATTTTAATGTAAGTATAAATCCGGCACTCCTATAGCGCCTAGGTCGATAATGATAATTTTCTGTTATTATAAACCTATAACAAACTATTGCTTGTTGAATACATAGTGGTATTCCTATCATCTGTATATATCCATTTAATATACAGCGAGATATATAAATATATATTTCTAGTATGTGTATATATTTTCTTGTTTTGACCTTGATGTTTATACTGTGTTGCACCTATTTTGTTATTTTTTTTACATTTTATTTTTGTATGATATTCACTGTCAGACTTATTTGGATATTGACTGTTTTTGTATCCTGTATCTTACATATTTTCCAGTCTGAAGAAGGTCAAAGTTGTTGACCGAAACGTCATATAACAGTTGGATTATCCACAATAAAATAATTTTTTTGCAAGCATATCTAAAACGAGTGCCGGATTTATATTTACATTGATATAGGGATTGGCATCCCAAGTCCGGGCACCACGGTTCTAAACTAGGAGTGCCGTACTGATTCTTTTGAGAACTATTTTAGACGTTAACAAATTTGCTCGTAATATTACACTTAAATGTCATTTTGTTGACGAGGAATCTACACATTGGAGGACTAATAATGAAGTTCAGAATCCTAACACCTTTGAGAATAATACACATTATAAAGATTTTGAGGAACAACGCGCATTTTTATGCTTCAAACATTTGGAAGCTGAATCTTGTGATATAGCTGGTAATCGAAATGATGATTTTTTGACTAATGACTAGTGTTGAGCGATACGATACTGCAAATATCCGGTATCGGCCAATATTAGCTGTATCGGGCTTTCGATTCCGAGTACCGATATTTTCGTCATATCGGATACCGGAATCGGATTTGTCACTGTCAATGTGAGTGTCCGTCGGTCGGGTCTGTCAGGAGTCAGCGGCACTTACCTGGCAGAAGATCTCCGGCGGTCACGTCCTGGACTGCTTGATGGCCGCCATTATCTTCTCCCTGGCGGTCACATGCAGTTTTTCGCGATAACTGCAGTGACTGCAGGGTAATCCCGGCCGTAAACCAGTCCGATGACGTCACCGCCGGGGAAGCAGGTAATCAGCTGTGCTGCGCCGGGATGACAGGCTCTGCCTGTCATTCTGATGTAGCAGAGCTGGATCGTCGTGGGACACTCGTTACTATGGACTGCGTCGGACAGGTGGTATACTGCTGGTTTTTTTTTTCATTTTTTTACAGGAGATCGATGGCGTCGCAGGATGAGACTGTAATAAAAGTAATGAAAACTGTGTTGTGTTTTTTTATTAAATTAAAAAACTTTTTTATGAAATTCACCCGTCCGGGTACATCAACAATTTAACTATTTACATACAGGGACCCTGTCCGGGTTATTTATAATTCTTTGGCAGGGGTGTTCCAGGTACCACCTGGTACTCTTCTGATGCTTGCCAAACATCCGAGACACCAAGGACCACCAGGACCTGATGACGTCGTGTGGCCTGTACAGTCAAGTCGTGACCCGCTATCTGTGTCTGTGTGGCCACCTCTTTCATCTCCCTCCGGGTCTGGAGCCCTATGTCCCGGACTGAACGAACCCCAGGGGGCCTAACAGGCGCCGGGTACGGGCCAGCTATCATTATCATGTCCATAGCTGGGGCTGCTGAGGAGACCACTGAGGGAGGCTGGGGAGATTTACGGCGTGGGGTGGGCACTTGTGCAGAGGCCTGGATGTGGGAGGCTGAAGGCTCCGAGGGTCTCACAGGTTCCTGACACTCTGGGGAGTAGGGGTCGCACCTGGTAACATTTAGGGCGTACCATCCATTGTAACCCCAGTGTCGGGTGTAAGTCACCAAGTCTCCTGGCAACAGGTCCCTCCCCGGGTGTCCTTCTGGGAGGTGAGTCTCCACGTCCCGCCGGGTCACAAACACTTCTAAATAAAGTCCAGGCTCCTGGATGAAGCCCCAACCACCTTTTAACTTAAAGTTCCGTACTGCACCCTTACGCCGCGGCTCCCACAGGGTTCCTTTATCTTTTCTCATCCGGTCCTTATCTGCCCGGTCCTTCTCCAGGTGACGTTGCCGAAGCTTTTGGGATTCTCGCTGCTCCCTTTGTCGCTCTACTTCCCGCTCCCGACGTCTCCACTCTTCCTCCTGACGCCGGTTGTAATTCTCCTCCACCAGCATTTCCATGTCTCCACCATCAAACTGCAGCTTACGATGTCCGGTTTGCGGCAGCTCTCCTGGCGCCCGACAGTCCTGGCGGCACTCACCTGCGGAGGAAGCAGCCGGCTCTGGAACAGATGACAGTCGGGGCTCCGGTACAGACAGGTAGACCTCTGGTGCCTGCGCGGCCTCCTCCATGAGGACGGGTGTCGCTTCTTCTGTCTCAGCGACGGGGGCAGACAGCGGGATCTGGGGTGCTGCCGGTGCAGCGTTTTTTGCAGGAACGGGTGCCTCCACTGCGACAACGTCAACCGGATCACATTGCAAGGGCTGGGATGCCCGCACGGACTCCTCTACTAGAACGGGTGCCTCACCTTCCGGTACAGACACTTCAGGTAGAGGGATTGGCGCCGCTCCAAGTTTAGTTTTTAGGGCACGCCAGCTGGCTTCCATCCTGGCGACCTCCTCCCGGTGCCGGGCCAGGCCTCTTAGGGTATCCTCCGCTTCTTGCAGCGTAGGAGGGTTTCCAGGCCGGGTGCCCAACGGTGGTTCCGTGGCGATCGGGTCGCTTCCGTGGGGGGAGAGCTCTGACTGCTCCATCCCTTCACACTTCTGCTCGTGTCCATTAGCCATCTCTGCCAAGTCACATGTGTCATTAGCATCTGGAGAGGGCCCCTCTTTTGTAGTGAGGCGGGACCTTCGTGTTAGTTTCCGCACACTGAGGAGGATGAGGAGGCGGAACTGAAGAGCTGTGGGGCACGATCTTACATTGCAGTAACATTTAGAGTGGTCGGCCATCGTTTTCGCGCCACTGAGTGAGTGTACACCCACGAAGAGCACGCCCTTCTTCTTCACCAGTGCCTCGTCGTGATGCAGATATGGCGGAAAAATGGCAAATACATTCTCTGATGATTTTAGCAATTCTCAAGCACAAAACCAGTTCAATTCAGGCACACAGGACTCGCTTATAGCGAGCTACAGAATCCTGTTCGTGACCCCAAGTTGAGTCGCACAGAGCCAGAGGTTTTGGGGGTACTCGGCACCGAGCCCGTCGACTTCTATGGGGTATGTCACGGCTTTACCCGGCAATTGAATCAGAGTCTATTTTACTATGTAGAAGTGTATAAACTATAAATATATGTATATATATATGTCACAATGACATGTATATATATATATATATATATATATATATATATATATATATGTATTCTATGTGTGTATATTTTGTGTTTACAACGAAAGAAAGGGTTTTTTTGGTTGCGATATTTTGTTCCCATAGACTTACATGGGACTTCCGGTATCGGAATCGGATATCGACGATATTTAGTGATATCGGCGATACCATTCCGATCCGATATTTTTAGATATCGAGCAGTATCGCTCAACACTACTAATGACGCTTTCTTTTACCCTATACAATCACGTCCTCCATTATGATAGAGAATGAACATATAGAACTTAAAAATAATGTGGATCAACAGAGGGAATCTGCTTTTGATAATCTAACTGGAGGAGAGTGGAAAGCGCTTTTGGAAATTAAAAATAATGAGGATCTACTAGTACATCAAGCAGACAAAGGGGGCACTATTGTGCTACTTAATGCAGGTCTCTATAAAAAAATCTATTTTGGAGGACTTGGAAAATACATACTTATATACTGAATTAACTGTTAATCCTACACAGGAATTTAACCAATTATTATTTAAACTGATTCAAGATGGTCTTAGTATGGGAGCCATTAATAAGAAATTGGCAGAATATTTATATGTTGAACACCCTGTGGTTCCCATATACCACGCTGTCCCTAAGATCCATAAAGATACATTTCCACTGCCATTCAGACCTATAGTTCCTGGTATTGGAGGTTGCTGGTCCCTTCTTCTTCCTACCCTATGCTCAGGTCCCAGGAACATGGACGCCCTCACACCAGCAAGGTCCACCCCCGACTAACTTCCCCTAAGAGGAAGTCTTCCTGACCGATTCCTGCTTGGAGACAATCCTTCCCTAGCAAAAAGTCCCTAACCTCTTGTGTCTATTGGGCTGGATGTGCTCTATGCCACCATCCAGTGGCCAAACCCAAATACTGCATTGACATATTTTTATAACGTTCTAACTAGATCTCTAATGTGTCCCCATTAGTGATCCTCGCAAATTACAGTTAACCCAAGAATATATACACTATGCTCCTAGTGCCCTCTAGTGACCCCTAGGATGCACTACCTATCACTCAACCCCCACATAATAGACATGGCAATAATACATTGCATCACACTAAGCCGACATTTACACATAACAAGACAATTAAAGGGGATGAAACATTAAAGGGTTAATACCCTTCACCTCCTTACATTCCCCCTTCCTTTAACTATTGCCGTCCTGGCAATAGGGGGCACTAACACAAAAAAATATATTTTTTTATATACACTGACACTTGTATCATGCATTTAGTAAAACATTAACCCTGCTGTTCTGTTCGGGTCAAAAATGACCCGTTTTGAAAATTAGATATTATTTTATTCATTCATTTTTTGATTTTGAAACTTGTGGTTCCTTCTATTTTCCTAATTTACGGGGTTCATACTAAGGGTACTTTATTTTTTTTTTTCGGTGCTTTACTTTTTGCGCTACAGTTTTTTATACACTTGTTATGTTCGGGTCAAAAATGACCCGTTAGCCTTTTATACTAATCTACAGCCATTTTTTGAGTAAAACAAAGGATTTTTAGTTTATTTTGAGACTACTTATTGCATCTACTATTGTTTATCAAGTTATCTAGTTGCTTTAGGTGCACAGATGGAGATAAATGGATGGATACATGTATACAAATGATTTCAGTACAAACCATACGCATTGTCTTTCAGTACAATTTTTATTGCTGTATCTAAAGGCCTGCTGTTCCTCTTCAAATAAATCAATTCAGTTTTCAAGATTGCAAAAGAAAATAGTTTCTTTTCCTTGTGAACTGACAAGCTAATGAGAATGTATTTTGTTGTGTGTTATCTTAGCCTTGCAGAAGGTGCCTGTGTGTCTCCGCCCTTATCTTGTCAGTATAGTAGTTCAGTCAGACATTCCAAGGCTGTTGGAGAGAGGAGCTGGAGTCTGGAGCTGCACACAGAGTTTACCTCACAGATTTGAATACATGGTACCCGTGGTATTTATGACTGTTGAAGTTTTGCAAAAATGATGCGAAAACGTGGATTGAAAAAAAATAGATTAGTAGAAACCTTTTTTTGAAAAATACTGAATTTTTATTTTTTTCTGATTATTTTTGTTAGGGTCTGCGGAACGCACCAAATATAAGATGTGGAGAGGTGCGTTCACAGCCCGGGGTCCACCGTGCAGGCGGAGCCTGCTGCTAGTAAAATGGCGTAAGAAGCAAACTCTGTTATCCCGCAGAGTCGCCAACATAAACGCCGTAACGCGCTTTGGCAATAAGTGCGAACTCTGTTACTCCACAGAGCCGCTAGCAGGAGAGCCGCAGCGCTATATGGCGATGTGTGCGAACTCACTAAACACAACTGAGTCGCAAAGAAAACACGCTAGGGCGCTGTCTAGCGTTGAAAGCGAACCCTGTTACGTCACAGGGCCGCTGAGAAAAAGTGCTGTGTCCTGTCAGGCTCTCAGGTACACAGTTAAGTGCTAAGCGTACATAAAGCGTGATCATGTGCTAATGTCCTCGCGGGAGTCACCCGCAATCTATGGCGTCTGAACGCCAGACCCTGAATACGGCAATCAAAACTCCTCACCGGTTATGCTGGTAATCTAGGGCATCTAGGACGCCGACCCTGACCAGCTAGCACACCAAACTCCTAACCGATTAAGTCGGTATTCTAGTGGCTTATTTCAGCCGGGTCCCTAACCACACAAACACATGACCACACTGGCGCATAGCATACAATGGTTGATATTAGCGCATGGCGGCCCAGCCATGCTACCCTTTTATAGTAACAGCTACAGGACCTGCCAGAAACAAGGACCAATGAAGCTTGTTCCAGAACAACAGTAGTCACAGGACCTTCCTGGCAGACCAATAGGAGCTGCTGCAGTACCTGAGCATGTGACCCCTGATCTCCAATGAGAGATCTCACTCTGGGCATGCTCAGAAGGGAAAACGCAGAACTTTGTCCCAAAGCCATCTGCTCCAGCACTGGCTATAATAGCAGATCCAGGAAAGGCAGCAGCAAGTCACTGCACAGTACTGGAGTGGGCAAGATGCTTGGACCGACGTCTCTGCAGAGCAGGCTCCACTGCGGCCGGAGATGAATGGGAGACCGCAGCGGGCTGGTTCAAGACTCCCCTTGTGCAGCAGCGGGAACTCAAACCCTAACATTACCCCCCCTCCTAGGGCCCCCCCTTCCTTGGGCCTCGCTGCGCTCAAAGGCAGCGATGAGCTGCGGAGCGTGAACATGCTCGGCAGGCTCCCAGGACCTATCCTCAGGCCCATAACCCCTCCAATCCACCAAATAAAATTTTTTGCCTCGTACCACCTTGTACCCAACAATGGCGTTCACCTCATGATCGTCGGTAGATGAACCCGACGTCCCGGCAGCTGACTCGGAAAACCGGGAAATGGCCACGGGTTTCAGGAGGGACACGTGAAAGGTGTCAGTGATACCAAGGCGAGGCGGAAGGGCTAGGCGGTAAACCACCGGGTTCACCTGCTCAAGAACTTTAAAGGGGCCCAAAAAGCGAGGTGCCAACTTGGTGGACTCTACACGTAGCCTGATGTTTCGGGCAGAAAGCCACACTAGGTCACCCGGAGCAAATGTAGGAGCGGGGCGCCGATGGGCATCGGCAGAAGACCTCATCCTCTCTTTGGAGGCCTGAATGGCATCCTGTGTGCGGTCCCAAATGTCCCGTGCCTCCACAGCCCAGTCTGCCACCCTGGAATCAGCGGAAGACACGGGCATGGGCACTGGTACCCACGGATGCTGACCGTAGTTCAGGAGGAATGGGGTCTGTCCGGTGGAGTCAGCCACAGCATTATTTAAAGCGAACTCAGCCCACGGTAGCAAGGATGCCCAGTCATCCTGCCTGGCAGAGACAAAATGTCGCAAGTATGTGACCAAGGTCTGGTTGGCCCTCTCTACCAACCCATTCGTCTCGGGATGGTATGCAGAGGAGAGATTCAACTCAATGCTGAGTAAACGACACAGCTCTCTCCAGAACCGAGAGGCAAACTGGGGACCTCGATCACTGACAATTTTGTCTGGCATACCGTGAAGGCGGAAAATATGCCTAATGAATAATGCTGCCAAGGCCCGTGCAGATGGTAACCGTGGTAACGGCACTAAGTGCACCATTTTGGGGAAGTGGTCGGTTATCACCCAGATGATGGTGCAGCCCCGAGACTTGGGTAAGCCCACCACAAAATCCATCCCGACCATCTCCCAAGGCCTGTCTGCCACCGGTAAAGGGAAAAGTAACCCAGCTGGCCGTTGTCGAGGGGACTTATTCTTGGCGCAGGAGACGCACGCCTGAACGTATTCCCTGACGTCACGGGCCATCTGCGGCCACCAGTATGTTCTCGCCAGCAACTCAGAAGTCCTTTTTGTCCCAAAATGTCCACCCACTCTGGACGAATGTGCCCAAGAGAGTACTTCCGGTCGCAAATTGATGGGCACAAAAGTCTTGCCCGGAGGCACAGACTCAAGCGAAACCGGAGCCACCGTTCTTAGGCTTTCTGTGGGGACAATAAGCCGAGGCTCCTCCTCCACCTCCTCAGAGGACACCACGGAGCGGGATAGAGCGTCTGCGCGAATGTTCTTCTCACCGGAGAGGAAATGGAGGGTGAAATGGAACCGGGAGAAAAACAAGGACCATCTGGCCTGACGGGAATTTAGCCGCTGGGCTGTCTGCAAATACACCAAGTTCTTGTGGTCCGTGAATACTTGGAAGGGGAAGCGAGCCCCCTCCAGAAGATGTCTCCACTCGGAGAAGGCCAACTTCATAGCCAGTAACTCCCTGTCCCCGATGGAATAATTCCTCTCTGCTGGTGTAAAGGTCTTGGAAAAGAAGAAGCAGGGATGCTTCCGACCCTGGGCATCCTTTTGAAAGAGGACTGCTCCAGCACCAACAGAAGAGGCATCCACCTCTAAGATAAACGGTTTATCGACATCGGGGCGATGTAAGATGGGAGCACTGGCGAAATGCGACTTTATGGAGGAGAACACCTTTGTGACCTCCTCTGACCACAACTTGGGATTAGCTCCCTTCTTGGTGAGGGCTACCAAGGGAGCTACCAAAGTAGAGAAGTGGGGAATGAATTGGCGATAGTAGTTAATGAACCCCATAAAGCGCTGCACCGCCTTAAGGGAGTGGGGTTATTGCCAATCCATCACAGCCTGTAGTTTGGTAGGATCCATAGCCAATCCCTGGGTGGAGATGATATAGCCCAGGAAAGGTAGAGACTCCTGCTCAAACATGCACTTCTCCAACTTCGCATATAGGGAATTTGCTCGCAAGAGGTCGAAGACCTTGCAGACATCTCTCCGGTGGGAGGCCATATCTGGAGAAAAGATGAGAATGTCATCCAGATAGACTACCACCGAGGTGGTCAACATATCCCGGAAGATGTCATTCACAAAGTCTTGGAAGACAGCTGGGGCGTTACAGAGCCCAAAGGGCATTACCAGATATTCATAATGCCCATCCCTGGTGTTAAATGCCGTCTTCCATTCGTCCCCCTCACGGATGCGAATCAGGTTATACGTACCCCGCAGGTCTAACTTAGTAAATACCCTTGCTCCCCGAAGCCTGTCAAAGAGCTCAGAGATTAGCGGCAAAGGATATTTATTTTTCACGGTGATAGCGTTGAGACCCCTATAATCAATGCACGGACGTAATTCTCCGTTCTTCTTCTGCACAAAGAAGAACCCCGCTCCCGCTGGTGACACCGATTTCCTAATGAATCCCCTTGCCAAGTTCTCCTGAATATATTGGGACATGGCCTCTGTCTCAGGAAGAGAGAGGGGATAAACCCTTCCTCTAGGAGGCTCAGCTCCAGGCAAGAGGTCGATAGGACAGTCATAGGGGCGATGAGGCGGAAGAGTCTCCGCAGCCTTCTTCGAGAAAACGTCGGCATAAGACCAATAGACCTTGGGAAGAGGAGAGAGGTCTATGGGTATCTCAGTGGTGTTGACCTGCACGCTGTCCCTAATGCATCTGCCTTTACATAAATTACCCCAACCCAGAATTCTCCCTGAAGACCACTCAATATGGGGAGAGTGGTGACGGAGCCAGGGTAATCCCAACAAAACCTCATCTATACCCTCAGGGAGGATAAAAAATGATATATTCTCCTGATGGGAAGGAGACATAGACAAGGTGAGTGGGACAGACTGATGGGTGATTTGTGAGTGCAGAATTTCTCCGTTCAACACCCGTACCGATACTGGTTCAGCCAGCAACACCAAAGGCATGGTGTGGCGAGAAGCAAAGGAGGATGACATAAAATTCCCCTCTTCCCCAGAATCCACACACAGCTTGACGGGTAGGGTGGTAGAACCGTGGGTAATTATCCCCTTGAGGAGCACTTTAGGGGCAAAACTCATGGCGTCCAGTGACCCTGTTCCTACGGTTACTGGGCGCGACCGTTTATTCAGCCGCTGTGGACATCGGTTGGCAAAATGTCCCTGCTGCTGGCAAATATAACAAATCGGGGATGGACGAGTGACCCGAGATTTAGATCCTGCAGGAGCAACCTCCTGAAGGTCGGGCGCCTGAACGGGCGACTCCAGAGGGGTGGTGAAGGTTGGAGCCAACCGAACCCTCTGCCTAGACTGGGCACGTTCCAGCCTCCGCTCGTGGAAACGGAGGTCGACGAGGGTGGAAATAGCGATAAGCTTCTCCAGTGTGGCAGGAATCTCTCTGGTAGCCAAGGCGTCTTTCACATGACCCGCCAGTCCTCTCCAGAACACGGGAATGAGGAATTTATCTGGCCACTCTAATTCCGAGGCCAGAGTCCGAAATTGGACAGCAAACTGACTGACCAAAGCCGAACCCTGGGTACTTGCCAGCAGTTTGAGCGCCGTATCGTGGGTGACCTGAGTTCCTAGAAAAACCTTTTTCAGAGCCTCCAGAAAACGAGAAGCGCTCTGCACCACACGGTCGTCGCGCTCCCACAGCGGCGTTGCCCACTCCAACGCTCTGCCCGACAGAAGAGCTATCACAAAGCCCACTTGTGTCCGATCCGTGGGGAAACGTGCAGCCAGAAGCTCGAGGTGTATGGAGCACTGACTCACGAATCCCCGACATTGCTTGCTGTCACCAGCAAACTTGTCTGGAAGCGGGAGTGGGACAATGTAGGGACAGAGGTGGCAGAGGACAAACTGGCTGCAGCTACGCTAGCAGCCTGAACAGCGACTGCGGTAACATCCACAGCTGAGGTTGTGCGCTCAAGAGCCGCCAACCTACCCTCCAGCTGCTGGATGTACAGCTGTAAACGCTGTTCATCCGCCATTTTACTAGCCAGACCCTGGCGCTAATATTATGTTAGGGTCTGCGGAACGCACGAAATATAAGATGTGGAGAGGTGCGTTCGCAGCCCGGGGTCCACCGTGCAAGCGAAGCCTGCTGCTAGTAAAATGGCGTAAGAAGCAAACTCTGTTATCCCGCAGAGTCGCCAACATAAATGCCGTAACGCGCTGTGGCAATAAGTGCGAACTCTGTTACTCCACAGAGCCGCTAAAAGGAGAGCCGCAGCGCTATATGGCGATGTGTGCAAACTCACTAAACACAACTGAGTCGCAAAGAAAACACGCTAGGGCGCTGTCTAGCGTTGAAAGCGAACCCTGTTACGTCACAGGGCCGCTGAGAAAAAGTGCTGTGTCCTGTCAGGCTCTCAGGTACACAGTTAAGTGCTAAGCGTACATAAAGCGTGATCATGTGCTAATGTCCTCGCGGGAGTCACCCGCAATCTATGGCGTCTGAACGCCAGACCCTGAATACGGCAATCAAAACTCCTCACCGGTAGGGTTGAGCATTCCGATACTTCCGATACTTCCGATACCTGAAATCCAATGTAAGTCTATGGGAACAAAATATCGGAAGTAAGTATCGGAAGTACTTCCGATATTTTGTTCCCATAGACTTATATTGGATTTCAGGTATCGGAAGTATCGGAATGCTCAACCCTACTCACCGGTTATGCCGGTAATCTAGGGCATCTAGGACGCCGACCCTGACCAGCTAGCACACCAAACTCCTCACCGATTAAGTCGGTATTCTAGTGGCCTATTTCAGCCGGGTCCCTAACCACACACACACATGACCACACTGGCGCATAGCATACAATGGTTGATATTAGCGCATGGCGGCCCAGCCATGCTACCCTTTTATAGTAACAGCTACAGGACCTGCCAGAAACAAGGACCAATGAAGCTTGTTCCAGAACAACAGTAGTCACAGGACCTTCCTGGCAGACCAATAGGAGCTGCTGCAGTACCTGAGCATGTGACCCCTGATCTCCAATGAGAGATCTCACTCTGGGCATGCTCAGAAGGGAAAACGCAGGACTTTGTCCCAAAGACGTCTGCTCCAGCACTGGCTATAATAGCAGATCCAGGAAAGGCAGCAGCAAGTCACTGCACAGTACTGGAGTTGGCAAGACGCTTGGACCAACGTCTCTGCAGAGCAGGCTCCACTGCGGCCGGAGATGAATGGGAGACCGCAGCGGGGCTGGTTCGAGACTCCCCTTGTGCAGCAGCGGGAACTCGAACCCTAACAGAAACCTTGGTCAAAGTTATCTGAGCACACAAATGTCCAAGTGTACCCAAACTTTTGCATCTGCCCATTTTCCTTTTTGTAATTTTTAAAATGTAAAAAATGACAATATGTTTTTTGACTAAAATGCAAAGGAAACGTGTCATCTTTAACTTTAGCCTTTCAGAGAGTCAACTTGTCTAACTGTTCACAATAACAGTAATTTTGACCAGGTGAATCTTTACAGTCAGTTGCATGAGTGTGTTGGATCTTTACAGTCAGTTGCAGGACTGTTTTGGATCTTTACAGTCAGTTTCAGGAGTGTTTTGGATCTTTACAGTTAGTTGCAGGAGTGTTTTGGATCTTTACAGTCAGTTGCAGGAGTGTTTGGATCTTTACAGTCAGTTGCAGGAGTGTTTTGGATCTTTGCAGTTAGTTGCAGGAGTGTTTTGGATCTTTACAGTCAGTTGCAGGAGTGTTTGGATCTTTACAGTCAGTTGCAGGAGTGTTTTGGATCTTTACAGTCAGTTGCAGGAGTGTTTGGATCTCTACAGTCAGTTGCAGGAGTTTTGGATCTTTACAGTCAGTTGCATGAGTGTGTTGGATCTTTACAGTCAGTTGCAGGACTGTTTTGGATCTTTACAGTCAGTTTCAGGAGTGTTTTGGATCTTTACAGTTAGTTGCAGGAGTGTTTTGGATCTTTACAGTCAGTTGCAGGAGTGTTTGGATCTTTACAGTCAGTTGCAGGAGTGTTTTGGATCTTTACAGTCAGTTGCAGGATTGTTTTGGATATTTACAGTCAGTTGCAGGAGTGTTTAGATCTTTACAGTCAGTTGCAGGATTGTTTTGGATATTTACAGTCAGTTGCAGGATTGTTTTGGTTATTTACAGTCAGTTGCAGGAGTGTTTTGGATTTTACAGTCAGTTGCAGGAGTGTTTGGATCTTTACAGTCAGTTGCAGGAGTGTTTTGGATCTTTACAGTCAGTTGCAGGAGTGTTTTGGATCTTTACAATCAGTTGCAGGAGTGTTTGGATCTTTAAAGTCAGTTGCAGGAGTGTTTTGGATCTTTACAGTCAGTTGCAGAAGTGTTTTGGATATTTACAGTCAGTTGCAGGAGTGTTTTGATCTTTACAGTCAGTTGCAGGATGTTTTGGATCTTTACAGTCAGTTGCATGAGTGTGTTGGATCTTTACAGTCAGTTGCAGGAGTGTTTTGGATCTTTACAGTCAGTTGCAGGAGTGTTTTGGATCTTTACAGTCAGTTGCATGAGTGTTTGGATCTTTACAGTCAGTTGCAGGACTGTTTTGGATCTTTACAGTCAGTTGCAGGAGTGTTTTGGATCTTTACAGTTAGTTGCAGGAGTGTTTGGATCTTTACAGTCAGTTGCAGGAGTGTTTTGGATATTTACAGTCAGTTGCAGGAGTGTTTGGATCTTTACAGTCAGTTGCAGGAGTGTTTGGATCTTCTACAGTCAGTTGCAGGAGTGTTTTGGATCTTTACAGTCAGTTGCAGGAGTGTGTTGGATCTTTACAGTCATTGCAGGACTGTTTTGGATCTTTACAGTCAGTTGCAGGAGTGTTTTGGATCTTTACAGTCAGTTGCAGGAGTGTTTGGATCTTTAAAGTCAGTTGCAGGAGTGTTTTGGATCTTTACAGTCAGTTGCAGGAGTGTTTTGGATATTTACGTCAGTTGCAGGAGTGTTTTGGATCTTTACAGTCAGTTGCAGGATGTGTTTTGGATTTTACAGTCAGTTGCAGGATTGTTTGGATATTTACAGTCAGTTGCAGGATGTTTTGGATATTTACAGTCAGTTGCAGGAGTGTTTGGATCTTTACAGTCAGTTGCAGGAGTGTTTGGATCTTACAGTCAGTTGCAGGATGTTTTGGATCTTTACAGTCAGTTGCAGGAGTTGTGTTGGATCTTTACAGTCAGTTGCAGGACTGTTTTGGATCTTTACAGTCAGTTTCAGGAGTGTTTTGGATCTTTACAGTTAGTTGCAGGAGTGTTTTGGATCTTTACAGTCAGTTGCAGGAGTGTTTGGATCTTTACAGTCAGTTGCAGGAGTGTTTTGGATCTTTACAGTCAGTTGCAGGAGTGTTTTGGATCTTTACAGTCAGTTGCAGGAGTGTTTGGATCTTTAAAGTCAGTTGCAGGAGTGTTTTGGATCTTTACAGTCAGTTGCAGGAGTGTTTTGGATATTTACAGTCAGTTGCAGGAGTGTTTAATCTTTACAGTCAGTTGCAGGACTGTTTTGGATATTACAGTAGTTGCAGGAGTGTTTTGGATATTTATAGTCAGTTGCAGGAGTGTTTGGATCTTTACAGTCAGTTGCAGGAGTGTTTGGATATTTATAGTCAGTTGCAGGAGTGTTTGGATCTTTACAGTCAGTTGCAGGAGTGTTTGGATCCTTACAGTCAGTTGCAGGAGTGTTTGGATATTTATAGTCAGTTGCAGGAGTGTTTGGATCCTTACAGTCAGTTGCAGGAGTGTTTGGATCCTTACAGTCAGTTGCAGGAGTGTTTGGATATTTATAGTCAGTTGCAGGAGTGTTTGGATCCTTACAGTCAGTTGCAGGAGTGTTTGGATCTTACAGTCAGTTGCAGGAGTGTTTGGATCCTTACAGTCAGTTGCAGGAGTGTTTGGATCTTTACAGTCAGTTGCAGGATTGTTTTGTATCTTTACAGTCAGTTGCAGTAGTCTTTTGGATCTTTACAGTCAGTTGCAGGAGTGGTTTGGACCTTTACATTCAGTTGTTGGTGTTTGCAGCATTCAGCAGTGTTTGAGATGCTGGATGTAAAAAAGGAGGGGAACTCTGATATCAAATCATACATTTTTGATAAGTTGAATCCACATTTTTTCTGTTCAAAGACCTTGTAAAAAAATGTGCCGAATAAGGGGATATTCTTCTTTTGTCTGTTCTGCTGAAACATAAATGAAACCAGACAGAAACATGTCAAATGGAGAAAAATAGATACTTTCCACCATAATTGAAAGCCTATGGATCTATTAGCGGATAGGCATAAAAGAAAGATGTGAAGCTAACATGAAAATGTAACTGGAGTTCAGGAGTGTGCACAATTGTAGTTTCATAAGTAGTATTTACAGCACATTCTGTTTCTGAACAACAGGCGGAACAGCAGTGCCGGTGTGAGCTGCTCACATGGTGGTTTCGAATACAGAGCATCTTCCTCTCCTGTACCACTAGGGGGAGCCAGTGCTGCAAAAATACTCTGTACATTGCTGGAGTTCCAACTGGATAAAAGAGCCTGGGAGGCAGAGCTGGCTGTGTGCTCTGCTAATGCTTAGATCGAAGCAGCCCACAGCACTTACCACGGCCCGCCAATGCTGCTATTTAGAAGCAAAATATTTTATAAAACATTATTTAGAAAAATGTCATGCCTACACTATTAGGAGTTCACTTAAAGCTTATTTTAATGCCTTCCAGCCACAGATAATTTTCATTTTTACATTTTTGTTTTCTCCTTCTCTTCTTCGAAGAGCCACACATTTTTTATTTTTAACACACACACAGCTGAATGAATGCTTGTTTTTTGCAGGACAATTTGTAGTTTTTAATAACTTATTATATTTTACCATACAATGTACTGGCAAATGGGAAAAAAATCCATCTTTGGTGAAATCATGGAAAAAAAATGCAATTCCACCAATGTTTTGCGTGGGGTTTGTTTTTATGGTGTTCACTGGGTGGTAAAAATGACCTGGTAATGGGATTAGTCAAGTCAGCTCAATTTGGGCAATACCAGATATGCACTTTTTTTTACTTTAGAAGTGAAATAAATGTGAAATTTGTAAAGACAAAACATTGGTTTGTGTGGCCATTGCTTAAGCTTCAATGAAGTACCAACATAAAAGGCACATGGGCATGCTGTAGGCCCTGGGCTGCAGTGGCAATCCATTGACACCCGGGGGCGATGGGTATAGATAAAGGGTTAATCGGCAGGTAAATAGGGGTATGATACTGCCCAGTCACCTTACTAAGTTAATGAACTTATTTTCTACCGCGAGATGGCAAATATCAGTCATAGAAGTGTGTACGGAGATGCTACAGTCACTGCTCACTATATTGTGAGTGACGGATGTGCGCACGCCCCAGAGCTTTGATTGACAACTCGCTATGCACAGATGTTCTGCAGAGTCCGTTGTCAATCAAAGTGCCGGGACGTGCTTCTAGCCATCACTCACAGTATAGCGAGCAGTGATTGTAACATCTACGGTACATACATGACTCTATGACAGAAAGCCTGCAGCTCCTGAAAGGAAATAAGTTAATTCTCTTTCTAGAGACTCACTTTTTAGCAAGGCGGCCAAACAGCACTGTAATAGTAATAATCTGCAGAAAAACCTTATATCTGCATGTAAATAGCAGTGTCTGAGCTGGCAGGTTTCCTTTAGACACAGCTGTCAGAATTTACAGCAGCACTTAAAGGGTTAACAGCAGTGATCGGTGGTGAGCTCCAGTCACTGCTGTTAAAAGCAAATGTTCACTGTGTAACACAGACAGCATCTGCTGGATATGGTGCAGGCTCAGCTCCTGAGCCCACTCCACACTTCTGGACCTGACATGCATTATGTATTATATCATATTAATTTTAATTCATTTTTGGAAATACATTTTAAGAGTGTATAAATATATATGTGTGTGCATATATATATATATATATATATATATATATATAGGAACCTCAACACTTTGAATTGCAAAGGGTGAAATCCACAGTGAATATGCCCAGCAGACATTGACAAGTTGTTCATTTTAAATCCTGAGTGTTGGTCAATTTTCTCCGCTGGTTTTCATTGCAGCATGAGGATGTAATTCGCAGCATATTTATTTCCAGTGGACAATGACATATTCTGGTCCTGTGATGGATGCACAGCTGCACAGCTCATTACAAGGCGTAGCTCTGGGAAGTACATAGTAACTAAGTGTTCATCACTATGGACAGAGTGACAGTGTATGCCATAACGGTAAACAATGTAGGAATAGCAGCAAGTAGAAATCATGAAAACCTTGGGAAATAGAAACAAAAGTATATTGGAAAATGTAGTAACTATCTAATGTATGTAGAAATTGTAATTTTTATTTTCAGAAGGTATTGTACCCTTTTTACACAGTGCATGTTATTTTTTGTTTTTATAGTCAAACCATATTATCACTTTAAGATGAAAAGAGCCGAACGCTAACGGTAGACATCCACTTACACTGATATAATCTGTTGTGCATAGCAGCGGAGACGACTTCGCCAGTATATATGATATTTCAAGGGAAGAATAATATTGGCTGCAATTAGGTTACATTGACCTTTACATCCTACAACTACAAACTGAACTGAGCCGGTTATTATTATTTCATGGAACAGAAACAACAATTCCCTAATGGTTACTGAACCCTGGAAAGAAAATCTTGTTAAAAATTAAGTAAATAAAAGTCCAAGAAGCGGGTTATGAGTTAAACAATGCTTTAATGTATGGTGTCCATGATCCAGATAGTAAGGTTAATGCAATTTACAAGCCGGATTTTGCATTCTAGGATTTGCTGAGGTAAAGCAGGCACAAGCAGATCTGGGTAAATGCTACAAGCAGTTGTGAATTCATACATTTGGCCTACACTTCCCTAAGAGATTTACTACATACAAATTGCATTTAACGATAGAACTTTAATTGTTTGTTCTGCATCACATTGAATGAGTCAGAAGAGAAGGAAAGAGCCGGAGTAATTAAGAAGTAATGAAATTCCACTGTACCAATGAATAAACAATGCTGAGGATCTGCTGCAATAAATGCACAACTAAAATATTAATTCTCTTCAAGACATTCAGTATAATTTGATTTTGTAAAGTCGGAGCTCTAAAATTGCAAAGTTCAGTTAAAAACAATCAACTATGCAATTTACTTGCTATTACAATTTCTTTCCATCTTCATTAACAAAGGAATATTTTATTTTCTTGTTTGTGTCTCATTGCTCAAGTTACAGTCTAGAAGCAATGATTGAACATGTGCACTGCTTACAAGCTCTTTCCAATAGAACTTGTAAGCAGTGCTCTCTCTAAAGCTGGCTGGGATCACTGTAGGGCACAACGCATAGTCAGGCTCCATCAGCAGCAGAGCTGGAAGGTAAGTGGTCTCCTTACTGAGGGAGCAGGCAGCTGAGAGATCAGCTCACCACATGTAGACTGCTTAACGCTGCACTTGCAAACTCTTCTTCCTACTATATCTTTATGCAAATTGCCTCTTCAAACAAAGAGGACTTGTACTCTATAGCGCCACTAGTGGAAGTAGCGATCCTACAAGTCACAATCAACCCTTTAACGAGTCTTGTAATATGACTTAGAATAAAAGCCAAATCAGAATCTCCATTTGCAGACACGGTGTTTCGGACTATTGGCCCTCGTCAGTGCAAAGTAGGAGAGATCTGATTTGGCTAGATGAGAGGCTCTGGACTGGGGTCTGGGGGGTAAGGTTTCTCCTTGTGGAGAGTGACATACCAGCTCTGGCGTGTCGAGGTAAGGAGGCTTATTCGCCGTGCAATGCTCCTCTGGGAAATTTTAATATGCAAATTACCTCTTCAAACAAAGAGGACTTGAACTCTATAGCGCCACATATTGGAAGTAGCTATCCTACAAGTCACAATCAACCCTTTAACGAGTCTTGTAATATGACTTAGGATAAAAGCCAAATCAGAATCTCCATTTGCAGACACGGTGTTTCGGACTGTTGGTCCTCGTCAGTGCAAAGTAGGAGATCTGATTTGGCTAGATGAGAGGAGTACAAGTCCTCTTTGTTTGAAGAGGCAATTTGCATATTAAAATTTCCCAGAGGAGCATTGCACGGCGAATAAGCCTCCTTACCTCGACACGCCAGAGCTGGTATGTCACTCTCCACAAGGAGAAACCTTACCCCCAGACCCCAGTCCAGAGCCTCTCATCTAGCCAAATCAGATCTCTCCTACTTTGCACTGACGAGGACCAACAGTCCGAAACACCGTGTCTGCAAATGGAGATTCTGATTTGGCTTTTATCCTAAGTCATATTACAAGACTCGTTAAAGGGTTGATTGTGACTTGTAGGATCGCTACTTCCAATAGGTGGCGCTATAGAGTACAAGTCCTCTTTGTTTGAAGAGGCAATTTGCATATTAAAATTTCCAGAGGAGCATTGCACGGCGAATAAGCCTCCTTACCTCAACACGCCAGAGCTGGTATGTCACTCTCCACAAGGAGATACTATATCTTTAGGAACTTTCAGTGACTTTGCTATCTTTTTGTTTTTTTTTGTTTTTCTCTTAACCTTTTAGACCACTTTCTTGACAACAGTATCACCCAACCGGATGCCATTGTCAATGAATAACGTTCTAACAGTTAATGTTTGCAGCAGGCCTCAACAGCCAGAGATGCTTTGCTATGTACTAAAGAAGCTTATCATGAAGGGGTTGAATAATTCTGAGACTGCATTGTGGCATTTTGCATTGAATTTGGTATAAAAAACACTTGTTATATTAGTTGTGTTGAGAAATTTATATTATTCTTTATTGCAAACAGCAGAAGGCTTGTAAATTTTGCGCATAAACTTAATTTGCAATAGTAGGTTTAAAAAATTGTAAAAAACCACAGTCTCGACATAAAAATTAGCAAAGCGGGGAGCTGCAGGCAGCGGAACAAGAAAGTTGTAACAGGTGGATTACTATTGAGCACCTTGAGGCTCCGGAACAGTGTGTACTAATTGTGCTGAATTTTATTAGGAAGCCCGGGGACACTCAAGGTGCGGTCCATTAACGAACGTCCTCGGTGTGTTTTATAGCAGCGACG
>JARQOD010000010.1:97222392-97272976 GCA_033576555.1 Oophaga sylvatica
CTCCATTGTGGACTTCATAGTTTTTGGGAAACCCAAAGGGTATTGTAAACGGATGGAAGCGTCACACTTTTATTTAAATTACATGGAGCAGCAAAAAAAAATTACACGAAGAAAAAAAAAGAGTCTGTGAGTGACACTGCAGATGCCACAGACAGCGTTGCATACGACAAACGCAGCTCACCTCACTCACCACACCTTGCTGAGCTTTTAAAAAACAACACTGCAGGCAAAAGGAAGTTTACACCAGCGTTGTGCTAGCCTGCCTACAGCACAGTACACTAAATCGCAATCCTAACGCCCTCAGAGTCAGCACGCAGGGGTTCTGCCCCTTTAACTAAATTCACAGCACAGTGAACCTAAAAGGCGGCGGCGCCTTTTAACACGAAGAAAAAAAAAAAAAAGTCTGTGATTTCACTGCAATCCTACAACAGCTTTCATGCAGAGCAAACGCAGCCACGCACTCACACACACCTTGCAAGTTTTTAAAACAACACTGCGGGAAAAGGAAGCTTTACACAGCCGGTGGTAAACTAGCCTGCCTAAAGCACAGTACACTAAATCGCAATCTCTAACTGTCCCTCAGAGTCAGCAGAGCAGCGTTCTTTCCCTAACTGAGTTCACAGCACAGTGACGCTAAAATGGCTGCGGCGCCTTTTATAGTGCATTCTGACATCATTTCAGCAGCCAATCACAGCCATGCCATTAGTTAAGATGACCGCAGCATTACAGGATGTGCCCACACTTCATAAGATTCATCATTGGCTGACTAACATCACATTGCCTCTCAAAGAATTATGGGAACTTCCGATTCCGGTATACGATATTGAAAAAGTATCGGAATTAAGTATCGGAATTCCGATAACGCGAATATCGGCCGATACCTGATACTTGCGGTATCGGAATGCTCAACACTATTTGACACACTTCATGGGCAGGATTGCACAATTTTTCTGGATTTTTGCCGCTTCACTAAACAGCAATAGCACAGAAAGAGGACTTAGATATCCTCCAAAAATTCAAAAATACAGCAAAAAAAGGCAGAGATGCTCACCTGCCCAGGCCTTCAAACAAATGCACTATCAGGATGCAGTGGACCCACATAGTTAAGATGACGGCAACACAGGTGCAAGAATACCGATGAGGCAACCGCTCACAACCTACCAATACATGGAGGGGGCGGCTGCTTGGTATATTGATGCACAAAGAAGACTTGTATGCAGCGCCGTTCACATTATGGCAATGCACAGCATCCAGTTAAACAGCCTAGTATTTACACCCTTCTATTAGATCAGGCGGGCTGCCCAGCGCTATTAAAATGCATGCCATGTGAACAGACACCACAGTTTACAAGACCAAATGGGCCCACACGCACAATGTAAAATAAAGTGCAAAAAACACATTAAAAAATATATTAAATAATGTGAGGTAATACCTGAAAGCACTGCATCCTGATAGTGCATTTGTTTGAAGGCCTGGGCAGGTGAGCATCTCCGCTTCACAAAATCCAACATGTTGCACTTGCCAAAACCCACAGCACAACGAAAAACAACGCATGCGTACGCAGAGGCATGCGAACTGATGGAAACGCATGCCCCTGCATACAACATGTTAAAGATAGGGAAACATGACGCATAAGGATTGCTGTGAATGAAACGCTGCGCAAACACGCAAATGTGAAAGCAGCCTTACACAGTAGGTTGATGTGTCCCCCCCAAGGGAAAATGTTTCTCAGCCTATGCACTTAGTGTATGGTCATTACAAGTATAGGACACCCGCTCCATTGTAATGGAAAAAGATTTTTAGGAGGACTTCATACACGTCTCTTCCAAGTGTTATTTTGGTTTGTCCAAATTTGGAGCAGGCCTTGCATTCAATGCAAAGGCTCACAATATGGCCAAACAAAATGAATAAAGTGAACTTGGTTTTCCTGTGGCCATCCAGTACATCTGTTCAAAGGCTTATTGGGGTGCGTTTTAATTTGGTGCAGGGCGGGCTTTGCATTCAATGCATGGGCAAATAGTATGGTAGACCCACTTCCTAATAACGTGAACTTTGTTGGTTGTTCATCTTCTTCAACAATGCTAAAATGCAGGGTCTTCTGCCTCCCCACAGCAATTCACCAATGCAGGTTCTTAAGCTTCAACAGTGCAATTATCCACTGATGGTTCTTGAGGATCAACACTGAAATGCTCCACTGCCGGGTCTTCAGCGTGAACACTGAAATTTTCACCTGCAGGGTCTTTAGCGTCAACACTGCAATTGTCCACCGCTGGGTCTTTATCATCAACACTGCAATTTGTCCACTGCCGGGTCTTCAGGCTCAACAATTCACTGTGTAGCCAAACAATATGGGAGTAACAAATTAATAGGAACAATGCTTTCAGGTGGCCATCAAGTACGTTGGTTCAAAGGCTTATTGGGGTGTGTGTTTCTTTGGTGCAGGGCAGGCCTTGCATTCAATGCATAGGCTAACAGTATGGCAGTGGAAAAAAAATAATGTGAACTTGGTTTTCCTGTGGCCATCCAGTACGTCGGTTCAAAGGCTTATTGGGGTGTGTTAGAATTTGGTGCAGGGCGGGCATTGCATTCAATGCATAGGCTAACAGTATGGCAGTGCCAAAATAATAATGTGAACTTGATTTTCCTGTGTCCAGCCAGTACATTGGTTCAAAGGCTTATTGGGGTGCATGTGTCTTTGTTGTAGGTCGGCCTTGCATTCAATGCATAAGCTAACAGTATGGCAGTGCCCAAAAAATAATGTGAACTTGGTTTTCCTGTGGCCATCCAGTATGTTGGTTCAAAGGCTTTTTTGGCTGCGTTAGAATTTGGTGCAAGGCAGGCCTTGCATTCAATGCATAAGCAAACAGTATGGCAGCAACAAATGCTAAAAATGTGAACTTGGTTTTCATGTGTCCATCCAGTATGTTGGTTCAAAGGCTTATTGGGGTGCGTGTAACTTTTGTTCAGGACAGGCCTTGTATTAAATGCCTAGGCTAACAGTATGGCAGTGGAAAAAAAATAATGTGAACTTGGTTTTCCTGTGGCCATCCAGTACGTCGGTTCAAAGGCTTATTGGGGTGTGTTAGAATTTGGTGCAGGGCGGGCATTGCATTCAATGCATAGGCTAACAGTATGGCAGTGCCAAAATAATAATGTGAACTTGATTTTCCTGTGTCCAGCCAGTACATTGGTTCAAAGGCTTATTGGGGTGCATGTGTCTTTGTTGTAGGTCGGGCCTTGCATTCAATGCATAAGCTAACAGTATGGCAGTGCCCAAAAAATAATGTGAACTTGGTTTTCCTGTGGCCATCCAGTATGTTGGTTCAAAGGCTTTTTTGGCTGCGTTAGAATTTGGTGCAAGGCAGGCCTTGCATTCAATGCATAAGCAAACAGTATGGCAGCAACAAATGCTAAAAATGTGAACTTGGTTTTCATGTGTCCATCCAGTATGTTGGTTCAAAGGCTTATTGGGGTGCGTGTAACTTTTGTTCAGGACAGGCCTTGTATTAAATGCCTAGGCTAACAGTATGGCAGTACCAAATGGAAAAAATGGGAACTCTGGTTTCATGTGGCCATCAAGGATGTCTGTTCCAAGAGTTATTGTGGTGCGTGTTACTTTGGTGCAGGCAGGCCTTGCATTCAATGCATAGGCTAACACTATGGGAGACACATTTTCTTATAATTGGAACACTTTTTCATGAGGCCCTCCTGTACGTCTCATCAAAGGTGTATGGGGGTGCTTCCAAATTATTGGCAGCCCAGCCACTCACTGCATAGGCAATAACAGTATAGGAGACCCACTGTTTAATAATGGGAACAACAAAGCATAGCCAGCTGATGGCCCTTTAAAGGGAATCTGTCACCCTAAATTGGCGGGATATTTAAATGATGGCGGTCCGGTCCGATGGGCGGTGTTTTGGGTACTTGCCTTAACCTGTTTTTCGCCGCTGTCTGCATTATTTCTGGGAATTGTAGTCGTTGCCCTCCATATAACCCGCGTGCGCATTGCAATCTTGAATTGCGCACGTGCAGTATGCTTTGCCCAACGGCGGGCAAAGCCGAAAATCATTAGTGCGCATGCGCCGGTTAACTACTTCCCGGAAGTACTTCGCTGTGTTCCGGGACATAGTTAACCGGCGCATGCACTCTAATGATTTTCGGCTTTGCCCGCCGTTGGGCAAAGCATACTGCACTTACGCAATTCAAGATTGCAATGCGCACGCGCGTTATATGGAGGGCAACGACTACAATTCCCAGAAATAATGCAGACAGCAGCGAAAAACAGGTTAAGGCAAGTACCCAAAACATCGCCCATCGGACCGGATCGCCATCATTTAAATATCCTGCCAATTTAGGGTGACAGATTCCCTTTAGGATGATTAATGCTGCCTGATAACCCTATAAAAATAGGCTTTGTGACTTTCAGAGTCCTTCCTTCATAAATGAAACAGGATGTGTCTGATGATGAGTCACACATAACATGGCCAGCTAAGGTTGTTAAATGTTAAAATGACATTTCCCATAGAATGCATTTGTATTGGTTGAAAGCAAAGGTAAAGTTGAAAAACACATAAAAAACGCAACGTGTGAACATAGCCCAAGTGAATGAGGAACTTTTTTGTTTTTGGTTAACTAATTTGTCTTATTTAAAAGCCATTTCCCTGGAAAGGATGTTCCTTAACATATTTCCCAGGAAAATCCATTTTGGTTTTGTTTTTGTATGTTTTTTGGTGCGCCTGTAAAAATGGTGTAAGACTCTTACAACATTGCTCACAGCTATTACCTGGGAGTCAGAAATGCTTCCAGGGGCATTCCCCATGATGTTCCCATGTAATTTGAGCACTGTTTCCATCATTTACAGACGTTTTTATACTTTAAAAGGACCCCCGGGGGGATTGCGGCAAAAGTGCTCGGTGTGACTGAAAAAGAACAGAAATGTAGAAATTTTTGCAAATTTATTTAAAAGAGAGAACTGAAATATCACATGGTCATAAGTATTCAGACCCTTTGCTTAGTATTGAGTAGAAGCACCCTTTTGAGCTAGTACAGCCATGAGTCTTCTTGGGAATGATGCAACAAGTTTTTCACATCTGGATTTGGGGATCCTGTGCCATTCCTCTTTGCAGATCCTCTCCAGTTCCGTCAGGTTGGATGGTGAACATTGGTGGAAAGCCATTTTCAGGTTCCTCCAGAGATGCTCAATTGGGTTTAGATCAGGGCTCTTGCTGGCCCAGTCAAGAATGGTCACAGAGTTGTTCTGAAGCCACTCCTTTGTTATTTTAGCTGTGTGCTTAGGGTCATTGTCTTGTTGGAAGGTGAACCTTCAGCCAAGTCTGAGGTCCAGAGCACTCTGGAAGAGGTTTTTATCCAGGATATCTCTGTTCTTGGCCTCATTCATGTTTACTTCAATTGCAACCAGTCGTCCTGTCCCTGCAGCTGAAAAACACCCCCATAGCATGTTTCACTGTTGAGATTGTATTGGGCAGGTGATGAGCAGTGCCTGGTTTTCTCCACACATACCGCTTAGAATTATCACCAAAAAGTTCTATCTTCGTCTCATTAGACCAGAGAATCTTATTTCTCATAGTCTGGGAGTCCTTCATGTGTTTTTTTTTTTAGCAAACTCTATGTGGGCTTTCATACAGTATGTATGGCACTGAGGAGAAGCTTTCGTCGGGCCACTTTGCCATAAAGGCCCGACTGGTGGAGGGCTGCAGTGATAGTTTCCTTTGTGGAACTTTCTCCCATCTCCCTACTGCATCTGTGGAGCTCAGCCACAGTGATCTTGAGGTTCTTCTTTACCTCTCTCACCAAGGCTCTTCTCCCACAATTGCTCAGTTTGACTGGACAGCTAGGTCTAGGAAGATTTCTGGTGGTCCCAAACTTTTTCCATTTAAGGATTATGGAGGCCACTGTGCTCTTAGGAGCTTTGAGTACTGCAGAAATTCTTTTGTGACCTTGGCCAGATCTGTGCCTTGCCACAATTCTGTATCTGAGCACCTTGGTCAGTTCCTTTGCCCTCATGATTCTCATTTGGTCTGACATGTACAGTGAGATGTGAGGTCTTATATAGACTGTTGTGTGCCTTTACAAATCAAGTCCTATCAGTTTGATTAAACACAGCTGGACTCCATTGAAGGAGTAGAACCATCTCAAGGATTATCACAAGGAATTGGACAGCATGTGACTTAAATATGAGTGTCTGAGCAAAGAGTCTGGATACTTATGACGTGTGATATTTTTTTCTTTTTTAATAAATTTGCAAAATGTCTACATTTCTGATATTTTTCAGTCAAGATGGGGTGCAGAGTGTAAATTAATGAGAAAAAATGGAAAAATATTTAGACTTGAGAGTCCTCAGTGGTTGATACGTTTTAATGGCTAACTGAAAAGATGGTAACAAATTGCAAGCTTTCGAGACTACTCAGGTCTCTTCATCAGGCAAAGATTAATACAACATCTGAAGAATCACATATTTATACACAAGAGGACACAGGAATAATGCAATAGCTAAGACAAGTGACGTGAAGCAGAACTGTCATTATGGCAGAGGGATGAACATAAATATTGGAACAGTTCATAGATAAGGAGTGAAAGTTTTATTACCCTCTGATTGGAGTCTGCTATTGTGTTTTGATGCCCCTAGAAGGTCAGAGAAGCAGATTACTTAATTGATGTACACAGACATGAATCCGTGTGATATATTCATTCCAGCACTAAGAGTGTCAAAGGTCATCATAAGTTTATATTCCCAAACCTTTCTATCTTTCTCAGATTTGAAGTTAGATTTTAATACAAGTAATTCCATATCCATCATGCTATGACCGGGCATACAAAAGTGTTTTGCCACAGGTAAATCCATTCTTTTTTCTCTTATTGTGTGGCGATGAGAATTCATCCTTGTTCTCAGTTTTTGCCCGGTCTCCCCCACATACAGTCTGTGCCTATCCACATTCTTCTAGCTGCAAAACGTCTTATTCCATTAAACTGGAAGGACATTAAGCCTCCAATAATCTACAAATGAGTGAAGAGGTCCATTACTTGGGAATGTTCGAAGATCTCTATAGCTGAGAGACAAACTCCAAATATAAATTCCTATGTATTGGGAAATGTAATCAATCATTACAAATCCCAGTTTAGTTTTTCCATGCAATTAAGAGTTTTTTTCTAAAATTGTCCACATTCTTCATCACATTACTATGTATATGTATATGAATATTTACTTGTTTTTGGTCTTCCTAGTAAATTTTGGAATTGCAGACAAATCTTCTGAAGAGCAGAAATACTGTTATTATTTTGCATTGAGGAACTGGCTGCTCTACCAGGCAAAGCACTTATTGCATGTCTGAAAACTTTCACATTAGAAAGGATTTTCTAATAAACTATTTCTATCTTCTTCTCCAAGTCCTAGCTGCTTCTGACAGCAAAGATCCAACCTGCTCACGTGCTATTGCAGGAAAAGTAGCATTTAGCAAGTGTAGTTAATTTACAATGGGGCACGTTTAAAGTTCAGGATCAAGAATGGTAAATTTACGGTGCTTGGACTTTTATCTGGTAAAATTTGGTCCAGGGCCCATTGGTTGCAATCTAAACTATCCCATCAAATAATATTTTGTGTAGCCCACACCACAGAAAGATAAGGGGATGGAGCAATTGTACTATCAATGGGAAAAGCTCAATAAAAGGTTTGTGAGTTTTCTGATAATGCCGCTAGCCTTAGGAATAAAATAGGATAGCCAAAGCCTGGGGAAAGGCTGAAGGAGATTTCATCATAACACGAGATGGTATGGAAGATGAATTACATTTTGAGGCACTGGGCACTAGGCTCGGACACAAAGGTTGTTGTTCTGAACAGCTGACATGTGCCCGCAATAGGCGCAGATGGAATCGTGATCCACTCGCGCCTATTAACTAGCTAAATGCCGCTGTCAAACGCTGACAGCGGCATTTATCAAGCGCTTCCGGCCGCCGGGCCGGAAATACGCTCATTGCTGACCCACATCACGTGGTCAGCGATGCGTTGGCATAACAACCAGAGGTCTCCTTGAGACCTCTATGATTGTTGATTCTGGATTGCTATGAGCGCCACCCGGTGGTCTGCTCTCATAGTAATGTTGTAATTCTGCAGCATATAGGCGATCTAATCATCGCCTGTATGTAGCAGAGGCGATCAAGTTGTGTTAGCTTCTAGTCTCCCATGGAGGCTATTGAAGCATGCCAAAATAAAAAAATGGTTTTAAAAATATGAAAAAAATAAAAAAAATATAAAAGTTCAAATCACCCCCTTTCGCCCCATTCAAAATAAAACAATAAAAAAAAATCACACATACACATTTTATATATCGCCGTGTTCAGAATCGGCCGATCTATCAATAATAAAGTATTAACCCGATCGCTAAACAGCATAGCTGGAAAAAATATCAAAACGCCAGAATTACGTTTTTTTTGTTCGCCGCAACATTATATTAAAATGTAATAACATGCAATCAAAAGAACGGATCTGTAGATAAATGGTATCCTTAAAAATACCAGCAATGGAGACGCTCCAGGTATCAGAAATGGCGCAATTTTTATTTTTTTTATTTATTTTTTTTAGCAAACTTTGGTATTTTTTTTTTCACCACTTAGATAAAAAAGAACCTAGACATATTTGGTGTCTATGAGCTCGAAATGACCTGGAGAATCATAATTGCAGGTCAGTTTTAGCATTTAGTGAACCTAGCAAAAAAGCCAAACAAAAAACTTGTGTGAGATTGCATTTTTCTTGCAATTTCACTGCACTGGAACCCATTTTCGAGTACACGACATGGTAAAACCAATGATGTCGTTCAAAAATACAACCAGTCCCACAAAAAATAAGCCCTCACATGGCCATATTCACGGAAAAATAAAAATGTTATGGCTCTTGGAAGAAGGGGAGCGAAAAACGAAAACACAAAACCAAAAAAAGCTGAGGTCATTAAGGGGTTAACTAGCAAAGGTAAAACAGATAGCTGTGAGCTGATATTTTCAGGATGGGAAGGTCCATGGTTATTGGGCCCATCACAGCCTAAAAATACCAGCATACAGCTGACCCAGAAGTGGTGTAGCACATTAGATGTGCCAATTCTGGTGCTTTGGTCAACCCTTGGTGGAGCCCAAGATCACTTTGCCTGACAGGTTTTCTGGGGGCAAGACAAGATTGTTGTTTTCAGGAAGGCCTCTAAGCATTATTTTAAATGATCTCCTCACTCCTCAGGAACCGAGGAGCAATAGGTGAGGATTTTAATTTCTCTCCATCAGGGTGACCCACAAGCCTGGGCATTTTCTCTGCCAGCAGACTCTGTCACTTTGGATAGTTGAGAAATTTTTTTCTTGTGTTGGGTCATAAGTATGACAATGCCAAAAGCATCTCCCTCACCGAGTCTATGTTATGTAAGCTTCAACAGCGAGACCGGCCAACGGAGGAGTATTGCTCTGAGTTTCGGAGGTGGTTCACGGATACTAAGTGGAGTGACCCTGCTCTCGGTAACTTGTTCAGTCAAGCACTGTGTGTAAGGGTAAAGGATGATCTTGTTCTGTATGAGACTCCATTTTCATTTGAGGCAGCCATGACTCTGCCTATCTGTCCCAGAACCCATGCAGTTGGGTGGGGTGACTTGTTCTATTGCTTCAACTGTAGTTCGGCGTAAAGGGGGAGTTTGTTTCTTTCTGTCATGGAAATGGTCATTTAGTGGGTACTTGTCCATCCTTATCACACCTTAAATATACACCGGGAAACTTAGGAGCTGGGGAGAATGGCAATCTGGATGTATATATTTCCTCTGTGCTTGGGTAGGTCACATTTGTTTTTACCTGCCAAGATCCATCTTGGCAAAAATAAAGTGGTTATTTAGCCTTTCTGGACAGTGGGGTGGGGTTTAATTTGTTTGACGCTAGGTTTGTCTAGTTCTAGGTCCTTAAACCACATAAACTGTCTAAACCAATTCCCATAATCACCATTGACTCTGCACTCTTGAGCCAGGGGTATTTTACTCAGGTCGCTCGAATGTTACATCTACAGTTAGAGGCCATGTACTCAGAATTTATTGACTGTTATGTGCTAAAGCGCTTGCCCTCTCCTGTGGTTCTTAACCCTACCTTGACTTACACTACCAGTCTAGCATAGGATTGTGCAGACTCGGGAGGTTGTAAAGTGGAGTAAGTATTGTCAAGGCCATGGCTTGGGCACCCGGTTAGCCATAGTGGGTACCTAATCTCTTCTTTAATACCTGCCTGACTTCATGGATGTATTTTCAGAACTAGGGTTTCAAGAACTTCTACCCAACTGTCCATATTATTGCTCCGTTAATTTTATTCCCACGAAAGTCCAGGCAGTACTGGATTGTGATTGTCCTTATGACATACAGGCTTGCAAAGTTTTTGGGTTTCACCAACCACTGCCATAAGTTCATCAAATACTTTTCGGTAGTGGCAAAACCTCTGATGAATATGTCCAAGAGCGCTACGGACTTTTCCAAATGGTCCTGTCAGGGAGGCATTTGATATCTTAAAAAAATGTTTTGCATCTGCGCAAATTCTTATACAGCCTGACGTCACTCAGCCATTTATTGTAGAAGTTGACTCTTCTGAAGTGGGGTGGGGCTGTATTGCCACAGGGTGCATCTCTTGGTAAATGGCATCTGTGTGCATATTTTTCTAAGAAACTATTGTCATTTGAGAAAAACTATGACATTGATAATATTGAACTCTTGGCAATAAAGTGGGCTTTTGTAGAGAGGCGACATTTGCTCGAGGGGCAGTTCATCCAGTCATGGTAGTCATTGTTCATAAAAAAATAATTATATTTAGAATCAGCTAAGTGTCTGACGCCTAGACAGGCAAGATAATCGATGTTCTTCACAAGATTCAACTTTTTTTGTAATGTACAGGCTAGGAAATAATAATAATAATGAGGATGACTTATATCTTTGTTTTCCTGGGTGTGGAGATATTTGTGAACCAGTTTCTGTACTACAGAAGGGGGTAGTTATTGAATATATATGTTCTGATCTTGAGTAGGAAGCTGCCTGTCCTTTAGTTAAACTCTTCCTAACTGTGAACCTCCCTTCTAAAGTTTTAACTGAACATTATGATTCGGTGTTGAACGGACATCCTAGTAGTAAAGGTGTGGCACCCCAGGAGTTCGGTTGCCACAGTGACCTTGCTTCCCTCCAGGGGGGAGTGATGTCATGCAAGGAAGGATCCCCTTAACAGGTAACACACAGCATACAACACTTTTCCTACTCTAGACCAGAAGGGGGAGCGCTAACACCTGATTTCAGGGGAGCTTCCTTGGAACATTCTGGCTGGGGGTTGAGTTAGAGTGTCTAAGCAGGGTTGAGAGAGGGCATGTGGATAGGAGCTGGGGGACAGGAGCTATAGCTGAGCTCACCCCTAGTCCTGAGCGCCAGACACCGGACTCCTTAGTCCGAGGCTGAGTGGGTGCTAAAGTCCCAGCAGCAGAATCCGGAGGGCAGAAGATGGCAGGTCCTCTGTCACCAACTGATACTCAACGACACAGCAGCACATGTGAGCCAGAGATGCCAGACAGGAGCGATTCCTGAAGCAGGCTACAGCTGCCTGACATGCGAGTGGAGTTCTACTTAAGTAACAGACAGAGAGAGGAACTTGAACTTGAATAGCGCTAGAAAGGAGGCCTCACAACCCACTTGAATAGGAGATTCCCAAATTGCTTTTAGGCTAACCGACTCCAGCACCATATGTAACCTGTGCCCTGGACGCTCTGCCTGCAAAACTGTGAGTAAAGCTTTGGAAACTGCATCTGACTGTGTCCTCTCAAGTTCTTCCTGCAACACCCACTCAACACTGCTACATCCCTTGCCAAATACTACATCTTTACCTTCCACCTTATGTTACATCTGCCCTGGGACTTAGCGGGGAGCTTTATCAACTCTGCTGCATCACCACCAGTCCCAGAGGATCTGCACTGCAGCACTGGTCACCTCTGACCAGAAACCACAGGTGGCATCACAAACACTTTAATACAAACTCTATTATCCCTTGTAGATATACCCCTTTTATTGGACGCCCAGGGCCACAGACCAGGTCACTGCCACTGTGACAATGCGCATTTAGGAAGCGGCCTGGTACCGAGTATCCCACTGCCCTGGCGGGCTACCCAACTTGGCATCACGAACAGGATCTGTACCCCGGCATAGCCGGGTACTGTGTGCAATAGACTGTATTGAATTGTGTGATTGCCGCCATTACAACACCACGAAGCGGGCAGGAGAAGAAGGGGTGTGCAGTCGTGGGTGGAGCCATGGAGAGGGCGCGAAAAGAGAAGTGTTGCGCGCGAGGACAGCAGCTGGCAGAGCACAGGGAGCTGAGGCCTAGAATCCCGGCTCCCACGGTTCATCCCGCCGACAGAGCAACAGCCTGGTAAGCCAGTGGAAATTTAGAGCCTGGCTAAGATTAACTAGGGGGGAAGAGAATATCTGACGCAGAAGACAATCTAGCAGCGGACGCCGCCACAGCCCCCATGGAGTTGCAAGTTTTGGGGGCAGGTGGCGCCGCAGCCCCCATAGTACAGCAGAATCCGGCTGCCCACGCAGCCGCAGCTCCCAGGGCGCCACAAGATTTGGCGATCGCCGCTGCAGTCCCTATATTGCCGCTATCCATGTCGTATATACCGGGAGCGGCCTGGCTACCGCAATACTCAGGGGAGTCGCATGCCCTGAGCGATTTCAACGAGAGACTGTGCAGTTTATTTGATGTGTATCCCCTGTCTGAAATCCAAAAAGTAAGCATTCTCATTGGACAGTTAACTGGTGCAACTCAAAGAGAAATAAAGTCCTGGCAGCACACTGATAAAGAGACTGTTAAGCAAATTCTGGCTAAGCTGAAGAGCACCTTATACACCCGCACTGCAGCAGAAATAAAATTGAGGTTCTTTGGTTGTAAACAAAGGATGCAGGACAGTATACGGGACTATGCTCTTAACCTTCAGGAGACAATGCGGGCCATAAAGCAGATTAACCCAGACAGAATGCAGGATGGAGACAGATTGTTAAAGGAGCAATTTATTGAAGGAATCCTGTCCAGCACCCACAGGACACAGCTGCGCATCATGGCCCTACAAAACCCTGACCTGAACTATGCAGACTTTAAAGATAGGGCTATCCGGGTGTTACACGAAACAAATGTCAGGCGCCCAGCGCCCCCTAGGCACCCAGAAATTATATACCACCAGGAGGCGGCATTCTTCCCTCAGGCCCCCGCTGTGGCCGACGCACAGACCCTGGATAATGATCCATCTGCAGAACTACATCTTCAGGTCCAGGACCTGACCAAAAGTGTGGCTGCACTAGCCAAAACCGTGCAGTTCTTGCAAGTGCCAACGAAGGAGAAGATAGATTTGGCCTCCAGTCCGGATAATGTCCCATGGCGACGGTGGAAGAGGATCCCACCGATCAGAGGGAGAGACAACGATCACTACGACCAAGACGGACGACCCATTTGCTGCAGCAAAGAGGGGCACATAGCAAGATTCTGTCATTTAAACAAGAAACCCCTGGGGCAGAGGGCCAACACTCAGAAGTAGGATGATCAGGCCCACAGAACTGGGGAGCCAAGTACATCTGAAGACGACCGGTCCTCCCATTCGTGATTGACGGCATCCCAATGAACGTTTTACTGGACACCGGCTCTCAGGTGACGACTATGCCATATATTCTCTACAAATTGTATTGGGCTGACTCTGATATTGTTCATGGCCCAGATGATGAGCTGACAGTAGTCGCTAGCAATGGTCAGCCTTTGCCATAGAAGGGGTATAAGGAGGTGACCATTAAGGGGGGGATGAGTAGAATTAAAATCTCAAGGTATGATAATTGTAGACATTGATCGATGAGAATGTAACCCAATGATGACCTTAGGTACTAATGTGATAGAAAATTTTCTTGCCGAGGTTATTGTTTTGTTGCAAACAGGTAGCCGAAACTGCTGGTTCCAGTGAGCAATGGGTCCTGCAAAAAGAGATCAAGGCCCTGATGCAGAGACAGCAATGAGTGATTCATTCCCCATTGCAATACCCCCAAGGAGTAAAATGTTAATTTGGTGTTGGGCAGCCATAGGTCTCAGGGGAAGAGATTACCAAGCCCTGGTAGAACCAGTGTACTCTGATAGTAGGCCCACTGTCCTGACAGCCAGGTAGTCAATGTCCGCAAGGGGAGGGTGCCAGTACGCATCTTAAATTGTGGGGAGGAGGAGGCCAAACTACTTCGGTATGTCACCGTTGCTAAGCTGTTCACTGTCAATCACAACGCAATTCAGACAGCAGAACCCTTGGTCTCGTCCGACCAGGCAGAGGACAATGGCTCTGCAAAACAGCTGGAGGACTGGTGTCAGCAGCTGCACGTAGGCACTGACTCCACCCATCCACACCAAAAGAATGGGGTTTACCGAGTAGTCCAAGAGTTTGAGCGGGTATTCAGCAAACACCATTTAGAATTTGGGCAGGTAAAAGGGGTCCAACATCATATCCCCACTGGAAATTATCCACCCATTAAAGAAAGGTACCGCCTGTACCCCCAACTCACTACCAATGTGCCAAGAGTATGTTACGAAAGATGACAGAGGCTGGGGTGATCAGAGACAGTTGTAGCCCCTGGGCAGCTCCACTAGTCCTCATTAGAAAGAAACATGGTACAATGAGGATGTGTGTTGACTACAGAAAAATTAACAGCATTACCCACAAAGACGCCTATCCGTTACTAGGATATAGGAATCACTAGCTGCACTGAGAACCGGAACTATTTCTCTTCCTTAGATCTCAGTAGTGGGTATTGGCAGGTTCCCATGGCAGAGGCAGACAAAGAGAAGACTGCCTTTGCAACACCAATGGGTCTCTCAGAATTCAACTACATGCAGTTCGGGCTTTGCAACGCGCCAGGAACATTCCAGAGGTTGGTGGAGTGCTGCCTCGGACACAAGAACTTTGAGACAGTTATGTTGTACCTAGATGACGTCATTGTCTTCTCCAAGACCTATGAAGAACATTTGGAGAACCTGGCCGAGGTGTTCGAAGCCCTGTCCAAATTTGGCCAGAAAGTGAAACCGTTCAAATGCCACCTCCTGAAGCCCAAGGCGCAGTACCTGGGCCACGTAGTGAGTGCGGAAGGCATGGCGCCAGACCCCGACGAAGTCACTGTTATGCGGGACTGGCAGAGGCCCAGCAACATCCATGAAATACGCCAGTTCCTCGGGTTGGTAAGCTACTACCGAAATTTCATCAAAGGCTTCACTGAAATAGCCACACCCCTGCAAAACCTTCTTGTGGGCTAGCTCAAGAAGGCCAGGAAGATGAGTTCTACGTTTGATTGGAATGACAAACTGGAAAGATCCTTCACTCGGCTGAAGTTGGCTCTTACAGGGGATGAAGTTCTGGCCTACCCAGACTATGACCAAACATTCATCCTTTATGCACCATGTTCCAAATTATTATGCAAATGATATTTTTCTCTGATTTTCCTAAGTGGTCGGTGCAAATGACAGTCAGTCTAATAAAAGTCATTACCCGTTAGAGTATACATAGAATTTTTTTTAAGAAACCTCACAATGATAACAGTATAATCTCCAAAATGAATAAAAACTCAAAATGCACTGTTACAAATTATTAGGCACAGTAGAATTTCTCAACATTTGATATATTTTAAAGAACTGAAAATGCTCATTTGTGGAATTTGCAGCATTAGGAGGTCAAATTCACTGAACAAAAAAGCTATTTAACATCCTAACAGGCCAAGTTACATGTTAACATAGGAATCCTTCTTTGATATCACCTTCAAAATTCTTGCATCCATTGAACTTGTGAGTTTTTGGAGAGTTTCTGCTTGTATTTCTTTGCATGAAGTCAGAATAGCCTCCCAGAGCTGCTGTTTTGATGTGAACTGCCTCCCACCCTCATAGATCTTTTGTTTGATGATACTCCAAAGGTTCTCTATAGGGTTGAGGTCAGGGGAAGATGGTGGCCACACCATGACTTTATCTCATTTAATGTCCATAGCAGCCAATGACTCAGAGGTATTCTTTGCAGCATGAGATGGTGCATTGTCATGAATGAAGATGATTTTGCTCCTGAAGGCACGTTTCTGCTTTTTATACCATGGAAGAAAGTTGTCAGTCAGAAACTCTTTATAGTTTGCAGAGGTCATTTTCACACCATCAGGAACCTTAAAGGGCCGTACCAGCTGTTTCCCCATGATTACGGCCCAAAACATGACTCCTCCACCTCCTTGCTGACATCGCAGCCTTGTTGGGACATGGTGGCCATCCACCAACCATCCACTACTCCATCCATCTGGACCATCCAGGGTTGCTCGACACTCATCAGTAAACAAGACAGTTTGAAAATTAGTATTCATGTATGTCTGGGCCCACTGCAACAGTTTCTGCTTGAGAATACTGTTTAGGGGTGGCCGAATAGTAGGTTTATGTACCACAGCAAGCCTTTGAAGGATCCTACTCCTTGAGGTTCCAGGGACTCCAGAGGCACCAGCAGCTTCAAATATCTGTTTGCTGGTTTGTAATAGTTTTTTAGCAGCTGCTCTCTTAATCCAATGAACTTGCCTGGCAGAAACCTTCCTCATTCTGCCTTTATCAGCACAAACACATCTGTGCTCAGAATCAGCCACAAATCTCTTAACAGTACGATGATCACGCTTAAGTTTTCGGGAAATATCAAATGTTTTCATCCCTTGACCAAGGCATTGCACTATTTGATGCTTTTCAGCACCAGAGAGATCCTTTTTCTTTCCCTGTTACTTGAAAACTCTGGCCTGCTTAATAGTGTGGAACAACCAGTTTTCTTTTATTGGGCTCACATAGCAAACTAATTATCACAGGTATCTGAGATTGATTTCAGTGATCCAAAGAACCCTGAGACACAATACCATCAATGGGTTTCATTTACAAAAAAAAACAAAAAATGCTATGACACTTAAAACCAATTTGCATAATAATTTAGAACATGGTATACTGATGCCAGCAACGTGGGACTGGGACAGTACTATCACAGGTACAGAAAGGCAAAGAAAGGGTAATTTCCTATGCCAGCAGGAAACTTCGTCCCACTGAAAGGAACCCTGACAACTACAGCTCCTTCAAGCTGGAGTTCCTTGCCATCGTCTAGGCTGTGACCGAGCGGTTCAAACACTACCTTGCTGCGGCGAGGTTTAGCATATTCACAATCCGCTGACTCACTTGGAAACAGCAAAGCTAGGTGCACTGGAGCAGCGATGGATGGCCCGGCTGTCCAACTACGAGTTCACCATCAAGTACCGAGTGGGACATAAGAACGCCAATGCTGAGGCTCTGTCCAGAATGCCCAAGTTACCAGATGGGGAGAAGATCCGGAAGCACTCAAAGAAATCGAGTTACCAGCCTTCCATCGTCCAGTTGCGGTCCAATGCACCCAAAGGGTGAAGAACAAGAGCTACATCACGAAAGAGGCCACATTAAACCTATTGCCCCACCTTGAATGGGCAGAGACGCAGGATAGCAACCCAGCAGTCCGCCTGGTAAAGGAGCTACTGACGCAAGCTGACTTGCGTCCCGGTCCAGATGCTCCACAAGCGACCCAACAGTTGTGGAAGGAAAAGGGCAGGCTGTTCATCTATGAGGAAAGCTGTGTCAGAGGAGTGTCAAGGCCTGAACTCACAAACTGGTCTGGCAGGTGGTAGTCCCGAGGCGAGATGCGTCAATGGTCCTGGAAGCATACCACGATGGAGCAGGACACTTCTGATGGAAGATGTTGGAGGTCCTACTTCACAAGAGATTTTACTGGGTTGGTATGAGGAAGGCCATTGAAGATTGGTGCCGGGAATGTGGGCCATGCAGCTTGCAAAGAAAGGATCGTAACAGCCAGCGAGCCCCGTTACAGCCAATAATCACCAAACAGCAGCTTGAACTGGTAGCCTTTGACCACGTGAAGCTGACCCCAAGCCGTTCAGGCTATGTCTAAGCCCTCACCATCGTTGACCATTACTCAAGTTTCCTAGCGGTGATGCCTGTCAAGGACCAAACAGTAAAGACAGCGGCCAAAGAATTTCAACAACACTTTTGTCAACGGCACTGTTACCCTGAACGAGTGCTTACCGACCAAGGCCCAGTCTTTGAAACAGAAGTGTTCCAGGAGTTTTGTAACATGTACGGCTGCGAGAAAATCTGGACAACGCCGTACCATCCACAGACGAATGGCATGTGTGAGAAAATGAACCAAGTGGTAATTGACCTATTGAAGACCTTGCCCTTGGAAGAGAGAAACCAGTGGCCAGAAAAGTTGCTGGATCTGGTAGATCTCTACAATCACATCCCTGTAAACTCCACCAACTGTACTCCAGCCTACTTGGTGAGAGCAAGACCTGGCAAGTTGCCCACTGACATCACCAGATGCAGACTGGGATACAGAGCAGCAGCAACAGTACCGCAAAGTGCAAGAATGCATAGAAAAGAGGTGTCTAAAGCAAAACAGAAACAAGAAAGAAACTACAATCAGCATGCGCCTGCAGTTTCCTTGTCACCTGGAGAACAGGTACTCAAAAGAAAAAGACGAGTACACAAACTTGATGATCAGTGGGAAGCTGAACCATACACCGTCATGCCTTCAGACTTTGATAACACAAAGGTGTGCCTTATCAGCAAGCATGGAGGAGAAAACTCCGCAGCAGTATCATGGGATCACCTAAAACCATGCCCTGACCAACTAAAGGAAAGAATTGAAGACAAAGCCATTCCTCAGTAAGTAGAAAAAGTGGAAGAAAGATTCAGACTGTACTTGACGAGTTCCCTTCAAATTGGACAAGAATAAATCAAGCCATAGTCATGCCCAACTTAACCCTTCCCCAGCTGGAAGTGCCAGAAAGAGAAGCGATTCAAGATCAGCCTGAAGACATGCAAGCTCAAGTGACAGAAGCCACATCTGCAGTGGAACGTGAAAATCTGCCCCCTGCTTGTGGTGAATCTGTCAGACTCACGGTGAGTCTAAGAAGACGGCTACTGCCCAGCTTACCAATACACATAATAGACCATGCTAGATCAATACAGACACCTGTACTACGTAAATCAACCCATAGTACTAGAGGTCAGGTCCCAGCCAGATATAAAGACTAAAATGCTACTGTACTAGTACTGTAAATAAGTTAAAAATGTTTACAACTGCAACCATTAAGTATATGTGCCTACAGAGACTACTGTAAGAACGTTTGCGCATTCTTATTTCCTTGATTATATGGACGATTGGGTCACTGGACTCGTAGTGACCAGGACATGCTTGTAAATAGCACTGATAGCTGCAGAACAAAAACCATCTGGCGTGGCCAAAGATGCGGTCCAAAAGGGAGACCAGCCATGCCTTGTAGCCCGCCCAAGGCCTATGTTGAGGGTTTGAGACTGGTCCCTCATATTGTACTTTGTTATGGTAAAAAGGACACCCCATTTCAGGACTTCACCAAATTCATATATTTGTTGTTAAAATCTTGTAAACAGTAATGCTTTGTTCCCTTTTATGTTTCCTCAGTCCAGGAGTACTGAATTGTACTAGGGGGGAATGTGGCACCCCAGGAGTACGGTTGCCACAGTAACCTTGCCTCCCTCTAGGGGGAGTGATGTCATGCCTGGAAGCAAAGAAGGATCCCCTTAACAGGTAACACACAGCATACAACACTTTTCCTACTCCAGACCAGAAGGGGGAGCTCTAACACCTGATTTCAGGGAAGCTTCCTTGGAACATTCTGGCAGGTGGAGGAGTTAGAGTTAGTGTCTGAGCAGGGTTCAGAGAGGACATGTGGATAGGAGCTGGGGGACAGGAGCTCTAGCTGAGTTCACCCCTAGTCCTGAGCGCCAGACACCGGACCCCGGAGTCCGAGGCTGAGTGGGTGCTAAAGCCCTAGCAGCAGAATCCGGAGGGCAGAAGACGGCAGGTCCTCTGTCTCCAACTGATACTCGACGCCACAGCAGCACATGTGAGCTGGAGACGCCAGACAGGAGCAATCCCTGAAGCAGGTTACAGCTGCCTGACATGCGAGTGGAGTTCTACTTAAGTAACAGACAGAGAGAGGAACTTGAACAGAGTTTACAACAGCAAGTACCTCAGAGAATAGCACTAGAAAGGAGGCCTCACAACCCACCTGATAAGGAAATTCCCAAATTGCTTTCAGGCTGACCGACTCCAGCACCATCTGTAACCAGTGCTCTGGACGCTCTGCATGCAGAACTATGAGTAAAGCTTTGGAAACTGCATCTGACTGTGTCCTCTCAAGTTCTTCCTGCAACACCCACTCAACACTGCTACATCTCTTGCCAAATAATACATCTTTACCATCCACCTTATATTACATCTGCCCTGGGTTTAGCTCCACCTGCGGGAGATTTACCAACTCTGCTGCATCACCACCAGTCCCAGAGGATCTGCACTGCAGCACTGGTCACCTCTGACTAGAAACCACAGGAGGTGTCACATTCACTTTAATACAAATTCTCTTATCCCTTGTAAATATACCCCTATTATTGGACACCCAGGCCACGGACCGGGTCACTGCCACTGTGACACTGCCCCTTTCGGAAGTGACCTGGTACCGAGTATCTCACTGCCCTGGCAGGTGATCCAACTTGGCGTCAAGAACAGGATCCGTACCTCTGCATTGCCGGGTACTGTGTGCCATAGACTGTATTAAACTGTGTGATTGCCGCCATTACAGCGACACAAGGCGTGCAAGAGAAGAATGGGTGGGCATAGTTGAGGTCATCATCATCTTTCATTGGCTCTAGTTTTCCATTTATATTTTAAAAAATGTTCGCATTGGCGTGTAGAATTTATAAGTCTATCTTTCGGTTCTGCCATATAGCTGCGGTCATGTTTACAAGCTGTGAATGTAAGATAACCAGGAGCTAGGTATAACTTTTAAGGGAGAAAATCAATAGCATCTACAGACCTGATTCAGTAAAAGTTGAGAAATTTGGAATTTGGAGACAAATGGATGGTATTTATTCAGCAATAACATTCTCCCACTTGCACAACTTTATTGTATTTTCCTGCCTTTGCTTCTTACTGTGATAATAAAAGTCATGGTTTTATTTTCTGATGCCGTAGTGGTGAGATTTCTGTGTAAAAGAAATGACCACAGCTTCCGAGACTTATTATCTTAAGGAAAAGATTTAGGGAAACTGTAAACTCAATACTAAATGTTTTGCTCACTGCCTTTTGCTTTTTCTTACATAAAGTAGACTCTTACTATTTTTTAAATGCACTAAAAGAATAATTTAATATTTTCAGGAGGTATAAAATACTTGTTAGTGCTTTTCAGCAAGAACTGCCATAATCAATTCTACGTGGGACTCTTATCAAAAGTCAAAAAGGGGTAAGAGATTTGCTACTAGCCGTGTATAGCAGCTGAGCCTGCAGCATCAGCAGTTTGTATTGACCTTAGCATACAGCCAACATCCTGCTCCAAAAATGGCATTTGAAAAAAGTCTAATCCCAGTTGTTTAACTCTTCTCATGAAAGCCATTTAAATCCGAATGCCGTGCACCAAACACCTAAGGCATGGATGGCCTTAAGAAATGGTGTCATGGTGCACGTGTATGGAGCTGGCTTGGGAGCTAAGCTTACAATATACCCAACATCTAACTGGACGTAATTCCGATTACTTCTGTCTAATCTGGAAATGCTGCTAATGCAATATGCCCCCACTGATGCCAAGTTGGTCCTTCTGTGGCTTGGCTTGATAGGAAAATGTCAGTTTAATTACAGTATATACTGAAACAGTACATTATTGCAATTCATAGTATAATTGTTTCAGTAATCTCAGGTTCAAGTACCCTTTAGGACTAAAAAAAAATGTAAAAAAAAACATACTTAAGAATAAAAAATATGTAAACATTTTAATTACTTCCTTTCCACAGTTTAAATATATAAAAATAAATTGCATGGGGACCATAAGCATCTGTATTAGGCCAAATTATTTTTAACATCTTTATTGGTGACCATGTTGATAGGATCGCAAGTTAAATGTCAGTCTTTGATGACACCAAACTTTGTAAGATACTAAAAACTGAGTGAGACTGTTTAATATTACAAAACCATATACACTCCTCAATATTGAAATTGCAACGCGAAGAAGGAAAAGTAGTGGAACTACGGAAATCACCGGATGGATACACATGATAATGATTTACAATTGCTGGAAAAATGGAAACAAAAACATCCTAATTTATTCGGTATCAGGCATGAGTGCCACACATAGAAATCCCCTTATTTACACGCCTTTACTGCAATCAGTAAGGTTATAATGGTTGTATGAGGATTGTTCTGCTATGCTAAATGCATTTGAGCATGAAAATCATCATGATCCGCCAATGGCAGCTCACTTTGCAATTGCTGACCAATGATGTCCCAGATGTGCTTGATGGGATACAAGTCCGAAGATGTTGTGGCCACAGTAGTACATTCAGACCATGGAGGCAGCTCACAGTAGAATGAGCAATATGCAGCATAGTGTTGTTATACTATAAAATAGCTCCTGGGACACCTTGAAGAAATAGCTGCGCCACTGGTTCCACATCCTGCATAAGGCTAGTTTCACACTAGTGTTCGGCAAGGCTACGGAGTGCTGCATACTTCCTTCTTTAAGCCCCGTCCACTGCCGCATCTCTTCCGTTCAGCTCCGCCTATGTCTGCATGCGTCTTGCGTACCTATCTTTAACATTGGGCACCCAGGCCATGCGGATGTATGCAGAAGCGTCCACATGCGTTGTTTTTATGCTGCGTTGAACTGCGTCAAACGCAACATGTTGCATTTTGTTGCGGCTGGCACAGCGTCAAAAAGACACATGCAGATGCATCCGCATACATCCGCATGGTCTGCGTACCCAATGTTAAAGATAGGTATGTAGGACGCATGAAGACGTAGGCGGAGCTGAACGGAAGAGGTGTGGCAGTGGGCGGGGCGTAATGGAGGAAGTGTGCAGCCCTGTCAAATGCTAGTGTGAAACTAGCCTAAGCTGTACCTGGAATATAGACTAAAGACTTAAGGGGTCTGGCTATAGTGGAATTTGACACTCAACAACATAATTCAGCGAGTAGAACTAGTATCCCGTTTCAGTGCATTGCCCAAATGGTCTCCAGACCAATCTCCAGTTATCACTGCATCCAAGACAAAAGTGAGACTCAACGATGAAAAGGATAGACCTATATTCTAGCTTCCATTGCTGTCTTGTATTGGCATAGACAAACACATAGCAAATTAAGTTTAAAATTGATAAATGTAATGCAATGCACCCCTGCCAGGGTAATCATATTGCTGTAAATACAATACATGTGAATTAGAGGCATAGCTAGTGGTTCCACTTGGGGGGGTGAAATGTCTGAGTGGGCCCCTAACCAGTAACTGATTCCAACTACGGTGGTACCCCCTAATAGGTATAGGGGAATCTCAGAAGATGACCAGCTGCTACTGAATGGAAATCACTATTATGACACCCTTAGTAGCCCCCACACTATTATGGCCTCCTTAGTAGACTCCACATTATTATGTCCTTCTCAATAGCCCCCACACTAGTATGGCCTCCTTAGTAGCCCTCATACTGTTATGGCCCTCTTTATGACCCCATAATAGTATGATCCCCTCAGTAACCCCCACACTATTATGGTCACCCTAGAAGCCTCCACACTAATATGGCCCCCATAGAAGCCACACTATTATGGTCCTCTTAATAGCCCCACAAAATATTATGACTCCCTAGATAGCCCCTTACATAAATACACAATTACACATTCTTAAAATTTAAAAAAAAAACATCATATACTTACCCAAAACTAAGTTTACCTGTATTGTGGCGTGCTGCACACACCGATACAGTTAAGGGTGGTGAAGCTCCGAGTGGTCTCCTCTTCCCCCTATTAGCTATGCCACTTAGCAGATACATATAATGTATGCACTTTTCTGCCCACACCGAAACAGTTAAAGGTGGTGTAGCTCCCAGGTGTGCCTCTCTAAGTCAGGGGCCCAGGGCAACATCCCCCCCCCTCTGCCTCCCCCTGATAGCTGCACTATTGATGCAGAATTGTAGCTAGGGGTTCAGATGAGGTGCGGGCGAAATATCTGATTTGGCCCCCAACCGCTAATTCTAATTACAACTACGGTGACGCACCTTGATCGTGGGTATGGGGGAACCTCAGCAGATTACAGTTCAGTTATAGTGACTTACAGCTGATGTTCATTTTTATGGAGTCGTTTACTTTTCCTGTCTATTCCATCTTGCCCAACACCGCCCCCATCTATTTGCAACCTGTACAACTTCCTCATCCTACTGATAGCCCAATGCTGAGCCGCTGCTGTACAGTATGTGTTCCTATTACTGCACCTGCTGTGTAGTACAAAAACAGTGCTCTACTTACTGTCCCAAATAATAATGCCCCACTGTGCCCTTTTTAAAGTAAAATACCACCTTTGTGTCCTCTAGATGGTAAAATTGCCACCTAGAAATTGTTAATGCCCAGGTCAAGTGCCCTATAAAACAGTGTACACATTTTGCCCATAGAAAGTAATAATGCCCCTTGTGCACATTTTATGGTCACAGTACTCTGAGTGTCCCTATAACAATAAAGCTTGTGCCCCACTTAACATCTAATAATGCCCTCCGAGTCTCCAATGTGTAGTTCCTCTGTATACATTATTATTTGCCCATAACTCCCTTATAAACAGTTTAATGCACCCACAGCTCCACTACACACAGTCATGTTCCTACACACAATATAATGGGCCCACAACTCCCCCTCTACAGAGTATAGTGAACCCACAACTCCTCTATACATAGTAACATACTGTAACATTGTAACATAGCAAGGCCGAAAAAAGACATTTGTCCATCCAGTTCAGCCTATATTCCTTCAGAAAAAATTCCCAGAGCTACGTCCTTCTGAAGAACTTAATAACTGTAAGATACAATATTGTTACGCTCTAGGAAGACAACCAGGCATCTTTTGAACCTCTCCACTGAGTTCGCCATCACCACCTCCTCAGGCATGGAATTCCAGATTCTCACTGCCCTAACAGTAAAGTATCCTTTTCTATGATGGTGGAAAAATCTTCTCTCCTCCAGACGCAGAGAATGCCCCCTTGTGACCTGCGCCTTCCTTGCTATAAACAGATCCTCGTTGAGATATTTATATTGTCCCCTTATATACTTATACATGGTTATTAGATCCCCCCTCAGTTGTCTTTTTTCTAGACTAAATAAACCTAATTTTGCTAATCTCTCTGGGTATTGTAGTTCCCCCAACCCCCTTATTAATTTTGTTGCCCTCCTTTGTACTCGCTCTAGTTCCATTGCATCCTTCTTGAGCACCGGTGTCCAAAACTGTATACAGTACTCCATGTGCGGTCTAACCAGGGAATTGTACAGAGGCAGTATAATGCTCTCATCATGTGTATCCAGATCTCTTTTAATGCACCCCATGATCTTGTTTGCCTTGACAGCCGCTGCCTGGCACTGGCTGCTCCAGGTAAGTTTATCATTAACTAGGATCCCCAAGTCCTTCTCCATGTCAGATTTACCCAGTGGTTTCCTATTCCTGTATACACAATATAATGTTCCCATAACCACCTTTTGCAAAGTATAGTGGGGCTACAACTCCCTATACACAACACGGTGGGCCCACAGCATCTCTATACACAGTATGATGGCCCCACAGCTCTCCTATACACAGTATAATGGGCCCATAGCTCCCCTTTGGAACATCCCTGCCAGCATCACTGCATGGCTTCCCATCCCCCGCTATGTTGCGGCATCGACTTACCACTCTAGGCCATGCAGTGAGTTCCATGTCCTCAGCTTGCTGTGGGCATATTTCCTGGCTGCATGCTTAGGGCCGCCATGCCTGCACTTCTTGATTCTTAAATAGACAGTGTAACGGGTCTGGTGGGTGGAACTACTGACGAGACAGGTCAGGTTGGTGGAACCACAAAGCTTTATTATACAAGAGAGTTTACTTGTAAGAGAGCGGGTGGCATCCGGGAAAAGGGCAGGGAATCACGGCAGGGGATATAGGTAGTCTCTGGACAGGCAGGTTTGTCACAGCAAGTGACCAAGGAAGTCTCTGGGCAGGCAGGTTGTAACGGTAAGTAACCGAGGCAGTCTCTGGACAGGCAGGCTGTCACGACAAGTGACCAGGCAGTCTCTGGACAGGCAGGTTGTCACAGCAAGTGACCAAGGCAGTCTCTGGGACAGGCAGGTTGTCACAGCAAGTGACCAAGGCAGTCTCTGGGACAGGCAGGTTGTCACAGCAAGTGACCAGGCAGTATCTGGACCGGCAGGTTGTCACAGCAAGTGACCAAGGCAGTCTCTGGGACAGGCAGGTTGTCACAGCAAGTGACCAAGGCAGTCTCTGGGACAGGCAGGTTGTCACAGCAAGTGACCAAGGCAGTCTCTGGGACAGGCAGGTTGTCACAGCAAGTGACCAGGCAGTATCTGGACAGGCAGGTTGTCACAGCAAGTGACTAAGGCAGTCTCTGGGACAGGCAGGTTGTCACAGCAAGTGACCAAGGCAGTCTCTGGGACAGGCAGGTTGTCACAGCAAGTGACCAGGCAGTATCTGGACCGGCAGGTTGTCACAGCAAGTGACCAAGGCAGTCTCTGGGACAGGCAGGTTGTCACGGCAAGTGACCAGGCAGTCTCTGGACAGGCAGGTTGTCACGGCAAGTGACCAAGGCAGTCTCTGGGACAGGCAGGTTGTCATGGCAAGTGACCAGGCAGTCTCTGGACAGGCAGGTTGTCACGGCAAGTGACCAGGCAGTCTCTAGAACAGGGCAGGCATATACGACCTGATATGGTGGAGCCTCCAGGTAGGCTGCAGTCGGATGGCAGATGATCGCTCCCAGGTGAGCAGGCAAGAGCCGTGGATCTCTGCAGATGATGTCCGAACTTCCGGATGGAGCTGCAGTCGGATGGCAGATGATCGCTCCCAGGTGAGCAGGCAAGAGCCGGGGATCTCCGCAGATGACGTCCGAACCTCTGGATGGAACTGCAGACGGATGGCAGACAGGCAAGCCGACAGGTAACAGGCAGGTAACTGGAATCAGGAGCTGATGGCTGAAACAGAGTTAGACTGCACAGGAACAACATTGCTCGGGCACCTACATTAAGGAGGAAGCCCTTAATATAGGGTGGAGTCCTCCAGCATTGGCTGGAGACTGATTTGGAAAATGCGCGCGGCTCCTTTAAGAGCGGGGGAGGGTGCGGGCGCGCGCCCTAAGGCCAGTAGCAGGGAAGGAGCGCGCGGGACCAGCAGGGTGGAAGGAGGACGCCATAGGCGCAGAGGAGGCTGAGAGCACTGAGGACGCTGAGCGCAGGTGAGGAGAGCGACGTCCCTGTCTGGCAGCAGGCAGGGACGCGGGCGCTACAGACAGTGCGTGTGTTCCTAATGTGTCCCCAGCCTACTGCTAAGAGACACTTGGTACTTAAGGCACCTCCACTTGTTGGAAGATGCCTGAGCAACATTCTCTTTCAATGTGTGTGCAGCTACTGAGTTGCCAGGTCCTGTCCTGTTTCTGATCTTTCCTATTCCTGTTTCTGTCAGCCTGGGGGCTGTATACCCAGGCCTGAACCCTGCACCTTGTATCTGTACCTGTGTCTGTCCTTGTCTGTATTATGACCTACCTCTGAACCTGTTTGTACCTAAGTCTGATCTCTCCCTAACCTTCTGTATTTATACCAGTATGTATCTCTAATAACCTGCAGTGTCTGAATCAATACTTATCCAAAAACCTGCAGTATATGAATGAGTACCTATCTCTATTCTGTTGTCTCTGTGCAATCTTAGTGATCTGTGTGTACACTTGCTACTTCTTTGCAAGTAACCTGTGTGAATCTGGTCCAGTCTGTCCTGCTTGTACCTGCCCTTGTGTAAGTCTTGTGTGAACTTGATCCTGTCTGTCCTATGTAAATTCGTTCTTGTAATTGACCTATGCTTTGCTGTTATGGTTAGTTTCCTGCCTGATCGTGTCTGTGGCTTCCTGCTTGACTGCATCTGCAGTTTCCTGCTTGACCGCATCTGTAGTTTCCTGCTTGACCTCATCTGCAGTTTCCTGCTTGACCGCATCTGCAGTTTCCTGCTTGACCACGTCTGCGGTTTTCTGGCTGACCGCTCTTGAGGTTTCCTTGCCAGTCCGCATCTGTGGTTCCCTGCTTGTCTGCGTCTGCGGCTCTCTACCTGTCCGCATCTGTGGCTCCTTGTCTGTCTAGTCTGGACTGGGTCCTACCCGTTCCTGTATTGCAGTCATGCCAGTCAGTGACACAGTCCTTCCTGAAACTGTTCCTGTCCTTCCAGTCTAAACTGGGTCCTACCTATTCCTGTATTTCAGCCCACACCTACCTATGCTCCTCCGTACATCAGCCAGTCCAGCACGTGCCTGCCAGTGCTCATCTATACATCAACCTGTACAGCCCGCACCTGACAGTGCTCATCCGTACATCAACCAGTCCAGCCAGCACCAAACAGTGCTCATATGCTCATCAGTCAGTCTAGTCCGCACCTGCCAGAACTCATCTGAACATCAGCTGGTCCAGCCCGCACCTACCAGTGCTCATCTACACATCAGCCAGTCCAGCCAGCACTTGCCAATGCTCATCTGCACATCAGCCTGTCCAGCCCACACCTGCCAGCGCTGTTCAACACATCAGCCGGTCCAGCCCGCACCTGCCAGCGCTGTTCAACACATCAGCCGGTCCAGCCCGCACCTGCCAGTGCTATTCCGGACATCAACCAATCCAGCCAGCACCTGCCAGGGCTCATCTGCACTTCAGCCAGTCCAGCCAGCTCCAAACAGTGCTCATCTGCACATGAGCTTGTCCAGCCCACACCTGCCAGCACTCATCTTCACATCAGCCGGTCCATCCCACAGCTGCCAGTTTTTTCACCACATTAGTCGGTCCAGCCCGCATCTGTCAGTGCTTATCTGCACATTAGCAAGTCCAGCCAATACCTGCCAGCGCTCATTTGTACATCAGCAGGTCCAATCTGTACCTGCTAGTGCTCATCTGGGTATCAGCTGTGGCCGCCTGCTTGACTGCCAGTGTGTCAGCCGCATCCGTATCTGCCAGTACCTGCCTATGAATCAGCTGAGCCAGACAGTATACCCTCAGTACTTGCCAGCACCTGTTTTACAGTGTCCTGTCCACTTGGGGTCAGCTGCTACTGCTGAACACCACCCTGAAGTGGTACCTGGCAGCTACCTACTGCGCAAGCCCGTACTCACCACTAGAGGCTCCAGAAAACACCAAGGTAGCTGCTAAGTCACACCCCTCCAGGCTAAGTCTGGTCTGTGGCACAGTGAGGCCATAATCCACACTTGCGCTAACCAGTCTGTGCACGAGCATAAAACCCTATACACAGTATGACACACAGCTCCCCTTGCATTAGTCTTCAATATATAATGCCCCCTATTCACTCCCACACTGTTTAATGGCCCCCTCAAGCATTATAAGGCCCCCCACATTAGTCCACAAGCTGTAAAATGGCTCCTGCATTAGTGGTCAAGCTGTGTAATGGCCCAGCATTAGTTCACAAGCTGCATAACGGCCTCCACGTTAGTCACCACACTGTATCATGGTGCCAACATTAGTCCACAAGCTGTAAAACAGCCCCTGTATTAATCCACAAGATGCGTCGTGGCTACTGTATTAGTCCATAAGCTGTAAAATGGCCCCTGCATTAGTCTACAAGCTGTATAATGGCCCCTGCATAAGTATGAGGATCCCAACTCTGTTTCATGGTCCCCCACACTATGTATGAGGTTCCCCATTGTTTCTGATGCCCCCACATCACACCAAAAGTTTTAATAAAAAATCACATATTCACCTAACCCAGTATCCTGACGAGTCCAGTGGCAAGGCAAAGCGCTATAATAGCTCTGACGCATACAAAGTCAGAGTCCTGAAGTTGTGCGATAACGCCACTCAGCCGGGACTCTGATGTCCTGTGCAAGCATCAGCCGATGTGTAGACCGCGTTCCTGCGATCTACAGAATGGAGAGAGGTACTGCAGGGAGATCGTGTCTCACTGCTCTACGGCTGTGCTAAACTGCATGGACGCTCTATGCATGCTGATCACTTAAGGGTAGCGTAGTTCCGAGTGTGGGATCTGAGTTTAAATGCCCCTGCTGCCCCCTAAAGCTATGCCACTGAGCAGATACAGAGCAGATACATAGGGTTGTGCTCAAAAGTTTACATACCCCAGCAGAATTTTTGCTTTCTCAACCTTTTTTCGGAGAATATGTATGATAACACCAAAACCAGTAATGGTTAGTGATTGGGTGAAGCCATTTATTGTCAAACTACTGTGTTTTCTCTTTTTATCTCATAATGACAACATCCAAATTACCCTGATCATAAGTTCACATACCCCATTTCTTAATTCCGTCTTTTGTGATAGTTGTGGATGAGGTTCCTTATTTTCTCAGATGGTAAAGCTGCCCAATCTTCTTGGCAAAAAAACTCCAGTTCCTGTAAATTCCTGGGCTGTCTAGCATGAACTGCATGCTTCAGATCTCCCCATAGTGGCTCAATGATGTTGAGGTCAGAAAACTGAGATGGCCACTCTAGAACATTCAATTTGTTTTACTGTAGCCAATGACCAGTCGACTTGGCCTTGTGTTTTGGATCGTTGTCATGTTAGAACATCCAAGTACATCCCATGCGCATCAGTATTTGCTGATAAAGTGCTGCATTCTTTTCCTTCAACTTTGACCAATTTTCCTGTGCCTTTGTAGCTCACACATCCCCAAAACATCAGTGATCCACCTCTGTGCTTTACAGTAGGAATGGTGTTCCTTTCATCATATGCCTTGTTGACCTCTCTCCAAATGTAACGTTTATGGTTGTGGGCTAAAATTTCAAAGTTTTGAGGCTTGTCTCTGTGCTTTTTTGCATATTGTAGCCGAGATACTTTGTGGCATTTGCACAGTAATGACTTTCTTCTGGCGACTCGACCTTGCAGCCCATTTTTCTTCAAGTGCCAGCTTATTGTGCATCTTGAAACAGACCCACCATTAGTTTTCAGAAAGTCCAATATTTCAGCTGATGTTATTTGTGGGTTTTTCTTTGCATCCCCAACAATTTTCCTGGCAGCTGTGGACGAAAGTTTTATTGGTCTACCTGACTGTGGTTTTGTTTTTACAGAGCTCCTGATTTTCTATTTGTTAATCACAGTTTGAATGCTGCTGACTGGCATTATCAATTCAATTCCTTGGATATCCTTTGTATCCCTTTCCTGTTTTATACAATTCAACTACTTTTTCCCGAAGGTCCGTTGACAATTCTTTTGCTTTTCCCATGACTCACAATCCAGAAACGTCACTGGCTGGATGAAAGATGCAAGGGTCTGGATCCCAGAAACTCACTCAGCTTTTATGCACACACACTGATTACAAGCAAACAGGTCACAGGTGAGGATGTTACCTTTAGTAGCCATTCAAACCCATTTGTGTCAACTTCTGTGCATGTTATCAGGCCAAAATCACCAGGGTATGTGAACTTTTGGTCAGGGTCATTTGGTTGCTTTGGGGTGTCATTATGATATAAAAAAAAAAAGAAAACACAGTAATTTAACAATGGCTTCACCCAACCACTAACCATGAGTGGAGAAAAAGTTTTGGTGTTATCATTCATATTCTCTGAAAAAAGGTCAAGAAAGCAAAAATTCTGCTGGGTATGTAAACTTTTAAGCACAACTGTACCATGCACGCACTTTGCTTTTTGCATATGCCTTTACCTAACATTTTTTTAATTAATTATATTTAGAAAAGTTTTTATAGTTTTATGTGTGATAAAACAATACAAATGAAAGATTATTTTTGATGATACTTTTCAATGCCAGGATCCCTCTTTTTCCCTGTAAAGTTCATCCTGTGATCTGCTTACTGTTAGGGACTCTTCTAATAAATTGTCATCAAGGGAACTTAGCATTAAAGGTATGGAAAATTACATTCATTGTGATATATTAGGTGAAAACAAAAAACATGTCAGTCCAGTTTAATGCAAGACATAAAATAAGTTTAGATCACAAATGAAATCTGAATCAAAAGTTGCAAAATCTGAAAGAAGTGTGAGAAGGATTAGACGTTTACTGCCTTTCAAATTTTGGATAAAAACAAAAAAGAATCTATTCACTGAACAGCAAGCGGAAATCTTAAATTGGTGGGATTATAAAGGGAAAATAGTAGAAAGTTGATTAAGATTTACCGTATGTGTAGAGAATAGAAAACCTCTTTAACTCTCAAACAACAATTTAAATGAAATTTACATGAAACTATTTGGCAACAAATTATAATGCTATTTTCCTGTTCTAGTTTTATAGCATAAGAACAAATAATGCTCTCAGAATGTGACATAAATAATGCAAGCCGGCTCCTGAAATATTTGGTTGTGTACTCCTGTCATGTATATTGTAAATTGTTACTAGCTGGTTCGAAATTTACGAATTGGCTCGATTGCACCATCTATTGGTCAATAATATGTATAACACATTGATAGAATGTTCTTCACACACATTATACTTGTATTTATTGGAGAAGATGTATCCACAATTGCAATGTTAAGTTGATGGAGATCCAGAGTCAGATTTACTGGTTCCTGCATTGGCGCAACCCTTCCAATGTACAGCGTTTGTCATCTGTGCTCATAAACTGAAGCTATCGACCATATGCTACTTGAGGAACTAAGACGAGCAAAAAGAGAAATTTGAGCCTTGATCATATAGCTGGTCAGCTTACTTTAAGCAGGTTATGCTGCTTCATATGATGATGGAGAGCCTTGGTTATTAGTCTACTATCAAGATTGCTTTTTTCCTGCTGAAAAACATTAGTTGACCAGAAACAAAGAAAAGAATTCCCACACCTGAAGTGACCACACATACAGTAGGACTCGCCACCACCATAGCTTCTAGGTTTTATACAGTCACTTCTATCAAAAACAGTTACGGCCTAATGGTACAACTTTCTCCTCTGATGACATCATCTTTTTTCTCCAATCTTTTTTCTAGGTTGTGTCCACCATACACTCTTTCTCCTCATCATCATCATCTTGTATCAATGTGGGAAATGCACTGAGCTCCTTGTTCCTTCCTGATTCCCTGTTGTAGATTTTCCTTGATTTGGAGCGCTACTACCACCTCGGATGCCACCGCTGCTGCCACTAGAGCTGTCAGTGCCACTACTGTGATCAAATCTTTTGAAATTTGAGTTTGCCTATTTAAATAAATTTTTCCTAAAACTCTGAGGTCTCCTAGGAGGATCTGAACACTTGTCAAGTCCTTTGACGCAAACAAGGCCCTAGTAATGTTAAAGTGACCTCACCATAGAAAAAGAGGGTAACCTGGGTAATATCAAACAGCCCATTTAATAAAAGACTTTTCATATAATTTAAAATTGAAAAAAAAAACACTTAAAAAGTTTAATAGCTGAATGCTTTGCCTTTGCTTTTATGTGGGCTTTGATGGAGCCTCCTTATTGGCTGTGCTATATCTTGTGGTGGGATAGCAGCACAGTATTATTGGGAAGTGTGGCCACACCCGGAGACCATGTGAGCCAACATTTTCTAGTCTATGTAATTATCTGCAAAATACAATTTTAGGAGATTCTTTTGAGGCAAATTGTAAATTAAATGAAATGATGCTAGGTCGGCACTAGTAGTAATTGTGATCAAATTAATGGAGTAACATATGGAGATAAATATCATTTTTTAACTCCCGAGTCAGTAATAAAAAGGTCACATGTGGTTTTCAACAGGAGACAGGAGGCAATATCCAAAACAGGGGAAAAAACTGCGTCACTCACCCCCGGATAAAAAGTTATTCTTTTATGACATACCTTGTGGAGGATACCGACAGACAGAAAAAAAGAGCGACGGCCGTTTCACACTGCCAAGTGCTTCGCTCAGGCTTAGATGATGAGCTTGGTAGTGTGAAACGTCCGTTGCTCTTCTTTTCTGTCTGTCTGCATCTTCCACCGGTATGTAATAAAATAATAACTTTTTAGCCAGGGGGTGAGTGTCACAGTTTTTTCTCTGTTCCTATTTTGTAAATTGCTTGAGAGTAAATTTCAGGGACCTGACCATACAGCTACTATCGATCACTTAGAGAATGGAGGCGAGCTCTACATACACCTTTCCTCTGTGAGTTTGGCAAGAACCTGTCAATCAAATGTCTTGTTTGTAGAGGATTGGAGAAGTGGCCAGTAGTCACTGAATGGTTATGAAGGAGGAACAAATAATTGGTGATTCTATGTTTGGTAAAAAAGATCCTGAGCCTTTTTCATATTTTGCTTTGGGCTCATTTGCAAATGTTTGGTAGAAGTCTGATCTCTAAGGCACAATCTTCATCCTTCTGTCTGCACCTTCTTCCTACAACCTCACAATGGCAAGTAAAACACTTCCGCTTATAGGATTACTTTTACAAATGTTATTTTTCATCCAGCAGAAATATAATATTATAGTGATGAATTAAAAAAGGGCAGCACTGAGGTCATTGCATATCGTGCTCTGTAGTACTGAAGTACGAGCAAGAGTAAGTGGAGAGATGAAACTTCTTTTGTCACACAAGTCGCACATGAATGGATGTCTCTACAGATGCAAAAACATGTCACAGTGATTATTCTGCCCTATTTGAAATATTTCCAAAAAACAGAAATGATATTGGTTTCTTAAGGTGCGTTATAACAGGAGTCCCCAACATGTGGCTTGGGAGCATCCTCATGTGGCTTGTGGGGCTGTGATGAGTGACTTGTGGCCGGTGCATTAGCGCTAGATGTAGCAAACAGCTCTGAAGAGAAGGTCTTTAGAGGGTGAGTAGCCCAGAACAGAGGAGCAGATTTGGATGCACATATATAGGATGCGGAGCATAAATATGGTGAACTGGAGATAGAATGACACTGCCGCTTAGAGGGGTGCGTGACGCCGGATGCAATTGTGTGGTGGAAATGCTTGATGTGAGAATACCAGATAGAGGTAATGTATGCGCCTTGCGGCCATCTTTCAGAGTTGAATGTGGCATTCAAAGTAAGAAAGTGTGAGGATAGCCTCATTATTAGTTGATAAATAGTGGTATGAAGAAATTCTATGCGTTCTCCCTTAAAACAGAGTCAAATTTGATCACAAGCCTGGCTTCTGAAATGTATCATCACCTGTCTATAACAGGCAATATACCTGTATCAAATAATGGTTTCTTCTTTCCAAATGGTCTGAGGATGAATTTTTTGTCATTTAACAATTCTTTATTAATTACGTTTTTTTTCTCTGTTTATTGTCAAATGAACTTGCCATGAGTGACTCGAGTTGTTTCCATTTTTTTATATGTTGCCCAATGTCCTGTATATTACATTATCGAGTACATAATGAATAAAAAAGGATAAATACTATACAGCAAATCTCCACAATCTCCACTGGCATAAGAACACATTAGAGGTCATAGGGAAGAAATACTCAATTTGTAAGGACTCCGGCAGTATGTACATATCATGTAGCAATAAGCAATACGTTCTCTACATTTTACATTCCTTATCCAGGTCCGGGTTTGTGTAGGACTTCTCCTCGGCATTATAAATAACTGCTGGCTTACTACTGTAGTCATTATCATATGAGTAGTTTTCTGTCTGTTTTTCTTGCACTGGAATCATCATAACGTCTTTCTTGAAAACTGCATCATCCTTCAAAATAATGAAAATATGTTAAAACACCAAGTTTTCTCAAAAACATCAAACATTACTTCCATGCAGGGTTTGCTTACACTAGTGTTTAAAAAATTGGAGCCAATTTCATCAAGAAACGAGTGGATTTACCTTTTATCATGGGAGTGCAATGCGAGTGTGCGATTATTTTCTCTGCTCGGATCCGTATGAAATCCATATACAATGCATTTTTTAACATAATATTTGACATACTATTATGCTCTATGTAAACTTAAAAGTTAGTTGAAAAAATAATAAAGCAATCTTATATAAACGTAAAGATATATAGATAGATATCCTGCAGATATATAATTTCACAACCACCCTACATATTATAAACTGGCACCCTTTAGTGCCTTTCATGTGGCATTTTTTCTACACCTTTTTAACTTGATTATCCTATTAAATAAAGAAATCATAAAGGGAAGGGGGGTCTTCCTATTTTATGAAACCAGCAAAGGTAAAGCAGACAGATGTGAGCTTATATTATCAGGCTGGGAAGGTTCATGGATATTGGGCCCATCTCCGCCTAAAGATACCAGGCGGCAGCCGGCTCAGAAGTGGAGCATCACATTAGATGCTACAAGTCTTGCGCTTCGCGTTTGATCTTCCCAATTGCCCTGGTGCAGTGAAAATCGGGCAATAAGGCTTGGGATTGATGTCAGCTGTGAATTGTCCAAAAATAGAGCTGATATCAAGCTTGGTGTTAGTAATGGAGAGCTGTCTATCAGGCATCCCCATTACTAACACTGTACTAAAAAGTAATAAATACACACAAAAACATAGTTTATTTTCAGAAAACACTCCTCGACTTTTTCTCTGGTTCACCAATTAATTTTAAAATAAAGAAAAAAATCCAAATAGGTCTGATGCAGTCCAGGGAATCCAACGCAGTTCACAAATGGATACCTGAAAAACATAAAGAAAGAAAAACAAGACACTGTCCCTCGTTCACCAATTTATTACAAAAAAGATCCCACGCAGGTCTGACGTAGTTCAGCTCTTCCCAAGAAGTTCCCTGATTCCGTCTTCCAAAGACTATGGAGCTTCGTTCTGAGACTCCATAGGATTTAGCAACAGTCACTCCCTATTCACGCCGCACTCCATGAGACCCGGCGACTGTGAAGAGTAGTTACATTTGTGATATTACCGCTCTTGACAGGCTCTGGGTCACATGGAACACAGCGTGAGCCAGGAGTGGCTGCTGCTAAATGCCTCAGAATGAGGCTCCATAGGCATTGGAATTGGAGAATGTCATGTTAAGTGTTGTACTAAATTGGACCTGCGTGGAAGCTTTTTTTTATAACAAATTGGTGAACGAGGGACAGTGTCTTGTTTTTATTTCTCTTTCTTTATGTTTTTTTATGTTTCCATTAGTCGACTACGTCAGGTTCCCGAGACAACGTTGGAATTTGTATGGATTTTTTTGTTTGTTTTAAAATAAAGTTGTGAACTTGGGAAAAATCCGTGGAGTGTTTTTTTAAATAAATAATTTGTGTCTATCTACAGTATCTATCTATCTATCTATCTATCTATCTATCTATCTATCTACTAATATCTTCCTATTATGTATCTATATCTTCATATAAATCTTTAAGGTTTTTTTTTCTAGGTTGCCAGGATGGTTTTGACTGTGAACTTCCTGTGCTTGGCTAATGTAATGTCCTGGTTCTTTTGAGATGTGTGCGTAAAAATCGGATGCCATCCTTTTTTTACGCACACATCTCAAAAGAACCAGGAAATTGGAGCCATGGGGGGATGCCGACATTACAGCTTCTATGTTTAGTGGGTGGTCCTATTCAGTCATTGACAGCCTTACCTGTGTGACTGTGCATATAAAGATAGCTGTCAGTTACTGAGTAGGACTGCCCACTGGATTTAAAAATAAGATGCAAGTAAGACCACGTTCACACAGTCAGTATGTGGTCAGTATTTTACAAAATACAATTTACAATCAGAGGAAAAGCATAATAGAAACACGTCACCACTTCTGCATTTTTCACCCACTCCTGGTTTTGACTTACAAATATTTGTGTATTACGCTTTGCTTATATAGAGCTATCATATTCCGCAGCACTTTACAGGCATTATCATCACTGTCCTAGATGGGGCTCACAATCTAGATTCCCTATCAGTATGTCTTTGGAGTGTGGGAGGAAACCAGAGAGCCCGGAGGAAACCCACGCAAACACAGGGAGAACATACTCCTTACAGATGTTGTCCTTGGTGGGATTTGACCCCAGTACTCCAGCGCTGCAATGCTAACCTCTGAGCCACCGTGCTGCCTTGTTCCCCCTCTTCATTTTGGCTTACAAATACTGATGCAAAATGCTGACCAAATACTGAATGTGTGAACGTGGACTTATACTAAAACTTTTCGTACAAACCGACAGTATATATTTATTTGCTTAACGTCTTCTTTTTTGTATCATGCTGTCTACAGATAGAATTGCCTGTGCGACATGACAAGTTTATATTACAAACATGCAAAATTTGGAAAAACTGTCAGTTTAATGGCCTTGAAATTTTCTATTATGGATCCTCAAATCTTTTAACAAAGACAAATGAGGTTAAAATATTTCAGCCGCCGGTATCTTATGTGATGCAAATACAGTTTTATAGTAGGAAAAAATGGTATGGTTGGTTCCACAAAGGACAAAATTTCATCTTATATCACCTGCAAATTTACAAAGATAAACTGCAATAGATTACAATATCTGGTTTTACATATCTTAGCCATGTGCTTAAAACCTTTCAAAACTTTTAAAAACTGTCAATTTCTGATGTGAACTTTCACTATGGATTTCAATCATTTCAATGTAGTATGGGTGAAATCCTTGTTCAATGCGCCTTAAAATCTGCAGTATCTAACACATTTAGAGTTTCCGGAATTTCACTGTGGATTTCAACTCAAATCCACATAATTTTCCAGGATGGTCAACTCACACTATCAGTGTAAAACCATGACATTCTTCCAAACTTAAAGAAGTTATGCAGAACTTACTATCATAATTTTTTGCATGTGGGCCTAAGGACTAACAGGAACGTAGTAGCAAAGTACTTACCAGTTCTGCCCTACTCTGATTTCTGCTGGCTCAGAACCTGTCATGCCTCAGGATTCAATCTGGCATTCTTGTGTCTGCTGGCGTCTCTATCCACTGAGCCACTGGAGATCCTGTTGCTGTTGGGCTGCTGATTACTCTTTGCCTTTTCATCCACTCTTTTCTTACTGGAGGTGTTTTCCATTTGCTATTTGGCTTATCCTATCACACTGCAGGGGTTTCTATTTAAACCTCACTGTTACATCTGTTCTCTGCTGGTGATAGCTTACAACTACCCAGTTTGGTGGTGAAGGAGCAGTCTTTTTTGTGACAGTCTGTTAAGGGTATGCCACACTAAACAATATCGCTAACGGGATCGCTAAAAAACGTCACTATTTAGCAATCCTGTTAGCGATGTTGTTCAGTGCGGCAGCTTCCAGCGACGAGCTTCCTGCTGTGATCTCGCTCGTCGCTGGAATCGTTCCGGACCCTATTTTCTCGTCGGCGCTCCCGCTGGGTAAGTATCTAATCGCTGTGTGGCACCTTTTCTTAGCGATTTAGCGGTACTTTTGTACCGCTAAAGTCGTTAAGAAGATCGCTAACGGCGATAGCGTCGTTAACTATATCGCTAAATGCGGCAGTATTTAGCGATATAGAAACAATCCCGCTAGCGATCGCATTAGTATGCGTCGTTATTGTGATCGCTAGCGGGATTGTTTAGTGTGGCAGTACCTTTAGAGTCTTCTCTAGGAGTTATCTAGGTGGTTTTGGTTGTCTGTATATTTAATTTTCCTCTTCCATTTGGTCGCTCCTACTGTCCCTTCTTTTCCACTTTGTTGTTTCTTGGGCATTTTTGTATGATGGCAGTTTCCTTTCATCCCAGTCTGTTACTCCTGTCTGTCCGGTTTGTGCTATCCATTTCACATTAGACCTATACCTTCCTGGGTGGGGGAGGGAATAGTTTCAGTGTGCATTCAGGAGCATAGTAAGGTCGGAGATCCAGGCCTCTCTACCTTCAAGAGTACCCCTGGGACAGGGATAGTGAGGGTCTCAGCTGCAGGGACAATTTCAGGCCCTATCTTCCTTACTTCAAACTGGCACATTGTGACAGAACCGTAACAGACCACTGATGTGAGTGGAACAGGGCAGCATCTAATATTCCACTGCACTCTGCTTTATTGATGGGGTGTCTCTGCCAATGTCACAATGATTGACAGCCACTTTCCCGTTGCCTAACTGCTGGGAGCCAGCTGTCACTTTACATAACATCGGCAGTGAAGACCCTTCGACAGGGCAGACCAGAAGGGAAGCAGATGCTCTGTTGTTGAGAAGTGAAATGAAGCTGAGCCGGCAAAGATTATCACCAGAACAGGCTGGAAAACTTAACAACTATCTGCCTGTTAGTTTAAGTCCCATACACAAAAATAATAAAAGTCTCAGATAACCCCTTTAAACAAGTCTAAAGCAGACATTCACGAAATGATTACAACAGTATCTTCCCTCGTCGTTTTAACAATATATTGTAGGTCTCCCATGATTATCAAAGCAAAACAAAAGGGTAAATTTCCTTTTTTGGAATCCTTCAATATTTTATATGACAAAAATATATGGTTCTATAATAAGACAGTGTTACGACACAGCTGTCCGGGGACCCGAGACCAGGAGCTCCTTCCCTGTCCTTAACACTAAGGGGCGCCCTAGCTCGCCCTACTCCCCGGGATACTTCTGAAGGTGAAGATGCTGGGGCCTCCGCCCTTATCTCCTGAGTTAGCCCTTCGTCTGTTCTCTTCCCCACCCAGGTAAGAGGGGCGTTACTGTGCACCGTAGTACACCAACCTGACAAACAAGGCAACACAAACAAGGGTTAGCAGAAAACTCCAGGCATACAAAATATTCACTCACATATAACAGAGGAATGCAGCGGGGTGTTAACATAGGGAAATAATCCAAAATAGAGAAGGATAGGGAATTACCACGCATACAAACCAAGCAACAGTCACTAATAACTCCTCCAACTCTCCTTTTCATAAGAACTCCTCTCCCTCCGTTAGCCATGCAGCAAATGCTAGCTCTTACAAGGATTTGTATCAGAGCCCAAATTATAAAGGGAAAAGGAGTGGCTAACCATGCTCAACTGTGAGCACAGGGATTTCCAACATGGCCGATTAACCCTGTTCTGCCAGAAGGAATAAACATTTAAAATGAAGGAGAAGTGCTTCTCAGTGCTGGAGTAGGAGCAATCAGATGCTGCGGTCTTCTGTCTCCACAATGTCGCGGTAACCCTGTGACAGACAGAGACAAGAGCCACAACCCTTATCCAGGGGCGTACATAGAAATCATGGGGCCACATAGCAAAAGTCTGAATGGGGACCCCCCAAAAAATAAAAAAAAAATAAAAATCAACAGGTGCCAGCACAGTGAGGGGACACATTTAACAAAAAAAATCAACCCCGTCCCCAGCCAGCCGGCTCACCGTCTTGTGTGTGTGTCCCTCTCCCTGAGTGAGAGAGGCTCATGAATGTTTTCTGCTTCCTGCAATGCACGTGTGCTGCTCTCTGGCTGCCAGGAGGTGTGGTGTTCTTATGCAAATCCAGCCAGAGACTTCAGCCAACTGTTGACCAGGAAACAAGGAAAGGGAAGCTTCAAGGGGGTATACAGCTGCCGGCGGTCGTCACTTACATTTAATTAAAGGAGATAGTACTGTGTCAGCACAGCACAGCTGCCAAACCGCAGCGGCCGTCGCGGGCCCCCTCACCTGTCCGGGCCCCATAGCAGCTGCATGGTCTGCTACTATTGACGGTACGCCACTGAGTCCTTATCCTATAATACTAACGAAACGTGTCCAACTAGGAATCATCAACAGTCAATTCACATTCTTACTAATTATTCAAAGCTTACTCTATGTTTCATATTCATATTGCTAAAGCAAAGCTGTGCCTGATTTATGGTATCTCCACAACTGTCCATCAAGTGGGCAGTACTAGACCTGCAAATCATTACTGACCAGTTCTTCTTCATCTTCTTCATCATGTCGGACACCACACCAACACTTTTTCTTGTATTTATCTGACCAGAAGCAGACAAGATTGCAGACTGGCCTTATGAATAGTGGTTTAATATTCTTCCCATGCTCATGACCTATGGAATAAATGCATGACATGTTATATCAGTAGCTGGCTCTGATATAGCAGTTTGGGATGGGTTGTAGCCACATTTTAGCTTGCACTGAAGAGGAGGGAATAGATCATTCATGTGTGCTCATTTTAATTGTAAGGGAGGAATAAGTTGCTGTCACTTAGATATTAGTAAAAATAGAAAGACTTTACCAACCTGTTATAAAACTGATCAAAAGCCCAGCGATGATGCACCCAAGGCAGCCCACAGCACTGTAGTAGAGGTAGGACAAACTATACCAGTTATCCGCCAGCACTGACCTGACCGGAAAAAAATATTTGTTAAAAAGCTATTGGTGAATGGAAATTCACAAAATATCTCTTTTAAATCTTGTGTTTTATGACAAATCCTAACTAAGTGTTAAAAGCTACTTTAGTCAATATATAATCTGCACTAAAAATGTTAAATGGCCAAACTTTGAATAAATCAATAGTAAAAGAAAAGTAAGAAACTTTGTAATATTTTCTTTTCATAGAAGGTATGTTTCTTTCTCCATCAATGAGCTCCTCCTTCTCCTTGAGGGAAAAGGTAGCACCCTGCTATGGCACTGACATTGGGGGCATCGACCAAGAGCGGTCCCTGGGACTGGACTAAGCAAGATAATGGGGTAAGAGTCATAGCAGCACGCCTGGACCCGTATGACTCTATACCCAGGTGATGCAGGCATTCCAATTATCTCCCTATTATTTTGTTGTCTCTGTTGCCGGGAACAAGACGCTGTACTATACGGAAAGGGATGACGAGTAGTGATGAGCGAGTATACTCGTTGGTCGGATTTTTCCGAGCATGCTCGGGTGGTATCAGAGTATTTTGGCGTGCTCGGACATTTCGTTTCTGTTGATGCAGCTGCATGATTTGCGACTAGAGTTGAGCGATACTTTCCGATATCCAAAAATATCGGATCGGAATGGTATCGCCGATATCACTAAATATCGCCGATATCCGATTCCGATACCGGAAGTCCTATGTAAGTCTATGGGAACAAAATATAGCAACTAAAAACACTTTCTTTCCTTGTAAACACAAAATATACACACTTAGAATACATATATATATATATATATACATGTCATTGTGACATATATATATACATATATTTATAGTTTATTCACTTCTACATAGTAAAATAGCCTCTGATTCAATTGCCGGGTAAAGCCGGCATTTGTGAAAAGACAGAAGCACCCGAGGGTCCAGTCGCCACAGAGATGTTGCATCGCACCCAGCGGTGTGACAACTTACTCTCAGGTAAGGAGGAAACACCCCATTGACTCCAACCACTGCATTCAACAGTACACTATGCCAGCTGAGTGTAGGTGGACCCAATGGGATGGTCTAGCTCAGGCTGGTTAGAACAGGTGTAGCTAGTTGGATGGGAGGGGTTGAGGCACCCTTATGCTGCATGTCTTTGTAGTAAGAATTGTTTCCTTTCCTGCTTTCTTCCTACATCGCATACTCCACTCTGCTACATCACTCTGCACCATTGCTCTATCTCACATCTATCTGCCCTGGAAGGATACCGTCTTACCTGTAGAAGACTTATCACCTAGCTGCACTACACCATCCCTGCCAGAGGACCTGAACAGCAGCGCTGGACACCCTGACCAGGTACTACAGGTGGAGTCACGACAAACTACACAAACATTCTATCATCCCCTGGAAATATCCCACATTCCAGTGAGCGACCAGGGCACGGACATAGCTGTGCTACCCGTCACATCCCCCATAGAAGTCGACGGGCTTGGTGCCGAGTACCCCCAAAACCTGTGGCTCTGTGCGACTCAACTTTGGCGTCACGAACAGGATTCAGAAGCTCGCTATAAGCGAGTCCTGTGTGCCTTAATTGAACTGTTTTTTTGCTTGAGAATTGCAAAAATCATCATAGACTGTATTTGCCATTTTTCCGTCATATCTGCGCCACGAGGCACAGGTGAAGAATAAGGGCGTGCTCTCGTGGGCGTACACTCACTCCGTGGCGCGAAAACGATGTCCGCCCACTCTAAATGTTACTGCAATGTAAGATCGTGCCCCACAGCTCTGGAGTTCCGCCTCCTCATCCTCCTCAGTGGGCGGAAACGAACGCGAAGGTCCCGCCTCCCTACAAAAGATGGCGCCTCTCCTGATGCTAATGACACATGTGACTTGGCAGAGATGGCGAACGGACGTGAGCAGAAGTGGGAAGGGATGGAGGAGTCAGAGCTCTCCCCCCACGGAAGCGACCCGATCGCCACGGAGCCACCGTTTGGCACCCAGCCTGGAAACCCTCCTACGCTGGAAGAAGCGGAGGATACCCTGAGAGACCTGGCCCGGCACCGGGAGGAGGTCGCCAGGATGGAAGCAAGCTGGCGGGCCCTAAAACTACACTTGGAGCGGCGCCAATCCCTCTTACCCCCTGAAGTGTCTGTACCGGAAGGTGAGGCACCCGTTCCAGTAGAGGAGGCCGTGCGGGCATCCCAGCCCTTGCAATCTGAACCGGTTGACAGTATCTCAGTGGAGGCACCCGTTCCAGTAGAGGAGGCCGTGCGGGCATCCCAGCCCTTGCAATCTGAACCGGTTGACAGTATCTCAGTGGAGGCACCCGTTCCAGTAGAGGAGGCCGTGCGGGCATCCCAGCCCTTGCAATCTGAACCGGTTGCCAGTATCACAGTGGAGGCACCCGTTCCTGCAGAAAATGCCGCACCAGCACCCCAGATCCCGCTGTCTGCCCCCGTCGCTGAGGCAGAAGAAGCGACACCCGTGCTCATGGAGGAGGCCGCGCAGGCACCAGAGCTCTACCTGCCTGTACCGGAGCCCCGACCGTCATCTGTTCCAGAGCCGGCTGCTTCCGCCACAGGTGAGCGCCGCCAGGACTGGCGGGCGCCAGGAGAGCTGCCGCAAACCGGACATCGTAAGCTGGCATTTGATGGTGGAGACATGGAGCTGCTGGTGGAGGAGAATTACAACCGGCGTCAGGAGGAAGAGTGGAGACGTCGGGAGCGGGAAGCAGAGCGACAAAGGGAGCAGCGAGAATCCCAAAAGCTTCGGCAACGTCACCTGGAGAAGGACCTGGCAGAGAAGGCACGTATGAGAAAGGATAAAAGTACGGTGAGGGAGCCGCGGCGTAAGGGTGCAGTACGGAACTTTAAGTTAAAAGGTGGTTGGGGCTTCATCCAGGAGCCTGGACTTTATTTAGAAGTGTTTGTAACCCTGCGGGACGTGGAGGCTCACCTCCCAGAAGGACACCCGGGGAGGGACCTGTTGGCAGGAGACTTGGTGACTTACACCCGACACTGGGGTTACAATGGATGGTACGCCCTAAATGTTACCAGGTGCGACCCCTACTCCCCAGAGTGTCAGGAAACTGACAGACCCTCCGAGCCTTCAGCCTCCTCCAACCAGGCCTCTGCACAAGTGCCCACCCCACGCCGTAAATCTCCCCAGCCTCCCTCAGTGGTCTCCTCAGCAGCCCCAGCTATGGACATGATAATGATAGCTGGCCCGTACCCGGCGCCTGTTAGGCCCCCTGGGGTTCGTACAGTCCGCGACATAGGGTTCCAGACCCGGAGGGAGACGAAAGAGGTGGCCACACAGACCCAGATAGCGGGTCACGACGTAACTGTACAGGCCACACGACGTCATCAGGTCTGGGTGGACCCTCCTGTCACGGATGTTTGGCAAGCTCCAGAAGAGTACCAGGTGGTACCTGTAAGAGGCCAGCCAAAGAAGTCTAAATAACCCGGACAGGGTCTCTGTATCTAAATCGTTAAATTATTGATGTACCCGGACGGGTGAATGTTCATAAAAAGAAGTTTATTGTTGCCTTAATATACCCATGTTGGGTAATGGTTTGATGTACCCGGACGGGTGAATGTTCAGAAGAACAAATTTATTGTTGCCTTTATATACCCAGGTTGGGTAATGGTGTTTCAATGTAATCAAAATGTTGAACTTTGAAGCCATGAACTGTACTGGCTCACAAACTTTTCTGTAAATAGTTGGCACTTCGGTGCTCCATCTTGGTTTTACAAAAAACTTAACTGTGCACTATTTTCAACTACCTCAGAAACTAAAAACCCGTTTGGTGTGGCCGAAAGTGAGGTCTGCTCAAGGAAAGTCTTGCAGCCCACCCAAGACCACAGTTGGAGGTTTGGAGCGGGTCCTCCACAAGCACAAGTAAAGGACACTGTGAAGTTACCCCAGTGGGGGTAGTCCTAAGAAGTCTCAACGAACTTCGGCAGTAATGCTATTTGCACTTTTGTAATGTTATTATTAAAAATTTTATTATGCAACGTTTAACTTGAAGTGTTTCCTGCTTTCTTACTACGTCGCATAGTCCACTCTGCTACATCACTCTGCACCATTGCTCTATCTCACATCTATCTGCCCTGGAAGGATAGCGTGTTACCTGTAGAAGACTTATCACCTACCTGCACTACACCATCCCTTCCAGAGGACCTGCACAGCAGCGCTGGACACCCTGACCAGGTACTACAGGTGGCGTCACGACAAACTACACGAACATTCTATCATCCCCTGGAAATATCCCACATTCCAGTGATCGCCCAGGTCACGGACCGAGCTGTGCTACTCGTGACATCCCCCATAGAAGTCGACGTGATCGGTGCCGAGTACCCCCAAAACCCCTGTCTCTGTGCGACTCAACTTCCCTCACTGTGCTGGCACTTTACATTTACAATGCCTCTGGGTTTTTTTTTTTGGGGGGGTGGGGAACATTCAGACTTTTGCTATGGGGCCCCATGATTTATATGTACGCCCCTGCTGCTGAGGCATGGTATTTAAGGCTGTTAAGGAGCCAACATACATGGACCTTGCCAGCAGCGTCGGACTGGAGTACCTTGGGCCCACCAGAGAAAATATATTCTTGGGGCCCACCATCATACTTCCCAACCTTTGAATAAGGGAAAGAGGGACAAAGGCTGTGGCACTCTGTGCATGCTGCAGAAAATTTTAGGCCATGCCACGTTGCACCACAGACTGTCCAGGAGTTGGTGGATGCTTTAGTCCAGGTGTGGGAGGAGATCCCTCACGAGACCATCCGTCGCGCTCATCAGGAGCATGGCCAGAAGTTGTAGGGAGGTCATACAGCATACCTCCCAAATTTGGAAGACAGGAAAGAGGATTAAAGGCTGCGGCGCGTGTTGCGCGCCGCTGAAAATTTTAGCCCACGCCCCGACAACACCCATTTCACAGCTAATCACACACATATCCTCGCCCCAAGCGCAACCATTTAGCACTGCTGATCACACTGACTGGTAATGAGGGCACAGTGGCTGGTACTGAGGAAAAGAAAGAAAGAGCAGCGAGAGAGAAAGAACAAACAGAGAAAGAAAGAGAGGAAAGAAAGAAAAGAGAGAAAGAAAGAACAGAGAGAAAAAAGAACAGAGAGCGAGAAGGAAAGAACAGAGAGCGAGAAAGAAAGACTAGAGAGAGAGCCATAGGCGTAGCTAGGGTTTTGGTTTAGTGGGGGCAAAACTTCTGAGTGGGCCCATCATCAGAGAACCTCAGGAAATGACCGCGCTGTTGGCCAAAATAATCTATATATAAAAAGACCAATATTGATATTACCGCCATATGGTCTGTGTTAAATAATACCAGTCCTACAGAACATATAGGTTACAGCACAAGTACAGATAATGACTTACCGCTGATGTTCTTTCTAATGGAATTGTTCACTTTTCATGTCTTTTCCATCTGGCCCACACCGACATGACGACTTCTCCAGCCAGGACTCGACTGCACCCCCATTAAAAAAAAAATAAAAAAAATACTCACCTCCCGGCTCCTGTGCTGCTCACTGTTCTCCCTCTCAGCGTCTGACAGCGGGCGCCGGCAGGTGATGTTATTGCGCCCACTGTCATACGCTGAGGGGGATTATGGGAGAGAAGGAGCGCTCGCTCCTTCTCTCTCTATGCGGTCAGCTTTATCGGCTGGATGCCGATACAGCTGACCCTCCGATGACGGGTGGGGGGCCCACTGCTGGCACCGGGCCCCCCCAACGCCTGTTCAGGCCCCATAGCTTCCGGGCGGCAGAGCAGGGAGAGCGATTCTCCCTGCTCTGCCGCAGAATGTAACTGTATAGTAGCTCCGGGTGGGCCCCCTCAGAGCGCGGGCCGCGGGGCCACCGCCCCCTCTGCCCCGCGACCTATCCTTTGAAATCAGGGCCCACCACGCAGGAGCTGGGGCCCACCGTAGGTTTCTCCGGTGTCCCGGTGCCTCAGTCCGACCCTGCTTGCCAGCCTGATAATACCAGGCCACAGCAGTCTGCTTATCTTTGCTGGTTAACAAAAATAGGGGATCCCCTCGAAAAAAAATTGGCGTGGGGTCCCCCCTATTTTTGTTAACCAGCCAGATGAAGCAGACTGCTGAGGCCTGGTTTTTCAGGCTGGTAATGAGCCAATATCCATGGACCTTGCAAGCCTGATAATACCAGGCCACAGCAGTCTGCTTAGCTTGGCTGGTTAACAAAAATAGGGGATCCCCTCGAAAAAAAAAAATGGCGTAGGGGTCCCCCTATTTTTGTTAACCAGCCAAGTAAAATGCAGACTGCTGCGGCCTGGTATTAAAAGACTGTCAAGGCCCATGGATTTTGGCCCTCAACAGCCTGATAATACCAGGCTACAGCAGCCCCACATTTGGCGCATCAAAAGATGTGCCAATTGTGGCACTTTACCCGGCTCTTCCCACTGCCCTGTAGAGGTGGCAAGTGGGGTAATAAGGGGTTAATGTCACCGTTGATTGCACGGTGACAATAAGCCCGGTTAATAATGGAGAGGTGTCAATAAGACACCGATCCATTATTAATCCCAAAGTTTCTAAATGTATAAAAAAAAAGACACAGTAAGAAAAAAGTATTTTAATGAAATAAAAGAGACAACACAGTTTTCATTTCTTTTATTATACTCTCATTCCTGCGACGCCATCGATCTCCTGTAAAAAAAGGAAAAAAACAAACCAACAGTATACCACCTGTCCGACGCAGTCCATAGTAACGACTGTCCCACGACGATCCAGCTCTGCTACATCGGAATGACAGGCAGAGGCTGTCATCCCGGCGCAGCACAGCTGATTACCTGCTTCCCCGGCGGTGACGTCATCGCTCTGACTGCTTTACGGCGGGATTACCCAGCAGTCACTGCAGTTATCGCGAGAAACTGCATGTGACCGCCGGGGAAAGATGATGGCGGCCATCAACCAGTCCAGGCCGTGACCACCGGAGATCTTCTGCCAGGTAAGTGCCGCTGACTCCTGACAGACCCGACCGACGGACACTCACAGTGACAGTGACAATTCCGATTCCGGTATACGATATATGGGAAATATCGAAAGTCAATATCGAAAGTCCGATACAGCTAATATTGGCCGATACCCGATACTTGCGGTATCGTATCGCTCAACACTATTTGCGACTGCTAAACAGCCTGAATACATGAGGGGATTCCCTAACAAACAGGCATTCCTCACATGTATTCAGGCTGTCCACCAGTCACAAATCAGATCATGCAGCTGCGTCGACAGAACCTAAATCTACAAGCATGCCAAAATACTCGGAGGACACCTGAGCATGCTCGGGAAAACCCAAGCAACGAGTATACTCGCTCATCACTAATGGCGAGTGCTTATCTTGTTACACTCTGTACATTAGTTTGGCCATGCATAAAATGGACACTGTTAGCAAAAGCTGGTTTGATTTCCTGACTGAAAAGGTTCAATGGGACAGTTCTGCACCAAGTATATCAGAGTGGACTGTGGTGACCTCAGACTCCGAATCGCTCTCACTCATGCACATTCACAACTCTCATTTTTCTGTAATGGGTCAAGGTGTAGAAGATGAGGCTCTCTCCCACGAATACTGTTTTTTGTCCAGTTACATCTGAATCAGCTATGACAGAAAAGAAGATGGTGTAACCAATGAGTCCTCGTCATCACATCACTAATCGTATAACAAAACAGAAGGAGGAATCTCTCTTTTTTTAACCAGGTGCGGGGGAAAAAATTGCAATAAAATTGAAGACAGGAGTAAATATCACAATAAAAAAAGAATTCATTAGGTTTTATCAACATGTAAACAAGGATTTGGGTGTTTCTGACAATATATACCTTGCCGGTGGAATAGTGGTGGTCAGGGATGTAGGTAGAACTGTGGCTAATGTGCCATTGATGGTTTCATTAAGCAATTTGCATCCATCTGTCCTCAGTGTTAGAGGAAGTGTCTTGGATGGGGGAGCAGGATCTATAAATCCTCCAATGCCAACCCAAAAAGACAGTGTGATTCCTGTCAGCAGACCTCCTAAAGCACCCTGGAAAGTATAGTGATAATAAGGTTACAAATAAATTATAGCCTATGAATGTAAATTCTTATCATATCAGTTATATTTATAGAGCATTAGGAGATTATTACTGCTACGAGCCATTCATTATGCAAAAAACATCACAAAAAATGAAATGTAATGAATATTGCATTGCATAAATATATGGCTGGACAGTACAGAGATTATCTAATGACCTTTTACGCCTAAGTCTACAGTAATGACAAACGGGCATCCGCTACCTATAGAGGAAAGGTTTAGTCGTTATCACAGATGGAGATTCTTTACTGTAAGAGCAGTGAGTCAGTCC
>JARQOD010000010.1:97273076-97439369 GCA_033576555.1 Oophaga sylvatica
TACTGAATGGAAAAATAACAAAAAATCACTGGAGTGCTCTTTTAATGCTATCTGTTCTAAATCCATATGCAGTTATCTCCATTTATTGTTGGCCGCTTGCGATCAGAATTATATTGTTTCCTAAGTCAGAAAATGAGAGCTACCCTATGCAAATATATTATCAAAATAAACAGCACAGAATTGTGGACAGAAATAACGAGATTCTGCACATTTCGTGAAGCTCTAAGAGGGGAATGTAACCCACTCTGAAGACTCTAATATTAAATATCATTAACTTATAATGCAATATTTTTAATAATTATTCTTATTTATGTTCAATGGTTTGTTAGGTGTTACCTTAATGTCCCGCTGAAGGCACATGCCACAAAGAGACCTGGAAGTCCTGGCAATTTTGCAAATATATCCATAACGAAATAGGGCATCATCTAGAAAAGAAATATGAATGCTTATTCCAATGCTGCATAACATTGTCCAGGTTCTTCTACTTATTGGCTAATATCACAATAGTCTCAGTAAGGACTTTTACAAAATTATCCACATCTGATAAATCCATTGAATAAGATATAAATGTTATGTCCCCCAGCAATCAGTAATTCTTATTTAAAGATGAGTGAACCTTTTTAGGCTCAATTCTGCTCTGCTCAGTCAACTTCCCAATGTTTGCCGAACAATTCACCTAACTAATTCAAAACCCATTGAATTTAATGGGAGACAAAACCAAATGCATAGACAGCAACTTCAGGGGGACAAAAAGCTGCCAAACAGCTCAAATTAGGGGCAGACACAAGGAAAATTGACATCAATTGACCCAGAGTACAAATAGTATAATTGCGCAGCATGGATGCATGGGACAGGGCCTGGGATAATGCTTGGACCATCACTTCTAGCTTAAACATTGATCAGTAACAGGTGGTTGAGGGACAGGTGTAGGTCTGGTGATCTGAAAGCCCTGCGAAATTCAGGCAACACACAAGAAGGTGACCCAACTTGGGGTCCAAACATTTCCAAAAATTAGGGGCAGACACCAGAAAAAGTGGCATCAATTGACCCACAGTAGAAAAGTTATATTGACACAGTAGTTAGGCATGTGCCATGCATGAGGTATCAGGGTCTGGGCCAGCATTTACAGCTTTGAATTTAAGTTAAAATTAAGAGGTAGGTGAGGGACCGGTGCAAGACCTGCTGTGCTGGGAGCCCTGATACCTCATGCAACAGTTCAAACTGCTTTTTTGCTCAGCCACACTCAGGTGGCACAAATATCAGCTTCGGAGACTAATATTGTTAGAAACATTTAAGGATAGTAAAACAGGTAGTTGACTGAAAGTAAGTGCAGGCCTGGCAGTCTGGGAGTCCTACTGCTACAGGCGACACCCCTGAAGGAGACCCAAATTGGCATCCAAACATTTGCAAAAATTAGGGGCAAACACTAGAAAAAGTGGCATCAATTCACCCACAGTAAAAATGTTGTAATGGTGCAGCATTGATAGATGGGACATGGTCTGGCCGAGCAGATCTAGCTTATAAATTGAGCCAAATTTTGCCGAATTTGAGGAAAATGTTCTGGAATCCAAACAGAAATCCGAATGTGCAAGGTTCGTGCCGAATTTGAGATTGGCAAACTTTTTCAGAACAAGTTCGCTCATCTCTGTTCTACTTTACAGCTCGGTAACACTGGCACAAAATAATAAATCCCTCATTTCAATATTGTTAAAGGGTTGTCCACCTTAGGGGACAATTCTATTTTTTTTTATTTAAATGCATTTATTTCGGGGTAAAAAATATTTTTGCAATTAGTTTTCATTAGTGATGAGCGAGCATGCTCGCCAGTACTTGGTACTCGCCCGAGCATCTCATTGCTCGAGATGCTCGGAGCTCGCCGAGTATTTCCGGGGTTGCTCGGCGGGAGCCCGGTTCCCGTCCCTGCATGTTTGGTGTTCTTTAGAGAGCCAGTGAACATCCAGGGATTGTCTGCCACACACTGTAATGCCGAAGCCATGTTGGTTGTGGCATTGCAGTGATTGGATGGCCGCACAGCATCATCAGGTCTATATCAGACCTGGCACCGCCATGCTCATCACAGTCTACTCCGGAATCAGGCAGTGTAGGGAGAGGTGCTGCTGAGCTAGGGAGAGATTTGTTTGTTTCTGAGTTAGTGTAGGTATACCACAATATATTATACACATATCCATCTCAACTAACAGTCCTTCTGAGGACTAATCCAGCTGCATAGATATCAGTGCTAGACATGCAGGCAGTGTATGTGGCAGACTGCAGTGCATATAGCAAGAGGGTTCATTCCAGTTCTGTCTGATGCTGCTTTTACAGATATTTCTAGACATAGCCCCAGGTATCAGGGGCCAGGAATAATTTTATTTTGGATCTTAATCCTGATTAATTGCTTAACCCCTTTACCCCCGAGGGTGGTTTGCACGTTAATGACTGGGCCAATTTTTACAATTCTAATCACAGTCTCTTTATGAGGTTATAACTCTGGAACGCTTCAACTGAACTTTGCGATTCTGAGACTGAGAGTTTTCTCATGACATATTGTACTTCACGTTAGTGGTAAAAATTTCTTCGATATAACTTGCATTTATTTTTGAAAAAATGGAAATATAGCAAAAATTTTGAAAATTTTGCAATTTTCAAATTTAGAATTTTTATTCCCTTAAAAGTTAAACACAGAAATATGTCACACAAAATAGTTACTAAATAACATTTCCCACATGTCTACTTTACATCAGCACAATTTTGGAACCAAAATTTTTTTGTTAGGAAGTTATAAGGGTTAAAAGTTGACCAGCGATTTCTTATTTTTACAACAAAATTTACAAAACCATTTTTTTTTAGGGACCACCTCACATTTGAAGTCACTTTGTGGGGTCTATATGGCAGAAAATACCCAAAAGTGACACCATTCTTAAAACTGCACCCCTCAAGGTACTCAAAACCACATTCCAGAAGTTTATTAACCCTTCAGGTGCTTCACAGGATCTGAAGTAACGTGTAAGGAAAAAATGAACATTTAACTTTTTAGTCACAAAAATGATCTTTTACAAACTTTTTTCTTTTCACAAGGGTAAAAGGAGAAAATGGACAGACAAAGTTGTTGTGCAATTTCTCCTGAGTACGCCGATACCCCATATGTTGGAGAAAACCACTGTTTGGGCGCACGGCAGGGCTCGTAAAGGAAGGAGCGCCGTTGACTTTTTCAAACCAAAATTGGCTTGAATTGAGATTGGACGCCATGTCGTATTTGGAGAGCCCCTGATGTGCCTAAACAGTGGAAATCCCCCACAAGTGACACCATTTTGTAAACTAGACCCCCTAAGGAACTAATCTAATTCTGTTTCGAGCACTTTGAACCCCCAAGTGTTTCACTAAAGTTTATGCCAGGGTGTGAAAAAAAAAATTTTTTTCCACAAAATGATTTTTTTAGTCCTCAATTTTTGATTTTTTTCCCAAGGAAATTGGACCCCAAAAGTTGTTGTCGAATTTGTCCTGAGTACGCTGATACCCCATGTGTGGAGGGGGGAAACTGTTTGGGCGCACGGCAGAGTTTGGAAATAAAGTAATGACTTTTGGAATGCAGATGTTGATGGATGTCATGTTCTATTTGCAGAGCCCCAGATGTGCCTAAACAGTGGAAACCCCCCGTAAGTGACCCCACTTTGGAAACTAGACCCCCTAAGGAACTTATCTAGATCTTTGGTGAGCACTTTGAACCCCAAGTGCTTCACACAAGTTTATAATGCCCTGGCATGAAAATAAAAAAATCCTATTTTTTTCCCACAAAAATGATATTTTAGTCACCAATTTTTTATTTTCCCAAGGTTAACAGGAGAAATTGGACCACAAAAGTTGTTGTCCAATTTGTCCTGAGTACGCTGATACCCCATATGTGGGGATGAACCACTGTTTGGGCGCACGGAAGGGCTCGGAAGGGAAGGAGCGCCATTTGACTTTTTCCAACCAAAATTGGCTGGAATTGAGATTGGACGCCATGTCGCATTTGGAGAGCCCCTGATGTGCCTAAACAGTGGAAATTCCCCACAAGTGACCACATTTTAGAAACTAGACCCCCTAAGGAACTTATCTAGATCTGTGGTGAGCACTTTGAACCCCCAAGTGCTTCACACAAGTTTATAAGGTAGAACAATAAAATTAAAAAATCATATTTTTTCCACAAAAATGATCTTTACACCCCAATTTTTATTTTCCCAAGGGTAACAAGATGCCAAAAATTCTGGTGCAAATTATCCTAAGTATGCTGATACCCAATATGTGGGGGTAAACCACTGTTTGGGTGCATGGCAGAGCTCGGAAGGGAAGGAGCGGCGTTTGACTTTTTCAACGCAGAATTGGCTGGACGCCATGTCGCGTTTGGAGAGCCCCTGATGTATCTAAACAGTGGAAAACCCCCACAAAATGCACCATTTTGGAAACTATACCCCTCAAGGAACTTATCTAGATGTGTTGTGAGAACTTTCAACCCCCAGCTGTTTCACTAAAGTTTATAACGCCCGAGCATGAAATATAAAAAAATCATATTTTTTCCACAAACATGATTTTTTGTCCCCAATTTTTTATTTTTCCAAGGATAACAGGAGATATTGGACCCCAAAAGTTGATGTCCAATTTGTCCTGACTGAGCACGCTGATACCCCATATGTGGGAGAAAACTACTGTATGGGCACACGTCGGGGCTTGGAAGGGAAGTAGTGACGTTTTGGATTGCAGACTTTGATGGAATGGTCTGCGGGCGTCATGCCGCAATTGGAGAGCCCCTGATGTGCCTAAACAGTGGAAACCCCCACAAGAAACCCCATTTTGGAAACTAGACTACCCAAGGAACTTATCTAGATGTGTGGAGAGAACTTTGAACCCCCAAGTGCTTCACAGAAGTTTATAACGTAGAGCCATAAAAATAAAAAATCATAATTTTATTCTACAAAAATGATATTTTCGCCCACAATTTTTTATTTTCCCAAGGGTAACAGAAGAAATTGGACCCAAAGAGTTATTGTGCAATTTGTTCTGAGTACGCTGATACCCCATATGTGAGGGTAAACTATTGTTTGGGCGCATGGCAGAGCTCAGAAGGGAAGGAGTACCATTTGACTTTCTCAACGCAGAATTGGCTGGAATTGAGATCAGATGCCACGTCACATTTGGAGAACCCCTGATATGCCTAAACAGTGGAAATCCCCCAATTCTAATTCCAACCCTAACACCAACACACCTCTAACCCGAGTCCAACCCTAACCATAACTCTAACCACAAACTTAACCCTAACACACCCCTAACCCTAATCCCAACCCTAACCCTAACTTTAGCCCCAACCCTTACCCTAACCCTAATGGGAAAATAGAAATATATACATTTTTTAATTTTATTATTTTCCTAACTAAAGTGGTTATAAAGGGGGGTTTGATTTACTATTTATAGCGGGTTTTTATGATTGGCAGCTGTCACACGCTAAAAGACGCTTTTTATTGCAAAAAAATAGTTTTTGCATCACCACATTTTGAGAGTTATAATTTTTGCATATTTTGGCCCACAGAGTGATGTGAGGTCTTATTTTTTGCGGGATGAGTTGACATTTTTATTGGTACCATTTTTGGGCACATAGCATTTTTTGATCGCTTTTTATTACGATTTCTGTGAGGTTAGAATTGACAAAAAACAGCAATTCATGAATTTCTTTTGGGGGGGTATTTATACCGTTCCTCGTGTGGTAAAATAGATAAAGCAGTTTTATTCATCGGGTTAGTATGATTACAGCGATACCTATTTATATCTTTTTTTATGTTTTGGCGCTTTTATACAATAAAATCTATTTTATATAAAAAATAATTATTTTTGCATCGCTTTATTCTGCGAGTTATAACTTTTTCATTTTTTTGCTGATGATGCTGTATGGCAGCTCGTTTTTTGCGGGATTAGATGACGTTTTCAGTGGTACCATGTTTATTTATATCCGTCTTTTTGATAACGTGTTATTCCACTTTTTGTTCGGCATATGATGATAAAGCATTGTTTTTTTTTTGTTTTTTTTAAGGGGTTCACTGAAGGGGTTATCTAGTGGGACAGTTTTACAGGGTGGGTCGATACGGACGTGGCAATACTAAATATGTGTACTTTTATTGTTTTTTCTTTTTTTTATTTACATAAAGAAATGAATTTATTGGGGAATATTATTTTTTTTTCTTTAATTAGGAATTTTTTTTTACACGTTTTATTTTTTTTTAACTTTTTTACTTTGTCCCAGGGTGAGAAATCAATGTATAGTGTCAGATCGCAGATCTGACACTGTGCACGGCACAGTGTCAGATCTGCGATCTGACAGGAACTGCAGGAGGCTTTCTAAGCACCTGCTCTAAGCAGGCACTGAGAAGCCACCTCCCTGCAGGACCCGGAAGGACCCCGAGGCCATCTTGGATCCGGGGCCTGTAGGAAGGAGGCCCTCGGAACAGCGTGATCACATCGCTCTGTTCTGAGGGTCTCAGGGAAGCACGCTGGGAGCCTCCTCCCTGCGCGATGTTTCACTATACAACCGGAACACTGCGATCATGTTTGATCGCAGAGTGCTAGGGGGTTAATGTGCCGGGAGCGGTCCGTGACCACTCTTGGCACTTAGTGCCGGGTGTTAGCTGTGATAATCAGCTGACACCTGGCCGCGATTGGCTGCGCTCCCCCGGGAGCGAGTCTGATCACATGTGATGTACTATCCCGTTCATGGTCATATGGGCCCAGGTACCATGGATGGGATAGTATGTCCAATGTCAGAAAGGGGTTAAAAAGAAATCCAGAGAACACTATTTTTCTGCTCCATTTGTTTGTTGGCACTGCAGAATATAACCACATCCTTTCCATATTACAGCGCTAAAAATTCATCTATTTAAAACTCTGGTTTGTCCATCACACGGATCACATATAAGTGCACTCAAAATTCTGCCATTTCTGGCCTCTATTTAAATTTTGTTGCAGTGTCTTAGCTAAGTTATTGACAGACACCAGTTCACTGTTAAAAATAGTTACCTACATGCCAGCTATTTAAAACTGTGGTTTGTCCATCACACGGATCACATATAAGAGCGCTCAAAATTCTGCCAATTCTGGCCTCTATTTAAATTTTGTGGCATTGTGTTAGCGAAGTTATTGACACCAGTTTGCTATTAAAAATAGTTACCTACAGGCCAGCTATTTAAAACTGTGGTTTGTCCACCACACGGATCACATATAAGTGCGCTCAAAATCCTGCCATTTCTGGCCTCCATTTAAATTTTGTTGCAGTGTCTTAGCGAAGTTATTAACAGACACCAGTTTGCTGTTAAAAATAGTTACCTACAGGCCACCTATTTAAAACTGTGGTTTGTCCGCCACACGGATCACATATAAATGCGCTCAAAATCCTGCCATTTCTGGCCTCCATTTAAATTTTGTTGCAGTGTGTTAGCGAAGTTATTGACACCAGTTTGCTGTTAAAAATAGATATCTACAGGCCAGCCATTTAAAACTGTGGTTTGTCCATCACACGGATCACATATAAGTGCGCTCAAAATTCTGCCATTTCTGGCCTCCATTTAAATTTTGTTGCAGTGTTAGTGAAGTTATTGACACCAGTTTGCTGTTAAAAATAGTTATCTACAGGCCAGCTATTTAAAACTGTGGTTTGTCTGTCACACGGATCACATATAAGTGCGCTCAAAATCCTGCAATTTCTGGCCTCCGTTTATTTAAATTTTGTTGCATTGTGTTAGCGAAGTTATTGACACCAGTTTGCTGTTAAAATAGAAATCTACAGGCCAGCCATTAAAAACTGTGGTTTGTCCATCACACGGATCACATATAAGTGCGCTCAAAATTCTGCCATTTCTTGGCTCCATTTAAATATTGTTGCAGTGTGTTAGTGAAGTTATTGACACCAGTTTGCTGTTAAAAATAGTTATCTACAGGCCAGCTATTTAAAACTGGTTTGTCCGTCACACGGATCACATATAAGTTCGCTCCAAATTCAGCTATTTGTAGTGAACATGGAAAATATTGTCCTCCATTTAAAATGGGCAAGGCGCATGGCAAGGGAAGGGGAACTGGACACGATAGTGATGCTGATGGTGCATGCAGAGGCTGAGGCAATGAGCAAGCTGAATTTGTGCCACAACAAGCATCCACATCTTCTTGCTTGACACTCCTGTCCCAATTACTAGGGGGCCGCAGCACACCATTATTGAACCCAGAGCAGTGTCAAAAGGTTGTTGGTTGGATAGCGGATAATACTTCCAGTCAGTTTGCCACCACCACCACCCTGTCTTCCACACGGTCAAGTCTGAGTAGCCGTGAGTCTGGACCGCATATTCCTCCCCCTGATGCTCCTTCCTCCCACCATGCTGAGTGCCCAGAGAGAACTGATCCCACACTTGGACACTCCGAAGTGCTATTCACTTTTCCATTTATAGATTCAGGCCTCTAGCCCGGTCCACTTGAAGCAAGGCAAGAGGAGATCGCATGTAGCGATGCCCAAATATTTGAGCAGCCACGGTCACACAAAGGTGACAGTGGGAAAGTGTCACAAGAGGTGGACAATGATGAGACACAATTGCCAGAAAGTCAGGAGGAGGACCAGGGTGCGGAAGTTGAAGAGGAGGTGGTGGATGATATAGTAACTGAACCCACCTGGCAGGAGGATATGCAGAGCGAGGACAGCAGCACACAAGGGCAGGGAGGTGTAGCACCCCAACAGGCAGGAAGAAGCAGTGTGGTGGCCGCAGACAGAAGGCAACCAAACGTTCCTCGTAACATCAACACGACGGAAGTTGCCAGTACAACTGTTAAGTCTTCATGAGGCGGGTTGTTTTTTAAAGAAAAAAAAAGGGGAGAAGCCAGCGCCGCACATGGTCAGCATGCAATATATAAAGTGCATATGCACATATTGGATTCTAATCTGTATTAAAAATGAGACATTTGGCAAATAATTGATCAATTCTTTGAGCCACCCCGCCCGACAAGGCATTCTCATATGGGGCAGTCCTACTCTACGTTTTTTATATTCGCTGTGCCATTACGGCCTCCTGATTGTATAAAAGCAAGACTGCAAAAAATCAAAACAAAAGTACCTGAAGCATTTTTTTTTTTTTTTTTTTTAAATTCCTTTTTATTTGGATTTTCAAAACAAAAGTGCCACAGTAGGCGGTACACATCTCGGTCGCAGCCGATATGGTCATAAAATAAACATTGTAAATATCTGAGCAATCAAAATCAAAACAAAAGTACCTGAAGCATTGCTGTATCACTCCCATGGTGCCAGTAAACACCTGTATCTAGGCCTGTTTCACCCTTCATCTGTGGTTGCTGGTCTGGCAGTGCAGAAGTCAGATCTGAAATGTCCATCTCCGGACCTGGTCGGCTGTCACCTGCGCTTGCCTTACTGGCACCATGGGAGTGATACAGCAATGCTTCAGGTACTTTTGTTTTGATTTTTTTACAGTCTTGCTTTTATACATTCAGGAGGCCGTAATGGCACAGCGAATATAAAAAACGTAGAGTAGGACTGCCCCATATGAGAACGCCTTGTTGTGGCGGGGTGGCTCAAAGAATTGATCAATTATTTGCCAAATGTCTCATTTTTAACACAGTTAGAATCCAATATGTGCATATGCACTTTATATATTACATGCTGACCATGTGCGGCGCTGGCTTCTCCCCCCTTTTTTTACCTGATATTGGTATGTGGCTGACCACCACATGTTGCCGTGCGCTCTGGGTCATGCACGCAGTTCTATCTGTGTTTTTTTGGTGATTGACCTAGGCTGCTGTGCACACACACAGCAGCCCTGCCCTGCCTGGGCTCTGCTTGATTTTACACCTGTATCTGGGCCTGTTTCACCCTTCATCTGTGGTTGCTGGTCTGGCAGTGCAGAAGTCAGATCTGAAATGTCCATCTCCGGACCTGGTCGGCTTTCACCTGCGCTTGCCTTACTGGCACCATGGGAGTGATACAGCAATGCTTCAGGTACTTTTGTTTTGATTTTTTGCAGTCTTGCTTTTATACATTCAGGAGGCCGTAATGGCACAGCGAATATAAAAAACGTAGAGTAGGACTGCCCCATATGAGAATGCCTTGTAGTGGCGGGGTGGCTCAAAGAATTGATCAATTATTTGCCAAATGTCTCATTTTTAACACAGAATCCAATATGTGCATATGCACTTTATATATTACATGCTGACCATGTGCGGCGCTGGCTTCTCCCCCCTTTTTTTACCTGTTTTTTAAAGACTCTGCCGATAACCCAAGAAGGCCATTTGCACCACCTTCCAGGCCAGCATCAGCAGTGGTAGCAAAACTACCAGCCTGACCACCACCAGCATGATCAGTCACATAGCAGCAAAGCAACCAACTTTGTGGGCCGAACCCCAGGGTCCAGGAACAGTGTCTGTGGGTGACACCATTGCTTCTTCCACTGTTGTTTGTGCAAGCCAATCCCCTGTCCATGGTGCATGCGAAGATGCCTCCTGCCCTGCACCTGTCGTTGCACACACTCAACTAGCACAGTCAGCAAGCACGTCCACGTCCTTGTCCCAGCACATCGTTCAGTTGTTCATACCCTAGTCTTTGGAATGCAAGCGCAAATACACAGCCAATGCCCCACAGGCCACACTAATAAATTCCCACATTTCGAGACTGCTTGCGCTCGAAATGTTGCCTTTTAGGCTCGTGGAGACAGAAGCTTTCCGCAACCTGATGGCGTCGGCCGTCCCTCGATACTCAGTCCCCAGTCACCATTATTTGTCCCGGTATACCAACCGCGCATTACACGAGCACGTGTCACACAACATTAGCCGTGCCATCAACAATGCAGTTACTGGGAAAGTCCACCTAACCTTGGACACGTGGATAAGTGCTTCTGGGCAGGGATGGTGCATCTTGCTGAGGGCACACTGGGTTAACATAGTGGAAGCCGGGACCCAGTCGGACCCTGGGATGGAACACGTCATCCCGACACTGAGGATTTTGGGCCATAGGTCAATCAGGGTTGCCCCCACAATCTACAGCTCCTGCACCTCATCCTCCCCCTCCTCCTCCTCAGTCTCCATCTCCTAAATGACCATATCAGTCACAAGCTGGAAGCACTGCAACACTGCCTCAGCCAAGCAGCAACAGGCTGTGCTGAAGCTAATATGCTCAGGTGACATACCGCACAATGCTGAAGATTTGTGGACAGCTCTGAAAGAGCAGGCAGATCTGTGGCTGACACTGCTGAACCTACAGCCAGGCATGGTCGTGTGACAATGGCTGGAACCTGGTGGCGACTCCGAGCCGAGCTCACACACGTACCATGCCTGGCCTATGTGCTTAACCTTGTGGTTCAGCAGTTTCTCAAAACCTACCCGGAGCTGCTGGATCTGCTTGTGAAAGTATGCCGCCTGTGTGCCCATTTAAGAAAGTCAGCTACAGCTTCCACCACCCTTGCCTTGCTTCTGCAGCATTTGCAGTTTCTGGCTCACCAACTGGTGTGTGATGTCCCCACGCATTGGAACTCTGCACTGCAGATGTTGGGAAGGAGTTGTGAGCAGAAGAGGGCAGTTGTTGACTACCAGCATCAACAAGGCCGTCGGTATTGAGTTCAGACTCCACACATAAGACCTAAGGAGTGGACATGGATGTCAGACATATGTACCATCCTACAAAACTTTGAGTAGTCCACCAAGATGGTGAGCGGTGATGACGCCATAATTAGCGTCTCCATTCTGCTTCTCTGTGTTCTGAAATGCTCTCTGCTCACAATGAAAGAGGATGCATTGCAGCATTTCAGGCGGAGCAAGATGAGTTGGAACAAGGAATCAAACAGGGTGATTACACACAGCCCAGCCTCACCTCATCCCATTGTGGATTGGGTGACAATGATGAAGAGGAGGAGGAGGAAGAACAGGAGATAGTTTCATGCGCTATAGACGGTACTACCTTCACAACTGTCATACCGTCTGTTCAGCGTGGATGGCTTGTGGACAGGGAGGAGGAGGAGAGCATGGTCAGTCATCCTCTTGGTGAGGACATGGAAGTCTTGCCTGTTAACTGTCTGGCATGCATGGCTGAGTTTATGTTAAGCTGTTACGCTGCCTTTCCTGTGACCCTCGCGTTCTCAAAATTTTGGATGACAGTCATTCCTGGTTGGTGACCCTTCTAGACCCATGCTACAAGGAGAACTTTCTATCTATATCAAATCAAGTGTCTTTTTTTGGGAGGTCTATTCCCATGCACCTCTTCACACCCACACATGTACAGGTCCTTCTCAAAAAATTAGCATATAGTGCTAAATTTCATTATTTTCCATAATGTAATGATTACAATTAAACTTTCATATATTTTAGATTCATTACACACCAACTGAAATTTGTCAGGTCTTTTTTTGTTTTAATACTGATAATTTTGGCATACAACTCCTGATAACCCAAAAAACCTGTCTCAAAAAATTAGCATATCAAGAAAAGGTTCTCTAAACGACCTATTACCCTAATCTTCTGAATCAACTAATTAACTCTAAACACATGCAAAAGATTCCTGAGGCTTTTAAAAACTCCCTGCCTGGTTCATTACTCAAAACCCCCATCATGGGTAAGACTAGCGACCTTACTGATGTCAAGAAGGCCATCATTGACACCCTCAAGCAAGAGGGTAAGACCCAGAAAGAAATTTCTCAACAAATAGGTTGTTCCCAGAATGCTGTATCAAGGCACCTCAATGGGAAGTCTGTTGGAAGGAAACAATGTGGCAGAAAACGCTGTACAACGAGAAGAGGTGACCGGACCCTGAGGAAGATTGTGGAGAAGGACCGATTCCAGACCTTGGGGGACCTGAGGAAGCAGTGGACTGAGTCTGGTGTAGAAACATCCAGAGCCACCGTGCACAGGCGTGTGCAGGAAATGGGCTACAGGTGCCGCATTCCCAGGTAAAGCCACTTTTGAACCATAAACAGCGGCAGAAGCGCCTGACCTGGGCTACAGAGAAGCAGCACTGGACTGTTGCTAAGTGGTCCCAAGTACTTTTTTCTGATGAAAGCAAATTTTGCATGTCATTCTGAAATCAAGGTGCCAGAGTCTGGAGGAAGACTGGGGAGAAGGAAATGCCAAAATGCCTGAAGTCCAGTGTCAAGTACCCACAGTCAGTGATGGTGTGGGGTGCCATGTCAGCTGCTGGTGTTGGTCCACTGTGTTTCATCAAGGGCAGGGTCAATGCAGCTAGCTATCAGGAGATTTTGGAGCACTTCATGCTTCCATCGGCTGAAATGCTTTATGGAGATGAAGATTTCATTTTTCAGCACGACCTGGCACCTGCTCACAGTGCCAAAACCACTGGTAAATGGTTTACTGACCATGGTATTACTGTGCTCAATTGGCCTGCCAACTCTCCTGACCTGAACCCCATAGAGAATCTGTGGGATATTGTGAAGAGAAAGTTGAGAGACGCAAGACCCAACACTCTGGATGAGCTTAAGGCCGCTATCGAAGCATCCTGGGCCTCCATAACACCTCAGCAGTGTCACAGGCTGATTGCCTCCATGCCACGCCGCATTGAAGCAGTCATTTCTGCAAAAGGATTCCCGACCAAGTATTGAGTGCATAACTGAACTTTATTATTTGATGGTTTTTTTTGTTTGTTTTTAAAAAACACTTTTATTTTATTGGACGGTTGAAATATGTTAATTTTTTGAGACAGGTTTTTTGGGTTATCAGGAGTTGTATGCCAAAATCATCAGTATTAAAACAATAAAAGACCTGACAAATTTCAGTTGGTGTGTAATGATTCTAAAATATATGAAAGTTTAATTGTAATCATTACATTATGGAAAATAATGAAATTTTGCACTATATGCTAATTTTTTGAGAAGGACCTGTATACCCCACAGTGGCAAATGTTTGTCAGCCCATACACATAGTGCATGGGCATTACAAGTATAGGAGACTCGCTCCTTTTTCCTTTCTTCCAAGGGGCATTGGAGTGCCTTCAAATTTTTGGCAGCCCTTGCATTCACTGTATAGGCAAACACTATTTGAGACCCACTTCCTAATAATGGGAAGATTTTTTTACGAGACCCTCCTCTACGTCTCTTCAAAGGGGCATTGGAGCGCCTTCAAATTTTTGGCAGCCCTTGCATTCACTGCATAGGCAAACACTATGGGAGACCCACTTCCTAATAATGGGAACATTATTTTCAGGAGGCCCCCTGTACGTCTCTTCAAAGGGGTATTGGGGTGCGTCCAAATTTTGGACAGCCCTGCCACTACCTGCATACACAATAACAGTATAGGAGACCAACTGTTTAATAATGGGAATAACAAAGCATAGCCGACTGATGGTTCTCTAAGAATAGTGAGGGCCGACTGCTGGCCCTTTAAATGCAGTGCCAGTGACAGTTTAAATGCATGACGTACATAGCGCGTCATGGAGCGGGAACTGACACCAGACCATGACGGGCTATTTCCGTCAGTGGACATTAAGGGGTTAAGAAGGGAAGCACAGAATGTTGGGCCTATTTACTTAACAAAAGGATGTCTGTGATTTATACAATGACTTGGCTATATATTTATATTTTGTTTAAACAGTATGTAGAATGTTATACGTCTCTTATACTCTTGGTAAGTTGCATTATTGTTTACTGGGTGTGAATACTTGATTCTTTAACGTGAATTTAGGGAAGTACAAACATCCATTAGGGCTACAATTTCTTGTCATACTATTAGGCTGCAATTTACATCACAACTAGGGGAATAACGATCGACCGCGGTCGCAGAGGGTGTGACCGTAAACGGGACTATGCATGCGGGGGATACTCCATCACTAGTGCCTAATTCAGCTGGATGTGTGTCCGAAGATGCACATTCAGCTGAATTGTATTGCAGAGCAGAAACTCACTCATTTCTTCATTGCAATAGATGTCGGTGGCCAATCACTGGCCAACAATTGATGTCAGTGTTACCATCACGGGAGGCACATGGCATTGATGTCATCTGCAGCACCAGACAACCTGAAGTCGGCTGCCAGCTCCTGCGCTGATTACAGAAGAGCATGCCACACATCGTGAGAGTGGAGGAAGGTAAGAATGATATATTTTTTTAAGTACATTTAGGCTAAGTGCACACGTTCAGGAATGTGTGCAGAATTTTCCTGAGGAAAACTGGACTTTTTCGCTGTAAAAACGTGCGTTTTTGCGTGGATTTTGCACGTTTTTACCACAATTTTTCCCTGAACTTTCTAGGTCAATAATATAGCGGGAAAAAAATGCACCATGTGCACATAAATTACGGAATTCATTCTAATTGGATGCTTTATTCATGCGTTTTTTACGCGTTTTTTTGCCGCGAAAAAAACGCAAATAATCCTGAACGTGTGCACTTAACCTTAAACATGTTAGAATGGAACAGGGAACATCATTAATTGAAAGGGCTCAGGATAAGTGGACATTATTACATCAAGGGGCAAGAATGGGGGACAATATACCAGAAAAGAGCTCCTTATGGTGGACATTATACCAGGAAGGGGCCAGAATGAAGGACATTATTATATGGGGGGACGAACATATATGTCTTTATAGGATATAGAATGCCACAAGAGCCCATATACAGTGTATGACCCACATGTAGGTGGGGGTCAAGTGGTGAGTTCTCTTTCAATGGAAATCTTCAAACAGAGGCTGGACAGACATCTGACTGAGATGGTTTAGTGAATCCTGCACTGAGCAGGGGATTGGACATGATGACCTCAGAGGTCCCTTCCAACTCTAACATTCTATGATTCTATGAAATTTTGCACCTAGCCCATCCGACTCTAGTTATGCTACTTATCACAACTACGTAGCTCATCTATAGCCCATGCTACAGGGGAACCCATGAGAATTACAATATGAAAAAATAAGAAAATATTTATTTAGTTAATAATGAATCCTAATTAATGTAATTTAATTTAATCCTAATTAATCTCGGTATTTACTGGAACTAGCCATCTGTGTCAGTAGCGTAGCTACCAGGGGAGCAGGGGGGCAGTCGCCCTGGGCCCCGCACTCTGAGGGGGCCCACCCAGAGCTACGCTACTGTAACTGTATTGGCGTGCACATCGAGCCGATACAGATACATTCTGCGGCAGAGCAGGGGGAAAGAAAGAGGGGAAAGAAAGAACAGAGAGAAGAAAGAAAGAAAGAAAGAAAGAAAGAAAGAAAGAAAGAAAAAGAAAGAAAGAAAGAAAGAAAGAAAGAAAAAGAAAGAAAGAAAGAAAAGAAAGATGGGAAAGAAAGATGGAAAGAAAGAACAGAGAGAAAAGAAAGATAAAGAAAGAACAGAGAGAAAGAAATAGGAAAGATAACAGAGAGAGAAAGAAAGAACAAGAGAAAAAAAAGAGGAGAAAGAAAACAGAGAGAAAAGAAAGAACAGAGAGAAAGAAAGAAAGACACAGAGAAAGAAAGAACAGAGAGAAAGAAAGAGAAAGAAAGAGAAAGAAAGAAAGAAGAAAGAAAGAAAGGGGAAAGAAGAACAGAGAGAAAGAAAGAAAAAGAACAGAGAGAGAGAAAAGAAGAACAGAGAGAGAGAAATAAAGATGGAAAGAAAAGAACACAGAGAGAAAGAGAGGAAAGAATAGAGCGAAAGAGAAAGAAAAAAAGGATTAGAGAGAGAAAGAAAGAACAGAGAGAGAAAGAAATAAAAATTCTATAAAGATACTACAGCAGCCCGGCTCACATTGTAGTGCCCACCTGAGCCACCCGATGCAGGACAGATCATGATACTCTCACATGACCGACATCCCCAATTCCAAGGCAATCCCGCTGTCTGCGCTGTCGGAGGAGGACATGGTGATAGATCTGAAGCATTCCCTGAAGTGCCTCCATGGTTCCCTTACAATCTCCTCCTGAAATTACCTAATTTCCGGTTAGCTTCTAGTACATTACTTCCGGTGGAACGTCACGTGCGAGTTTTAAAGTGCTCCTCGGGGCTCCGTCGTGTACTCCTGTGTCCACGGGAAAAGTAAGCTCCTGGCAGGGGCAGTGGGGCTCTCAAATCGGGACTGTCCCGCTGGATCCTGGATGGTTGGGAGGTATAAATGCTCCCCACCATACACCTTGTACACACACGGCTCCGCACACCTCATACACACACGGTTCCACTTTGTATGCCTCATACACACACGGCTCCGCTCCGTACACCTCGTACACACACGGCTCCGCTCCGTACACCTCGTACACACACTGCTACACTCCGTACACCTCGTACACACAGGGCTCCGTTTCGTATGCCCCGTACACACACAGCACTGCTACATCCACCTCGTACACACACGGCTCCGCTCCATACACCTCGTAAACACACTGCTCCACTCCGTACACCTCGTACACACACGGCTCCGCTCCGTACACCTCGTACACACACGGCTCCGCTCCATACACCTCGTACACACACGGCTACGCTCCGTACACCTCGTACACACACGGCTCAGCACCGTACACCTTGTACACACAGGGCTCCATTTCATACGCCCCGTACACACACAGCACTACTACTTCCACCTCATACACACACAGCTCTGCTCCGTACACCTTGTACACACGCGGCTCTGCTCCATACACCTCATACACACACGGCTTGGCTCCGTACACCTCATACACACACGGCTCTGCTCCGTACACACAACAGCACTGCTACTTCCACCCTGTAAACCCCTCCTGACCTCACACATAAACTTCCCTTCATCCAGCACCATGACAACCAGCACACCAGAGACCTGCGCAGAGAACCCCAATCATGTGACTCCCTGACTCCTGTCCTCCTGTGACCTCATCACAGGTCCTGTGCTCACAGAAGAGGAGACGTTATTGCTTGCTGTGAGAGGCAGAGGTGGAGAGAAAGGGAGGTTGAGGATGGGGTGCATGGGGGGCATGGCAGCTTCTCACTGCGGAAAACATAGCGTCCCGCCTGCAGGTGGGAGGGTCTGAATCGGGACTGTCCCTCTCAATCCGGGACAGTTGGGAGGTATGCAACAAGAATGTTGCATATAGCTGCAGTGCTTGGCAGCCTTGACTACTGACTGCCTGACTACATTGACTTTCTCTGCTGCAGGCTGCAGTTGTAGCCATGTAATGTCCTCTGCACGGTCAGTGTCTGGTGTCACAGTGTGGAGCTGTCTGTACTCTTTGCCTGTTCCCAGCCTGCAGACAGCTGAGAAATTATTCTTCTTGCCACGTGACGTGCAGGTTTCCCCATATGCTGGACACTTGGTTTTTTCTCTCTCATGTCTTTTCCCACAATATTTGCAGTGGACAGTGCTTATAGGGCAGCTTGGTCTTGTCTTTCCTTTCATAGATACTGCATGTCCCTTATCATCATCATTCTCACTATTGCCCGGCATCATCTTCAGGCTGTGTTTCGTCAGCTCAGCAGCCCTGCAGATTTGCATGCATTTCTCTAAAGCAGGGTTCCCCAACTCCAGTCCTTAAGGCTACTTTCACACATCAGGCTTTTTGAATCAGGCGCGATCCGGCGTGTTTCTAAAAAAACGGATCCGGTACCGGATGCGTTTTTTTAGCATTGACTTACATTAGCGCCGGATCGCGCCTGATGTCCCTGCGTTGCATCCGTTTTTGGCCGGATCCGTCGGAATTGTACATTCCGGCGGCCGGAGAAGACGGCTTTTGTAACGTTTTTTTTTTTTTTTTTCTCTCTCTCTCTCTCTCTCTCTCTCTCTCTCCATTGATGTCTGTATTTTCAACATGGAAAATGTTATATTTCCAGGTTGAAAAGGTCAGGACGGATCAGGCAAAAAACCTGATCAGTTTCATCAGTTTTTTTAAATCAGCGCCGGATCCGTCCTTTCAGGCATAGGACGGATGGCGCCTGATTCAAAAAGCCTGATGTGTGAAAGTAGCCTAAGGCCCACCAACAGGTCATGTTTTCAGGATTTCCTTTGTATTGCACAAGTGATGCAATTATCACCTGTGCAATACTAAGGAAATCCTGAAAACATGACCTGTTGGTGGGCCTTGAGGACTGGAGTTGGGGAACCCTGCTCTAAAGTCATGTCTTCCTCTCTAAGGCCTCTTTCACACATCCGGCGGGCGCCTTGCGGCGCCCCCGGCATTTTCCCGCAGCGCCGCATCTGAAAATCTGATGCGCCGCATGCGGCTTTTTTCGCATTGACATGCATTAGCGCCGGATGGCACCGCATGTCAATGCGTTGCATGCGGTTTTGTCCGGATGCGGCGCAAATGTACATTGCGGCGTCCGGAAAAAATGCTGCATGTAACGTTTTTTGTTTTTGCCGGATGGTCTCTTATCTCTCCAAGCATCAGAAACCATCCGGCAAAAAACCGCATTTTGGGCGCCGGAAGTGTGAAAGCTTTTCACATGCGGCGCTGCGGCAAAATGCCGGGGGCGCCGCCAGGCGCCCGCCGGATGTGTGAAAGAGGCCTAAGTAATCTTTCTTTGAGATGACTGTCTTTTCTGCCACACACCATTCTGTGTTTGATTAGACAGTCCCTGATCTCTCCAAAGCCACATGTTGCTGCAAGTCTCCTCAGCGCTGTCAGATATCTGTCCACATTGTCACCATCCTCCTGATGTCTTGTGAAAAATTATATCTTTCCACTGTCTCATTATTCTTTGGGTCTCAGTGTTTATCAAATGCCTGTACAATATCTGCTAGGAGAAGGTTGTCTGTGCCTGGGAGTTAGGTGTGGGCTAATTCTCTGCCATTTTCCCCAATTAGGTAATAAAACAGCTTTACACTTCATTTGTCATCAGTGGGGGACACTGTCAGATCCACATACAGAGTAAACTCTTTCTTCCAATGTTTCCAAGTCTGGGACAGATTACATGACGTGACATCCAATGTCTGAGGGGGCTTCAGTCTAGTCTCCATTTTGCTGTCAGAGAATCTGTACTTACAGTTGCTGTGATCCTCTGTACAGTCCCAGCCAGGGCCGGCGTCAGCACCCGGCATACCGGGCAAGTGCCGGGGCCCTGAGCTGGCGGGGGGCCCACTCGCTGTTGGGCACCCCGACGCCCAGAGGCGTATCTAGGGGAGCGCAGTCGGACCGCCTAATGCGGCGGTCTGCAGTGTCTCCCCTGTCCGCTGTTTTCTGCTGCCCCCTGGATTGGGAATCGGCTGTTCTCAGTGCCGGCTGTCAAGCTGACAGCCGGCACAAAGAAGCTGCAGCACGCCGGCTCTTAGAGTCCAGTGATCAAGTGTACTTGCGTCTTTCAGACGCGAGTACAACTGAAGCCGACGTCAGCAGCATGATCATGTCATGTGATCACGCTGCTGAAGTCACTTTCCGGCAGGCAGAAGAGAGCAGGAGATCTGTGGTACGTGCTCCTGCCTCGTGTGTCTGTGGAGTTGCAGATTCAGAGTTTAAGGGGGATGATTTATTGTTTGCTTGTGTGTGGGTGGAATTCCTTCTTTGTGGGGGGATTATTCAGTGTGGAGAGGGTATTTATTATTTGTGTGGAGGGGGATAATTCAGTGTGAGGGGGATTTATTATTTGTGTGGAGGGGGATTATTCTGTGTGGACGGGGATTTATTATTTGTGTGGAGGGGGATTATTCAGTTTGGAGGGGGGATTATTCAGTGTGGAGGGGGTCTTATTTGTGTAGAGGGGATTATTCTGTGTGTTGGGGGATTATTCAGTGTGAGGGGGATTTATTATTTGTGTGGAGGGGGATTATTCAGTGTGGAGGGGGTATTTATTATTTGTGTGGAGGGGGGGATTATTCTGTGTGTTGGGGGATTATTCAGTGTGAGGGGGATTTATTATTTGAGTGGAGGGGGTATTTATTATTTGTGTGGAGGGGGGGATTATTCTGTGTGTTGGGGATTATTCAGTGTGAGGGGGATTTATTATTAGTGTGAAGGGGGGATTATTCAGTGTGAAGGGGGGATTAGGGTTAGGGGGATGTCTGTGGAGGGGGGCGCAAAACTGAATTCTTGCCCCGGGTGCCAGAAAACCTAGATACACCTCTGCCAGCGCCCGTTAGCGGAGGAGAGCGGTGTTAGCGCCGCCACTGGGCCCCCCCGGCACAATACTTACCTCTCCCCGTGCCTCCGCAGCTTTGGTGTCTTCCGCAGCTCTGCACTGTGACGTCTCAGGTCAGAGAGCGCAATGACGTCTTTCCACAGCGCCCTTTCCTGAGCCGTAACAGTGCAGAGCGCAGCACAGTGCAGAGGAGAGCTCTATATTTTGTATAGAGCATTATATGGGGACCAGTATTCTGTATGGAGCAATTTATGTGGTCCAGTATTCTGCATGGAGCATTATATTTCTGGTCTGTGTTAAAAGGGGCCCACTGAGACTCTTTCGCCCGGGGGCCCATAATAACCTGGAGCCGGCCCTGGTCCCAGCCTCACACAAACTCTGAGGATGTGCAGGTTCTGTGCCCAGCTGCCACCATGTTCTGTTAGTTGCTTCCCATCATGGATCACACTCTGCTAATTACAGGCTGTTTATTACTTGCGGTGTAATCCTCCATTACATGTGTCTCTACAATAACTGACCAACAAGTTCCAACAACCCAATAGAACACACATAACCGTAGTGAGACCCCCTAGAGGTCAAATCATTATATAACATATTGCTACAGTCACCATCTGTATCTGTGCTGTGATCTCTTATATGTTCTGTAGGACTGGTATTTACCACTGACCATATGGCGGTAATATCAATGTTGGTCTTTACATAGAGACTAGCTGAAGAGCCCGGCGTTGCACAGGCATAGTAACTAACTGAGGTTAGTTATGACGAATTATAATGATTATATTGCACATAAAAGCATTTCACATCATATATTCAACACTACAGGTTTGCAACACAAATTAAACGATTATCCAAGTATTGATAGTATTTTATTTTCAACTAATTCAAGAGCCTTTTGGTAACCAACATTTTTGGTTTTTCCTTTCAGTGCAAAGATGAACAGATTTTTGGCAGTTCCAACTCTTCAACAGGCTACGTAAAGTTGACCATGAGAAAAGCATGACGATTGCAAATCGATCCCTACTTCTTTCAAGGACTGTCCCTTAGCCTTGTTAATGGATATTGCAAATGCCGGTCGAAGTGGAAACTGGAGGAGTTTAAAATCAAAAGGAAAATCAGATGGAATGAGTGGAATTCTTGGAATGAAAATGTCCTCAGCACATCCTGTTGCTGAGCTGTGTATCTAATCCTATCCTGTGCGATACCGACTGATGATCTGTGTATCTAACCCTATCCTGTGGGATTCTGTCTCCTCAGCTGTGTATCTAATCCTATCCTGTGTGATACAGTCTGCTGAGCCGTGTATCTAATCCTGCCACCTGAGAAAGACGGACTCACTCCGTCGAAACGCGTTGTGGATTCATTGTTTTACCATATTTTTTAATTTTTATTACCGTATTTTTCGGACTATAAGACGCACCGGACTATAAGACGCACCCAGGTTTTAGAGGTGGAAAATAGGGAAAAATATATTTGAAGCAAAAAATGTGGTAAAATATTTAATAACATAAATAACATACTATTATATGTGGTGTTATATATAATAGTATGTTATTATGTTGGAAGCTACGGGTAGGAGATGGTGCTGCGGGACCAGTGTGGTGTCTGTAAAGTACTATGTGAAGACGCTGGAGGGTGAGTATATGAATGGGGGCATAGGGCTTATATTTAAAGCACCACTCCAGCACTATAACTCTCAGCATGTCCTGCAGATCCTGTGGCATGCTGGGAGTTGTAGTCCACCACAGGATGGCAGAGAGCTTTTTTATGTGCTGTCATTACTAACCTTTTAATTAATTCTCTGTTGTACAGTGTATCTGCAGGACATGTGATGACATCATGAAGAGGCAGGGCTTTGTGTGGTCATGTGATGCTCCAGCCTGCCCTCTTCATGACCTCATCACAGGTCCTCCACAGGAGCATTCAGCATCGCACCAGGCACAGCCCCAGGCTGTCAGGTATGCCAGCTGCTCCTGCTGCACTCTGCTCCTGATGGCTCCTTCCAACATACATCTCCCGGCTGCTGCAGGAATCAGGCGCTGGGGAACCATGTGGCTCTGTCATTAGCTGCTCCCCGCTCACTGCTCAGCTGACAAGTGGGCGGGGAAGCGGCTAATTAATATTCACTGCACTTAAGTATGGGGATGGTGGTTTCCCCAGCGCTGGATTCCTGCAGGGGAGGGATATTTTCCTGCCTCCTGCGATCCCACTCCAACACTGCCTTCTGCCCCCCTTCCCACATGTTACATTCCGACCATAAGACACACCCACACTTTCCTCCCAAATTTGGAGGAAAAAAAGTGCGTCTTATGGTCCGAAAAATACGGTAAATGAAGATTGTCATTTACTAAGAAGATTCCTGTCTTTTGCGCCCTGCTGACCGGGTTTTCAAGAATCTTGCTCATGTATATAATCCTATCATTTGTAATACAGTCTGCTGAGCCATGTCTCTAATCCTATCATGTGTGATACTGCCTGCTGAGCCGTGTATCTAATCCTATCCTGTGTGATACTGTCTGCTGAGCCGTGTATCTAATCATATCATGTGTGCTACTGTCTGCTGAGCTGTGTATCTAATCCTATCCTGTGTGATAATGTCTGCTGAGCCGTGTATCTATTTCTATCCTGTGTGATACAGTCTGATGACCTGTGTATCTAATCCTATCCTGTGTGATATTGTCTACTGAGCTGTGTATCTAATCCTATCCTGTTTTACTGTCTGCTGAGCTGTGTATCTAATCATATCCTGCATGAAACAGTCTGCTGAGCCGTGTATCTAATCCTATACTGTATGTTACTGTCTGTTGAGCCCTGTATCTAATCCTATCCTGTGTGATACAGTTTGCTGAGCCATTTATCTAATCCAATCCTGTGTCTTACTGTCTGCTGAGCCGTGTATCTAATCCTATCATGTGTGATACTGTCTGCTGAGCCATGTATCTAATCCTATCCTGTGTGATAAAGTCTGCTGACCTGTGCATCTAATCCTATCCTTTGTGATAAAGTCTGCTGACTTGTGCATCTAATCCTATCATGTGTGATACTGTCTGCTGAGCCGTGTAGCTAATCCTATCCAGTGTGTTACTATCTGCTGACCTGTGTATCTAATCCTATCCTGTGTGATAGTCTGCTGAGCCATGTATCTAATCCTATCCTGTGTGATACTGTCTGCTGAGCTGTGTATCTAATCCTATCCTGTGTGATAGTCTGCTGAGCCATGTATCTAATCCTATCCTGTGTGATACTGTCTGCTGAGCCGTGTATCTAATCCTATCCTGTGTGATACTGTCTGCTGAGCCGTGTATCTAATCCTATCCTGTGTGATACTGTCTGCTGAGCCGTGTATCTAATCCTATCCTGTGTGATACTGTCTGCTGATCTGGGCACCCCCTGCAGTCTGTGTCAGAGGGTGGTCTGTGTCAGCACGGTAATAAATTGTGTTATTTCCAGCTTTACAGAAGGACGATATCACCATAGAAATGATAAGAATAATAGGCCTCAGTAACCACAACTGTCTACAAGGAAAACTGTTGCTCATAGCAACCAATCACAGCTCAGCTTTTATCTTTTAAACAGCTCTGGTGAAATGAAAGATGCTTAGTGATTGGATGGGGTTATGTGCAGTGGGCATGGCTGATACACACACATACACTCATTTTTATATAGAGACTAGCTGAAGAGCCCGGCGCTGCCCGGGCATAGTAACTAACTAAGGTTAGTTATAACAAATTGTAATGATTATATCTCTATACATAAAGCTGAGTGTATAGCCCACTCCGCATAGTAACATTCACTATAATATCCCACACAATCCCGTCAGCCAGAGCCACCGGACTACACCTAATATCCCACATCGTCCAGTCAGCCAGAGCCACCAGACAACTAATATCCCACATCATCCTGTCAAAGCCACCGGACTACTACCCCTAATATCCCACATTATCCCATCAGCCAGAGCCACTGGACAACTAATATCCCACATCATCCTGTCAGAGCCACCGGACTATTACCCCTAATATCCCACATCGTACCGTCAGTCAGAGCCATTGGACAACTACCACTAATATCCCACATCGTCCCGTCAGCCAGAGCCACCGGACTACTACCCCTAATATCCCACATCATCCCGTCAGCCAGAGCCACCGGACTATTAATATCCCACATCATCCTGTCAGAGTCACCGGACTACTACCCCTAATATCCCACATCCCGTCAGCCAGAGCCACCAGACTACTAACCCTAATATCCCACATCCCGTCAGCCAGAGCCACCGGACCACTCCCCCTAATATCCCACATCATCCCGTCACAGCCGCCATAACTTCCATACCGGGGATCCCTTTAAGAGAGGCCTGGCATCAGAACCAAAGCGCTGGATGGATTTGCCCTGAATTCCATACCAATGATCCCTTTAATAGAAGCCTGGGGTGAGAATCAGAGCGCAGAGTGGATTAGCCCTCACTTTCGTACCGAGGATCCCTTTAAGAGGGAAGATGTGCCTATGGGATGTGTGATGGGGATATGGGCACGGGAGCAGGTGATTCATTTCTGTCATTTGCTCTCTGCTTCTGTCTGGGGTGCAGACAATGGCTGGGAGCTTATGTTCTCGGGGATGCGATTTCTCCCACCTGGTCAGTGTCAGCTGAGGTGTTGTTGTGGAGTGAGAAAACTGTTGCTCATAGCAACCAATCATAGCTCAGCTTCTATCAAACAGCTCTGGGAAATGAAAGATGCTTAGGAATTGGTTGCAAGGAAAACTGTTGCTCATAGCAACCAATCACAGCTCAGCTTCTTTTAAACAGCTCTGGTTAAATGTAAGATACTCCGTGATTGGTTGGTGATACACACACACATACACACATTCAATTTTTTTTATATATAGATTATTTTCAGTAACAGCGCAGTCATATGCTGAGGTTCTCCTCCACTATTAGGATGCGTCACCCAGTTGTAATCAAGGTTACCTGGTTAGGGTCCAGTTAGAAGTTTGCCCCCCCTGAACAAAAACCCTAGTCACGCCTCTGATCTGTGTGGTTCCTATTACTGATCACAACACTGAATATTGCTGATGACATACCTGGTCAGGCGCGCTTATGAATCCAGCAGTCCAAGGATCACAAGTTTTGTAGTGTGCATACATGACTAAACCAGAGAACACTGCACATACCAAGATTACCCAGAGACCGATCAAGTTAAGATAAAGGGCTCTGTAAAAGAAGAACATTATATTAGATAAGCAGCTTTTATCAGAAAAATAAATAATGTTCAATCTGATAGTATTTAGACCAGCAGTAGCCTCACCTTACTTCCGGACTATAGAAATTACATATTATAATTCCTTCAATGTAGAAATATCAGTAGAACCGCTACTTCATTGTACATTAAAATATCTTTTTTACTTCACCATATGTTAGAAAATGGAAAGTTAGTTGCTTATATATACAGTACTGTGCTAAAGTTTTAGACAGAAGTTTGCAGTTGTTTTAAAGAATGTGATAGATTGATGCAGTCGAAACCAGAAGTTTACATCCACTATATAAAGACACATCTGTATGTTTTTCGCAATATCTGACATGAAATCAGAATAAACCTTTCCCGTTTTATGTCAATTAGGATTACCATAACTATTAATATTTGCCAAATGCCAGAATAATGAGAGACAGAGAATATTTTAAGCCATTTGTATTACTTACTGCAAAGTCAAAAGTTTACATACATTTCATGAGTATTTGGTACCATTGCCCTTACACTGAATGACTTGGGTGAAACGTTTGGGATATCCTTCCACGATCTTCTCACAATAGTTGGTCGGAATTTGGGCCCATTCCTCCTGACAAAACAGGTGTAACTGATCCACGTTTGTAGGTCGCCTTGCTCGCACCTGCCTTTTCAGCTTTACCCATACATTTTCAATAGGCTTGAGATCAGGGCTTTGTGATGGCCACTCCAAAACATTGACTTTATTATCATTAAGCCAATTTGTTACCATTTTGGCAGTATGCTTCAGGTCATTGTTCGTTTGAAAGACTCATTTCCGCCCAAGCTTTAACTTCCTGGCTGATGTGTTGAGATGTTTCTTCATTATTGCCACATAATCTTCTTTTCTCATGATGCCATCTATTATGTGAAGTGCGCCAGTCCCTCCTCCAGCAAAACAACCCCACAAAATGATGCTGCCACCCCCATGTTTCACTGTTGGGATTGTGTTTTGGGCTTCCAAGCTTCTTCCTTTTTCCTCCAAATGTAACGATGGTCATTGTGCCAAAAATGTTCAATTTTAGTTTCATCAGACCACAGGACATGACTCCAAAAATTAAGGTCTTTGTTACTTTTGTATTTGCAAATTGTACCTAAGAATGAGCCAGACTTGTGCAAGTCCACAATTTTTTTCCTGATATCTTGCCTGATTTCTTTAGACTTTCCCATGATGCTACACAAAGAAGCAGTGTGTTTCAGGTGTGAATTAAAATACATCCACAGGTGCGTCTCTAATTAACTCAGATGTTTTCAAACAATCTTTCAGAAGCTTCCAAACACATGACATCATCATATGGGCAGTCCAGAATTGTTTAAAGGCATAGTAATCTTAGTGTATGTAAACTTTTGACTTTGCAGTAAGTAATAAAAATACCTCATTATCCAGGAATTTGGCAAATACTAATAATTATGGTATCACTAATTTACCTAAAATGGGAAAGGTTTATTCTGATTTCATGTCAGATATTGAGAAAAACATGCATATGTGTCTTTTCATATAGTGTATGTAAACTTCTGGTTTCAACTGTAGATTGATAGATTTAGTATGACACACAGTACTGTGCAAAAGTTTTGGGCAAGTGTCAAAAAATGATGTAAAGTAAAAATGCGTTAAACTGAAGTAGTAATAGTTTATTTGGATTAATTAACAAAATGCAAAGTGAATGAACAAACAAAAAAATTACAATGATGAGCAAAATGGTAATGAGGTGCACATGGTACCAGGGTTATGGGGTACTCGGCACCGAGCCCGTTGAAGTCTATGGGGAATGTCACTGGCAGCAGAGCTCGGTCCGTGGGCCTGGGCGCTCATACAATGGGGGAATATTTACAGGGGATTATGGTAATAGTTCGTGACGCCACCTGTGGTTTCTGATCAGGGTGACCAGCGCTGCAGGTGAATCCTCTGAGGGTTGGGGCAGCAAGGTGTTAAGTCTCCCACAGGCGAGACTGGATGGATCCCTCAGGGTGATATGGCGATGCAGGGTGCAGATAATAAGTCAGTCACACACAAGTTGTTCTCTTTCCATACCTTTACTGGTGAAGGTTGCAGGTATGTCCCGGGAAGCTGCTCAGGGTGGAGTATGCACATCCAGGTAATTGCTGAGTAGGTTTAAGGCCTCCTTTCCCTTTAAAGTGTATGAGTCCTAACTTGCGTGAAGTCAAGTTTAACTCTGAATAGCATAGCTTCGCCCGGCCAACATTGTGGTGGAAGTCTTCTAGTGACAAGAACTAAGTCTATGTGGCGGTACCTGCCAGACTCTTGTTCTGCCTGACCCCGGTTACGTATCGGCACTTAGGGCTGCCTTCTGTGACTTGAAGTCCAGCAAGGATTCCGGTTTTCTCCTACTAGCCGTGAAGGTTCTAGCAAGGCTTCGGACCCGGTGTCCGGTTAGTCGAGTGAAGGTGATCTGTCACCGAAATCACTCCTTTCTTGGGTCACCACTCGCCCGTCGCCCTACTCTCATCCTTAACATAAGCACAGGGCAGCAGTTGTTAGCTTTCTTCCTTCTTTCCAAGCTCGCTGACTGATTCTCAGTTCACTCAATGTTCTGCAAACTGTAGTCCCCTTCCTTCTTTCCCTCAAAGACTCTGTCCAGAGCAGCTCTCAGGACGTTCCGTCAGACTGAATACACGCTTGCTCCGAGAGTCACTTTCCACATACATAGGGTACTAGCAATCTGTCTGTTCTGAGATATCAGCTTGCAATCTTTCCTTCCCTGTCTTCTGTCTCTCCTCTCTCTAGCTCAGACTGAGCTCTGACAGGAACTACCACTAACTAGACCGAACTGGTCTGCACTGGCCAGAATGCCCCTTGCTACATGTCTCAATAACCTTAAATAGTCTAAGATTCCCTCTAGTGGTAATGTTGGGAAGTGTGAGATGTGAATGAATATCAGGTTTTGCAATTACCTTTTCTGTGCACTCTCCTGGGAACATGTGTACCAAGCGCAGCTGGGCCACACAGTAACAATGTTTTGAACTTTTGAATTTCAGGCTCCATATCTCACCATCCATTGCTGCTAAGAACGTGAGACTACCATCATTTTTAGACAATCATCTTGGCTATTTCATACCTAAATTTGACTTGCAACTATTTGGCATATGATTAGTTATGCAGATTCTTGTCATGTCACTGCATTGTTACTGTTTTGCTCCAGGTGTTGGAAACAATCTTTTTCCTTCTGTATGCTACAAAATACATTCTGTTCTCACATTCCCTAATAGCTCAGTGTGTTAATAGATTGATTCCCAAGCGAAAGGTCACTGATTTGAATCGAGGAGAAGCCATGAAGAAGATTTCCCAAGAAAAGAGAAACAACATCATCCAGGTCATTGATAGTGGTCTCTCAGCCAAGACAATTGCCAAACTGCATCATGTGAGTGCCATGACAGCTGGAAGAATACAAAATGAAGTCCATCCATCCATTAAAAAGCCAAGAGTTGGACATCCAGGCAAAATATCGGAGTCAGTAAGTTGGCTCATCACAAGGTCTATCAGTTCTGGTGTAGCAAACACGGCAGTGGAGGTGGCGTGTATGCTTCGTAATAGTGAGATCATAGACAATGCAAGCATCATTCTACGCAGGTTACACAAGTCTAGAATTGTGGCTTAAAAAAAGATGAAGACTTGACTTCGATATCGCTCTAAGAGGTGCTGGCTCTAGTTTGCAAAAAAGTATGAAAAGTGGACAGTAGAAGATTGGATACGGGTGATTGGAACAATGACACTAAAGTCAATAGACTAGGCTCTGATGGGTGCAAATTTGTCTGCATTAAACAAGAGAAAAAGGGGTTAGCAGATCGGGAAATTGAAGGAACTGCCAAATTCAGTGGAGGAAGCCTGATGATACGGGGTTGTTTCACAGCTAGAGTTGAGCGATACTTTCCGATATCAATAAGTATCGGATCGGAACCCAAAAAGTATCGGCGATACCCGATACCGATACCGGAAATCCAATGTAAGTCTATGGGAACAAAATATCGGAATTAAAAAAAAAACATTCTTGCCTTGTTGGTTAATTGTACATGAAGGAAAACAATAAAGAGTAATGTAGAATGTATTGGGCGAGGTTGAGGAGACATTAAAGGCATAGATGTTTAACCCAATCAAATGGAATAGCATTAATTTTTTTTTTTTAAAGATGTTCGGATTGACGAAGAAATTGACAATGTTGTTAACCTTTTTTATATTTTGGCAAATATGTATGTTTCACAACTTCCATGCTCTTCACCTTTTTAACTTTTGCCACACTTTCTCCTTCATAATCTTCAGCAGCATCATCTTTTTCATCAAATTATTCTTCATCTTCACCTTCTTTATCTTCTTCTTAAACTTCTTGCTATTCATCTTTTTGTTAACATTACTCATATTCTTCTTATTAAACTATTATTCTTCTTCATATTCTACTTCTTCATCTTCTTCCTCTTCATCTTCTTCATCATATTCTTATTTGTGACAGAGATTCCTGTACTTGTAATCTGTAAAAGTATGAATTTTTCATCCTTCCGTTCTTGCTGTCACAAAAGATTTAAATTACAACAGTATTTGTCCGTGTTCAGTTTAGCCTGCAGCAGCAGGCATTTTTCAGGGGCACCACGAGGAGGAACGGACTCACCCCCATACACTGCTTAGTCTTCTTCTGCTTATAATTTAGAGCATATATTTTGCTCTTCATTTTGGTCTTATACTTCATGTTCTTCTGCTTTTTGATCTTCTGCTTATTGTTCTTCTGTCTCTTTTTCTGTATCTTGTAGTTTGTCTTAACTTTCTTTGTCCTGTTGGTGATCTTCTTCTGGGTAATCTTTTATTTCTTCTTTGTGATGGTGTTCAGGCTGGTTGGCTTGATGCTCGTCGTCCTTGTGGTCGTCATCTTCTTCGGGTGGTCATCAGGGTCGTCGTCTTCATTGTTGGAGATCCAGAGTGATTACCCAAAAAAACATTTCAAAAATCTTCAATTTGTAAATGTAGCTGAAGGTACAAGAAGGCTGACTAACTTCCGAGAACCAGCTGACGTTACTGGAATCCGGACGGGTATCAGATGGTACAAGAGACAATGGAAGTAACTAGGACCAGCTGACTGTGCTGGAACCCGGAGGGGCAGCAGAAAGAGCCAATGGCACAACCGAGGACCAGCTGACGTTACTGGGACACGGTTACTAAGCAGGAGGTACCTGTGCTCCAAAGCACTACCAAGGACCAGCAGACGTTGCTGGAACTCGGATACCGAGATGGAGGCACCTAGGCCAAAGGCACTGCGGAGAACCAGTTGACGGTACTGGAACCCGTACGGGTAGCAGAAGGTACAAGAGCCAATGCAAGTAACGAGGACCAGCTGACTGTGCTGGAACCCGGAGGGGCAGCAGAAGGAAAAGAGCCAATGGCACAACCGAGGACCAGCTGACGTTACTGGGACACGGTTACTAAGCAGGAGGTACTTGTGCTCCAAAGCACTACCAAGGACCAGCAGACGTTGCTGGAACTCGGATACCGAGATGGAGGCACCTAGGCCAAAGGCACTGCGGAGAACCAGTTGACGGTACTGGAACCCGTACGGGTAGCAGAAGGTACAAGAGCCAATGCAAGTAACGAGGACCAGCTGACTGTGCTGGAACCCGGAGGGGCAGCAGAAGGAAAAGAGCCAATGGCACAACCGAGGACCAGCTGACGTTACTGGGACACGGTTACTAAGCAGGAGGTACCTGTGCTCCAAAGCACTAAAAAGGACCAGCAGACGTTGCTGGAACTCGGATACCGAGATGGAGGCACCTAGGCCAAAGGCACTGCAGAGAACCAGTTGACGGTACTGGAACCCGGACGGGTAGCAGAAGGTACAAGAGCCAATGCAAGTAACGAGGACCAGCTGACTGTGCTGGAACCCGGAGGGGCAGCAGAAGGAAAAGAGCCAATGGCACAACCGAGGACCAGCTGACGTTACTGGGACACGGTTACTAAGCAGGAGGTACCTGTGCTCCAAAGCACTACCAAGGACCAGCAGACGTTGCTGGAACTCGGATACCGAGATGGAGGCACCTAGGCCAAAGGCACTGCGGAGAACCAGTTGACGGTACTGGAACCCGGACGGCTAGCAGAAGGTACAAGAGCCAATGCAAGTAACGAGGACCAGCTGACTGTGCTGGAACCCGGAGGGGCAGCAGAAGGAAAAGAGCCAATGGCACAACCGAGGACCAGCTGACATTACTGGGACACGGTTACTAAGCAGGAGGTACCTGTGCTCCAAAGCACTACCAAGGACCAGCAGACGTTGCTGGAACTCGGATACCGAGATGGAGGCACCTAGGCCAAAGGCACTGCAGAGAACCAGTTGACGGTACTGGAACCCGGACGGGTAGCAGAAGGTACAAGAGCCAATGCAAGTAACGAGGACCAGCTGACTGTGCTGGAACCCGGAGGGGCAGCAGAAGGAAAAGAGCCAATGGCACAAGCGAGGACCAGCTGACGTTACTGGGACACGGTTACTAAGCAGGAGGTACCTGTGCTCCAAAGCACTACCAAGGACCAGCAGACGTTGCTGGAACTCGGATACCGAGATGGAGGCACCTAGGCCAAAGGCACTGCGGAGAACCAGTTGACGGTACTGGAACCCGGACGGGTAGCAGAAGGTACAAGAGCCAATGCAAGTAACGAGGACCAGCTGACTGTGCTGGAACCCGGAGGGGCAGCAGAAGGATAAGAGCCAATGGCACAACCGAGGACCAGCTGACGTTACTGGGACACGGTTACTAAGCAGGAGGTACCTGTGCTCCAAAGCACTACCAAGGACCAGCAGACGTTGCTGGAACTCGGATACCGAGATGGAGGCACCTAGGCCAAAGGCACTGCGGAGAACCAGCTGACGGTACTGGAACCCGGACGGGTACCATAAGGCACCCATGAAAATGTAAGTTGACAGGCCGCAAGCCGTCCGCAGTTACCGAATCACACAGTCCTACAGTGGGTGCTTGTCCTATTGTCACAACTGAAACAGCCTTTATTTACATATCCCACAGCACACATAGGAATCACCTAAACTGCAGGCACCATAGAGTCGGCTAACCCGAATGCAACACGACAGGACAACTTATTGGAGGCTAATTGACGTTGACACTGCCAGGAAACAGCTGTCGTGCTGTAACCAGGCTGGGCAGGAGTCAGTACCCGTGCCAAGTACTTCCGAGCAACAACTGGCGTTGTTGGAGCCCAGGGATGAGAAGAGAACAGGGTGGAGGCAGCAGGACTTTTTGCTGTACACACAGCAGGGGAACAGCTGACATTACTGAACCCCAGTAACACAGGAGCAAGTGTTGACTGTGCTAACAGCACTTCCGAGCAACAACTGGCGGTGTTGGAGCCCAGGGATGAGAAGAGAACAGGGTGAAGGCAGCAGGACTGTTTGCCGTACACACAGCAGGGGAACAGCTGACATTACTGAACCCCAGTAACACAGGAGCAAGTGTTGACTGTGCTAACAGCACTTCCGAGCAACAACTGGCGGTGTTGGAGCCCAGGGATGAGAAGAGAACAGGGTAGAGGCAGCAGGACTGTTTGCCGTACACACAGCAGGGGAACAGCTGACATTACTGAACCCCAGTAACACAGGAGCAAGTGTTGACTGTGCTAACAGCACTTCCGAGCAACAACTGGCAGTGTTGGAGCCCAGGGATGAGAAGAGAACAGGGTGGAGGCTGCAGGACTGTTTGCCGTACACACAGCAGGGAACAGCTGACATTACTGAACCCCAGTAACACAGGAGCAAGTGTTGACTGTGCTAACAGCACTTCCGAGCAACAACTGGCGGTGTTGGAGCCCAGGGATGAGAAGAGAACAGGGTGGATGCAGCAGGACTGTTTGCCGTACACACAGCAGGGGAACAGCTGACATTACTGAACCCCAGTAACACAGGAGCAAGTGTTGACTGTGCTAACAGCACTTCCGAGCAACAACTGGCGGTGTTGGAGCCCAGGGATGAGAAGAGAACAGGGTGGAGGCAGCAGTACTGTTTGCCGTACACACAGCAGGGGAACAGCTGACATTACTGAACCCCAGTAACACAGGAGCAAGTGTTGACTGTGCTAACAGCACTTCCGAGCAACAACTGGCGGTGTTGGAGCCCAGGGTCAAGGAGGATGTTTAAATACTAGATCAAGTATTTTCCTTGTTACGTGTCAATTAAAAATGTCTATACTCCAAACAAGAGAAAGATAACCTTTACTACCATAAGATGATGATTTCAGTTTAAAAAAATCTAGATAAATAAAGAATTGACAAACATAAACCCATACATTAACATGTTGAACAGCAATGCAAACCACAAAATAAATTGGTTAAGGAATCTGCTATACGGTTGTAAATGAAAGCATACAAGTACATATCAGAATACATTAATGATGGATAAGTAACAGTATGTACACCATTTTTATTGTATAGACAATGAATGTCTGACTTCAAAACATCATCAGCATTACAAGTTATCTGTGACATTCATAAAATGTTACATTTGCTGAATAATATTAAACCAAAGAAAGAAAGGAGCATAGGTCTTATTACAAAAAATATCAAAATTTATTTATTAAAGTTTAAAATGCCAACAATAAAGGCCCAAAACAGAGGTATAACGAGGAAAAGCTGTCGGTATAAGAGACAGCAACAGACTAATACATCGCCAGGGTAGGATTCAAATGTGAGGCCAGCATATCAATATAGTCATATAACATGGATAGTTCCAAAATTGTCTATTGCGTAGGCTCCACAAAGTATATAGTAACAAATCATGTATCCTGCTTACCCATATTGTAAGGCTGAGTCTGTGCGTCTCTCAGGAGCTGACCCCTCTGACGCGCGTTTCGCGGTTGTGCTTTCTCAAAAAGGGGGACCCTTGCTGAATAATGTCACTAAACAGTTTATAAAAATTATACAATTTCCATCATGTAATACTCATAATATGTGCCAATAATCATTTTTATTAACAAACATAACCTTTAAAAAGTGCATAGTGCATAGTGAAAATTGATATTTATGCCTGACTGTCGACTTGCAAGCATGACAACGGATAGATAAGGTATATATAGATGAGACTGCATAGCCACAGATGGTGAATGGCGATGTAATACTGTACCTCATGTGGTGTAGTGACCCCTGATGCAGCTAGGGGGCACTGTGTATGCTCCTCGAGATATGCATGGAAGCATGGTTTGTGTGTGTCTGAATGACCTGTGATGAGGTCATGATCAGGTGACCTAACCATGTGATCCCGACCTCACCTATGGGCAGGGTTACGCCTATGTAATGGAGTTTGTTTGGCACCTGAGAGAGTGTTGTGGGAGTCTGCCAGTGTGGACAGACTTCCATGTGTCCAGATGGGACTTTACAGAAAGGACTCTGTGTCAAGAGAATGTTGTGGGAGTCTGCCAGGGTGGACAGACTTCCATGCGTCCAGACGGGACATTACAGAGAGGTCTCTGTGTCTGAGGAGTGAGGCTCCAGGCAGGAGCTGAAGTACTGAAGATTTGCATTGCCTGTGACTGTGAGGTTTATGATGTAATAAACCTGATGATTTTTTGGATAAGAAAAGTGTCTCCTGATTACCTCTGAAGCAGCCGAGTGAGTTGAAACCTTACAATTGGTGGATGGAATGCTGGCAGTGGCCCAAGGAGCACATGTTCCAGGACTGGGAATCAGGAACCAGAGGAGGAACGGATGGTCTGTGAAAACCGTGAGTGTGACCAGTGGTCACGAATAAACTGTGGTTATGTTTATGTGGTGCCTCTGATATGAGGTATCTGAAGACGCTGTTAAGCCAGTGGTGACAGACAGGAGTCTGTGTTATGTTGACCGGGGTCATTGAAATTGGAGAAAAAAAAAAAAGCATGCTGATAGGATACCTCTGAGGAGGAGGTCTCCAGGAACCTGTGTGGCTGATGCCAACAGGTAACGGTCTTGAAAACCGTGTTATGCTGGTCGGGACCAGAGGGAACGTTCGTGAAAGAAAGACTGTATTTTTGTGTTTGCTGGATACCTCTGAGGCTGAAGTCTCCAGGAACCTGTGTGGCTGATGCCAACAGGGGACGGTCTTGACAACCGTGCTATGCTGGTCGGGATCAGTGAGAAGAATTATTGAAAGACTGTTTTTTTTTCCTTTGTTGGATGCCTCTGAGAGGAGGTGTCCGGAAAATCTCTCGGGCTGAGAGTGTAACAGATAGGAGTCTGTGTTGTGCTGACGGGTCAGTGAGAAACAGTTTTTTCCTCTGTGGGATGCCTCTATGAAAAGGAGGTGTCCGGAAAATCTCTCTGGCTGAGAGTGTGACAGACAGGAGTCTGTGTTGTGCTGACGGGTCAGTGAGAAACTGTTTTTTCCTCTGTGGGATGCCTCTATGAAAAGGAGGTGTCCGGAAAATCTCTCTGGCTGAGAGTGTGACAGACAGGAGTCTGTGTTGTGCTGACGGGTCAGTGAGAAACTGGGTTTTTTTTCTGGAACACGTGTGAGGTGTTTGCTGTGGCTCGGAGGAGTCATGAAGGTGACAAGCGGCTGTCTGTGACTCGTGGGGTCACGAAGGTGACAAGCGGCAAGACAGCGCAGCGTGCAGAGACTTGTGGTAGCAGGAGCTACAGTGACTGTTGCAGCAAGAAGTTCTGCAGCAGCCGGAGCTGCAGTAACAGCCACAGCAGCTTAGGAGTAGCATCTGGAGGTGCTGGTTGTTGGTGGCTGCAACGGAAGCGGTGGCAGTACCAGCAGGAGCTGGTGTGGTAAAAAGGACAGTGTGAACCGAGGCAAACAAACTCTTAAAGGGCCAGTACACGCCCTAAGTAAAAGACACTGTCTAAGGGTACTGTGTGGACTGGGGCCTGTAAGAGCCGTGGTGTGTACCCCAGTGATGGGTGGTGTCCCTAAAAGGGGAGGAGTCCCAAAAGGGGGGGCGGCAACCCAAAACAGAGATGGTTACCCAAAAGGGGGTGGAGTCCCAAAAGGGGGCGGTAACCCAAATTGGGATGGTGGCCTGAAAGGGGCAGAGTCTTAAAAGGGGGTGGTAGCCCAAATCAGTAAAGTTGGCCAAAAGGGGGTGGAGTCCCAAAAGGGGGCGGTAACCCAAATTGAGATGGTGCCCCAAATGGGGCGGAGTCCCAAAAGGGGGCGGTAACCCAAATTGGGATGGTGGCCCAAAAGGGGGCGGAGCCTCAAAACGGGGAAGTTGATAAAGTGTGGTGTTGTTAAGAGGAGGGAGCCTCACAACAGCAGGCGGCTGTAGTGGTTCCTTGTCGTGTGATGTGTGAAAAGAAGGTAACACCTAATATCGATAGTCTAGAGTTCCAGGTGACCAGAAGAAAGTGTGGGTCAGACCAACTCGGGGACTTGGACGTGACAAGACGTGTGACCGTGAGAAACGGTATAGCTCCAGGAAAGGGGGCAGAGACCTGTCTAAGGGGGAACGTGTTGTTCCAGGATGACAGGGGGAGTGGGAGTGACTTCTATGCAGACTGTGACTCGACCGCAAGGGAAAGTGAGTGCAGTAAGCTGGAGCTCTCTGAAGTTACCGAGAGTCGTGAAACAGTGGAAACTGCGGATGCAGGAACGGGCGGAACTCTGGAGAGGCAGAGTGTGTGTAGGCAAGAGTGCCCAGCTGAAAATGTAATTAAAGAGGTGATGGTGCGACATGTGCTGGCTAAAAGAGAGCAGGACCATGAGAGAGAGCTGTTTAAAGAAACAGTGAAAGAGACAGTCGAGCGAGAAAGGGTCCTGAGACGAATGATTGAGCACAGAGTGGAGGAGCTGGAGAGGGAAGTCTTTAGGCTCAGAGATCATCTGTCAGCGTGTAAGAGTATGAACAAGGCTCTATGGAGAGAGACGGAGGTGCTCAGAGAGGCCCAAGAGAAACATCAGCAGGAGTGTCGCTGCTTGGCAGAAGAGCGAGATGAAGTTCTCCGAGAGCTCAAGATGGAGGAGGAGACTGGTGCCCAGCTCCAGAAATCTATGGAAGAAGAAATCCAGCAAGGGAAGTGCCATGCAGATGGGCACACAAGGGAGAGCGATGTCTTGGAAAACTGTACTAATGCTCAGGACGAGGAGGTCCAACAGTCTGTCCAAGAAGGTGACGGGTCGGGTTTCAAGTGTGTAATAGAGATACCCGAAGACCTGCGAGAAGTGTGTGCCAGTGAGGAGGTGCATGAGGCCTTTAGAAAGGTGGTAGAAGCATGTAGTGTGAACTGGGTGCCAGAGATGAAACAGTCATACTGTCGACTAAGGAAGTCACACTGAAGCGAGTGGCTGTCCTGAGAGACATGCATCTACAATGCCTCCGAACGAAACAGATGATCATGTGGAGGAATAAAGAAGCCGCTCGACGTTTGGAGCAAGCAAGAAAGGCTCAAAATCAGCTTGGATTGGTGGAAGACATCATTCAAGTGCCCAGAGGTCTGGTGAAGAAAGTCATCGGAAGAGGTAGAAATAATGATGCCTCAGTTAGCTCAGTGATGAGTGACCTAAGCAGGAGAACCTGTGGTGGACGAGCTGAAAAGGACTCAGACCAGACAGGACGTATGCGTGCAGGGGAATTGCGACGCCGTACTGAATGCTGGGGAGGCGGGTGGTCTGACAGAGGGCCCGACTTAGCCAGACGGTTTGACTGGCAGAGACGACCGAGAAGGATCTCTGGTCGGGTAACAAGTGTTCAACCCCACAAGTTTGAACAGAGGGGGAGGTATGTGGTGTAGTGACCCCTGATGCAGCTAGGGGGCACTGTGTATGCTCCTCGAGATATGCATGGAAGCATGGTTTGTGTGTGTCTGAAGGACCTGTGATGAGGTCATGATCAGGTGACCTAACCATGTGATCCTGACCTCACCTATGGGCAGGGTTACGCCTATGTAATGGAGTTTGTTTGGCACCTGAGAGAGTGTTGTGGGAGTCTGCCAGTGTGGACAGACTTCCATGTGTCCAGATGGGACTTTACAGAAAGGACTCTGTGTCAAGAGAATGTTGTGGGAGTCTGCCAGGGTGGACAGACTTCCATGCGTCCAGACGGGACATTGCAGAGAGGTCTCTGTGTCTGAGGAGTGAGGCTCCAGGCAGGAGCTGAAGTACTGAAGATTTGCATTGCCTGTGACTGTGAGGTTTATGATGTAATAAACCTGATGATTTTTTGGATAAGAAAGTGTCTCCTGATTACCTCTGAAGCAGCCGAGTGAGTTGAAACCTTACACTCAATAAAGTGTGCGTCACTACTACATAATTTTTTTTATATAGCTTTATAAACAGGGTACGTGCATGTATGCTTGCGCCTTTGTTTGGACACACAGACTGCCTTCCTGCTGTGACGCGTTGGGTAGTGAACAGTTGTGTGCAGTGTTCACTGTAGTCTGAGGTTTTCATTTGTGGAGTGCAGATCACGCTCCAGTTAGTTCTTCAACCACTGCTGGTTGTAGTCTGCTGAGCGTGTGTCACTGCCTCATCCTTGACATTTTTCTCTAATTGTTGCTGCTCCATTCTATTTCAAATAACTCAAATCTATTAGTGTGACGCGCTTCCATCCGTATCCAATACATTGGTTGCAAACACTATAGAAGTACACAAAGGGGCCTTTCACACCTAGTGAACAGTTGTGTGCAGTGTTCACTGCAGTCTCTGCGAAATAACCACACTTAGGCCTTATAACTTTTCTGACTTTCTTTATCAATCTACCAAGATGAAGAAGGCAGGGAGTAAGGCACGTGGTCGTGGCCGTGGAGTTTCAGCAGGGAGAGGACGTGGGGATTCTGTGGCTGCTGCCGCCCCCAGTGACACAGCATCCACCAGTTTTCCCCTTGAGCGTTCCTTTATGCGCACTTTTGTAGGAGCTCGGCGTACCCCCCTGCTGCGTGAAGAACAAATTGAAGCCGTTGTTGGTTGGATGGCAGCCAATGCATCGACTTCAATTGCTTCCACCTCCTCTCAGGACCACAGCACTGTTGAGCAACCATCTGTCTCTTCACCGCCTGCCAAATTGCCCAGGCAGTCAGAGAGTTCTGTACAGGAGCCAGCTGAGTCTCTGCTTCTGTACTCAGAATCTGTTGGCTTGCAAACAGGGGCCCAGCCAAGCAGCATTCTGGAATGTGAAGAAGAGGGAGTATGCAGTGATGCGCAACAGCTGTGTCTCTCTGAATCTGAAGAGGCGGGTGAGCCAGTGCCGATGGTCAGCACACCGCAGAACGCATCTGATGATGATGAGACTCAGGTGCCAGTTTCTGTTGAGCATGGTGCTGGCCAGACCACCCAACAGCAGCAGGTGTTGGAAGAGGGTAGTGGAGATGATGAGGTCCAAGACCCAACATGGCGTGAGGAACTGGAAGGTGGTGGGAGCAGCTCTGAGGAAGAGATTGTCCCAACGGTACAAACAGGAGGGAGAGTTAGGCTGCAGACTCGGTTGCCTGTAGCCTCCAGTTTGGCACCTGTTCGGAGCAGTTCTCTTCCAAAAGTTAAAACGGGCGCTCCCAGGACTTGCACTGCGTGGTCCTTTTTTGACACACTTGCAGATGATATTTGCTATGTCAAATGCAAGCTGTGTAATCAAAAAGTAAAAAGAGGTAAAAGTGTCAGTAACCTCAATACCACTAATATGTGGAAACATGTGCGGACAAAGCACGTAGTTCAGTTACAAAGACACACTGGAGATGTAGGCCAACCTACAGCAGCACCTACATCTTCAGGTCGTGTTGGAGCCTCTTCCTCCAGCTCACACACAGCTGGTTCGGCTTCCTCACAGGATCGCCATGGAATAATAATAATAATAATCTTTATTTATATAGCGCCAACATATTCCGCAGCGCTTTACAGTTTAACAGTTTCAGAACACAAGTCATAAGTAACAACGTTAACAATACAATGATTAAAGCAATATAAGCCGCCCCTGCTCGTGAGAGTTTACAATCTACAATGAGGTGGGGGAGATACAAAGTACAGGTGTTTATATACAATGGTGTATTTACAATGATGGTCCAGCCATTTTGAGGGAGTGAGGGATGGATGGAGATAGTGAATGGGCTACACACACAGACTTACACATAGAATGACTTTGATTAGTGAATGTGATAGGCCGCTCTGAACAAATGTGTTTTGAGGGAGCGCCTGAAACCATGCAAATTGCGGATAATCCTAATTTCTTGGGGTAGAGCATTCCAGAGGATTGGCGCAGCATGGGAGAAGTCTTGGAGTCGGCAGTGGGAGGTACGGATTAGTGCAGAGGTTAGTCGAAGGTCGTTTGCAGAGCGCAGCAGTCGGTTAGGCCGATAGATAGAAATGAGGGAGGAGATGTAGGGGGGTGCTGCACTGTGGAGAGCTTTGTGGGTGAGAACCAGTACTTTGAATTGGGCTGGTGAAGGACTCTATGAAGGACATCTGCCACGTTTTGCGTGCGTTTGATGAGTCAACGTGGATGGCGAGTGCAGATGATGCACTAGTCAGCCTGACTGTCCCCCTTATCTCCCTGCTTCAAAAAACACTGCAAGCACTAAGGGATGAGGTTTTGGAAGAGGTGGAGGATGAGGAGTCACAAATTCCATCACCTTCTGGACAGTCAGCGCAACGTGGTTCCTCACAAAGGGCTGGAGGACTTTCAAAGTACCATGCTGTATCAACAATTGAACCTCCAGAGTCGCTGTCTATATTTTCATAACCATTGCAAACTTTTAATGTATTTACAAAGCACATAATGTACAGTTTTTGTCTATCCTTTTGTAATGCTATTGTGTTTCCATAAACTGATGTTACAGAATTATGATAAAATGTTTTAAAATTTTATGAGTTTTAAATTTTGTAAATTTTTATGTATTTGAAGGACTTTGTGAGGAGGATGAGGAGGAGTCAATGAAGGAGGAAGACATCGCTCCAGAGGGAGGTACACAACGCTCTAGTCAGTATGTAGAGCGAGGGTGGGGTGATGCAGAGCAGGCAGAGATGACGCCTCTTGCAGGGGACAGCGTTTCTTGGCCAGTTGGGAGTCTGCAGCACATGGTTGATTTCATGCTGCAGTGCCTGAGAAACGACCGCCGCATCGCCCACATTCTCACCACGTCTGATTATTGGGTGTACACCCTCCTAGACCCTCGCTACTGGGACAACTTACAAAGCCTCATCACACCGTTGAACCAGGAGCGTAAAATGCGGGAGTACCAAGACACACTGGTGCAGTCCATAATGCTCTCCATTCCAGCCGAGAGCACTGCTGCTGCTACTGCTTTACAAAGCAGCTCTGTGCGTCGAGGCAGTGGAGACAGCTCTGCAACAAGAGGGAGCACAAGCAGCGCCTCTGCACAGGGCAAGACCAGTATGTTCCAAATGTGGTGAAGTTTTGTGGCAGCGCCACCAATGTCTACACCATCCGAGACGGCTCCAGTCAGCAGGAGGCAACGTTTCCGTAAGATGGTGACAGACTACATGTCTTGCCCTCTCAGTGTACTCCCAGATGGCTCTTCCCCATTCAAGTTTTGGGTCTCTAAGCTGGATACATGGCCAGAGCTTAGCCAGTATGCATTGGAGGTGCTGGCTTGCCCTGCTGCCAGTGTATTATCGGAGCGCGTCTTTACTGCTGCAGGTGGTGTACTAACAGACCGTTGCATGCGACTATCCTCCGATAATATAGAACGGCTTACTTTTCTGAAAATGAACAAGGTATGGATCTCGCCTGAATTTGCCTGTCCGGTTTCCGATTAAATAACTGGTTGGCAACGTTATCCATGTCTCCTGTTATGTTCATCTTTCTACCACCTGAACTCTACTCCCTGGGCTACAACACTGCCAGTTGCTGCTCAGAAGTGTCGTGTCCACAGACCAATACACAAGCTATAGTGTTAGTGGGGTTCAGTAACGCCTGCTGTTCCCCTGCTGTGTGTCTGGCAAAAATTAATGCTGCTAACTACAAATTAAAGTTCAAACATCTCATACTAGGCCTCTGCCTACACCCTCCTTGACCCTGGGCTTCAACACCGCCAGTTGCTGCTCAGAAGTGTTGGATGCACAGATCAAAACAATCGCTGATGTGTTTGTGGGGTTCAGTAACGCCTGCTGTTCCCCTGCTGTGTGTCCGGCAAAAATTACTGCTACCTAGCTACACATGTTGAAAAAAACATGACATGTTAAAGTGCCTAGTGCTACACATAGATATCAGGCTACACCCTTATTTCTAAGCTGTAAACAAGTGAAACGTCACCTTTACAACCATGAAATGATTAGTCTTGGTAACAAATCTGTAACAAAATAATTGTGACATATTATTGCAGATATCCACATGTCTAACACAAATGCTAACACAAAAGCATACTTATGCTATAGGGTACTGATGGTGAACCTTGTCACTCCATAACTTTGACAAATCCAACTCACATCATGCCTCAAATGCTGCAATGTTGGAAGTGCATAATGTGGATTGAACTTTGACAACAGCTGCAGTGCGAAGGTTATCCTTCAGTGTTCTTGGCTTTTAAATAAAAGCATACAAGTAAATATGAGGCAGTGACACACGCTCAGCAGACTACAACCAGCAGTGGTTGAAGAACTAACTGGAGCGTGATCTGCACTACAAAAATGAAAACCTCATACTACAGTGAACACTGCACACAACTGTTCACTAGGTGTGAAAGGCCCCTTTGTGTACTTCTATAGTGTTTGCAACCAATGTATTGGATACGGATGTAAGCGCGTCACACTAATAGATTTGAGTTATTTGAAATAGAATGGAGCAGCACCAATTAGAGAAAAAAGTCAAGGATGAGGCAGGGACACACGCTCAGCAGACTACAACCAGCAGTGGTTGAAGAACTAACTGGAGCGTGATCTGCACTCAAAAAAATCAAAACATCACAGACTACAGTGAACACTGCACACAACTGTTCACTAGCTGTGAAAGGCCCCTTTGTGTACTTCTATAGTGTTTGCAACCAATGTATTGGATACGGATGGAAGCGCATCACACTAATAGATTTGAGTTATTTGAAATAGAATGGAGCAGCACCAATTAGAGAAAAATGTCAAGGATGAGGCAGGGACACACGCTCAGCAGACTACAACCAGCAGTGGTTGAAGAACTAACTGGAGCGTGATCTGCACTCAAAAAATCAAAACCTCACAGACTACAGTGAACACTGCACACAACTGTTCACTAGGTGTGAAAGGCCCCTTTGTGTACTTCTATAGTGTTTGCAACCAATATATTGGATACGGATGTAAGCGCGTCACACTAATAGATTTGAGTTATTTGAAATAGAATGGAGCAGCACCAATTAGAGAAAAATGTCAAGGATGAGGCAGGGACACACGCTCAGCAGACTACAACCAGCAGTGGTTGAAGAACTAACTGGAGCGTGATCTGCACTCCAAAAATGAAAACCTCAGACTACAGTGAACACTGCACACAACTGTTCACTAGGTGTGAAAGGCCCCTTTGTGTACTTCTATAGTGTTTGCAACCAATGTATTGGATACGGATGGAAGCGCATCACACTAATAGATTTGAGTTATTTGAAATAGAATGGAGCAGCACCAATTAGAGAAAAATGTCAAGGATGAGGCAGGGACACACGCTCAGCAGACTACAACCAGCAGTGGTTGAAGAACTAACTGGAGCGTGATCTGCACTCAAAAAATCAAAACCTCACAGACTACAGTGAACACTGCACACAACTGTTCACTAGGTGTGAAAGGCCCCTTTGTGTACTTCTATAGTGTTTGCAACCAATATATTGGATACGGATGTAAGCGCGTCACACTAATAGATTTGAGTTATTTGAAATAGAATGGAGCAGCACCAATTAGAGAAAAATGTCAAGGATGAGGCAGGGACACACGCTCAGCAGACTACAACCAGCAGTGGTTGAAGAACTAACTGGAGCGTGATCTGCACTCCAAAAATGAAAACCTCAGACTACAGTGAACACTGCACACAACTGTTCACTAGGTGTGAAAGGCCCCTTTGTGTACTTCTATAGTGTTTGCAACCAATGTATTGGATACGGATGGAAGCGCATCACACTAATAGATTTGAGTTATTTGAAATAGAATGGAGCAGCACCAATTAGAGAAAAATGTCAAGGATGAGGCAGGGACACACGCTCAGCAGACTACAACCAGCAGTGGTTGAAGAACTAACTGGAGCGTGATCTGCACTCAAAAAATCAAAACCTCACAGACTACAGTGAACACTGCACACAACTGTTCACTAGCTGTGAAAGGCCCCTTTGTGTACTTCTAAAGTGTTTGCAACCAATGTATTGGATACGGATGGAAGCGCATCACACTAATAGATTTGAGTTATTTGAAATAGAATGGAGCAGCACCAATTAGAGAAAAATGTCAAGGATGAGGCAGGGACACACGCTCAGCAGACTACAACCAGCAGTGGTTGAAGAACTAACTGGAGCGTGATCTGCACTCAAAAAATCAAAACCTCACAGACTACAGTGAACACTGCACACAACTGTTCACTAGCTGTGAAAGGCCCCTTTGTGTACGTCTATAGTGTTTGCAACCAATGTATTGGATACGGATGGAAGCACGTCACACTAATAGATCACTGTTAATTTCAATTGAATGGAGCAGCACCAATTCCACCAAATAAAAAAAAAAAGAGTCAGTGAGTGACACGTGCAGATGACTACAAACAGCGTTGGATGCAGAGCAAACTGCAGCGTCACCTGCACTCACACACACTCCTTGCACAGAGCTGTGAAAACAACACTGCAAGGAAAAAGGATGATTTACACAGCGGTTTCTCAAATAGCCTGCCTACAGAACAATTCACAAAAACGCTACCTGTAACTGTCCCTCAGAGTCAGCAGAGCAGCGTTCTGTCCCTAACTGAATTCACAGCACAGTGACGCTAAAATGGCGGCGGCGCCTTTTATAGTGCATTCTGACATCATTTCAGCATCCAATCACAGCCATGCCATTAGTTAACATGACCGCAGCATTACAGGATGTGCCCACACTTCGTAGGATTCCTCATTGGCTGACTAAAATCACAGTGCCTCTCAAAGAATTATGGGAACTTACGATTCCGGTATACGATATAGGAAAAATATCGGAACTAAGTATCGGAATTCCGATACAGCGAATATCGGCCGATACCCGATACTTTCGGTATCGGAATGCTCAACACTATTCACAGCCAAAGATATTGGATACTTGACCAGGATTGATGGTGGTCTCAATAAAGAGCTATATGTGAGTATCCTAAAAGACAAGTTACTTCGTACACTCACTCATGTATTATGGGTATGAAAAGGACAACATTGTTCCAGCAGGACAACAACCCAAAGCATACGTCAAGATTAGTGAAGAAATGATTCAATGACAATAAAGTAGAGGTGCTGGATTGGACCCCACAGTCCTCAGACTTAACCAAGATGAACACTTGTAGATAAAGTTGAAGGAAAAACTATAAACAGTGGACTCGGAAAGTATTCAGACCCCTTTACATTTTTACTCTTTGTTTCATTGCAGCCAGTTGGTAAATGCAAAAAAGTTCCTTTGTTCTCATTAATGTACAATCTGCACCCCATCTTTGACTGATAAAAACCAGAAATGTAGAGATTTTTGCAAATTTATTAAAAAAGAAAAATTGAAATATCACATGGTCATAAGTATTCAGACTCTTTGCTCAGACAATCATATTTACATTACATGCTGTCCATTTCCTTGTGATCCTCCTTGTGATGGTTCTTCACAGCTGTGGAGCCTTGGTGAGAGAGGTATAGAAGAACCCCCATATCACTGTGGCTGAACTCCACAGATGCAGTAGGGAAATGGGAGAAAGTTCCATAAAGTCAACTATCATTGCTGCCCTCCACCAGTCGGGCCCTTATGGCAGAGTGGCCTGGCAGAAGCCTCTCCTCAGTGCAAGACATATGAAAGCCCGCATAGAGTTTGCTAAAAAAAACACATGAAGTACTCCTAGACTATGAGAAATATGATTCTCTGGTCTGTTGAGAGGAAGACAGAATCATTTGGTGATAATTCTAAGCGGTATGTGTGGAGAAATCCTGTCACTGCTCAGCACCTGCCCAATACAATCACAACAGTGAAACATGGTGGTGGCGGCATCATGCTATGGGGGTGTTTTTCAGCTGCAGATACAGGACGACTGGTTGCAATTGAAGTAAACATCAATGCGGCCAAGTACAGAGATATCGTGGAAGAAAACCTCTTCCAGAGTGCTCTGGACCTCATACTGTAATGTAAGGAGTACAGTTCATATAGTGTCTTGTGCTTGGGTGCGATGAAAACACAGGAGTCACAGGTTTGATATAGAAGGTCTTGTATTACTTCATACAAGTGGCAATAATAGTCACACAGTTTGCAGATACAAAAGCAGGAGACACAGCAGGCCAGAGTAACTTAAGCTCAGCAATCACTCTCCACAACAGGTTCAGGATCTCTTCTCTGTTACCATAAGTCCATGCAAACGTGGATTTATCAAATAGCAAGGTTCCAAAGTCCACGAGTGTTCCAAAGTTCCACAATAGGAAATAACTGGAGTACAAGGTCCAAGGCTTCCAGGAGTCAGGTCACAGGTACACTGCAGGCTTGATTCTGAAGCACTGATTGCTCAGCTGTGGCTGCTTAAGAAGCAAGAGGAGAGAATCAGGGCGGGAACATGCAAGCTGGAAACTCCATATTGACTGAGGGCAAGATAGCTGCAGCAAGACAGAAAGTAAAATGGCTGACGGAAAAACTGAGTTTCAGGAACATGTACACAGAACCTTACATTACTCCCCCCTTAGGGACAACCTCCGGATGACCTCAGACCAGGCTTGTGTGGGTACCTCTGATGAAACTGACGGAGCAAGCGAGGAGCATTAACGTTATTGACTGGTTCCCATGAGTTGTCCTCCAGTGGGTAGCCCTGCCATTTAATCAGATATTGTAACTGATTTCTATACAACCTGGATTCTAGAATCCTTTCCACCACAAATTCTTCCTGACCATCGACTAGCACTGGGTCAGGGCAAGGAGAAGAACGTCCAGGAAACGTATTGGGTGTCGCAGCCTTTAGTAGGGATACATGAAAGACAGGGTGGATTCTCATAGTTCTGGGCAGTTGAAGACGACAAGCGACAGCACTTATAATTTTACTGATTTTATAAGGTCCAATGTATTTATGTCCCAACTTAGATGATGAAATTCTTAACTTAAGATTTCTGGTTGACAGCCAGACCAGGTCTCCTACCTTGAAAGCTGGTGCAGGTTTACGAAATTTATCTGCGGCTTTCTTGTACCTTTCCTGAGCCAATTCCAGATTTCCCTTTAGAAGATCCATATTCCTTTGTAAAGACGTGATTCTTTCAGCCACTGCTGGCAAAGGCGTTTCTATGGGAAATCGAGGAAGAATATTAGGATGATAACCTAAATTGGAGTAAAAAGGAGACTGCTTAGTGGAGGCTCTCTGAGAGTTGTTATAAGAGAACTCAGCCAGTGGAAGTAGATCCACCCAATCATCCTGTAGGTGGCAGATAAAGCAGCGAAGATACTGCTCCAAGGTCTGATTGGTTCGTTCCGTCTGTCCATTAGTCTGAGGATGAAAAGCAGAAGAAAGGTTTACTTTAATGTCCAATGCTGCACAGAAATTTTGCCAAAACCTTGAAGTGAATTGCACCCCTCGATCCGAAATAACCTCATCTGGTACTCCATGTAATCGAAACACATTTTTAATCATCAAATCTGATGTCTGTCTTGCAGTGGGTAAGCCGACACAAGGGATAAAATGAGCTGCTTTTGTTAAACGATCAACCACCACTAGAATGGTGTTCTTCCCTTGAGAGGTTGGTAACTCCACAATGAAGTCCATAGAAATGGATCCCCACGGGCGGGACGGGGTGGGAAGGGGTTGCAACAGACCAGTTGGTGAGGAGCGAGGTGTTTTGCATCTTGCACAGACTTCACATGAAGTGACATAGTTTAAAACATCCTTCCTGCAAGTGGGCCACCAAAAGAAACGAGAAAGAAATTCCTGTGTCTTTAGAATTCCTCTATGCCCAGCTATCTTGGAATCATGAATGAGTTGCAATACTCTCAATCTGACTGTTTCAGGAATATACAGACGTTGTCCCTGAATCCACACACCATTCTTAAAAACAAGACTTACGTCCCTTGGGGGTTGTGCCAAAAAGGAATCCGCATGGTATGCTTCCTTGATGTCCTTAAGTAGGTCTTGATTATGAATCACTCCCAGGAATCTAGAGTCAGGAAGAATAGTCTTAGGAGGAGTAAGTGGACGTGTCTCTGCTGAATAAATCCTAGAGAGTGCATCAGCCTTTCCATTGCGCGATCCTGGTCTATAAGAAATGATAAAATTAAATTGGTTTAAGAAAAGATTCCAGCGAGCCTGGCGAGGAGTCAGGCACTTAGCCGACCTGATAAATTCAAGGTTACGATGGTCTGTCAGGACGACTATTTGCTGTGCAGCTCCCTGAAGAAGGTGTCTCCATTCTTGAAGGCGGCAATAATGGCCAACAACTCTCTATTGCCCACATCGTAGTTCCTCTCAGCTGAAGACAACTGCTGGGAAAAGAAGGCACAGGGATGCAAGACATTCTTCTCACCTGTTCTCTGAGAGAGTATAGCTCCAACGGCACAGTCTGAAGCATCCACCTCTATTATGAAGGCAAGTTCGGGGTTGGGATGTACTAAGATAGGTGCAGTGGTAAATTTATCTTTCAGACGAGAAAATGCTTCCTGGCTTGGGGAGTCCAGGAGAACCTAGACTCTTTCCGGGTAAGTTGGGTGATAGGTGACACTACCTCAGAGAAATTCCTAATGAAACGTCTATAGAAGTTGGCAAACCCGATGAAGCGCTGCACCTCCTTCACATTTCTAGGACTTGGCCAATCCTTGATGGCTTGGGTCTTGCTTCCATCCATACTAATTCCTTGTGTAGACAGTACATACCCCAGAAATTGAATTTCGGTCCTATGGAATTCACACTTTTCAAGTTTGATGTAAAGATGATTTTGTCTTAGACGTTCCAAGACCATTCTCACATGTCCCTGATGTTCCTCTGTGGAGTTAGAAAAAATTAGAATATCATCCAAATAAATCACCACAAATGTATCTAGGAGATCCCTGAAGATGTCATTCACCAATGTTTGGAAAGTGGCTGGGGCGGTACTCAGACCAAAAGGCATAACTAGATATTCAAAGTGTCCATAGCGTGACCTGAATGCAGTCTTCCATTCATCCCCAGGTCTAATACGGACTAAGTTATAGGCCCCACGGAGATCTAGTTTAGAGAAAATTTTGGCATGTCGCACTCTCTCCAATAACTCAGGGATTAAAGGCAATGGATAACGGTTTCTAATAGTAACCTTATTGAGTTCCCTATAGTCTACGCAGGGTCTCAGAGATCCATCTTTCTTCTTTACAAAGAAGATGGGTGCACCTGCAGGAGATGAAGAGGGGCGTATGAAGCCCTTGGCTAGATTTTCGTCTATGTAATCCTTTAAAGCCTTTAGCTCGGGCCCCGCCAGGGGGTAGATCTTACCAAAAGGTATCTCTGCTCCAGGCAATAATTCAATTGGACAATCATATGGACGTGAGGGGGAAGCTGGTCAGCGTTCTTCTTGTCACATAAATCCACATAGTCCTGGTATACAGCTGGTAGTTCAGGGACTGACATGGTTCCCTTAGGAACAGAGCAAGCTGAAACTTTTGGACTCATCTGTTTCTCTGGAAAGTGTAATTCCTTGGTCTCCCAGTTAATGGTAGGATTCTGAGCCTGCAGCCATGGTAGCCCTAGAATAATGGGAAAGTGGGGAGAAGAGATAAGCATAAAGGACCGTTTCTCTTGATGATCTTTACCCATAAGAACCCTCAAAGGCTCTGTTTCCTGATCCACTGGTCCAGAGGTCAGCAGGGAGCCATCCACAGTTTCCATCTGTACTGGAGTAGCCTTCTTCACTGAACGTATCCCCTGTTTCAGAGCAAAGGAGACATCCATAAAATTTCCACTTGCCCCTGAGTCGATCATAGCAGAGCTAGACACCCAAGCTGAGTCAACCCAGAGTTTGATGGAAAGAAAGCAATGAGAATTGTTTTTCTTACAACTCAGCTGGGACAACCGCTGAGGAAACTTGAAAAATTGCAGCGTTTACACAGTCAACGTCCTCAGAAGTAACGGAGTTTAAGTCCGAGAAATCAAGATCTGTTGCTGCAGATCTCTCTGGAGCCTGAGGCTCGGACCTGACAGATCCCCTCTCGCAACACTCACAGTGAATGAGTGCTGCAGTAGTCTTACGAGAACGGCTGGGGCAGTTTATAATGAAGTGCCCTGACTTACCACAATAGAAACATAGATTCTCCTTAAAACGATGTTCCTTGCGTGCATCACTAACCCGTCGTTGTAAAGAGTCTACCTGCATGGGTTCAGGTTCAGGTTCCCGTGTGATCCTACTCAAAGGTTCCTTAGCTGGAGAGGAAGGTAGGAAAAGGTTAGTGCGATTGCTTTCGAACCATCTCTCTTGCCTGCGTTCAGTCAGACGAGTATCAATACGGATGCAGTAGTTAATAAAGTCACCTAACGCAGTGGGAGGGTCGGCACGAGCAAGTTCATCCTTAATCAGTGGAGATAACCCTTTTCGAAAAATAGATTTTTTGGCGGAACTGTCCCAGGTGGTATCAAGGGCCCATCTCCTGAAATCCAAGGCATATTCAGCTACCGAGTGCTTACCTTGGCGCAAAGCTAACATGGCTGCTTCAGCTGTTGCACCTCGATTGGGGTCATCAAACACCTGTCCCATGGCTGAAATGAAAGCATCAAGATGATCCAAACATTCATCCTCAGTCTCAATCAGAGGGTTTGCCCACATCAAAGCCTTGTTGGTAAGCAACATAATTATAGTAAGCACTTTAGATCGTTCAGTGGGAAATTGTGAAGCATGTGCAGAAAAAAAAAGTTGTATTGATTAATAAATCCCCTGAATTTCTCACGTTCACCGCCAAAACGAAAAGGGGGCAACTTGGGAATCCCAGAACTCGGGGCTACGACAGGAGCCTGGACTCGCTCCTCTAGAACCTCAATCCTGGCTCGCAAATCCTGGGCAGTCTGTCCAAACACTTGCAAATTGTGATTAGTGAGGTCCTGTAGGTTTGTAAAACGGTTTTTATAGTCTGCAAATCTGCAAGGATATTATCAGTCACTCCGCAAAGTTCCTTTATGCGGGCCTCCATTTTCCAGATCTTTTAAGACAGGAGTACTGGAAGGAGAGGAGAAGAAAAAAGAACAATAGTGTTTACCTGTGGTAACACTGCAGAGAGAAAAAAAAATAAGGGAACTGCTCACCTGGAATGGTTGTGAGAAGTCACAACCACTATCATCACAGAAAGTACAACCGGACATCTGATATCCACAGTTACAGCAGACACAGCCTTTCCAGACCCAGCAGACACTAACGTTTGGCTTCAGAATCTTGTAATGTAAGGAGTACAGTTCATATAGTGTCTTGTGCTTGGGTGCGATGAAAACACAGGAGTCACAGGTTTGATATAGAAGGTCTTGTATTACTTCATACAAGTGGCAATAATAGTCACACAGTTTGCAGATACAAAAGCAGGAGACACAGCAGGTCAGAGTAACTTAAGCTCAGCAATCACTCTCCACAACAGGTTCAGGATCTCTTCTCTGTTACCATAAGTCCATGCAAACGTGGATTTATCAAATAGCAAGGTTCCAAAGTCCACGAGTGTTCCAAAGTTCCACAATAGGAAATAACTGGAGTACAAGGTCCAAGGCTTCCAGGAGTCAGGTCACAGGTACACTGCAGGCTTGATTCTGAAGCACTGATTGCTCAGCTGTGGCTGCTTAAGAAGCAAGAGGAGAGAATCAGGGCGGGAACATGCAAGCTGGAAACTCCATATTGACTGAGGGCAAGATAGCTGCAGCAAGACAGAAAGTAAAATGGCTGACGGAAAAACTGAGTTTCAGGAACATGTACACAGAACCTTACACATACTTGGCCAAAGGTTCACCTTCCAACAAGACAATAAACCCTAAGCACAAAGCTAAATTAACAAAGGAGTGGCTTCAGAACAACTCTGTCACCATTCTTGACTGGCCCAGCCAGAGCCCTGACCTAAACCCAATTGAGCATCTCTGAAGAGACCTGAAAATGGCTGTTCACCAATGTTCACCATCTAACCTAAGGTAACTGGAGAGGATCTGCAAGGAAGAATGGCAGAGGATACCCAAACCCAGGTGTGAAAAACTTGTTGCATCATTCCCAAGAAGACTCATGGCTGTACTAGCTCAAAAGGGTGCTTCTACTCAATACTGAGCAAAGGGTATGAATGCTTATGACCATGTGATATTTCAGTTTTTCTTTTTTAATACATTTGCAAAAGTTTGTACATTTTTGTTTTTTTTCAGTAAAGATGGGGTTCAGAGTGTACATTAATGAGAAAAAAATGAACTGTTTTGCATTTACCAAATGGCTGCAATGAAACAAAGAGTGAAAAATTTAAAGGGGTCTAAATACTTTCCGAACCCATTTTACATACCCAAGTGAGTCGACCAGTGTGGAAGAGACCTGGGATCAGATTTCAGTCGAGAAATGCTAGAATCTGAACGAGAGCATGGACAGAAGGATTCAAGCAGTGTTGAAAGCCAAAGATGGATTTACAAAATACTGACAAAATAATAAAAATTACAATTTAGATTTTTATGAACAAAGCAGTAACAAAGAAATGACAAGACAATAATCTGTATAACTAATCATATTCATATGCTAAATAGGTGCAAGTCAAATTTATGTATGAGATATCCAAGAAGATTGTCTATAAAATGATGGCAGTCTCACGTTCGAAGCAATTGTGATGGTAAGATATGTAGCCTGAAAGTTCAAAACTATGTTACTCTTTTTCTCTATTCCCCATCAAGATGAGATCCTCAGACCCCTTGTAAAACCATATGCTGGTGCGGTTGGCCCTGGGTTCCTCCTAATGCAGGACAATGCCAGACCTCATGTGGCTGGAGTGTGTCAGCAGTTCCTGCAAGATGAAGGCATTGAAGCTATGGACTGGCTTGCCCGTTCCCCAGACCTGAATCCGATAGAGCACATCTGGGACAGCATGTCTCACTCCATCCACCAACGTCACGTTGCACCACACACTGTCCAGGAGTTGACGGATGCTTTAGTCCAGGTCTGGAAGGAGATCCCTCAGGAGAATATCCGCAACCTCATCAGGAGCATGCCCAGGCGTTGTAGGAAATCATATAGGCAAGTGGAGGCCACACACAATTCTGAGCATTATTTTGACTTGATTCCACTTTCATTTTGTCATGTTTTGATTTTCATTTCGACTTGTTTCCACTTTCATTTTGGGGGTCTCCAAATCCAGGCTTTCATTGCTTCAAACATTTGATTTCCATTGATGATTTTTGTGTGATTATGTTGACAGCACATTCAACTTTGTACAGAACAAAGTATTCAATGAGAATATTTCATTCATTTAGATCTAGGATGTGTTATTTGAGTGTTCCCTATATTTTTTTGAGCAGTGCATATATATATATATACATATATATATATGTATATATATATGTATATATATATATATATACATATATATATATATATTGTAGGGATGTGGTCTCGCTGGTGTGCGACTGGAGGTAAGCAGAAGGACGACTCTTCCCGGTACTTTAAGCAAGTTTATTAAGACATCATAAACTTGCTGTCAAACAGAAAACAAAACAGCCTTCTCCGGCACAAAGTAACAAAAAACAGCTGTAACGTCCTGGCACTCTAACTGAGTACTCTCTTCAGCACACACACTGGAGGTCTCCTCAGAACTCCCACACTGGAGGGTTCCACGCCTCCAGCCACTCACACCTGTGGTCAGCATTAGGCTCATTTATATATACCAGACATTCAGCTAACACAGAGCACATGACAGGTCACATGGCAGTGACCTCATCACAGGTCCTCAAACCACATACAAAGGTATAGTGAAGTCTTACTATCGCTACATACCTCCCCCCTCTGCCTAAAGCCGTAGGCTTGGCACATTTCATTCACCGACTAGAAACTTTTTCAGTCGTCTCCACAATTAACCGGTCTGTCACAGTATGGCTTAGGTCACTGAGTCCTGAGCTAATTAAGGTGTCACTGCCTCTACCTCTCATTTCAGGCCATCTACAGGTCCTTCTCAAAAAATTAGCATATAGTGCAAAATTTCATTATTTTCCATAATGTAATGATTACAATTAAACTTTCATATATTTTAGAATCATTACACACCAACTGAAATTTGTCAGGTCTTTTATTGTTTTAATACTGATGATTTTGGCATTCAACTCCTGATAACCCAAAAAACCTGTCTCAAAAAATTAACATATTTCAACCGTCCAATAAAATAAAAGTGTTTTTTAAAAACAAACAAAAAAACCATCAAATAATAAAGTTCAGTTATGCACTCAATACTTGGTCGGGAATCCTTTTGCAGAAATGACTGCTTCAATGCGGCGTGGCATGGAGGCAATCAGCCTGTGACACGGCTGAGGTGTTATGGAGGCCCAGGATGCTTCGATAGCGGCCTTAAGCTCATCCAGAGTGTTGGGTCTTGCGTCTCTCAACTTTCTCTTCACAATATCCCACAGATTCTCTATGGGGTTCAGGTCAGGAGAGTTGGCAGGCCAATTGAGCACAGTAATACCATGGTCAGTAAACCATTTACCAGTGGTTTTGGCACTGTGAACAGGTGCCAGGTCGTGCTGAAAAATGAAATCTTCATCTCCATAAAGCATTTCAGCCGATGGAAGCATGAAGTGCTCCAAAATCTCCTGATAGCTAGCTGCATTGACCCTGCCCTTGATGAAACGCAGTGGACCAACACCAGCAGCTGACATGGCACCCCACACCATCACTGACTGTGGGTACTTGACACTGGACTTCAGGCATTTTGGCATTTCCTTCTCCCCAGTCTTCCTCCAGACTCTGGCACCTTGATTTCCGAATGACATGCAAAATTTGCTTTCATCAGAAAAAAGTACTTGGGACCACTTAGCAACAGTCCAGTGCTGCTTCTCTGTAGCCCAGGTCAGGCGCTTCTGCCGCTGTTTATGGTTCAAAAGTGGCTTTACCTGGGGAATGCGGCACCTGTAGCCCATTTCCTGCACACACCTGTGCACGGTGGCTCTGGATGTTTCTACACCAGACTCAGTCCACTGCTTCCTCAGGTCCCCCAAGGTCTTGGAATCGGTCCTTCTCCACAATCTTCCTCAGGGTCCGGTCACCTCTTCTCGTTGTACAGCGTTTTCTGCCACATTGTTTCCTTCCAACAGACTTCCCATTGAGGTGCCTTGATACAGCACTCTGGGAACAGCCTATTTGTTGAGAAATTTCTTTCTGGGTCTTACCCTCTTGCTTGAGGGTGTCAATGATGGCCTTCTTGACATCAGTCAGGTCGCTAGTCTTACCCATGATGGGGGTTTTGAGTAATGAACCAGGCAGGGAGTTTTTAAAAGCCTCAGGAATCTTTTGCATGTGTTTAGAGTTAATTAGTTGATTCAGAAGATTAGGGTAATAGGTCGTTTAGAGAACCTTTTCTTGATATGCTAATTTTTTGAGACAGGTTTTTTGGGTTATCAGGAGTTGTATGCCAAAATCATCAGTATTAAAACAATAAAAGACCTGACAAATTTCAGTTGGTGTGTAATGAATCTAAAATATATGAAAGTTTAATTGTAATCATTACATTATGGAAAATAATGAAATTTTGCACTATATGCTAATTTTTTGAGAAGGACCTGTATGTTCCGTCTTAGTTTCACTTCGATGACTTTCACTCTGAAGCGAACCTCTGCGCCTCTCTATACTGTGGGTTAAAGGTGACTGCCTTTTTCCCCCCAACTCTTGCAGCTGTCTGTTGGTCTGCTCCTTCTCAAGTTTTAGCTGCTCTATTCTTCCCTGGTATACCTCCAGGAGCATCCGGATCTTCCTAAGGCTTTCCACCAACCCCCTCCGACTTGGAGGTTTTCTTGTTGGCTCCCAACATCTCTGCTTCTCACGGAGGTATTGTAGTGGCATAGCTCTTATGTCCGCCTCCCGCTTTACTGTGACTTTCCGGGTGTGGCCATCTGGGTGGCGGTTCCCTTGCTGACTTTCTTCCGCCGTCGAGGCCCCTTCTTTGGTCAGCCTCTTCAGTTCACTCTCCTCCCGTACACTCGGACTGGTAGTGCGCAACCGTTCGATTTCCCGGTCTGTCGTGGATTTCCTGAGCTGGGTATTAGCCTCCTTCTCTATCTGGAGTTTCTGGAGAATTTTCTCTTGCTCCTCTGTCCAGCAGCGGTGCTCATCCTCTCTCCGTAGAAGTTCCTGCTGAAACTTCTCCTGGGCCTCTCTGAGCATCTCCGTATCTTTCACTAGAACTTGGTTCGCCGTCTGGCACGCTGATAGTTGACCTTGGACTTTAGAGACTTCTTTCTCCAGATCCTTCACTCATTGCTCAATCCCTTGTCTCCGTATCCTTTCTCGCATGACTGTCTCTTTAAGCAGCTCTATCTCATGGTCTTGCTCTCTTTTATCCCGTACATGTGGCACCATCATTTCCCCCTTATTTCTCTTCTTAGAGAGTATAGGCTGTCTGGCCTTTCCGCAGCCCCTGCGGGGAGGAGAAGATCCGCCACTGGTACCCAACTCCACCTTGCTGCACTCGCTTTCACTTGCGGTTAAGTTACCGTCTGCATAGGAGTCTTTCCCACTCCCCCTGTCGTCTGGGAACAGCAAGTCCCCACTTAACCAGGTGTCGGCCCCTATTTCTGGAGCTACCCAGTTTCCTCCGGTCCTATATTTGGTCACTCCAAAGTCCCCACTTTGGTCTGAGCCACACTTTCTACCCGTCACCAGGCACTGGGTATCTTTGACTATAGGGGGTGCTACCTCTGTTTTGCCCCCTACACTATCAGCAGCCACTACAGCCGCCTGCAGGGATGGGTCTCCCCTAGGGTCATTCTGGTTCCCCTCTGAGCACTCAGCCAGTCCTTCGTCCCACACCTCCCAAAACCGTTTAAAATCCTGGCCTATTATTATAGGGTATGGTAAGTCTGGGACTACAGGGACATCATGGGTAGAAATAATAGTGGACGTCTCAATAATTAGCCTGGTTACCTGATACTTCCTAGTGACCCCATGATTGCAATTGACTTCCATTTTCCTTCCGGGAATTAGATAGACAGGGAGTGTGACGCTTATTAGTGTCACCTGGCTCCCTGAGTCTAGAAGTCCACTCACACACTCTCCATTCACTATTAGAGAACAGTTCAGTGCCCCCCGGTCAGATGTAAAGTCAGTACACCATCCTGGACATACGCTGTTCGAACTCTGAACCTGGCAATAGTCCGTCTGTTTATTTGTCGCCACCTCTTTTCTCCTCATCGACTCAGTTTGGGACTCCGCCCTCTCTGAGTGTGGCAGTACTTTATTAGGGTTTACTGGTTCCTCATTCTCGCTAGGGACCTCAGAACCCTTTCCCCACAGATCCCAAAACAGACAAAAATCCTGGCCTATAATTATAGGACGCACCAAGTCCCGAACGACGCCGACATCATGGGACTCAGTGCCATGCGTCGTTTCGATGTACACTCTGGCCATAGGGTAGTCCTTTACATCACCATGTATGCATTGAACACCAACTTTTTTTCCGGGTAATATGTTGAGAGGAAAAGTGGACCTCACCAAGGTCACTAAGCTCCCAGAGTCTAACAGGGCCGTTACTGCTTCACCGTTCACCTTCACGGGACAGACTTGAGGACCCTGGTTGGGGAACGGGTTCCTACTGCAGGCTGGATATGCATACCATGAAATACGGTGTCCTATGCTGCAGTCCATCTGCTCGGTAGTCTGGGAACACCGGGCAGCTATGTGTCCTGGCTCGCGGCACCTCCAACAAATAATATCACCCGCAGTGACCTTGGGCACCACCTCCCCCCCGCCATTTTGACCTGGGGCGCCCCACCCCTTTTTGGGACTCTGCCCCCTGTTGGGGCCGCCAGTACGGAATGGGCTGCTTCCCCAAGGCACCTTCCATTCCCTGGTACCTCTCGACCAGTCCGACCAGTTCATCAGCATTCCGGGGATCACCCTGGGCAACCCAAGTCTGTAGGGGCTTTGGCAGGGAGTGCACAAACCGATCCATGACGACTCTTTCTACCATCTGTGCCGGTGTAGCGGACTCTGGCTGTAGCCATTTCTGGACCAGGTGTAGCAGGTCAAACATTTGGGAGCGAGGTGGTTTGTCCCGGTGATAAGCCCAGCGGTGCACCCTCTGTGCCCTGACAGTCACTGTTACCCCCATACGTGCGAGGATCTCCACCTTTAGCTTGGGATACTGCTGAGCGTCCTGCACAGTCAAATCATAGTACGCCTTCTGGGGTTCCCCTGTCAGGTATGGGGCCAGTAGCTCTGCCCACTGCTCTGGGGAAGTCTTTCCCTCTCAGCAACCCTCTCAAATACAGTCAGGAAGGCTTCAACATCATCCCCGGGGGTCATTTTTTGTAATGTGCGTCTTACCGCCTTTCTGACATGGTTGTCATCAGCCAGACCTGGGGTTGGGGCACTTGTCCTGCCCTGGATGGCGGTTGTCAGAAGCTGTATCTGCTGCCGATGCTCCTGCTGGTTCTGCTGCATCTGCTGTTGGTGCTCCTGCTGGCTCTGCTGCATCTGTTGCAACAACCTCCTGTTGACCTCTTGCTGCTGCACCTGTGCCTGGACCAAGTGTTTTAGAAGGTCCTCCATTTCTCTGCTGGGAACGCTGCTCGCACGTCTCCACCAATTGTAGGGATGTGGTCTCGCTGGTGTGCGACCGGAGGTAAGCAGAAGGACGACTCTTCCCGGTTCTTTAAGCAAGTTTATTAAGACATCATAAACTTGCTGTCAAACAGAAAACAAAACAGCCTTCTCCGGCACAAAGTAACAAAAAACAGCTGTAACGTCCTGGCACTCTAACTGAGTACTCTCTTCAGCACACACACTGGAGGTCTCCTCAGAACTCCCACACTGGAGGGTTCCACGCCTCCAGCCACTCATACCTGTGGTCAGCATTAGGCTCATTTATATATACCAGACATTCAGCTAACACAGAGCACATGACAGGTCACATGGCAGTGACCTCATCACAGGTCCTCAAACCACATACAAAGGTATAGTGAAGTCTTACTATCGCTACAATATATACATATATATATATATATATATATATATATGCTGTATATACCTGTATATATCTAGTGCGCCTTTTTGGCGAATAAATATAAAATTAACTTTGGGCTGCACTTTTATCTCGATACATGAATCCCCACGTCCACACGCTCCGTTGGTTACATTATATGCTACCTGTGTTGGTTTCTGACCAGATATAAGCCTGCTGTCGGACGGGACTTATTTAGAATGAGGAACTGGTGGCAGAATACCATACTGTGTTAGTGAGGAACTCTGGCAGTGATGGCCTAGAGGTTTATATATCCCCAGCCTGGATTGGTGATGTATACCACCCCTCACTGGGAGTGCCTCAATAACTCGTACCAATAAGGGAAGCCTTTCCGGTGACTATTTGCCCTCGATGCAGTTCCCTGACTGACCTGGGGCAAGTGGTGATGCCAGAGAGCCGATACCTGCTGGGTCCTTCTCTCCACTCCACCGAAGTGAGCGAAGTCGACACCCCCTTCCCCTGTGTAATCCGTCACAGTGCCAAACATGATGAATAAGAAGGGGTTGTCTAAGCATTGGTTAACCCCTTTAAGAACTATCTTCAGAGTAAAATAGAGCAAGAGGCCCTGGAAGTTATGATTTGGCCCCACAAAGCTCTGATCTCAATGTCATGTCTGTTTGTTATTACATGAAGAGACAGAAGGATTTTCACCGGCAACATCCACAGGAGATCTGTGGTTAAAGGGGTTGTCTGGGCTTTCTGTATAAATTTTTGTAGTACCTAGGATGCTGTCAGTTTGCAATATACTCCCTGTCAGCATTCTGCATGGTGTCTTATTCTGCATGGTGTCTTAGGTATCATACTTAGCCTGGTGAGCAGCTGTCTCCTGATTCTGGAGGAGCTTCTCACTCCCTGACTATAGTTTTCCTGAAGGGCAGAGACTGGTGGTAACCGCCAACAATCTCTGCCTGACCCTCTCTTTCCTGTCTCCTGCTCTAACTTCCCTGTACACACACAGTGCAAGGCAGCAAGAGAATTACTAGGCTGATTTGACAAACAAGGAAGCTAAAGGCTTCTACATATGTGAGTATAATGTGCTGCGTGCATCCATCTCTCCATCCATCCTTCCCTCCCTCACCCATCCATCCCTCCCTCATACATCTTTTCCTCCATTATTCCCTCATACAACCATCCATCCATTCCTCCTTCACCCATCCATCCCTCCCTCATCCATCCCTCCCTCACTCCCTCATCCATCTATCCCTCCCTCATCAATCCATCCCTCATCAATCCATCCCTCCCTCATCCATTCATCCTTCCCTCTTTCATCCATTCATCCATCCCTCACTCCCTCATCTATCCATTCTTCTCTCACCCATCCATCCCTCCCTCTATCACTCCCTCATCCATCCATCCCTCGTCCATCCATCCCTCATCCATCCATCCCTCCCTCCCTCATCTGTCCATCCATCCTTCCATCCATCCGTCCTTCACTCCCTCATTCATCACTCCCTCTTTCTCTCTTTCTTTCTTTCATCCATCCACACACATTCATACATACATCACTATAGACTGAGGTTCTGCAGCAGACATGAAGCTCCATCACCACTGTGGATGTGATGTGAGGACATGTGAAGTTCTATCACCACTGTGGATGTGATGTGAGGACATGTGAAGTTCTATCACCACTGCGGTTGTGATGTGAAGACATGTGAAGCTTTTTCACCACTGTGGATGTGATGTGAAGACACGTGAAGTTCTATCACCCCTGTGGATGTGATTTGGGGACACGTGAAGCTCTATGACCACTGTGGTTGTGATTTGGAGACATGTGACGCTCTCTCACCACTGTGGATGTGATGTGGAGACATGTAAAGCGCTATCACCACTGTGGATGTGATGTGGAGACATGTGAAGCGCTATCACCCGTGTGGATGTGATGTGAGGATAAGTGAAGTTCTATCACCACTGTGGATGTGATGTGGGGACACGTGTAGCTCTATCACCACTGTGGACAGCGTCGGACTGGAGCACCTTGGGCCCACTAGAGAAAATCATTCTTGGGGCCCGCTATGTAGCTGCATAGAAATAAATACAAGACCATCAACTGTGCGATTTAACACTCTAATATCAGGGCATAACATAAGGTAGTACACGTCTTAATGATATAGCAGAGGTTGGAGCCCACATTTTGGTTCAAACTCAATGATAAATGTTCTCTGGTGTTTATTAACCACTAGGCCAATGTGTTACAGCACCAGTGTAGTGGAGGGGATTTTATGACATCTCATCTACATGATGAGAAAATCCACGGCGGGAAGTGACCGATGAAGATTTAACATATTGACCACCGATTTCATCCCAGGCAATACAAAGAATCAGGTCAGTGATAAAGGTGCGACATTACATATTAGTAAACTCAGCAATATCTGCACAATGTCTGCACAATGTCTGTGTGGATATTTTCGCTGTTAATTGGCTGTTTGATTTCTGCAGCAAATACATTATGTGAATGCCCCCTCTTCTAGTGGTGGGGGTCCTAGATCACTTATGTATGACATTTGAGTAATATCGAAAGAGTTTTCCCTCACATCCCCCCCCATACACTTTTTACAGAAACTCTCTGCCACCTATAAGACCATAACGTTTTATAAAGGGCCTCATTTTGTTAGTAGTAGGGAAAGAAAAGTTTTAGTCAGGGGTGATAAAGGGGGAGAGGGGCTCAATCAGGGTAATAAAGGGGGAGGTGGTGCAGTCAGGGTGATAAAGGGGGAGAGGGGCTCAATCAGGGTGATAAAGAGGGAGGTGGTGCAGTCAGGGTGATAAAGGGGTAGAGGGGCTCAATCAGGGTGATAAAGGGGGAGGTGGCGCAGTCAGGGTGATAAAGGGGGAGAGGGGCTCAATCAGGGTGATAAAGGGGGAGGTGGCGCAGTCAGGGTGATAAAGGGGGAGAGGGGCTCAATCAGGGTGATAAAGGGGAGGTGGCGCAGTCAGGGTGATAAAGGGGGAGAGGGGCTCAATCAGGGTGATAAAGGGGGAGGTGGCGCAGTCAGGGTGATAAAGGGGGAGAGGGGCTCAATCAGGGTGATACAGGGGAGGTGACGCAATCAGGTGTAATACAAGGGTAGAGGGGCTCAGTCAGGGTAATTCTGGGGCGAAGGGGTTCAGCAGGGGTGACACGGGGAGGGTGCAGTCAGGGATGATGCAAGGGAGGGGGCTCAGTCAGGGGTCATATAGATGGAGGTGACGCAGTCAGGGGTCATATAGAGGGAGGTGGCGCTGTCAGTGGTAATGCAGGGGCTCAGTCAGGGTGATACCAGGGCGATTGGATTCAGCAGGGGTGATACGGGGAGGGGGTGCAGACAAGGTGATACAGGGGTCGAGGGGCTCAGTCGGGTGATATAGAGGGAGGGGGTGCAGACAGACAGGAGTGAATGGATAGATGAGGTAATGGGGCCCTAATTTATCCCTAAGTAACTTAGCCCCTACCCCTCTATCACCCCAGACTAAAGGCCCCCCATTTACACTTACTTTTAGGCTGGCAGGGGGGCCCTTGTCCAACCTTTGCAGCTGCAGCAGGGAGCCGTCTATCTCCCTCTGCTGTTTACACTGTGGGAAAGGGAGTGCGTTATGGATGACAGCAGCTCATTACCTGAGCTCTGCTGTACTGTTGTGAATGTGCTAGAAATGAATTCTGAGCAGAAGCTCCCTCTGGTGGTTACAAACAGTACTGAACTATCCAATGAAGATTGTGAAGATTGGCGATCAGGTGTTACTGACTGGTCTTATATAAGGGAGGTTCCCTCCCATTAGGGTTGACGGTGATCAATTGTTCTGGTCTCATCTTTGATTCCTGTTCACTTTGTAGCTTGCTGTTTCGTTCCTGCATCTTCTGCTAACAGATAAGTCATTTTCTTCTTTTAGTTTTTGTGCTTGCTTTTTGCATTTTGTCCTGCACTTCTTTGGGGGTCTGCCGGGTCCCCTCCGGGGGCTTGTGATCCTCTCAGTTTAGTTCAGCCACTGTTGTTTGTTCATTTGCCTTTTCCAGTTTTTTCAGTGGCTGCTGTTTAGTTTTTGTTACACCAGAGAACTAATTTAGGTGGTAGAGGTCGTGTGATCTCAGGTGTTTTTGTAATTAGTAGAGTTGGTACTTTTCAGGGTTTTTTGGGATTGCAGTAAGTGTCCTTCCTATCCTTTTCTATTTAGGAAGTTTGGGCCCCAACTTTTGCTCATACTATTTTCTGTCTGTGTCTGTATCTCCTCTTGTCTAACCGCCATTACATGTTTGGGGGCTTTCTATGTTCTTTGGGGATCTGCTCCGGGGCAGATAGTTTTCCTCTTTCTGTCTTTAGGTGTAGTTAGCTTCTCAGGCTGTGACGAGGCGTCTAGGACCAACGTAGGTACAGCTCCACGGCTGCCTTTAGTTGTGGTGGTTAGTCAGGGTACTGCAATCCCATAGATTCCAACCTCTCTGGTGTATTTCCTTTTTTGCTTGCTCTCCTCAGCTACCAAATCATAACACTGTACAGCCAGGGAGATGAGGACACAAAGCTAACACTGATTGGCTGTACTTAATTCTTCTTAATGATTATTCCAATTCACACTGATCCTGCAATCTATAGGTAGCAGTAATAATTAAATGAAGAATAAGAAGCTAAACCAAAATTAGTCAGAGGACAGATGTTTAAAATACTTATAAAAATATAGCATCCTTTTATGTAGACATTGTAGCAGCTTTCTGTATAAATTCAGGAGCCTCAGTACATAGATTGGATCTTATTTCACATCTGCCTGTTAGGGTCTGCGGAACGCACCAAATATAAGATGTGGAGAGGTGCGTTCGCAGCCCGGGGTCCACCGTGCAGGCGGAGCCTGCTGCTAGTAAAATGGCGTAAGAAGCAAACTCTGTTATCCCGCAGAGTCGCCAACATAAACGCCGTAACGCGCTGTGGCAATAAGTGCGAACTCACTAAACACAACTGAGTCGCAAAGAAAACACGCTAGGGCGCTGTCTAGCGTTGAAAGCGAACCCTGTTACGTCACAGGGCCGATGAGAAAAAGTGCTGTGTCCTGTCAGACTCTCAGGTACACAGTTAAGTGCTAAGCGTACATAAAGCGTGATCATGTGCTAATGTCCTCGCGGGAGTCACCCGCAATCTATGGCGTCTGAACGCCAGACCCTGAATACGGCAATCAAAACTCCTCACCGGTTATGCCGGTAATCTAGGGCATCTAGGACGCCGACCCTGACCAGCTAGCACACCAAACTCCTCACCGATTAAGTCGGTATTCTAGTGGCTTATTTCAGCCGGGTCCCTAACCACACACACACATGACCACACTGGCGCATAGCATACAATGGTTGATATTAGCGCATGGCGGCCCAGCCATGCTACCCTTTTATAGTAACAGCTACAGGACCTGCCAGAAACAAGGACCAATGAAGCTTGTTCCAGAACAACAGTAGTCACAGGACCTTCCTGGCAGACCAATAGGAGCTGCTGCAGTACCTGAGCATGTGACCCCTGATCTCCAATGAGAGATCTCACTCTGGGCATGCTCAGAAGGGAAAACGCAGGACTTTGTCCCAAAGATGTCTGCTCCAGCACTGGCTATAATAGCAGATCCAGGAAAGGCAGCAGCAAGTCACTGCACAGTACTGGAGTGGGCAAGACGCTTGGACCGACGTCTCTGCAGAGCAGGCTCCACTGCGGCCGGAGATGAATGGGAGACCGCAGCGGGGCTGGTTCGAGACTCCCCTTGTGCAGCAGCGGGAACTCGAACCCTAACATTACCCCCCCTCCTAGGGCCCCCCCTTCTTTGGGCCTCGCTGCGCTCAAAGGCAGCGATGAGCTGCGGAGCGTGAACATGCTCGGCAGGCTCCCAAGACCTATCCTCAGGCCCATAACCCCTCCAATCCACCAAATAAAATTTTTTGCCTCGTACCACCTTGTACCCAACAATGGCGTTCACCTCATGATCGTCGGTAGATGAACCCGACGTCCCGGCAGATGACTCGGAAAACCGGGAAATGGCCACGGGTTTCAGGAGGGACACGTGAAAGGTGTCAGTGATACCAAGGCGAGGCGGAAGGGCTAGGCGGTAAACCACCGGGTTCACCTGCTCAAGAACTTTAAAGGGGCCCAAAAAGCGAGGTGCCAACTTGGTGGACTCTACACGTAGCCTGATGTTTCGGGCAAAAAGCCACACTAGGTCACCCGGAGCAAATGTAGGAGCGGGGCGCCGATGGGCATCGGCCGAAGACCTCATCCTCTCTTTGGAGGCCTGAATGGCATCCTGTGTGCGGTCCCAAATGTCCCGTGCCTCCACAGCCCAGTCTGCCACCCTGGAATCGGCGGAAGACACGGGCATGGGCACTGGTACCCGCGGATGCTGACCGTAGTTCAGGAGGAATGGGGTCTGTCCGGTGGAGTCAGCCACGCATTATTTAGAGCGAACTCAGCCCATGGTAGCAAGGATGCCCAGTCATCCTGCCTGGCAGAGACAAAATGTCGCAAGTATGTGACCAAGGTCTGGTTGGCCCTCTCTACCAACCCATTCGTCTCGGGATGGTATGCAGAGGAGAGATTCAACTCAATGCTGAGTAAACGACACAGCTCTCTCCAGAACCGAGACGCAAACTGGGGACCTCGATCACTGACAATTTTGTCTGGCATACCGTGAAGGCGGAAAATATGCCTAATGAATAATGCTGCCAAGGCCCGTGCAGACGGTAACCGTGGTATCGGCACTAAGTGCACCATTTTGGAGAAGTGGTCGGTTATCACCCAGATGATGGTGCAGCCCCGAGACTTGTGTAAGCCCACCACAAAATCCATCCCGACCATCTCCCAAGGCCTGTCTGCCACCGGCAAAGGGAAAAGTAACCCAGCTGGCCGTTGTCGAGGGGACTTATTCTTGGCGCAGGAGACGCACGCCTGAACGTATTCCCTGACGTCACGGGCCATCTGCGGCCACCAGTATGTTCTCGCCAGCAACTCAGAAGTCCTTTTTGTCCCAAAATGTCCACCCACCCTGGACGAATGTGCCCAAGAGAGTACTTCCGGTCGCAAATTGATGGGCACAAAAGTCTTGCCCGGAGGCACAGACTCAAGCGAAACCGGAGCCACCGTTCTTAGGCTTCTGTGGGGACAATAAGCCGAGGCTCCTCCTCCACCTCCTCAGAGGACACCACGGAGCGGGATAGAGCGTCTGCGCGAATGTTCTCTCACCGGAGAGGAAATGGAGGGTGAAATGGAACCGGGAGAAAAACAAGGACCATCTGGCCTGACGGGAATTTAGCCGCTGGGCTGTCTGCAAATACACCAAGTTCTTGTGGTCCGTGAATACTTGGAAGGGGAAGCGAGCCCCCTCCAGAAGATGTCTCCACTCGGAGAAGGCCAACTTCATAGCCAGTAACTCCCTGTCCCCGATGGAATAACTCCTCTCTGCTGGTGTAAAGGTCTTGGAAAAGAAGAAGCAGGGATGCTTCCGACCCTGGGCATCCTTTTGAAAGAGGACTGCTCCAGCACCAACAGAAGAGGCATCCACCTCTAAGATAAACGGTTTATCGACATCGGGGCGATGTAAGATGGGAGCACTGGCGAAATGCGACTTGATGGAGGAGAACGCCTTTGTGACCTCCTCTGACCACAACTTGGGATTAGCTCCCTTCTTGGTGAGGGCTACCAAGGGAGCTACCAAAGTAGAGAAGTGAGGAATGAATTGGCGATAGTAGTTAATGAACCCCATAAAGTGCTGCACCGCCTTAAGGGAGTGGGGTTCTTGCCAATCCATCACAGCCTGTAGTTTGGTAGGATCCATAGCCAATCCCTGGGTGGAGATGATATAGCCCAGGAAAGGTAGAGACTCCTGCTCAAATATGCACTTCTCCAACTTCGCATATAGGGAATTTGCTCGCAAGAGGTCGAAGACCTTGCAGACATCTCTCCGGTGGGAGGCCATATCTGGAGAAAAGATGAGAATGTCATCCAGATAGACTACCACCGAGGTGGTCAACATATCCTGGAAGATGTCATTCACAAAGTCTTGGAAGACAGCTGGGGCGTTACAGAGCCCAAAGGGCATTACCAGATATTCATAATGCCCATCCCTGGTGTTAAATGCCGTCTTCCATTCGTCCTCCTCACGGATGCGAATCAGGTTATACGCACCCCGCAGGTCTAACTTAGTAAATACCCTTGCTCCCCGAAGCCTGTCAAAGAGCTCAGAGATTAGCGGCAAAGGATATTTATTTTTCACGGTGATAGCGTTGAGACCCCTATAATCAATGCACGGACGTAATTCTCCGTTCTTCTTCTGCACAAAGAAGAACCCCGCTCCCGCTGGTGACACTGACTTCCTAATGAATCCCCTTGCCAAGTTCTCCTGAATATATTGGGACATGGCCTCTGTCACAGGAAGAGAGAGGGATAAACCCTTCCTCTAGGAGGCTCAGCTCCAGGCAAGAGGTCGATAGAACAGTCATAGGGGCGATGAGGCGGAAGAGTCTCCGCAGCCTTCTTCGAGAAAACGGCGGCATAAGACCAATAGACCTTGGGAAGAGGAGAGAGGTCTATGGGTATCTCAGTGGTGTTGACCTGCACGCTGTCCTTAATGCATCTGCCTTTACATAAATTACCCCAACCCAGAATTCTCCCTGAAGACCACTCAATATGGGGAGAGTGGTGGCGGAGCCAGGGTAATCCCAACAAAACCTCATCTATACCCTCAGGGAGGATAAAAAATGATATATTCTCCTGATGGGAAGGAGACATAGACAAGGTGAGTGGGACAGACTGATGGGTGATTTGTGAGGGCAGAATTGCTCCGTTCAACACCCGTACCGATACTGGTTCAGCCAGAAACACCAAAGGCATGGTGTGGCGAGAAGCAAAGGAGGATGACATAAAATTCCCCTCTGCCCCAGAATCCACACACAGCTTGACGGGTAGGGTGGTAGAACCGTGGGTAATTATCCCCTTGAGGAGCACTTTAGGGGAAAAACTCATAGCGTCCAGTGACCCTGTTCCTACGGTTACTGGGCGCGACCGTTTATTCAGCCGCTGTGGACATCGGTTGGCAAAATGTCCCTGCTGCTGGCAAATATAACAAATCGGGGATGGACGAGTGACCCGAGATTTAGATCCTGCAGGAGCAACCTCCTGAAGGTCGGGCGCCTGAACGGGCGACTCCAGAGGGTGGTGAAGGTTGGAGCCAACCGAACCCTCTGCCTACACTGGGCACGTTCCAGCCTCCGCTCGTGGAAACGGAGGTCGACGCGGGTAGAAATAGCGATAAGCTTCTCCAGTGTGGCAGGAATCTCTCTGGTAGCCAAGGATCCTTTCACATGACCCGCCAGTCCTCTCCAGAACACGGGAATGAGGACTTTATCTGGCCACTCTAATTCCGAGGCCAGAGTCCTAAATTGGACAGCAAACTGGCTGACCAAAGCCGAACCCTGGGTACTTGCCAGCAGTTTGAGCGCCGTATCGTGGGTGATCTGAGGTCCTAGAAAAACCTTTTTCAGAGCCTCCAGAAAACGAGAAGCACTCCGCACCACACGGTCGTCGCGTTCCCACAGCGGCGTTGCCCACTCCAACGCTCTGCCCGACAGAAGAGCTATCACAAAGCCCACTTGTGCCCGATCCGTGGGGAAACGTGCAGCCAGAAGCTCGAGGTGTATGGAGCACTGACTCACGAATCCCCGACATTGCTTGCTGTCACCAGCAAACTTGTCTGGAAGCGGGAGGTGGGACAATGTAGGGACAGAGGTGGCAGAGGACAAACTGGCTGCAGCTACGCTAGCAGCCTGAACAGCGACTTCGGTAACATCCACAGCTGAGGTTGTGCGCTCAAGAGCCGCCAACCTACCCTCCAGCTGCTGGATGTACAGCTGTAAACGCTGTTCATCCGCCATTTTACTAGCCAGACCCTGGCGCTAATATTATGTTAGGGTCTGCGGAACGCACCAAATATAAGATGTGGAGAGGTGCGTTCGCAGCCCGGGGTCCACCGTGCAGGCGGAGCCTGCTGCTAGTAAAATGGCGTAAGAAGCAAACTCTGTTATCCCGCAGAGTCGCCAACATAAACGCCGTAACGCGCTGTGGCAATAAGTGCGAACTCACTAAACACAACTGAGTCACAAAGAAAACACGCTAGGGGGCTGTCTAGCGTTGAAAGCGAAACTTGTTACGTCACAGGGCCGCTGAGAAAAAGTGCTGTGTCCTGTCAGACTCTCAGGTACACAGTTAAGTGCTAAGCGTACATAAAGCGTGATCATGTGCTAATGTCCTCGCGGGAGTCACCCGCAATCTATGGCGTCTGAACGCCAGACCCTGAATACGGCAATCAAAACTCCTCACCGGTTATGCCGGTAATCTAGGGCATCTAGGACGCCGACCCTGACCAGCTAGCACACCAAACTCCTCACCGATTAAGTCGGTATTCTAGTGGCTTATTTCAGCCGAGTCCCTAACCACACACACACATGACCACACTGGCGCATAGCATACAATGGTTGATATTAGCGCATGGCGGCCCAGCCATGCTACCCTTTTATAGTAACAGCTACAGGACCTGCCAGAAACAAGGACCAATGAAGCTTGTTCCAGAACAACAGTAGTCACAGGACCTTCCTGGCAGACCAATAGGAGCTGCTGCAGTACCTGAGCATGTGACCCCTGATCTCCAATGAGAGATCTCACTCTGGGCATGCTCAGAAGGGAAAACGCAGGACTTTGTCCCAAAGACGTCTGCTCCAGCACTGGCTATAATAGCAGATCCAGGAAAGGCAGCAGCAAGTCACTGCACAGTACTGGAGTGGGCAAGACGCTTGGACCGGCGTCTCTGCAGAGCAGGCTCCACTGCGGCCGGAGATGAATGGGAGACCGCAGCGGGGCTGGTTCGAGACTCCCCTTGTGCAGCAGCGGGAACTCAAACCCTAACACTGCCCAATAATTTCCACCAGTAAGAACAGTGGCTCTATTATAACTAGACATACAGTATTACATTGGTAAAACTCACATATACATGAACTACTCTTACAATCCATAATCAATCATCACTTATTTGCTTCCTTCGTGATAAGTCCATAGTTTTAAAGTCAAAGGTAGACTTAAGTCCAACAAGTTAAACCTCTAGCCTATACTGTTGATCCAATGGAAGGCAAAATTCCCATGAGGCAGACACTAATACCTTCAAATTAGGGGAAAAAATTCTTCCTTATTCCATATGAGATTAGTTCCCTGGATCAGCGCTCCATCACAGAATCTAGGAGCCATAACCTGTAATATTATATTTATCAAAAAAGTCATCCAGACCTTACTGCAATTTTAGTAGTGAATCAACCATTACAACTGTAAGGAGGTCAAGGTTATTAACCCTTGAAATGTTACATTCTTTTATGTGTGTTAATGTAGGCATTCTATGTACTGTATGATGTCATCTTTCAGAGTTATGTCTGGCTAGTGGTGTATATAGATATGGATAGACAGTGCATCCTTGGGGACATTAGAGGGGGCACTAGTAGTGTAGAATGTATATATAGGGTTGATATAGCTTTGCGAAGGATCACTAATTGGGGGCATGTTAGAGATCCAGTTAGGCAGTTATAAAAATAAGTCAATGCAGTACCTGGGTAGGACTTTAGATGGGACATTGAGCACATCCAGTCCAGTAGGGACAAATGGTTAGGGACTTTTTGTCAGGGAAAGATTTCCTCGTAGCGGAAGTCTGTCGGGAAGATTTCCTGGTAGCGGAAGTCAGTCAGGAGTGGACCTTGCTTGAGAAAAGACGTCCACTTTCCTGGGCCCTGAAGTAGAGACAAGGAGAGTGGAGGGTATCAGCAACCTGAGTGCAGCTGGTGAAGGATTCACCGTGGGAACATGAGCTCAAAGTCTGTGGGCTGACGTAGCAGAGGCCAGTGGAAGATCCACTGTGGGAACACTCAGCAGAAGTGTGCGTGCATGAGCGTAGCAGCGAGTGGGCCACCAGCAAGTATCCGGGCAGGGTAACCAGAAGGGGGTGGACGACCTAGTAGATGTGTATTTCTATACTGGATTGAAGTGTCTGCAGGGAAAGAGATCGAAGTGCCGCTTTCACCGGGCTCCTCATCCCATAAATACTTTGTGGGCCATTCTGGTGCAGCAGAGGAGAAGCGGAGTTGTGGAAAATGTATTGCTGGTACCGTATAAGACGTGCTAATGGTGTCTTGGATGTGCTGTGTCTGGAGGAAAATAAAGCAGAACTGTTTGACGTGATACTGGACTCTGATTCTAATTATTCCGTGTACTTTGTCATGGGGGAAGAGCACCCCAGGAAAATAGAGGTAACCGGAGTGAAGAATGCAGCTGCCTCCAGTAAGTTCACCCCTCGACCAACCCTTTAGACAACATCATGTGGCGGAGAGCTCCATAGTCTCACTGCTCTTACAGTAAAGAATCTGCATCTGTGATTATGATGAAACCTTCTTTCCTCCAGACGTAGAGGATGCCCCCTTGTCCCAGTCGCAGTGAAAAAAAGATTATTAGAGAGATCTTTGTATTCTCCCTTTATATATTTCTACATTGTAATAAGATGGCCCCTAAGACTTTGTTTTTCCAAACAGAATATCCCAAGTTTGATAACCTGTCTTGATATTCCAGTCCACCACTTCTGTTAACATCTTTACTCAAATCTGCACCTGCTTTACTGCAGATATGTCTTTCTTATACACTGGAGACCAAAATTATACCCAATATTCTTTGTGTGGCCATACTAGTGACTTGTATAGAGGCAAAACTACATTCTTGTCATGAGCAGGTATGCCTCCATTATTTTATTTGCCACGGCAGCAGCTACCTGACACTGATCACTAATGTTGAGATTGCTGTCCTTCCATACACAAAAGTTTTTCTCAGTGACAGTTTTACCCAGTGTTTTACAGTTTAGTATATAATTATTCAATTTATTTCCTCTGCTCAAGTGCAAACCTTACATTTATCTCCATTAAACCTCAATAACCATTTCTCAGCCCAAGCCTCCAAATTGCATAAATCCTTCTCTGATATTAAATTCTCTTCCTCTGTGTTGATTACCCTGCAGAGTTTAGTATCATCTGCAAATATTGTAATTCTACTCTGTTTACCCCCTACAAGGTCATAAATAAATGTCAAAGAGGGCCCAGTACTGACCCCTGTTGTACCCCACAGTTAGCTGTGAATGAACCAGAGTGTGTTCCATTAATAACCACTATTGGTTTCACATCACTGAACCAGTTGTTAACCCAGTTACACATATTTACCCCTAGTACCTATTTTCTCATTTTATATACCAAACCTTTGTGTGGCACCATATCCAATGCTTTTGGAAAGTCCATATAGACAACATCTACTGTGTTTCCCTGGTCCAGTCTGGAACTTACTTCCTCATAGAAGCTGATCAGATTAGTTTAACAGGACCATTTCCTTTATAAAACCATGTGATGCTGGAACATGAAGTTATTCTTATTAATATACTCCAGGATAGCATTTCTTAGGACACCCTCAAGGATTTTACCCACAGCTGAAGTTAATCTTACCAGCCTATAACTTCAAGGCTCAGATTTTGTCAATTTTTAGAATATTAGCACCACATTTGCTATTCACCAGCCCTGTGGTGTAGACCATGTTATAATGAAATCTATGAATATTAAAAATAACTGTCCGTTTATTATGGTACTTAATTCCTGCAGCACTCGGGGGTGTATACCATCTGGGCATGGGAATTTGTCTACTTTTGTGATTTTGAGGCGGTGCTGTACTTGCATTAAGCAGGTGACATTTAGTGGATAATTGATTTGATAAAACTTACAGTTTTGCGTGTTTCTCTGACTTGCAGGAAATGCACCTTTGTATTGTAGACTGGTTGACTCCATAGATTCCCAACCATGTAAATGTTCCCCCAACTGCAATCGTCCAAAACGTATGTCTTCTTAATGGGTCCACACTAAAGCTGTAAAGAGATATACAGGTTTATTATAGATGTCGAATTAACACAAAAATATAATAAATACTGTAAATATTATGTGGTCATGTACCAAATTCAACTATATCAACATACAAAAAGAAATATCACCAAAACTAATTATAATAAGAAATTACAGGGCTGAACGGTGGATCAGTGGTTAGCATTGCAGCGCTGCGGTCCTGGGTTCAAATCCTACCAAGAACAACATCTACAAGTAGTTTGTACTGTATGATCTCCCTGTGTTTGTGTGGGTTTCCTCCGGGTTCTCTGGTTTCCTCCCAAATTCCAAAGAAATACTGATAGGGAATTTAGATTGTGAGCCCCATCGGGGACAGTGATGATAATGTCTGTAAAGCACTGTGGAATTAATGGCGCTATATAAATGAGTAAAGTAAAAAAAAAAAAAAAGAATTATAATCTTTATTGAAGACACCTAAATATATACCCTTTGTCAGCAATGAGGTAAATACATAGCACACCAAAGGCAAAAAACCTCATAACAGCAAAATATGAAATAACATATAAATTTTATTGAAAATTTGTACAAAACATAATTAAAATGGCAATACCACAAGAACAGGAACAAGTGGGACTCAACCAACAACTTCCAAATAGACCATGTGTGTAAGATTCATCGTATCCATGTAGTCATAGTAGCGCACCAAAAATGCATATGAACAAAAGTAAAGTATTTTTGGCCATAAGGCTCAATTCACATAAATGTGCAAAGACGTTTCTTATATACATGTGTATAATAACACAGGGACCTGCACTATTGAAAGTATAAAACACATAAACGCAAATACATGTACTATACAAACATGGTCTAGAAATATAGTAAAGGCATAGTTACCAAGATAGGAAGGAGGATGGGAGACCCACCACTGACCCGACGCGCGTTTCGCACTGAAATAATATTATTTAGAACGCTATACTCGTGCACAGAGCACAATAGAAGCAGTGCACAACACACTTGCAGTACATGTGCCTGCCTGTTTTGTCTGTGAACCTCAGTAATGCCCCAATGCCCCCCCCAAAAAAAAATTCCCGAAGGTAAATTTTACAGCCACCCTGGACACTAGCTAGCTACACTATCTGACTGATATAAAACCGCCTAACTAACTAGCTGAAATCTTGCTGTTAACAGTGCCAGCATCAGGAGCAGCCTCTCTGCTCTGTTACAGTGTCAAAATTACGCTAAAACAAGATATCATTTTTATATGGAGAGGGACATGTGATTTCAGCAGCCAATGACACAAGCCGTTGTGTCAGGACATTGTGGGTATTTCCATCACCCTGACTGGCCAGCTGCAATGTGCACATGTAAGATTAGAAAAAAAATGACTGCTGTGCTTACAATAACGCCGCGCCTCTGAGGTCTGCAAACCCCCTCCCCTCATCAAACACATGCCAAACGCTCATGATATACCACCATTATCGTTGCTAACGTGCTGAAAATATTTTTGTGGCAACTCAAACATTTTCCTGCATTTTTACCGAATGTGACAGATTTTTACAGATTTTTTAAAATTTTGCTCGTGTCCGATCACGAATCTGAATGTGCCATATTCGTGCACAATTTACGTTTGGCGATTGTTTTCCGAACAAATTCCCTCATCACTAATAATATATACCAGTCACATACTATCCTGTATATAACATCTGATTTCTGTAGACATAGTATAATATATACAATCACATACTATCTTTATTTAAATGGAACCTGTCACCTGTTTTGGCCGCTATAAGATGTGGCCACCGCCTTTCAGGGCTTATCTGCAGAATTCTATAATGCTGTAGATAAGTCCCCGGTCTGACCTGCAGGATAAGAAAAATAAGTTTTTTTATACTCACCCAGGGGGGCGGTCTGGTGCGGTCCGGTCCAATTGGTGTCGAAGGTCCAGGTCTGACGCCTCCCATCTTCTTGCCATGCCGTCCTCCTTTTTGCTTCATCACTCCCGGCATCGCACTTCTGCGCAGGCGTACTTCTCTGCCCTGTTGAGGGCTGAGCAAAGTACTGCAGTGCACAGGTGCTGGGAAAGGTCAGAGAGGCACAGCACCTGTGCACTGCAGTACTTTGCTCTGCCCTCAACAGGGCAGAAAAGTACGCCTGCGCAGAAGCGTGATGCCGGGAGCGAGGAAGCAAGCAGGAGGGCGGTGTCGCAAGAAGATGGGAGGTGCCGGACCCGGACCTGCGACACTCATCGGACCGGACTGCACCAGACCGCCCCCTGGGAGAGTATAATAAAACTTATTTTTCTTATCTTGCAGGTCGGACCAGGGGCTTATCTACAACATTATAAAATACTGTAGATAAGCCCTGAAAGGCAGCCAAAACAGGTGACAGGTTCCCTTTAACATCTGATGTCTGTGTACATATTACACATGCAGTATACAGGATAATATGTGATTGGTATATGATAAACTGTTACTATAGACATATATGTTGGTATAATTTGTATAATATATGACTGTCATATATTACACTAGGATTACAGAATATCAGATATTACACTAGCCGCATTACATCCTGTATATAACATCGGATGTCTGTGCAGAACCAGTATATAGAATAATATGTGACTGGTCTAGGATAAACTGTTACTACAGACATCCAATGTCATATGCTGGATAATATGTGATGGTATAATGGTCTATATTATACTAGGGCTACTGACATAAGATATTACACCATTTTACCCTGTAAATACCGTAATACTGGATGTCTGTGCATATCCAGTATACAGAATAATATATACCTGGTATATTATACACTGTGATACAGACATGTTATACAACATACACACCTTTGTATATATGTACATAAGTACACCAATGTGTATATTGTATGACATCTGATGTTTGCATCGTAGTGCATCACACCAGCACTGTATGTACTGTACTGTGTGCACTGACATTACACACATGGTACATGCACAGGACAGATCAGGAGCCTGACGACAGGACATCAGAGATAGCTGCGTATCTGTAGATACTGTATATACAATGTGATGTCCTGTAGCCAGTGCAGGATCAGTCCTGTGCAAGTGTCTGTATAGTCAGGTCTGCAGTGACTCTATCTGGATCACTGTGTAATTTATGGCGTCAGTTTGAACCTCCATACAGATCTGGAGCCCATGACCTCACAGTGACAGCCCAACCCCAATCTACATGAATGGTAAAACTGCTGCAATAAATCCCCCTTATCAGAGTGGCCTGAGACACAATGCATTATCCTGCTGTGGACATGTGAAGAGGAGGTAGCACAGTCCAACCACTTCCTCACCTCACTGCACAAAAAGCACAAATCTCCTGCCCTCATCACTTTATGGAGCCCATACTTACAAGGGTGCAACAGTGTGTGACCTTCCATACTACTCAGCGGCTGAAGCTTTTCTGTGGCCAGAGGAAGAAGGTCAATGTGACTATAGTAGCATCTGCTGTGCTGTGGCGCAGCCGCTCGGGCTGGCGCATGTGCACATTTAAAGGTACAGTGCCGGCCCTCAGCCTCCAAAGCAGCAGATGGCTGGGAAGCCTTGAAAAACTGAATAGGGACCTGCCCAGTCTACCCTTGAATACTACAGTATCACTTCACATTCTAAAAATTACGGACTCCTTTTAAGCCTGGCTACAAGCAATGGTTAAGATGAGCTCCATGATTACAGGCCCTTGGTTGTCATAGAAAACTATGGGCAACCCGTGATGTCATCATGGGGGCGTTGATGGGCGCATAGAAAAATGCCCCATATATCGCTATCAGAGTTTGGCAGCAGCATTTATCAAGTTCACAGTCCTGGAGATTTGTTCCACCTGTGGCTGTTAGTGGCAGGTTCTGTGTCCCAGCCATTATCTGCCAGGTATGGGGTGAACTTACCAAGTGAGCCCATTCCTACATGCAGTACTGAATTGCACCACACATGTACAGCGGATGTCGATAAGGGGGTTAAACATCTCCTGGTTTTGGGTCTTAGGAAGTCTGAGCAGTTTATGGATTTTTGTCACATCATTGCTTACAAAAAACAACACAATTAATGCCCATAAGATAATTACTTATCAATGTCCAGACGTGACCCATTCATAGCCGTTTGCCATATATTGCTTAGCCCTCCATTCTGAATCGTTCCTTCAATGAGAACAGACAAAAACCCGACAACCATAACCACCATCTGGAAGGCATCTGTCCACACAACAGCCTTTAGTCCTCCCTAGAAGAAAAATCAAAGCAGGCACTTACAGTAGATGATAAATAATAGTGACATACATATATATATATATATATATATATATACACTGCACAAAAAAATACAGGGAACACTTAAACAACAGAATATAACTCCAAGTAAATCAAACTTCTGTCCACTTAGGAAGCAACACTGATTGACAATCAATTTCACATGGTGTTGTTCTAATGGAATAGACAATAGATGGAAATTATTAGCAATTATCAAGACCCACTCAATAAAGGACCACATCTCAGTACCAATGCTTTCTGGTTGATGTTTTGGTCACTTTTAAATGATGGTAGTGCTTTCACACTTGTGATAGCATGAGACGGATGCTACAACCCACAGAAGTTGCTCAGATAGTGCAGCTCATCTAGGATGGCACATCAATGCGAGCTGTGGCAAGAAGGTTTGCTGTATCTGTCAGCGTAGTGTCCAGAGGCTGGAGGCGCTACCAGGAGACAGGCCAGTACACCAGGAGATGTGTACCGGGCTGTAGGAGGGCAACAACCCAGCAGCAGGACTGCTACCTCTGCCTTTGTGCAAGGAGGAACAGGAGGAGCACTGCCGCCAGAGCCCTGCAAAATGACCTCCAGCAGGCTATAAATGTGCAAGTGGCTGCACAAACGGTTAGAAACCGACTCCATGAGGATGGTCTGAGTGCCCAACGTCCACAGATGGGGGTTGTGCTCACAGCCCAACACCGTGCAGGACGCTTGGCATTGGCCACAGAACATCAGGATTGGCAAAGTCGCCACTGGCGCCCTGTGCTCTTCACAGATGAAAGCAGGTTCACACTGAGCACATGTGACAGACGTGACAGAGTCTGGAGACGCTGTGGAGAGCGATCTGCTGCCTGCAACATCCTTCAGCATGACTGGTTTGGCAGTGGGTCAGTAATGGTGTTGGGTGGCATCTCTTTGGAGGGCCAAACAGCCCTCCATGTATTTGCCAGAGGTAGCCTGACTGCCACTAGGTACCGAGATGAGATCCTCAGACCCCTTGTGAGACCATATGCTGGTGCGGTTGGCCCTGGGTTCCTTCTAATGCAGGACAATGCCAGACCTTATGTGGCTGGAGTGTGTCAGCAGTTCCTGCAAGATGAAGGCATTGAAGCTATGGACTGGCCCGCTCGTTCCTCAGACCTGAATCCGACTGAGCACATCTGGGACATCATGTCTCGCTCCATCCATCAACTTCACGTTGCACCACAGACTGTCCAGGAGTTGACGGATGCTTTAGTCCAGGTCTGTGAGGAGATCCCACAGTAGACCATCTGCAACCTCATCAGGAGCATGTCCAGGCATTGTAGGGAGGTCATACAGGCACATGGAGGCCACACACAATACTGAGCCTCATTTTGACTTGTTTTAAGGACATTACAACAAAGTTGGATCAGACTGTAGTGTGTTTTTCCACTTTAATTTTAGGGGACTCCATATCCAGGCCTCCATTGGTTAAGAAATTTGATTTCCATTGATGATTTTTGTGTGATTTTATTGTCAGCACATTCAACTTTATACAGAACAAGGTATTCAATGAGAATATTTCACTCATTCAGATATAGGATGTGTTATTTGAGTGTTCCCTTTATTTTTTTGAGCAATATATATATATATATATATATATATATATATATATATATATACATGGGCAATACAATGACTGTCACAAACAGTCACTAGTCACTTGTTTTAGTTAAGTTTTCTACGATTTTGTGTCTACAGCTCTCATACAGACTGTGTCTCCATTCTAGAAGAGCAGAACACTTTGCCCAACCTCGGTCCATGGACCAGGTTAGTAAACTCTGGCTTATGATTTTGCTGCCTGATGTGACGTCATCTGTGCAATGTGATGTCATCTGCACAGGTGACATTTTGCCAGCTTTGCAAATCATAAGCCGAGCCTGGGATCCCCAACGGAAAGGACTTTCACGCTACTTTTGTCCCCAACCAGAAACTACTGAACTTAACCAAGGATTGAGGTTTTGCAAAGCGATACGCTCATCTCTAGTCTCCATGATAACTGACCACAAACAATCTCTACCCAGTCAGAAGCCATAGTTACATTTCCAACCATAGCCTTCTATTTCTGGCTGGCCTACCAAATGTATCCTAATCTATGAGTTATCCAGTCAATATACCATAATTGTTGCAGATGGGATCTCACTGGAGTTCTTCTTTTTGATAGACTTTTATGTGGAAGGCAGAAAAGTTTTAAATGTCACCAAGATTTTGCTGATGTTTGGACAAAGACCATGATTCCAGCAATGTCTTACTGGGATGCTTGCTGCAGTTTTAATAAAATCAGTTTTAACTGCTGCATATCTAGCAGTTCTCTGAATGCTGAGCGCTGTATAACCCCGCCCACACCACTGATTGGGAGCTTTTGTGTACACTGTTCATAGGCAGGAAGGGGCAGGATTGGACTACATGGCACAGGCTTTAGTAGTCTTCTAATGATTACCTCCTTCTCATAAACCTGTGATTTTATTAAAATTACAACAAACAGGCCAGTAAGTGACACATCACTGGAATCAGGGTATCTGCCTATACATTATCCTGCTCTCAGATTAAGTGGCAAAAACCTGATGACAGATACCCTTTAAAGGAATAAAATTTTCAAACACCCCACTGCCCCTGAAGAACTGCTGTTGCTGATCTATCATCATGCTACTCACAGATTAGGTGGTAAAAGCTTTGTGACATTTTCCCTTTTTTTAATTGACAACGTACCAGGGTGCAGTAAAATGTACAAACAATACCGGTGGCAAAAACAGATCCCCAGAGATCGAATCCTGTCACTGAAAAATAAAATGAGAAGCAATGAAAAAAGGCATCACCATAAATAGAAATGCAATAAACAGGTTTCCAGTGCCCATTGGTTACAGAAAAGTGAGTTTAGTGAGCTGAGCCCATTTTTTCGCTGAGCCCATCATTTTTCTCAAAGTCAAATATGGATCCATTTCTGTACAGTTTTGAAAAAGAAAATTTCATTACATATAAGGCCCAACACAAACAAGCCAAATAGGCACTTCACATAGAAAATGATCATCATGATATCATACCCCTGTCTGTCTTATAAATTAGTCTGTTCTTCTGTCTCTTTTTGTGCTTGAAGATATTGTTATTGTTATTGACAACCTCTAATTTCTGCCACTGCAGAAATTGGAATACTACCTGTGACTTGCTTGTGGCTGCCCAGATCATACCCTACAGCCTCTCCTGTGCATTCTCATGTGTCTGATTAGACTGCACTTGTGGGTCTCCAGCATCTTACTTGAGATTTGAAATTATTTAGATTGCTGTACTTTGTGATAGCCATGATGGCTAGGGAAGGCAAAAAAAGAGATTATGTAGATACCAGAGCTACAACCTGCTGTGCTGTGATGTTAGTGGCATTGATGATACTATTCACAGCTGCTTTTCCAAAGTTGCATTGATTTGGAACACAGTCGACTCTATATGATGAATTTTGAAAATAACTCACAGTAGTAAGTTCTAAGCACAGATGTATATTACACTACATGTCTCCTCACTGCGGGAAATTCATCACTGCTCACGTTACATTTAGCGAACTCAAGAAATGGGAGGTCTGCAGTATACACCACATAGGAGACAGTAAGACTGCTGTATACATCACATGCAAGACAACAAGAATGCAGTATACATCACAAAGGAGACACCGAGACTGCTGTCTATAAATCACATAGAATACCCTGAGACTGCTCTATATACATCACATAGGATACAATTAGACTGCTGTATATACATGATATAGTAGACACTTGGGTTGAAACATATACACCACACAGGAGATACCTAGGCTGGAGCATATACATCAAACAGGAGATGCTGGGGCTGCAGCATATATATCATACAGGATACACTGGGGAGGGAGCATATGCATCACAGAAGAGGATGGGGTTGAAGCATATATATCACATAAGAGATGCTGAAGCATATACATCACGTAGGAAATGTTGGGGCTGGAGCACATACCTCACATAGGAGACACTGGGACTGAAGCACATACATCTTAGGAGATTTTGATGCTAGAGAATATGCATCACAGGAGACACTGAGGCTGCAGGATATACATCACAGCAGATGCTTGGGCTGGATCATATACATCACATAAGAGATACTTGGGTGCAAGATATACATCACAGGTGGCACTGGAGCTGCAGCATATACATTATAGGAGATGCTGAGGCTGTTGTCCTCATCAGAGGGACTTGACTACAGATCGCGCTGACCAGCGTTAGGATCTAATCCTTCAATGCATGCCCCCCAGCGTTCAGTAGTTAACGCTGCATGCACGTCCTCATGTTGTAAGCTGTCATGTTATCATGTTAAAAGTCTGGTCTGAGCAATGCGGTCTTTAGGAATCTGCCCAAAGGCCGCAGTAAGAAAAGAATGTTGACAGCCTATGGGTTAGAGGATAGTAGTTGTGTCTACTGTATTAATATGAGAAATTAAATTGATAATGCATGAAAACTTAATGTCCATGACTTTTGATTTTCAATGGACAGCTAATGATTAGAGATAAGCGAACGTGCTCAGTGATATTCGGTTATCACTTGAGCGGTGGGTGCTCTCTGTAAAATTTGAATCCCTGTTCCGGATTTTTGGCTCCTATTACACAGCCAATAAGCATGTGGTGATTGCCTGTGCATTACTGTAATGCTGTAGCCTGAGGTCCTGGGTTCAAATAAAAGTAAGGACAACATCTGCAAGGGTTGGATCAAACTCGCTTTGAGGTTGAGTTGCAGCCAATGACACGGAGAATATTTCATAGGTAGATGGAAGAATGGATTCAATGAAATTTCAACAAATTCTTGATGCAAACATAACACCAGCTGTAAAAAAAAAGCCGAAATTGAAAAGAGGATGGCTTCTACAAACGGATAATGATCCTAAATACACATCAAAATCCACCATAGACTACCTCAAAAGGTTTCAAGCTAAAGGTTTTACAATGGCCCTCACAGTCCTCTGATCTGAACATAATTGAAAATCTGTTGCTTGACCCCAAAATAGCAGTGCATGCAAGACGACCCAGAAATCTCACAGGAAGAATGGATGAAAATCTCTCAAACAAGAAATGAAAGACTCTAGGCTGGCTATAAAAAACATTTACAAGCTGTTATACATTCAAAAGGGGATGCTTCTAGGTACTAACCATGCAGGGTACCCAAAGTGTTGCATCTGTCCATATTCCTTTTCTGTAATTTTTAAAATGTAAAACATGAAAATATTTATATTGTTTGGAAATGTCCGTGTCATGTTTAACTTTAGGCCTTTCATCTTCAACTTGCTTAACTGTTCCCAATAGCAGTAATTTTGACGAGGGGTACACAAACTTTTACATGCCACTTTATATGGACCAACTGGTGACACTAAACAATTGCCAACATGCAAGTATTTACTGATCTGTGGTGGTTCAATTGCCTGTTTGCACAGGCAGACCACAGTAAATAATGCAGACTGAATGATGTGTAGCAAATCGTTCAATGGGCATAGGCTGCCATAGATCCTGTTTACACCGCGGTAAACTGTAAAAAAAAATAGTGAAATCTAAATATATTTATATATACTGTATATATAGGAAGGATCAAAATGTTTTATATATCCTGTCGCATTTCTTCCTGAAATAAAACTTACTTCTACAACATTTTGCAGGCTCTGAGCACGCTAATCCTCTCTATCTAAGCCTGCACTTACAGTAGTAGAGACATTGCCGTGATACAGATATTCCAGACCATTAGTTCTGAGGAAGGACACAGTATGGACACAGACTTACTTGTCTCTGATGCTTCAGGACGGGACACAAGTTGGCGCAACATTTCCCCCAATCTAATTACTGTTCATGCTGCGCATTGAATGTGATGGTTTAGGGAAAACATTGGATTTATTTTTTTTTTGGATGGATCTAGCTCGGCTTTATAACTTTTTGGTATCACCATGGTAAAAGGTAGTAGTCTTCGGCACCAAACCATTACTTATAGAGAAATCACCCTTCTTAGAACAAATGTGGTATCAAAAAATGGATTCAGGCAGTTCAAAGCCAAATAGTGTGAGTGAAATTGTCCAAGCAAATAGAAGTAAAGACATTGTCCAAAATGTTTTGCCATGCTGAAGCATTAAATTTCCCTTTACTGGAACTAACCCCTGAAAAAACAACAGCAATACCATAATTCTTCTCCACGGAAATCTACAGCTGGCTCAATGCAGTTAGGTAAGTAACTTTCCCTTAGCTTTTGCCAAACCAGAACATCAGATTGCCAGATGGAGAAGAGAGATTCATCACTCCTCAGAACATGTTTCAACTGATCCAGAGTCCAATGGTGGCTGCTTTACACTATTCCACCGAGGCTTGCAATTGTGCTTCGTGATGTAAGGCTTACGTGAAGCTTACAGGGAAGCCCATATCATGAAGTTTCTGTTTTTGTGCTGATACTAACGTCAGAGGAGGTTTGTAACTCTGCCACTATGGAAAAAGCAGACTATTGGTGACTTTTTTGCACTTTGTGCTTCAGCACTTGGCAGCACTCTGTACCTTATGGCTAAGTTACTGTGCACCCTAAAAGCTTGCACTTTTCAATAATGTCACTCACTGTTAATCATGAAACATTTTAGAGGAAAGAAATTTCACAATTTCACATGTTGCCCTTGTTGCCCAGTTGATATCCTATTATGTCGCCATGGTCAAATTCAGTGCTCTCTTTAGAGACGAACCATTTATTCATAAATGTCTGTAATGGCAGACTATATGGCGAGGAGCTTGATTTTATACATCTATGGCAATGGAACTGAATAAAAAACCCACATTCATTGATTATGAGGATTGTCCTAATACTTTTTGGCCATTTACAGATCTAATAAACGCTAAAAGGGTTGTGGGGACAAAATGAAAATTTCACTGATGGCTTGGAGCTCTGAAAAATAACAAACTAAGTGATGATCCCCAACCGGCACCCATTTGGATCCAGCACAGGCCATTACATGGTCTGTGCTTACACAGGAACACATCTATTCTAGTCAATTGACCACTGCAGTCAATCACAGGCTACTATTGTCCTGCAGGTGGTATAATGGTGGTGACGACTCTTTTTTCTGTGCAATGCAATGAGCTTGGATCCAAGTGGATTCAAGTAGGGTGTTTTTTTTTTATAACTTTTCACTTTGCCTGAGTAACTCATCTCAATTGACTCAGATTTAACTGGAATTTAACAACCAAACAATTGTAATTTGACACTTAATTTGACATCGTTCATGGGCTTGTGCTATGTTAGGTTATCTCAATCTTCTTCAGTGAGATAACCTTCTGTAGGAGGCAATGTGAGTCATCATACCCTTTATTATCCCTGTAAAATACATTATACAAGGTATAACTGTAAATGTTCAGAGTCATGTTTTGTATCCCATCATATATATGCTGACAGATTGCTGAGTTTTTTTGTTAAAGGGAACCTGGAGACCATAACCATTTTTCAGACTAATATTGCTGTGCTCCAAGCTGACTTTTCCAGCCCTGCTGAAGGTGATTGACAGGTTTCTTCCCATGTACATACAGGGGGGAGACCTGTCAATCACCTACAGCGGCGCTAGGAAAAGCCGGCCGGGGCAGACTTGGACTACTCTGCTCTCCAACTATGATCCCTGGCCCGATCTTCAAAACATATTTTCTCTGAAACACTGGAGCATTTCAGAAGAATGATATACCTGGCTGCAATTGTGAAGCCAGGCTGCAATTCATGCTGCCAGCGGTTTGGGCAGCATGAATAAGCTGATAGGTTCCCTTTAAGATCATTATAACTTGAGCACTTACATGTGTTTTTTATGATCTTACAACCTTAGTGCAGTTAAGCATTTCACGTGAATAATGTAAAGTCCAACAAGATTCTCACTACAGAAAATTGTGTTTCATAGCTCAAGGTTTACTTGTTCAGAGCGGCCTATCACATTCACTAACCAAAGTCATTCTATGTGTAAGTGTGTGTGTGTAGCCCATTCACTATCTCCATCCATCTCTCACTCCTCAAGATGGCTGGACCATCATTGTAAATGCACCATTGTATATATACACCTGTACTTTGTATCTCCCCCACCTCATTGTAGATTGTAAGCTTTCACCAGCAGGGGCGGCTTATTTTGCTTTAATTATTGTATTGTTAACGTTGTTACCTATGACTTGTGTTTTGAAATTGTTAAACTGTAAAGCGCTGCGGAATATGTTGGCGCTATATAAATAAAGATTATTATTATTATTATTATTATTACTTGACGTTAGTGATGACCGAAAACGATGGCCAAACATAAATTCGGCACTAATATGACACATTCGGATTCGTGATCGGAAACACGGGAAAAATTTAATAAATTCGGGAAAAATTGGAAACATTATCACAAAAGTATTTTCAGTACTGGCTACGATAATGGTGGTGTATTATGAGCGTGGGACACATGTTTGATGAGGGGAGGGGGTTTGCAGAGCTCAGAGGAGCTGAGTGCTTGTAAACTTTATTTATTTTTTTTCTAATTTATGTTGTGTACATTGCGGCTAACCAATCAGGGCCCAGGAAATATCCATAATGTCCTGACGACGGATTGTGTCATTGGCTGCTTCGGTGGTGTCAGGCCCTAATTTTTGGAAATGTGAACACTCCTGGTTGGATGTCCATCTGCTGGGTTGGCTGTGGTGGGAGAGATATCGCTACTTATTATACTATTTCTACTGTTGTGAAATTGATGCCACTTTGGTGGTGTCTGTCACTAATTAATGGAAATGTTAACACTCCTGGTTGGGTGTCCATCTGCTGCATGGAAGATGTGTCGGTCACTATTATACTATTTCTACTCTCATGAAATTGATTCCACTTTGGTGGTGTCAGGCACTAACTTTTGGAAATGTGTGCACTGCTGGTTGGGTGTCCATCTGTTGGGGTGGCTGTAGTGGAAGATGTGTCTGTCCCTATTATACTATTTCTACTCTTGTGAAATTCATAATACTATTTCTGCTCTAGTGAAACTGATGCCACTTCGGTGGTGTCAGGCACAAATTTTTGGAAATGAGAACACGCTTTAGTGTCCATCTGCTGGGTTGGCTGTCATGGAAGAGATGTCGCTCTCTATTATACTTTTTCTACTGTGGTGAAATTGATGCCACTTTGTTGGTGTCTGCCACTCATTTTTGGAAATGAGAACACTCCTGGTTGGGTGTCGATCTGCTAGGACGGCTGCAGTGGAAGATGTGTCAGTCCCTATTATACTATTTCTACTGTGGTGAAATTGATGACACCTTGGTGGTGTCAGGCCCTAATTTTTGGCAATGTGTGCACTCCTGGTTGGGTGTCCATCTGCTGACTTGGCTGTAGAGGAAGAGATGTCACTCCCTATTATACTATTTTTAGCGTGGTGAAATTTATGCCACTTTGATGGTGTCTGCCAAAAATTTTTGGAAATGTGTAGACTCTTGGCTGGGTCTCCTTTATTCACTTTGCATGTAGCAGTAGGCCTCCGAGACGATAAGGCTTCCACTATCTTTGAGTCAACTACCCGTGTTACTATCCTTTCATTTTTCTGATAATAGTAATTTACGAAACTGATATTTGTGCCACCTGAGTGTGGCTGAGCTTGAAAGCAGGTTGAGTTGTTACATGTGGTATTAGGGATCCCAGCACAGCAGGCCTACACCCATCCCTCACTCACCTCATCTTAATTTGATGTTCATTTCAAAGCTGTAAACTCTGTCCCAGACCCTGATACCTCATGCATGGATGATTGCTGTTCGTGCCATTCTAAAATTTGAGCTGTGGGTAAAGGATGGGGATCATATATACCAGAATGAGGACATTACCCCCATAACAGTGTCAGCAGCAGATCCCACCCATAACGGTGTGTCATGACAATGTTTTTTTGCTTAAACTTTTCCCTATTTTCCTCTTTTAAAACCTAAGTGCATTTTATATACCATGATTAAGGCTCTTAGCTGAAACATATTGGTTGTTCATCCTAGGTTGTAGTGACCAGGATCCATGTCTTTTTTAATGTACTACTGTACCAAATAAAACTTTTTATTACAAAAAAGATAACCTTCTCTTGATTTTATAGCTGGAGGTTTCTTCCCCCACTTTTTTCTGTTTCGCCGACATCCAAGACTGAGAAGGCTCATGGCGATGTTACTTTATCCGGCAAGGTGCTGCACCAGATGGTGAGCTGATGTTTTTCCCCACTATTTTCCCTCTATTGTTTTCTCTAGGTGCATCTTATGGTCCACTCCAAAAAATACGGTAAATGTGTCATGGCTCGGTTTGGAGATTTGACTGTGCTGAGCTATTGCCTTTTTTTCCCTATCAAAATGCTGATGGTTCTAATTGTCTTTGTTCCCTTCTTGGTTTGCTCCTCTCCAGGTGTTTTCCATTTTCCCATTTTAGTCTGCCCATTCATATTCTGTGTTTGGTTTTATATGTTCACCCTTCTCTGCACTTCCTTGCTGGCTATACTTCTAGGTGGACTGGGGTTTAGGAGTTCCAGCTCTTCAGCTAAGAAGTTTACCTTGCATAATAAGCATCAGTTGAATTCCTGCAGTGAGTATGTTTGTTTTCCTTCCCAGTTCCTCTTCCTTTCTCTTCTTTAGGTTTCTGGGAGGTTGTTCTTGTTCGGTTTATGTTTGGCTTTCTTTAACCTTCCCTCTATACCTTATATGAATGTGCTTTATTTTTCTCACCCTTGGTTTTCATGTGTTCCTGCACATATTCCTCTCCTCCTTTTGACAGTGTGTTGCAGTCTTCAGTCTAGTTACTCAGGAGGTACCAGATACCCCTTGATGGCCTTTTAGGGAGCCAGATCCGAGGTAGTATTTTTTAGTTTTGTGGTTAGGGTATTTTAATCTGTACAAGGACCAGTTGGTGTGGGTGCAGCATCTCCCCGTAGAAGGTCTTCCTTTTTCCATTACCCGTGAGTAAGTGTGTGCTATATTAATAAAAGATGTTATCTGCAATCCTATGTAACACCACAGATAACACAGAATATATTGCAGGTGAAATAGTGTCAAGGGCCATTCCTAGCTTGGATTCAGCACAACAATGATAATGACCTGTGGTAGAACTGTCATAGATTACAAGCAGTGATTAGTGACTGTGTTAGGAGCTCCGTGCTTGGTTGGTGTTTTATGTGGATGACAAATCTAATACTCCACAGAACAGAGAACTCAGAGCCCAAGATCACAGTTATTAAAACACTCATTCTACTTTCTGATTGTGCCGCCATAACTGCTCTGAAGAAACAGTCAGATAGCAGTTAGCATTCGCAGCAATCTCATCTCTTGCTGCTAATGAAGAGTTCATGGGTCTTTGTGTTCAGCTGCCGCCCTGCACAGATTGGATAGATGGGAGCAGGAAGCTTAAGTAACTGGCTGAGTAGAGGATAGGACGGATGAAGTGCAACCTGCATATATGGACTGAGAGGCCAGAGTGTCAGTGCTGCTGAGCTACCCAGTATCCAGTAGCTTGTACTTGAATAAAATATTTAAAATATGCTTTATTTAAAATTGGAAAGTGCAGACCTAGAAATTCTGAGCTTTACACTTATGATTCTGGGTGTAGGCCCTGAATTAAAGTGCCTAGTGATGTCCCTAATAGCTGATATATACTTCCTGATCCACGGGCAGCATGTATCAGTCACTGACTGTATTTTTTCAGCCATGCATGTTTGACTCTGAAACATTTCAGCAAAAAACATACTTTAAAAGCCATCAGAGACTTAGTCGCACTGTAGGCTAGTTGGAAGCGAACATCTCTAGTGGCTTCTCCCTGCCCACTGCCAGAGAATGACAAGTCTCCCCTATACACACAGACACCCAACACTCAAGCAGAGAAAGTGGGTAGAAGTCAGGGACCAACTTGTCTGACTAATCTCCTTTGTCTTGATCCCCGGAGGCTTTTGAAAGAATGTTTTTCTCTAAAACACTGCAGCCCTTCAGAGTCAAACATATATGTCTTATACATGCTGCCCGTGGCTCGTGTAGCTAGAAACTGTAAAAAATTTTGTGTATATGTGATTTACATGTTATACTCTGTCTCATTTGTCCAGTACCTGCCATGTGCTTTTTAGTTTATATTTTATCTACAGTGTATTAGTATAAATGTTTAAATTGCTGATCCGTTGGGACATTTTCAGTTTGTATGCGCTATGACCACTTTAATGGGCACCATTCAAAAAACACATTCCACTTGCAGCAACTACTACATCCCCAGGCAATAATACTTGATAGAAGAGATGAGCTGATAGATCCGCAGAGCTTCAACTTAGAGCAAAATTTCCTGAAATTTGCAATTCCACAAAAATATTAACTTTTTGATATTCGATTTGTGAGATTGGCAAAAGAAAAAAAATCATGCTTGGCGCCATTTTGCACAGTGCTGAAGCTTCAGAGACTGGGCTAATGATGTTTTCTGAGGCCGAGCGGGCTTCCCCACAATACCCTGCTGCTATTACATTACATGGTATATCTTAGTTTTTTGAGTGGATCATACCTATGTTATCAGAGATTAGCAGGTCCCAGTGGAGCACAACTGGGCGCTAGACTGGCTGTTGGTACAGCTTAGCTAGGTTTCATTCCCAGACTCACTGGATAAGGGGATTGTAAGGATCACATTGAAACTAAATGTCTTTCTCTTCTCTTCCTACCCTATCTCTATCTCACTCTGTCCTCTCTCATCTTTCTTCCCTTACAAAAGGTAACATATGTTCTCCGAACAATTTGAAGCTTTCCAGTATTGTGATTTGATGCAAACTTATCCAACACAACATATTTTTGAGGGGAATTTGGTGATGCTGGCAAATGCGCGATTCAAACAGTCTGCTCATGTCTAGTTGCTAGGCTCTATAGTATGCTATTGTAAGCTGATTTTCAAAGGCTCATCAATTAAAAAAAGACAATGCTTAAGCTTTCAAAATTTGCAGTCAGTTGAGTGTCATCTTTATATCAGACACTGTATGGTAATACCAATAAGTGATAGTAGCTTAGCTATAGTGTTAGGATGTATCTGTCCAAATCTCTTCTTCCCACAACCGCATACAAGACTTCTCCTGTGCTTCCCCCATACTCTGGAACTCTCTGCCAAACACATCAGACTCTCACCAACAATGGAAACCTTCAAGAAGAACCTGAAGACCCACCTGTTCCGACAAGCCTACAGCCTGCAATGATCCTCAGTCTACCGCACAACCAGCTCTACTCTCTCCTAGTGTATCCTCACCCATCCCTGTAGACTGTGAGCCCTCGCGGGCAGGGTCCTCTCTCCTTCTGTACTTGTGTGTCCCTTGTCTTACACATGTTTATTGTACTGTCTATATTACCCCTTTCACATGTAAAGCGCCATGGAATAAATGGCGCTATATAAATGTATACGAATAATAATGTATTGCAATTATTCCAATAGCATTCAACAGGACTGTAAATGAAGCTCTGGATATTACAGGCTTGAACTCGTGCTCAGTACAAGTAAAGTCTGTATTTCCAAAGTCAAGAAATTATGTAGATCATACATGAACTGAAAAATTGTGTTTAACAATGGCCATGATGGTCAGCGATGGTCAATTGTGTTTAACGATGGTCATGCTCAATTTCTGTCCACAGCATAATTCAAACACAACAACGTTTCTTTGGCAGTATGTTCACCGAGGACAGGCTTATCAACAAATGTACTTTGCCAACAATACAGGCGCAATATAATATCTTTATGTTGCATGCTGGAGATATATTAACTAAATCGCTACTTTGTGAACTACGTCACATAAGGTGAGTATCTGTCTTGTGCTTTCTGATTTTTGAGCAAGATTTTTTTTTAATTGTCTCTTGTATATGATATAAGTGGTGGTCTTGTTGCTTTGCATTTACAAAATCAATAGTGATACGTTTGTTGTGATTTTTACGTGTTTTGAATATATTCGGATTCTATAAGTTTTTGCGCCTCAACATTTTTAGTCTGGATGAAAAGGACTTAAAGGGAATTTGTCAGGTCAGATCAACCCTCCTAAGCTATCTATATGGGCATGTAGGTCAAAGAAGAATAAACTGATACCTTGATATCTGAGATCTGATATCTTATTCCAGAGAAATTCACATTTTTTTAAATAAGTAAATTAGCTGTTACGATCTACAGGATGGACATAGATCTCACTGAGAATCTGCCTCCAGAGATTATTTTATATGAAAGGGGGTTTTACCAGTATGAGACATGTAGATGAGAAGTTCAAATTGTCTGGTTTCCAGTGGAAAAATAACTGCACATGCTGAGTGTCTCCCTTTCCTGATTTTTCATACTACATTTAACTAATGAAGAATGAATTCTAAGGAACCAGCTCATCCAAGGCTTTAAAATTATCACGCCAATGGGAAATAAAGGTCATTAATTGGTAAGCCTTTTAGATGTCCCCTAATTGCAACCCTGCTTGCTATGCATAAAGGGAGTTTTGAAAAATCCCTGAACACCAAAAGAGTTTGTTTAAAGAAAAACATAAAGTGCACACTACTCAGACTCCCTGGGTCCAGCACTAAATCTCTACAGCTGATCTAAAGGCCCCGTCTCACATAGCGAGATCGCTACCGAGATCGCTGCAAAACAGCGATCTCAGCAGCGATCTCGCTATGTCTGACACGTACCAGCGATCAGGCCCCTGCTGTGAATCGCTGGTCGTGTCAGAAATGCCAGGACTTTTTTTTTTATCGCTGGTCTCCAGCTGGCCAGCACGCATCGCTGCGTGTGACAGACAGGAGACCAGCGATCTCCTGGTAACCAAGGTAAACATCGGGTTTCCAGGCATGGGGCTGTGCCTGGAAACCCGACGTGTACCTTGGATACCAGCGCGTGCTGCGGGGAGCTGGTAACCAAGGTACACGTCAGGTTTCCAGGCACCGCGCAGCACTTGGAAACCCGATGTGTACCTTGGTTACTCGCTCCCTGCATCAGGGGGCTGGTATCCAACGTATACTACGGGTAACTAGGCGACGTTACCCGCAGTGTCGCTGTCCTGATCGCAGCCTGAGCTGCCTGTTTGGCAGCTCAGCAGGGTCATGTAGCGACACACCAGCGATCCTGATCATTGTCGGGATCGTTGGTGTGTCGCTATGTGAGATGGGGCCCTTAGTGACTGTTGTTGTCTAAGACACATCAACAGGACCACAGCCAAAACTTAGCTCCACAGCGCTGTTTGAGTTGATGGAATGAGCCGATCAGAGCCGTTAGGCTCAGTGATCGAGTGCAGCACTGTTAACATGACAGCAGGGCTACAAATAATAACAAATAAGAGAAGCAATAGTGGATACAGCTCTCGACCAACAAAGGTCGAGTAAAGCACAGTTTGCTTTTTAAAGCAAACTAAACCCAGAGGACTTGGGTTATCAGTACAGCAAAACCCATGAAAATTAGTAGATGATAGCGAGATCACTCAGCACCAGACCAGCATCTACAACCCATCAAAATACCTCAACACCCCGCAACATTAGCGTGAATTGGCTTTATTACAAGAAGTTCATTGTATACATGGGACTTTAACACTTAAAATGTGGATGTACTTAAGCAGAAAAATGCAATATCAACATGATAGGCTGAGAATCCAACCTGATGAATCAATTCTATCACATGGCTTTAGAATTGAATATCTGTCCAGGTAGCAGTCTCTGAACACATTGACTGGTAATAAGAGGAAATAATTACATCTATGATTTATGATCTCGATGAAGACAAGAATGATTCATCTTAGAAACACCTTATGGTAAGGACACAGGTCAAGATCCCATATGTAACAGCTTGGAGATGGATAATTAGGCATAATGATGGCTCCAAATTGGACCTGTGGTGTTTTACCTTATGGCAGGCAGCTTGTAATAGAGGGATATTAATCTTACAGGGTTGACATGTTTAATGCCTATGTAATTACATTTCGAAGGAAACTTACCAACTACTTTACCTGTTATACTAAGACTTTAAAAAGATAGTATTTTAGTTCCATTTTAACCTTTTCCTGCAGCAGACAATTTTTGATTTTTTTTGTTTTTGAGCGTTCAATTTTTCCTACCCCTCGTCTAAGATTCTTAACTTTTTTTATTTTCCCATTAACATAGCTGCATGAGGTATTGTTTTTAGTGGACTAATTTGTAGTTTTGAAAGACACCTTTGGTTTGTCTTTATGGTGTGCATTCTGCTGCAAAAATTACTAAGCAACCTGAATCTACAAGTTTGTATAATTATAGTGAAATCAAAGTTTTTTTTTATTTATTTCAACAGTGAAGTTAAATTTTACATTAAAACAAGTTCAAAGAGTTCTTTAAAAATAATGTACTTGTGTTGACATAACTTTTTTTTTATTATTATTATTCATTGGACCTTCGTGAGAGCTTGTTTTTTTGCATGGTGAGCTGATGTTTATATTGTTTCAATTTTAGGGAACAATATGACATTGTGATTGTTTTATATTACAGTTTGGAAGGAAGGTGTGGTGGCTGAAAAAGAAGGGTGATTTGATTTTTATTTTTAAACTGTTCTTTTTTACTTCTTTATTTAGTCCCAGTATGGGACTTGAACTTTCAATTCTTTAATCTTTTGATGGCAAACCCATGACAGCATTGCTGGGGAAAGAAGGCCATTGGTGTGAAAAACAGTGCACCACCATGACCTTGCACCTTAGATGGCAGGCACAGCACTGACTAAGGAACGTGCCTCTGACTGCGTAGCCCCCATAGACCTAGCTAGAGGGTCAGATAACGGTGCCAGAATCCTCCCCCTCCCTCTATTCCCTCCCAGGTGAGGCTACATTGGGACCCCGACTGACCAATAGGGAAAGGAGGAAAGGGCGGTCAGCCACACCCACGGGGTTTAAATCCAGGTACCAGGGGTCAGCGCTTCCTCTTTCTCCTCGCCTGACCCCTGGTAGCTGTTGTATATATGTTGTCTTTTGGTTTTGCCTGTACAATCATATACCCCTTTAAAAAAAAAAAAAAAAAACTTTTCCTCTGTTACTCGTCTTCTTTTAAGTCACAGCGGTAATGCCGGGAGGGGCAAGGGGGCGTAACCCTCGTTGGCCGGCTCGCATGTCTATCACAGACTGGGCCTGCGGCGACCGAGCCGGTTGCAGAACTTAACTTGCCCCCCCCCGCGTGGTGTAATTTAATGAATAAACTGTGACCGACCTGTTCAACCCATCCCTGACTTGTCTTCGTTTTATTGGGGGGGTCTAGCGGGAGGGGGGGAATGCACCAACTACACCAAAACGGGTCTATGCAGTCTGTAACTTACCATCAGCAATCAGGGCTAGTTCTGGTTGCTACTGTTGGAGGCATATGATAAGCCCACTCCATACACCAGCATCCGGCATATTCCTCACACATAGACAGACGTATGTAATTTGCAGCACACATAGGAAGGACTTAAATAGAAGACTAAATATTTTGTAAAGTCAGACTAATGAGAGCATCCATGGAAGGCTCATCATATGTTGACTTACTTACCCTGATTCAAAGCCAATGCTGGTGCATAGACGACCACTCCAGTGTAAAGGATCTAAAAATCAAAATTACAGTACAGGTTTGAGATTGGAGAAGGGAAACTCAGAATGACGTATTTCACCAGGGAACATGTTGTTAAGTTTGTTATCCATGTCTTCAAAAATGATTTGATATTGAATCTTGGTACCAAGACTCAGTAACAAGACATTTAATTCAACAGAAGTATGATGGGATAGACTATTGACTTGACTTCTTAAAACATGTATTTATAAGATTTACATTACAGAGCCAGACACTTCATCTTAATTTTAACAAATGTGTTATGGATATTTTGTGGCACTTATTAATATACTGTATATGTATTACAGGCTCAGATCCCTCACTTTTATGTGCAGGCTTCCTCATGGACTACACTGAGTTGCTGTTCTCAAAATGGCTGCTAGTGAAGGGTGAGGTAGGAGTGGGGGAAAGGGGGGCATGTGACCAGACCTGTCCACCAATCAACCTCCTGCTAAGGTCACATGCTCCTCCAATAACTGCCAGTTTGAGAACAGGAGTGCTGTGCAATCTCTAAAGAAGGCAGCAGTAAAATAACAGGTGTGCATCACAAAGTAGGAAAACATATAATACATATATATCAGTGAGTGGCATAAAATCATGTCCCTGACATATTTGTTATAGTAAAATGTACAACCTCTCTATGAAATCTACCCTGGCGGTGTGATCTATTTATTTATGGTGTCATTCCTTCATTGCCTTCGTGCCACTTTGTAACAGCCTTGAAACTTCCTTCCCTGGAGTGAGTAGACAGATTTTCTGGGAATTGAAGGTAATACAATTGTCCTGAAAAAATGTATATAATACTCTGAATTCTCCTAAGACTATATCTAACCCCTTTCAATATCTTTAGCACAAACACAGTCATAGCATTGTCAAAGTGACCGCACCATAAAAATAGATAGTAATTGAGTTGTAACCAACAACAAATTTAATAACACAGTGGTCTGATAGTTTTTTCATGTATTTTTTACATAAAAAAGTGTCCAAAAATTATCCCTTTTAGTCTTTTGAGTTCATGCAGACTGTCGCTGTTAGAGATAACATCATCCTGCTATGACTTACATGAGTTATCTGCCATAAATTTCATAACACAATACACTTCGTACCTACCAATATTCTTTTCAGAAGCAAAGGAGGCTGATTATAGTCTGCATTTGGTACTATTACTGCCTGGACAGCTGATGATGATCATTGTAATGATGTTTCTGCTGCTGCTAGCTGGTCCCACATGCTTAGCAGTGGAATGTTGTTTTTTTTTCTTTTATACTAATCTATTCATTCTCATTTCCATTTTTTTGTTTATCTTACATTTTTTACACCACTATTATTAACCTCAATTATTCAACCCCTGCCAAAAAGAAAAAATAATAAGAAATGCAAAGCAGGTCAGTATTTATAGTTTTTTTTTTCATTTTTTTTTTCTTTCAATACGACCTCCTTCTCTACAATGACAAAATGACAAATGCTAGGTAGGTACATGAACAAGCATTCAGTACCTGTAACATGGCATTGTATTTGTGTGGTGTGTACATATGTAAAATTTAGTTATTTAAAGCTGTGCTCAAAAGTTTACATACCCCAGCAGAATTTTTGCTTTCTTGGCCTTTTTTTCTGAGAATATGAATGATAAACAGCAAAACTTTTTCTCCACTCATGGTAAGTGGTTGGGTGAAGCCATTTATTGTCAAACTACTGTGTTTTATCTTTATAAATCATAATGACAAACCAAAACATCCAAATGACCCTGATCAAAAGTTTACATACCCCATTTCTTAATACCGTGCATTGCCCCTTCTAACATCAATGACAGCTTGAAGTCTTTTGTGGTAGTTGTGTATGAGGTTCTTTATTTTCTAAGATGATAAAGCTGCCCACTTTTCTTGGCAAAACCTCATTCCTGTAATTCGGCTGTTTATCATGAACGGCACGCTTGAGATCTCCCCAGAATGGCTCAATCATATTGAGGTCAGGAGACTGAGATGGCCACTCCAGAACCTTCACTTTGTTCTGCTGTAGCCAATGATAGGTCAACTTGGCCTTGCGTTTTGGCTAATTGTCATGTTGGAATGTCCAAGTACGTCCCGTGAGAAGCTTCAGGGCTAATAATTGCAAATTTGCCTCCAGTATTTGCTGATAACGTGCTGCATTTATCTTTCCTTCAACTGGGCGGCGCAGTACCTCAGTGGTTAGCACTGCAGCCTTGCAGCGCTGGGGTTCTGGGTTGAAATCCCACCAAGGACAACATCTGCAAGGAGTTTGAATGTTCTCCCCATGTTTGCGTGGGTTTCCTCCGGGTACTCCAGCTTCTCCCACATTCCAAAAGACATAATGATAGGGAATTTAGATTGTGAGCCTTATTGGGGACAGTGCCAATAATGTCTGTAAAGCGCTTTGGAATTAATGGCGCTATATAAATGAGTAAATTAAATAAATAAACTTTGACCAAGTTTCCTGTGCCTTTGTAGCTCACACATTCCCAAAACATCAACGATCCACCTCCGTGTTTTACAGTAGGAATGGTGTTCCTTTCATCATAGTTCTTGTTGACCTCTCTCCAAGTGTAACGTTATGGTTCAATGTAAATGTTCAATTTTGGTCCACCATTACCTTGTTCCAGAAGTTTTGAGGCTTGTCTCTGTGCTGTTTTGCATATTGTAGGTGAGATACTTTGTGGCATTTGCACAGTAATGGCTTTCTTCTGGCGACTCGACCATGCAACCCATTTTTCTTCAAGTGCCTCCTTATTGTGCATCTTGAAACAGCCGCACCGCTAGATTTCAGAGTCCAGTATTTTCGCTGATGTTATTTGTGGGTTTTTCTTTGCATCCCGAACAATTTTCTTGGCAGTTGTGGACAAAATTTTTGTTTGTCTGCCTGACCGTGATTTTGTTTTTACAGAGCTTCTGATTTTCCTTTTGTTAATCACAGTTTGAATGCTGCTGAATGGCATTATCAATTCTTTGGATATCTTTTTGTATCCCCTTCCTGTTTTATACAGTTCAAATACCTTTTCCAGTAGATCTGTTGAGAATTCTTTGCTTTCCCAATGACTCATAATCCAGAACTGTCAGTGGCTGGATGAAAGATGCAAGAGCCTGTCTGGATCTCAGAAACTCACTCAGCTTTTATGCACACACAACCATTAAACATGAGTGGAGAAAAAGTTTTGGTGTTATCATTCATATTCTCTGAAAAAAGACCAAGAAAGCAAAAATTCTGCTGGGGTATGTAAACGTTTGAGCACAACTGTAAATGAATATGCAAAAAAGTTTGCAAAAAGCATTTTCTGAGTTATGCACTTGCAGTAAAATATCTGGATTTGGATTAATTTTCTTTTGAATTGTTAAAGCCTATTATTCTTTTTCACGAACAGGATTTTACAAGAAATGAAAAATCTCTTTAAAATCACATGTGACAAGCAAGCTCACGATCAGATTTTTTTCTGTAAAAGTATTGTGCAGTCTTACTTCTGCTTTTTAGTGCATACAATGATAGCCAATGGTTGGCTGTGCTATACAATGTGATATAATAGTTGTAAGACATTATGGGAAATCCAGCATAGTTGCACCTAAGGTCATATTATTTTTCTGTGACTGAGCAATTTTTTTTGCATTGTTCATTTTATGAGAATCAAATTGCAAATTTTTAGAGTTAAATTTTCATAAAAAAGGACTCAAAATTGATTCATATTGAATCAATTTTCTCATCTTAACCAATAAGATCAGCTGCAACATAAGTAAATTCATTGAATTAATAGAAAGTTGCAGTTGATAGTCCACTTACATTTAACTGTGTGCTAGTCGTGAACAAAGCAGTGGTGGGAACGTACCTTCTTGCTATAAAGGTGCTATGACTGCTACTGTAATGTGTCACTATGACTAATTGTGGTGGAGTTACAGAAGTTGACTCTTTTATGGGAAATTTTGATTGCTGTTTTTATAGTGCCATGACTTGAATTGCTAGACACAGTGATGCTGGCACAATTATTAGGACTACATGGTTATTTTTGTCAAAGAGAAAACAGATCATCTAGGGAGCTTACATTTCAATTCCGGTTTATTCTTATAAATCACAGCTATGCAAATGAGAGAACGTCAAAGTTTATTAACGACTCTCAGAAAGAGAAAAAGGTACAAATATGGACAAATCTAGTTTTTTGTGCTTTCATTTTTATCTTTCTTCCCTCCTTCTTTCCTAGGAGCAGATGGGATTGGTTGGGGATATACTTTCTTGAAATGTTTTTAATTTTGTTTTTTTTGGCACCTATTCGTTAAGCGTATTGCTCATGTCAGTTTTGATTAGCAGTCATCTTGGAGTCAGAGGTGCTTGATTCATTAAGAGGCTGTAGGGATTTGGTCTCGCTCAGGTGCGACGCGAGACAAGCAGGAGAGCGACAGCACTCGGATATCCAAGCAAGTTTATTAAAACGTCATAAACTGCTCTGGTTAGAAAAACAAAAACAGCCTTCTCTGGCACAAAGTAACAAACAGGAAAATACACACTCCACATAGTACAGCGGGTCAGTGTCTTTAGCACACACCCAATGGAGGTCTCCACACCTCCAGCCACAGACACCTGTGGTCAGCAGTAATCAACCTTATATAGCTGACACCCAGCTAACACATATCACATGACTGGTCATGTGGGAGTGACATCACCACATGTCCTTCAACACATACAAAGGTATGGTGATGCCCCTACTCTCCCATCTCTCTATGTGACCATTCATATCGCTACATACCTCTCCCCCTGCCTAAAGCCGTGGGCTTGGCACCTTTCATTCACCGACTAGAATCTCCTTTCAGTCGTCTCCGACCATTAAACGGTCTGTCAAAGTCGGGTCCTGCTACTGAACCCTTTCAAGGCATCCGTCATCTGACTCTGTCACGTTCTTTGATAGGAATGTCCCCTTGTCATTTCATCCATTACAGGGTCTCTGGCTTAGGTCACTGAGTCCTGAGCTAACTGAGGCTTCACTGCTTCTACCTCTCACTTCAGGCCATCTATGTCCTGTATTAGCTCCAGTTCGAGGACTTTCACTCTTAAGCGAACCTCTTCGCCTCTCTATACCATGGGTTGAAGGTGGCGGCCTTTTTCTTCCCAACTCTTTCAGCTGTCTGTTGGTCTGCTCCTTCTCAAGTCTTAGCTGCTCTATTCTTCCCTGGTATGCCTCCAGGAGCATCCGGATCTTCCCAAGGCTTTCCACCAACCCACGCCGACTTTGAGCACTTCTTGCTTGCTCCAGACGTCGAGTAGCTTCCTTATTCCTTAACAGCATGATTGGCTTCATGCGGTGGCATGGTAGCTGCATATCCCTTATGACAGCTTCCCGCTCCACTGTGACTTCCCTAGTTGACAATATGACCAACTGCTTCATATCTGGCTCATCCTCACTGGCACACGCATCTCGTATGTCTTCGGGTAACTATTTTATGCACATGACACCCGAAGTTTCACCTTCTTGGACCGACTGGTGGCCTTTATTGTCCTGAGAGTCAGTGCATTCTTCCATGATACCGACCTCCCTGGTGTGGCGATCTGTATGGCACTTCCCCTGTTGGATTTCTTTCTCTGTTGAGGCCCCTTCTTTGGTCCTCCTCTCCAGCTCATTCTCCTTCATTACGATCAGATCGGGAGAGCGCAACAATTCGACTTCCTGGTCTGACGCGGATTTCTGGAGCTGGGCATTAGCCTCCCTCTCTATCTTGAGCTCTTGGAGAGCTTTCTCTAGCTCCTCTGGCCAGCAGCGACGCTCATCCTCTCTCCGTAGAAGTTCCTGCTGATGCTTCTCTTGGGCCTCTCTGAGCACCTCCGTATCTTTCAATAGGGCTTTGTTCACAGTCTGACATGCTGACAGGTGACCTTGGAGCTTAGAGACTTCCTTCTCCAGCTCATCCACTCGTTGCTCAATCACTTGTTTTAGGACCCTTTCTCGTCCGACTGTCTCTTTAAGCAGCTCTATCTCATGGTCTTGCTCTCTTTTATCCAGTACATGTGGCAGCATTATTTCCTCCTCATTTCTCTTCTTAGAGAGTGTAGCCTGTCCTGCCTTTCTGCAGCCCCTGCGGCGAGAAGATCTGCCACTTGGACTCGACTCCACCTTGCTGCACTTGCTTTCGCTTGAGTTTGAGTCACAGTCTGCATAGGAGTCATTCCCACTCCCCCTGTCATCCTGGAACAGCAAGTCCCCATTTTACCAGGTGTCTGCCCCTATCCCTGGAGCTACCCAGTTTCTCATAGTCCCACGTTTGGTCATCCCAAAGTCCCCGCGTTGGTCTGACCCACACTTTCTTCCGGTCAGCAGGAACTCGGTACCCTCAGGTGGTGGGGCTTCCTTAGGGTCATTCTGGTTCCCTTCCGAGCAATCAAACACTCCCCTTTCCTTCCACAGATCCCAAAACCATTCAAAGTCCCGGCCTATTTCTATAGGGCATGGCAAGTTTGGGATTACAGGGACATCATGACTGGAAATAAGAGCGGGTGTCTCAATAATTACCCTGGACACCGGATAATCCCTAGCGACCCCATGAATGCAGTGGACTTCCATCTTCCTCCCGGGAATCAGATAGACAGGGAGAGTGGCGCTCAGCAGGGTCCCCTGGCTCCCAGAGTCTAGAAGTCCACTCACCCACTCTCCATTGACTACTACAGAACAGTTCTGTGATCCCCTGTCAGATGGAAAGTCAGTACACCATTCGGGACATGCGCTGTTCAAACACTGAACCCGGCAACGGTCCATCGGCTTATTTGCCGTCACCTCTTTTCTCCTCACCCCCTTAGTTTGGGACTCCGTCCACTCTGGGTGTGGCCATACTTTATTATGATTTACTGGTTCCCTATTCTCGCTAGTGACCTCAGAATCCTTTCCCCACAGATCCCAAAACAAACTGAAATCCCGGCCTATAATTATAGGGTGCACCAAGTACCGAACGACGCCGACTTCATGGGACTCAGTGCCATGCGTTGTTTCAATGTCCACTCTGGCCATAGGGTAGTCCTTTACATCACTATGTATACATCGAACACCGACTTTTTCCCCCAGGAGTATGTTGAGAGGAAAAGTGGCCCTCACCAGGGTCACTAAGCTCCCAGAGTCTAGCAGCGCCGTTACTGCTTTACCGTTCACCTTCACGAGACATGCTTGAGGACCCTTATTGGGGAACGAGTTCACACTGCAGGCTGGATATACATAGAATGAAATACGGCGTCCCATGCTGCAGTCCATCTGCTCAGTGGTCTGGGGACACCGGGCAGCTATATGTCCTGGCCCGTGGGCTCCTCCAACAGATATCACCCATAGGGACCTTGGACACCACCTCCCCTCGCCATTTTGATCTTGGGCACCCCACCCCTTTTTTGGGACTTTGCCCCCTGGTAGGACCCCAGTACAGAATGGGCTGCCTCCCCAAGGAGCCTTCCACTCCCTGGTATCTTTCAACCGGTCCGATCAGTTCATCGGCATTCCGGGGATCACCCTGGGCAACCCAAATTTGTATGGGCTTCGGCAGGGAGTGCACAAACCGATCCATCATCACTCTTTCCACTATCAGCACAGGCGTAGCGGATTCTGGCTGCAGCCATTTCTGGACCAGGTGCAACAGGTCAAACATTTGGGAGTGTGGCGGTTTGTCCCGGTGATAGGCTCAGCGGTGAACTCGCTGTGCCCTGATAGTCATTGTCACCCCCAAACGTGCGAGAATCTCAGCCTTCAGTTTATGATACTCCTTGGCGTCCTGCAATGTCAAGTCATAGTACGCCTTCTGGGGCTCCGCCGTCAGGTATGGTGCCAGTATCTCTGCCCACTGCTCTGGTGGAAGTTTTTCTCTCTAAGCGACCCTCTCAAATACTGTCAGGAAAGCCTCAACATTATCCCCAGGGGTCATTTTCTGCAATGTGCGTCTTACAGCCTTCCTGACGTGGGTGTCATCAGCCAGACCTGGGGTTGTGGCGCTCGTCCTGCCCTGGATGGCGGTTACCAGAAGCTGCATCCGCTGCCAGTGGTCCTGCTGGCTCTGCTGCATCTGCTGCCGATGCTCCTGCTGGCTCTGCTGTATCCTCCATTTTCCCCGGCAATTCCTGCTGACTGGCTACAGCCTTGACCCAAGACATGCAGTACCGTCTCACTTCTCCGCTGGGAATGCTGCTCGCACGTCTCCACCAATTGTAGGGATTTGGTCTCGCTCAGGTGCGACGGGAGGCAAGCAGGAGAATGACTGCACTCAGATATCCAAGCAAGTTTATTAAAACGTCATAAACTGCTCAGGTTAGAAAAACAAAAACAGCCTTCTCTGGCACAAAGTAACAAACAGGAAAATACACAGTCCACATAGTACAGTGGGTCAGTGTCTTTAGCACACACCCATTGGAGGTCTCCACACCTCCAGCCACAGACACCTGTGGTCAGCAGTAATCTACCTTATATAGGTGACACCCAGCTAACAAATATCACATGACTGGTCATGTGGGAGTGACATCACCACATGTCCTTAAACACATACAAAGGTATGGTGATGCCCCTACTCTCCCATCTCTCTATGTGACCACACATAACTCTTATTGAGTTTGGAGTGTCTTAAACCCTTTACCCCCGCCGGTGATTTGCATGTTAATGAACCAGGCCAATTTACTTGTAGAAGCGCAGTACTGAGCGAAACGGTCGGCGTCCAATTCGGCTCCACTGAGAGCTCTCCTGCTTTGTATGTATAATCCACAATAAAAGAACATAAATCGGGACAGTGAGTGCCTTGCATCTTTTGCATTTTGGATGTGGACATTTTCTTATTAGTCATTTGACATGGCACCCGTGATCCCTAGGAGTCAGAGGTAATTCATTATCCCAGAGATGTGCAGCTGTGCCGTTCATTTGTGCTCTCTCTTGGCATTCATTCAATTTACCACTGTCAATTTATGAGGTTATACCTCTAGAATGCTTCAACGGATCCCACTGATTCTGAGACTGTTTTTTCATGACATATTGTACTTCATGACAGTTGTAAAATTTCTTTGATATAACTTGCATTTATTTGTGAAATAAACAGAAATTTGGCGAAAATTTCACAATTTTCCAACTTAGAATTTTAATGCCCTTAAATCACAGAGATATGTCACACAAAATAGTTATTAACATTTCCCACATATCTACTTTACATGAACAACATTTTGGAACAAAATTTTTTTTGTTGGGAACTTATAAGGGTTAAAAGTTGACCAGCGATTTCTCATTTTTACAGCAAAATTTACAAAACCATTTTTTATAGGGAGTCAGGACCACATCACATTTGAAGTCACTTTGAGAGGTCTATATGATAGAAGATACCCAAAAATGACACCTTTCTAAAAACAGCACCTCTTAAGGTGCTCAAAACCACATTCAAGAAGTTTATTAACCCTTAAAGTGCTCCACAGGAATTTTTGGATCGTGCAAAAAAATTAACATTTCACTTTTTTCACAAAAAATTTACTTCAGATCCAAATTTTTCATTTTGACAAGGGTAACAGGAAAAATTGGACCGCAAAATTTGTTGTGTAATTTCTCCTGAGCATGCCGATACCCTATATAAGGGAGAAAACCACTGTTTGGGCACACAGCAGAGCTCAGAAGGGAATCAGAGCCATTTGACTTTTTGAATGTAAAATTTCCTGGAACAATTGGCGGACACCATGTCACATTCAGAGAGCCTCTGATATGCCTAAACAGTGGAAATCGCCAACAAGTGACACCATTTTGGAAACTAGACCCCTCAGTCAACTGAAGTAGATGTATGGTGAGCACATTGAACCCTCAGGTGCTTTACAGAAGTTTTTAAAGTTGAGCCATAAAATAAAAAAACTCAAATTTTTCCCACAAATATGTTTTCAGCACAAAACAATGTATTTTCAGAAGTGTAACAGGAGAAATTGCACCAAAAAATTAGTTGTGCTATTTTCCTGAGTATGCCGATACCCAATATGAGGGAAAAAACTGTTTTGGCGCACAGCAGGGCTTGGAAGGGAAGGAGCGTCATTTGACTTTTTGAATTTAAAATTTCCTGGAATCATTAGCCGACTTCAGGTCCCATTTGGAGAACCTCTTATGTGCCTAAACAGTGGAAACCCCCCACAAGTGATCCCATTTTGGAAACTAGACCCCTCGAGGAATGCATTTAGATGTATGATGAGCATTTTGAACCCCTAGGTGCTTCACAGAAGTTTATAACGTTGAGCCGTGAAAATAATAAAATCACATTTTCCTCACAAAAATGTTGTTTTAGCCCAAATTTAGCATTTTCATAAGGGTAACAGGAGACATAGCTCCATAATATTTGTAGTGCAGTTTCTCATGAGTATGCCGATACCCCATATGAGGGAGAAAACTACTGTGTGGGAGCACGGCAGGGCTCGGAAGAGAAGGAGCGTCATTTGACTTTTTGAATGTAACATTTCCTGGAATCATTCACGGAAGACATGTCCCATTTGGAAAACCCCTGATGTGCCTAAACAGTGGAAACCCTCCACAAGTGACCCAATTTCAGTAACTAGTACCCTCAAGGAATGTATTTAGGTGTGTAGTGAGCACCTTGAACCCCCAGGTGCTTCACAGAAGTTTATAATGTTGAGCTGTGAAAATAATAAAATCACATTTTCCTCACAAAAATTTTTATTTTAGCCCAAATTTGTCATTCTCATAAGGGTAACAAAAGCAATTGCACCATACAATTTGTTGTGTAATTTCTCCTGAGTATGCTGATACCCCATATGTGGGGGAATACTACTTTTGAGGCACAGTGCAAAACTCAGAAAGGAGGAGGCACCAGATTGGAGTTCAGATTTTGCAGTAATTGTTTGAGGGTGCCATGTCACATTGGCAGTGCCCATGAGGTGCCAGAACAACAGAAACCCCTTATATGTGAACTCATTTTGCAAACTAAACTCCCCAATGAATTAATCTAGTGCAGTGATCATATTGACATCATATGTGCATCACAGAATTTTATATCACTGAGTGGTGAAGAAAGAATAAATACACTAAAGAATAAAACACTAAAATGTTGTTTTAGCCCCAAGTTTTTAATTTTTATAAGGGCTAATGGGATTTTTTTTTTTACATCAAACTGAGGTCCATTTTTTCCTGAGTGCGCCAATACCCTACATGTAATCGGGAACTATTTTTCAGGCACAATGCAAAGTTCAGAAGTTAAGGAGCGCCAGATTTTACAGTTATGGTTTGCAGGTGCCATGACCCACTAGGAGAGCCCATGAGGTGCCAGAACAGCAGAACCCCCCATAAGTGACCCAATTTTACAAACTACACCTCTAAATGAATTCATCTAGGGGTGCAGTGATCATATTGACAACGTGGTTATGCCCAACCCGGACTTCTGGAGACATGCACAAGTAAGTTAGGCGGGTTCTCATCGCTTCAGAAATGACAAACATGGATGAAAGATGTGATTTAGTTATACTATGGGGCTCAGAAGGAGGGGGGGCATTTGGATTTGGGAGTGCAGAATTTGCTGAATTTTTTTGGGCGGGTGAGGAGCCATTTTGCTTTTCCAGAGCCTTTGTGCTACCAGTAATGTGGAAGCCCTCTATATTTCTGTTAACAGATAACAGACCTAAGTGGGGACTTTCTTCTTTTTGTTGATTGAGTTGAAGCTTTTATTGGGAGCATTTTACATAACGTTTAGGATCATATTTATCTGGCGCTCAACACGGACCACTTACTTTGGGGTTTCCACCTAAATCTCTGATTGACATGATTCGGTTGAAGACCCGAGGGATCCATTCACTATAATGAGACAGCAGAGTTACAATGGACTCAGTCTGGCCTCTGTTCAATGGTGTTCTTTTCAGAAGTGCGCAAAACTGTGGTCGACAGCACTTTTATGCAATCCTAAAAAGACGGATACCGCCGGATCACAGATAAGACGGCGTCCACAGTGCCTCCTTCTGCCTCATTTTAGGGAATCTTCCATTGAGGTTTCTATCTGAGTCACGCATTTCAGAAATTTACACGCAAAACCCAGTTCAAGTGCTGAGCGCAGGATAAATGTGCGCCAAGCCTTACTGCGATCTTTGGGCGGTAGAATGCAAAAATCAACAGCAGGTGAAGAATTTAATTTTTACACCATTTCTTGATACCAGATTTATATGGGGTTTTTATGTTTGGCTGCTGTCACACACTAAAAGACGCTTTTTATTGCAAAAATATTTTTTGCATCACTACATTTTGAAAGCTATAATTTTTCCATATTTTGGCCCACAGAATCAAGTGAGGGCTTGTTTTTTGTAGGACGAGTTGACTTTTTTATTGATACCATTTTTAAGGCACATGGCATTTTTTGATAGCTTTCTATTCCGATTAATGGGAGGCAGAATGAACAAAAACCAGCAATTCATGAATTTTGTTTTGGGGGTAGGTTTACGCCATTCTGTGTGTGGTAAAATTGATAAATCAGTTTTATTCTTCAGGTCAGTATGATTACAGCGATACCTCATTTATATAGTTTTTTTATGTTTTGGCGCTTTTACACAATAAATACTATTTTATAGAAAAAATAATTATTTTGCATCCCTTTATTATGACAGCTATAACTTTTTTATTTTTCTGCTGATGGAGCTGTATGGCAGCTTGTTTTTTGCAGGAACAGGGGATGTTTTCTGCGGTACCATGTTGATTTATATCTTTTTTATTGTTTTATTCCATTTTATTTTCAGCGGTATGATGAAAAAGCATATTTTTTTGTCTTTTTTTATTTTTTATGGTGTTCACTAAAGGGGTTAAGTAGTGGGACAATTTTATAGGTCGGGTTATTGCGGACGTGGCGATACCAAATATGTGTACTTCTATTGTTTATAGAATTTTTTCATACAAATATTTAGTTATTGATACAATATCTTTTATTATTATTTTTGATATATGTTTTAAATATTTTTACAATTATTGACATTTTTTTTTACCTTTTTTTACTTTATTACTTAGTTCCACTATGGGACAATCATTTTTTGCAGGCTGATCACTTGTATAGTATGGGGATGAGGCAGCATCCCCGTGCTGTTGAAACGGTCATCTCTGCACTGACAAAGATTCTGATCAAGCACTGTGCATGATCAAGCAACTTTCCTAGCTCCAGTGGCCAAGATGTCGTTGTGATGACATCGGGTCACTATGGTAAAGATCGGGACCCCACATCACACCGCAGGGTTTCTGATCCAAAGGCAGAGTGGCTGTCATCCCTCTTTCCAGCTCCCAGAATCCTGCGATAGTTTTCGATCGCAGCATTTAGGGGTTTAAATTGCCGGAAGCGATGTGTGACCGCTCCTGGCACCTAGTGCCGAATGTCAGCTGTCAGAATCAGCTGACACCCAGTGCCGATCAACCACGCATAGCCCGTGTGCACGGGAGATTGCCATGCAGTAATAATACGTTCCTGGTTAGATAGGCCCAAGGCACAGGTACATATTATTATGACAAATGTCAGAAAGGGGTTAAAAGGGCTTATGCCTCCATGGACCTCACCAGAAATCTTACTACAGTTTTCTTGAATTAGAGGAACTGGCACTGTTTTTTGGACGATGATACTTGACACATGAATTGACATTATGATGGTTATCTCTATTTTTATTAACTATTTTTAAAGTTTAAGTTTATTGTATTTGTGGAAGAATTAATAAAGTTCTAATTTTATTAGAAATAGTTTTAAATGTTTTCTAACTTAATTAGTGCGACCACTTTTTAATATATTTATTTATTTACCTTTGGATCCATGGTTTTCCCTACAATTTGTATGTCTTTACTCAATATTTTAATTCTCAAATTATGAGAGCATTCCAACAACACAAAATCTAAATTGGAGACATTTGCCCCTCGTCCTTTTAGGGTTTCTTTGTATATTTGAATCGATTCCCCTCCCAGGTCATGTTCTCTTGTCAATGTAATTATGTTTCTGTATTATATGATACTATTATTTGCAACTTTTCCAAATGGTATTGAACAGGATTATGTGTAGTGATGAGCTAATGTTCACGGATAACATGTTATCTGAGCAAGCTCGTGTGTTATCCGAGTATGTTGAGTGAGCTCGGATAATATGTTCAAGTCTGCGGCTGCATGATTTGCCTAACAAACAGGAAATCCCTACATGTGTTGCAGCTGTCTAACATCCACAAAACATGCAGCTGCAGTGACTTGAACATATTATCTGAGCATGTCCAAGATACTCGGATAACACCCGAGCATGCTTGGATAGCACGATATCCGAGCACGCTCACTCATCACTAATTATGAGTCATTGTAGTTATTATTATTGGCAAAATAACTACTTAATTAACCTGCATTGTTCAAAAGTAAATTTTTACTTTTCTAAAAAATGTCATTAATCTTGTCTATACTTTGGACAGATCCCATTCCAGTTTCTAGGACGTCACATCACTGGTTAGCCAGTGAAATTTCGTTTTAGCTGAAAACTGAACGTCTTGTACTGACTAGGGTTGAGCATTCCGATACTGCAAATATCGGGTATCGGCCGATATTGGCTGTATCGGAATTCCGATTCCGAGTTCCGATATTTTCGTCATATCGGATACCGGAATCGGGATTGTCACTGTCACTGTCAGTGTCCGTCGGTCGGGTCTGTCAGGAGTCAGCGGCACTTACCTGGCAGAAGATCTCCGGCGGTCACGTCCTGGACTGCTTCATAGCCGCAATCTTCTTTCCCCGGCGGTCACATGCAGTTTCTCGCGATAACTGCAGTGACTGCTGGGTAATCCCGGCCGTAAAGCAGTCAGTCCGATGACGTCACCGCCGGGGAAGCAGGTAATCAGCTGTGCTGCGTCGCGATGACAGGCTCTGCCTGTCATTGCGATGTAGCAGAGTTGGATCGTCGTGGGACTGTCGTTATGGACTGCGTCGGACAGGTGGTATACTGTTGGTTTGTTTTTTTTTCTTTTTTTACAGGAGATCGATGGCGTCGCAGGAATGAGAGTATAATAAAATTAATGAAAACTGTGTTGTCTCTTTTATTTCATTAAAATACTTTTTCTTGCTTTGTCTTTTTTTTATACATTTAATAACTTTGGGATTAATAATGGATCGGTGTCTTATTGACACCTCTCCATTATTAACCGGGCTTATTGTCACCGTGCAATCAACGGTGACATTAACCCCTTATTACCCCGCTTGCCACCGCTACAGGGCAAGTGGAAGAGCCGGGTAAAGTGCCACAATTGGCACATCTTTGATGCGCCAAATGTGGGGCTGCTGTAGCCTGGTATTATCAGGCTGTTGAGGGCCAAAATCCATGGGCCTTGACAGTCTTTTAATACCAGGCCGCAGCAGTCTGCATTTTACTTGGCTGGTTAACAAAATAGGGGGGATCCCCACGCCGTTTTTTTTTTCGAGGGGATCCCCTATTTTTGTTAACCAGCCAAGCTAAGCAGACTGCTGTGGCCTGGTATTATGAGGCTGGCAAGGTCCATGGATATTGGATCCTTACCAGCCTGAAAAACCAGGCCTCAGCGGTCTGCTTCATCTGGCTGGTTAACAAAAATAGGGGGACCCCACGCCAATTTTTTTCGAGGGATCCCCTATTTTTGTTAATCAGCCAAGATATGCAGACTGCTGTGGCCTGGTATTATCAGGCTGGCAAGGTCCATGGATCTTGGCTCCTTAACAGCCTGAAAATCCAGGCCTCAGCGGTCTGCTTCATCTGGCTGGTTAACAAAAATAGGGGGACCCCACGCCATTTTTTTTTCAAAGGGAACCCCTATTTTTGTTAATCAGTTCCCTCTGACGTCACTGATTGTGTCCCTGGCTGACCTGAAGTGAAAGTGGAAAGCAATCAATTAAGCTTTCCACTTAAGGGCCCGTCTCACATAGCGATATCGCTACCGAGATCGCTGCTGAGTCACTAGTTTTGTGACGCAGCAGCGAGCTCACCAGCGATATCGCTGTGTGTGACATTCAGCGACGATCAGCCCCCCTGCCGGGTATCGCTGATCGTCGCTGAAATGTCAGGACCTTTTTTTGATCGCTGGTTTCCCGCTGACAGGCACACATCGCTGCGTGTGACAGGCGGGAGACCAGCGATCCGCTGGTAACCAAGGTACACAGCGGGTTTCCAGGCGCGGGCTGTGCCTAGAAACCCGCTGTGTACCTTGGATACCAGCGCCCTGATGCAGGGAGCTGGTATCCAAGGTACACAGCGGTTTCCAAGCGCTGCGCGGTGCCTGGAAACCCGCTGTGTACCTTGGTTACCAGCGGATCGCTGGTCTCCCGCCTGTCACACGCAGCGATGCGTGCCTGTCAGAGGAAACCAGCGATCAAAAAAAGGTCCTGACATTTCTGCGACGATCAGCGATACCCGGCAGGGGGCTGATCGTCGCTGAATGTCACACACAGCGATATCGCTGGTGAGCTCGCTGCTGCGTCACAAAACTAGTGACTCAGCAGCGATCTCGGTAGCGATATCGCTATGTGAGACGGGCCCTTAAGCGATGTTACCCGCAGTGTCGCTGTCCCAGATCGCTGCCTGAGCTGCCTGTTTGGCAGCTCAGCAGCGATCATGTAGCGATACACCAGCGATCCTGACAAGTGCATATCGTTGTCGGGATCGCTGGTGTATCGTTATGTGACACCCAGCCTTTACTCTCCTGTCAGGCAGGAGAGGAACTCATTCATTTGGGGTTTACTGTGAGGCTGCAGCATTAGCTGCGGTCCCTGCAGTAAACATTAACCCTTTCTGAAGGATTACACCGTGGGACCTGACTGTGCATGGGATAGGTAAGAATAATTTTGCTTTTTATTTTATTTTTATTACAGGAAATGGTTTTTGCAGTAAAATAAAAGATGGTCAAAAACATGTGTCTTTAGTTCATTAAAATGATTTTTAATTAAAGTGTGTGTGTTTTATTTTTATTTCATGCAACAGGATTAATAATTGATAGTTGTCTAATTGACAGCTCTCAATTATTAACCTGGCTTAAGGTCACCTTTCAATAGCAAGGTGGCTTTAACCCCATATTAACCCATTCGCCACCGCTACAGGGCAATGGGAATAGACGGGCAAAGTGCCAGAAAGGGCGAATCTAATTATAGATTTGTCTTTCCTGGGGTGTCTGGGGGCAGATGTTAGTAGCCGGGGGGGGGGCAAAAATAATGGTCCCTCTCTGGCTATTATTATCTGCCCCCACTCACTGGCTTTGTCTGTCTGGTTGCGAAAATAGGGCGGGAGCCCACGCATTTTTTTTCAGCAATTTTACACCTCATATATATATATATATACATGTCATTGAATTTGTGACACATATATATATATATTTATATTTGTAGTTCATACACTTCTACATAGTATAATAGCCGCTAATTCAATTGCCGGCTTTTGTGAAAATGCAGAACCCGACATGAAATGACACTTGGTGTACATAGGTTAACCGTGTCTTTTCATGTCCTTTGCTATCTAATTTGCACAAACAATTAAATCAGACTATGTGTGCAAAATTTCACACCTGTAGGGGTTAATTAAAGGTGTAAATTCGTAGCAAAAAAGTCCGTTTTTTTTACAACGAATTTACACCTTTAATTAACCCCTACAGGTGTGAAATTTTGCACACATAGTCTGATTTAATTGTTTGTGCAAATCAGATAGCAAACGACATGAAAAGACATGGTTAACCCTATGTACACCAAGTGTCATTTCATGTCGGGTGCTTCTGTCTTTTCACTGAAGCCGGCTTTACCCGGCAATTGAATCAGAGTCTATTTTACTATGTAGAAGTGTATAAACTATAAATATATGTATATATATATGTCACAATGACATGTATATATATATATATATGTATTCTATGTGTGTATATTTAGTGTTTACAAGGAAAGAATGGGGTTTTTTTAGTTGCGATATTTTGTTCCCATAGACTTACATGGGACTTCCGGTATCGGTATCGGGTATCGCCGATATTTTAGTGATATCGGCGATACCATTCCGATTCCGATACTTTAGGATATCGGAAAGTATCGCTCAACTCTAGTACTGACAGTAATATTGTGGCAGTAAGGCAAGTAGCAAAATATACATCTTTTTCTTGGCAGCAATGTATATTTTGCTTTTTTTACCATTCATGATGCATAGTTAAAGGTTCTTACCGTTTGCACAATGTACATTATTGTTGCTGCATAACGGACAACTCTGCTAAATCGGAGTTCTAGGTACTATAGGAAAGACAAGAGGAAAACATTAAAATACTGAAGATATTAGAATAAATTTACAATACTTTAATCACAATTCTAATAGCAATATTTGTTGTGTTTTGCTTATTCACCCAATATTTGGTGTGCTGTACTTGTTGAGTGAGAATAAAGGCTAGAGCAGGCAACCATTATTACCAAGCACGATCCGACAAAACATGGGTTCGCACCCTCCTGTCCAATGTTATTCTATGAGGCCGAGCACATGTCCGATTTCGTTCCTTGGACCGAGCATGCCTGAGGTTGATCTGATATTCAGACATCACACGGCCATGCAAGTGGATGAGTGGATGGAAAACGACCACAGACTCACAGAATGAAGGATAATTTTTTTTCTTCATCTTCTCAGAGAAGAAGATCCCACTGTACAAACACTCTGATTAAACTGTGATCAGGATTCCTTAGAGTGTGATTTGCATAATTGACTCAATTTTCTCATTTGCATCTAACCCTGATCTATTTAAATAAAATACCAATGACATCATCAGGAAAACTATTGTCTGGAAACTTCCAAATCACTGGTAAGCAGAAGACAACAGGTCCCCTTAGCAAAGCATTAGAGGTCCACACACTAGACTAATGTCAGGCAAAGTTGATGATTTCTGAAGGACTATCAGACCAGTTAATGTATTGAAGGGGAAAACTGGGACATCAGAACATAAACATCCCATCCGATTGTTCTCCCAGAAGATAAGCTGCTGCTAGCACTGTCTGGCTGCAGCTTTCTCCTGTCTTCCCATTTAAAAGAATTGAATGTGTGTCCTAGCTGAGCATTCATGTTGTAGGTGGAGTAGAGAGAGTTTGCTATCTAAGGTGTGTTGGCACTTTATGGATTTGCTTTAAAATACATTGATGTAAACACTGATATAAACATGATAATTAAGCAAAACAGGACATACATAGTGGGAAGGAAGAGATACTAAAGTAAGTAAAGTAATAGAAGAATTCAAATGATTGGCTGTCAAGTTTATAAAACCTATTGTTTCATGCCCTATTGAGGAACTCTGAGTTAGACTTTATTCATGCATCTTTTTCTTTTCTCTGTTCTGGAACTGATTTTTATTCATGATTTTTGTTCACTTTTATCATCAGTGTATCTGATTTTCTCATATGGAAAAAAATTCCAAGCTTCCCATTAAACGATAAAAAATGGACTACAATAAAATGACACATTGATGACATACGTGAGCTGTCCAAATAAAACAATTTGACAGCTATGAACATTCCCATGGACTATAATGAGAACATGTTCTAGCCATGAAAAATAGGACTGGAACACATACATTAGAAATGGATGTGTGAATGATGCGTTAATGTGGGGAGATCCTGTTCTCAGGATCCACATTTCTAGGCAAGAGTGTATAACAGTTACCAAGAGAATGTATTTGTTTTACTCATTTATATTATGCCATTAATTCCACAGCACTTTACAGATATCATCATCATTTCTGTCCCCATTTGGGCTCACAATCTAAATTCCCTATCAGTCTGTTTTGGCGTGTGGGAGGAAACCGGAGAAACCGAAGGAAAGCCAGGAGAATATACAAACTCCTCACAGATATTGTCCTTGATGAGATTTGAATCCAGGACCCCAGGATTACAACGCTCTAGTACTAACCACTGAGCACCATGCTGCCTCCTCTAGAGGACCTGATACTTAGTGTACAGACAAATTTACTGATATATTACATTAACTTAGCAGAAATATAACTTATTTCATATATTCTCCAAGCCAAAACTTTGGAACCTCAAACTTTCAAAGGGAATCTGTCACCCCATTTTTGGCCTATGAGATATGGCCACCGCCATCAGGGGCTTATCTACAGCATTCTGTAATGCATTAGATAAGCCCCCAATGTCACCTGAAAGAGAAGAAAAATTATATATAAATTATACTCACCCAGGGGCGGTCCGCCGTCCGGTCCGGTTTGGCGCCTCCCATCTTCTAGCCAAGTCGGCCTCTTCTTTCCGTCCCGTCACGGCTCCTAGTGAGGGCAGAGCAAAGTACTGCAGTGCGCAGGCGCCGGACCACTCTGCTCTTTCCCGGCGCCTGAGCACTGCAGTACTCTGGTCTGCCCTCACCAGGGCAGATCAGTGCGATTGTGCAGGAGCCACAATGGGATGGAAAGAAGAGGCCAGCTTCGCTAGAAGATGGGAGGCGCCGAACCGGAGGGCGACGCCCATCGGACGGCGGACCACCCCTGGGTGAGTATAATATAACTCATTTTTCTAATCTTTCAGGTTACATCGGGGGCTTATCTACAGCATTACAGAATGCTGTAGATAAGCCCCTGATGGCGGTGGCCGTATCTCATAGGCTAAAAATGGGGTGACAGATTCCCTTTAAGAGGTTGTATGAAAATAGAAAAAAATATTTTTCATCTTTCCAGAAATAGGACTATTCTTTTTTTCGAGTCTGTATGTTATAGTATGTCTAAAAGTTTAGCTTGGCCACCTTCAAATGAAAGGGGCTAAAATGGAATGCCAGACACAGACTATGGACCAGAGTGGCACTCTTCCTAAAACTAAAACAGACATTATTTAAAATCTCTTACAATTTCTTTAACAATTTTTAGAAAAAATATTAAATTAAAGCAAAATTATATACAGCAAGATTATAAACAGTGGCAAGTAAAAGTTTCAACACCCCTGATCATAAATACTGTTATTGTGAGTAGTTAAGCAAGTTGCAGATGAAATGATCTCTAAAAGGCCCGAAGTTAAAGATGACACAATTTGTTTGTATTTTAGTAAAAAAAAAAAAAAAAAATATATAGTCATTTTTTATATTTTAAAAATTACAATAAGGAAAATATGCCAATGCGAAGGTTTGGGCACCATTGGAGAATTGTGTGCTTTGATAACTTTGACCAAGGTTTCAGACTTTAATTAGGCTGTTAGGATTATAGCTTGTTCACTATCATCATTAGGAAAGGCCAGATGATACAAATTTTATAAAAACAAAGCCTCCTCCAACATTGTGCCAAAAAACAGTAGCCATGTGTTCTTTTAAGCAGCTGCCTAGCACTCTGAAATTGAAAATGAAGGAGGTCCACAAAGTAAAAGAAGGCTGTAAGGACATAGCAAAGCATTTTCAGGTTGTCCTTTCCTTAGTTCAAAATGTACTTGAGAAATGGCAGTCAACAGGAACCGTGAAGGTCAAGATAAGATCTGGAAGACCAAGCAAAATTTCAGTGAGAGCTGCTCGTAGGATTGCTAGAGAGGCAAATCAGAACCCCCGCTTGACTGTAAAAGACCTTCAGAAAGATTTAGCAGAATCTGGAGTTATGGTACATTGTTCCATGTGGCCCTCATGGAAAAGTTATCAGAAGAAAACCTCTCCTGCGTCTTCACCATATAATTCAGCTTCAGAAGTATGTAAAAGCACAAAGTTTTTACAAGATGTGATACTTTCAAAAGGGGTGCTCCTGGATACTAACCATGCAGGATGTCCAAACTTTTCCATTTTCCTTTTTGTAATTTTTAATATGTAAAAGATGCCTAAAATACAAAGTAAATGTGTCATCTTTAACGTTAGGCCTTTTAGAGATCATTTCATCTTCAACTTGCTTAACTGTTCACAATCACAGAAATTTTGACCAGGGGCGCCCAAACTTTTACATGCCAATATAAATGAAAAGCTAACATTTTATTATAGCTATAAAGTAGTGTTCACCAATCTTTCTGACATTGAGAGCCACATTCAACTCTGAGTGAGGGTCCCAAGCTACATCCTCCTCCCGCCCCTCTCACAATAGTTGCAACCAAAGTCTCCATTATGGATATAATGATAATCAAAGCTCTTACACATAAATCACCTGGTAGCAGTATACCGAGATCAGGGGTTCCCACAATAATCCTCATTCAGTATTCTCCCATCAAACACTGGCAAAACACTTTTGCGTCAAGCTTAAAGCACCTCCTCTGACCGGTAGTTTCATCTTGTCTCCAGGTTGCCATAATTGGATTATCTCTAAACCTCTAAGACCAGCATATGTGCATCCAGATATGTTTTTTGTACAGGGATACTCACAAAATTCTCCATTTTGAGATGTGCTCTTCATACCCATTTGCTAGACCTTGTGCTCAAACCACAATTTATGGGATCGCGAGCCACATATGGCTGCCGAGCTACAGGTTGGGGACCCCTGCTATAGAAAATTGGTGCAATGTAATCTTCAGATCAGTTAGCAATAAGTTTCACATACCTCGCATGTACTTGTGATACCAGATCTGTAGAACACTGGTACAAAAAGTTCTGCAGACAGTATGATAACAAATGAATAGGAGATTATAAAAAAGAAATAGTATGCTCCAAAACGGACAACCTCCGCAGGTGTTCCCAAAACTGTGATTGCAGACATGAAACTTGCTGTCAGTGACAAAGCTACAGGTCCACATGTCATTTGTCTGCCTCCAACCAGAAACTCACTTGATGTTTTCTTTTTCCTTTCTTTAATAGCGAAAAAGACGCCAATACTTGCGGAGATGACCAGCAAAGCTGAAAACACAACATAGTCCCACACCACAAAGCCACTAAGGTCTGGTTTTTCAAACTTTGACATCTTTGGCTCTTTGTAAGTTTCAATCACTGCAGGTTACTGGGTATATGTTATCCATAAAGTAAATGCAGAAACCAATAAGAAATGACTCCCATAAAGGACTGTAAATGTAGTGTGTGAAGCGACAGAAGCAGTGGCCTGAAATGCAAGGAGGTATAGCGACGACTTATCTGGGTATAAATTGTATCTTCATCTTAGGTGAGGCAAAGGGCTGAGGTGAACCAATGGTATTGCTTAATTACCTGATAACACTCTCATCGAATCAGTCTTGTTATTTGGTTAAATATTACTTGGACAAACATAAAAAATCTTTTTATGAGTGCTAAGGAGTTGTGAAACCAGGGTTTCAGTAGAAAGAAATGTTATAATGATCATGCTCTACTGACAGTTGGATACTAGAAACAATAATTTCTGAGTTGGCAAAATACAGTAATGAATCCTGGGATTAGATTTAAGATGTGTTTGGGTTTGTTATCTTAACTTTTGACAGTTTTCACTTTCGTCATTTATTGCATTGTAATATAGCAATCTTTATTTTCAGGCAATGAACACCTTTTTATTGGTTGTACCAATGCATCTAAAATACAAAATGAAATATTGCTATAGGTTTTAATTTGAAATTTGATCCCCCACAAACCTTATGTTAGCATGGGTTCAGTAAGTTATAACAAAGAGCCTTATGGTACAAAGTGTGACAACAGGATCGGACTATACAGGGTGTGTGTGTTGTTTGATACCATGAAGACACATAACTCTGCATTGGAGCTGTAAAGATGAAGGAGAGAAAATGGTCAAACAAGACCTACTACAAAGTTGATTCTGATTTCATTTAAAATGTTTTCTTGAAATAAATTAAAAAAAGATTCCAATACTGTATTTGGCCTTCATGACTCCATTATTTTAACCCCTTCCTGACATATGATGTACAGTTACATCATATGTCATGTCCCTGCCCTTGATGAGGGCTCGCAAGCTGAGACCATGATGGTGGCTGAATTATCCAGCCATCATCTGCCTCTAACAGCCGTGGGTTAAGAAGAACTCTGCGTACAGCTCTTAACTTGTCAATAATAATAATAATAATCTTTATTTATATAGCGCCATCATATTCCGCAGCGCTTTACAGTTTAACAGTTTCAAAACACAAGTCATAAGTAACAACGTTAACAATACAATAATTAAAGCAAAATAAGCCGCCCCTGCTCGTGAGAGCTTACAATCTACAATGAGGTGGGGGAGATACAAAGTAAAGGTGTGTATATACAATGGTGCATTTACAATGATGGTCCAGCCATCTTGAGGGAGTGAGGGATGGATGGAGATAGTGAATGGGCTACACATACACACTTACACATAGAATGACTTTGATTAGTGAATGTGATAGGCCGCTCTGAACAAATGTGTTTTGAGGGAGCGCCTGAAACCATGCAAATTGTGGATAGTCCTAATTTCTTGGGGTAGAGCATTCCAGATTATTGGCGTAGCGCGGGAGAAGTTTTGGAGTCGGGAGTGGGAGGTGCGGATTAGTGCAGAGGTTAGTCGAAAGTCATTTGCAGAGCGCAGCAGTCGGTTAGGCCGATAGATAGAAATGAGGGAGGAGATGTAGGGGGGTGCTGCACTGTGGAGAGCTTTGTGGGTGAGAACTAGTACTTTGAATTGGATCCTATAATGAATGGGCAGCCAGTGTAAGGACTGGCGAAGAGCGGACGCATCCGAGTACCTATTAGCCAGATGGATGACCCTGGCTGCTGCATTCAGTATGGACTGTAGAGGGGATAGTCGAGTAATGGGGAGGCCAAGTAATAGAGCGTTGCAGTAGTCCAGGCGGGAGTGGATCAATGCTACAGTGAGGGTTTTTGTTGTTTCCATGGTGAGAAAAGGGCGGATTCTAGAGATGTTCTTTAGGTGTAGGCGGCAAGAGCGGGCAAGAGATTGTATATGGGAGGTGAAGGAGAGATTGGTGTCAAACATAACACCTAGACAGCTAGCCTGCTGCCTGGGTGTTATTATGGTGCCACCCACGGAGAGGGAAATGTCAGATCTGTCAATGTCAATCTCTGGCCACAGCATTTAACACTCATCAGCAGGGAGGAGAATCATTCCATGTGTCCATCTGCGCACCCAAGACGTATCTGTGGACCGCCGGTCGGTTGCCATGCTAAAAAACTCAATGCTTGTCATGACAATTTTTCTGTGAAAGTCAGCATTCAGCTGGCATTCATATGAGAGTTATTTTCACTATACATAGCAGTGCTGATGCACTATGTATAGCATAAGCGATCAGACTATCGAAGATGCAAGTGCCCTAAGGGCACAGACAGATGGCCATATAACTGGTACAAGGATCGCATTGCAATCTTTGTACTGGACTCCGGCTTGACAGCTGCATAGAAATACATCATGCTGTCATGCTCAGGTCAGGAGAAGTGCCGGGCCAGTCTGTGAAGTGCGATGCGATCATCGCACAAGTTATACTGCCATCTGTCTGCACATTAAGGGTCTAACAAATACAGTCAAATATGAAAAAAAAAAAAAAAAAGTATGAAAGAATTTAAAAAAATACAAATTCTGCCCTTCTCCCCTTAGGCTTCTTTTACACTTACTGTGTTTTTTGCGGCCCGTTATTGCAGGTCTTTTTTGCGGGCCGTATCGCCGCAATTTTCAAGGACTACCACAATAACGTACTACAAAATACTTGCGTATCGCCGTTTCCAATAATATAGAAAAGTATTGGAAAGAATAAAATAATGTTTTGCAAAACCGGAAGTTACGGCACACCGTAACTTCCGGTTTTGCGGAAGTCATTAATTTTCTATGGGGGCCGTGTTTGTAAGCCGTGAAATATATCGAGCAAGCTCGATATTTTTTCATGACTGTATATACGGCCCTCATGGCCATACGGCACACAGCCCTCAGTAGAATTTTTGCGGTCCGTTTTTGCGGCCCCATAGAAATGCATTGGGGTCTCAAAAACGGGCCGCAAAAACACGGTAAGTGTAAAACCAGCCTTCGTTAGACAGCAATAATAATCTGGATCTGAATACCATCTCAAAGATCCCAGTGTCACAGGAGTTTAAGGCATAGTAGTACACCGATAGAGACGTTTCGGTCTGATGCGACCTTCCTCAGTTTACGTACTATAGAAATAGATATCGAACGTATCCTATATAGAAGATAGGCAAAAAATGCCCTTGTGCTGAGAATTATCTGTAACAACCCGTGTATACTGAATCTCAGGGAAAAGGACCAGGCAGAAAACAGACACGGAGTCCACCGTTAGTCTGTAAGCTGTATGCTGAATCTCAGGGAAAAGGACAAAGCAGAAAACAGACAGGGTGTCCACCGTTAGTCTGTATGCGCTCTATGTCTCAGTCCTGGACAAGCTGACTTTCAGGTGCAGTAGTAGTGAGTAGCAGTGGATACTGCACCTGAAAGTCAGCTTGTCCAGGACTGAGACATAGAGCGCATACAGACTAACGGTGGACACCCTTTCTGTTTTCTGCCTGGTCCTTTTCCCTGAGATTCAGTATACACGGGTTGTTACAGATAATTCTCAGCACAAGGGCATTTTTTGCCTATCTTCTATATAGGATACGTTTGATATCTATTTCTATAGTACGTAAACTGAGGAAGGTCGTATCAGACCGAAACGTCTCTATCGGTGTACTACTATAATAAATAATCTTCCTACTATAGCCAAGCTGAGTGCGAGGTTTATGTCATATATGTCTATGGTTTGGGAACCTAACCTCTGCACCTACTACAGCTGTGCACATGGTGTTTCTTCATACAGGAGTTTAAGTATCTTGGAATCAATATTACAAGAAGGCCACATGATTATTTATCTCTAAATCTTAGCCCAGTTGTGACCAAGATGAGAATAAAATCAGTGCTTGGGGGAAGCTTCCCTTGGGTACAATACATTTTATTAAAATGTGTATTTTGCCCTGCATCCTATATGTACTACATAATTCTCCAGAATGGATACCTGAATACTGGTTTAGGAGAATGCATAACATCTTTAGGGACCTGGTTTAGAAAAGGGGTATCCCTTGAATGTGATTGTAAAAATTACAGTTACCTAAGGATCAGGGAACTTTAGCATTTCCACATACTAGGGGATATTTTTTGGGCTCTCAATTTCAGCACTTTAGGGGGTGGAATTTGGAGGGTTATCATGGAACAGGGTCAATAGTTCTGAAATACTTAGGGTGTAGTGAGAATTTGCTAGAAATATTAGAATCACGTAAGTTTAAAGTCAGGCTGTCCTCCTCATTTTCTTATCAATACAATTTGGTGGGCCTACAAGAAGTGGTTGGGAATGAAAGGCTGTTCAGAATATAACCCTATTTGGAATAACCCCTGTTTGAGTAGCTACATTTAGAAGGCTTTGGTGAATATGTGTATCAACTGTTGCCCGATGGCAATTTTTGCTTATTTGAGCATTTGAGGCAAGAGTTTAATCTGACATGCAATAAGAACTCAGGAAAGTATATTGGATCTCACTATTTCATCCATGGGCTATTAGACTTTGTAGAACAGGCCAAAAATGCTAAGGGTATTATGCCACTATTATATAAATCTTTGCTATTAAAAATATTGTACTGGAACTGTAATATAACCACCGGTGGTAAGTGTGGTCCTTGTCTTTATGGTATTTCCTGAAGAAGAGGTCATATATGACTTCGAAATGCATTAAATAAACCAACATTATCTTTTAACCATATTTTGCATCCTAAATTGCCTTCCTTGATGATAGCTCCTATTAGGTCGCTAGCCGACCTGTGGATCTGCGGCAGCTGACATATAAGCCTTGTCTCTACACCGCCAGGTGACCAGTTTTTGATCAAAATTGCACATTGTGTAACGTGGGATAAGACCCTATCTGCGCTCCTTTGCTTTTCCTACAGTTTGCACTACGAGGACTAGTTTTAGATCATACAGTGACAATGTTGGAAAAGTGATTATGACAGTTTATCACTTTCAAGTCACACTCAATTCTAAATCCCATATTTTGGGTCTAGTGGGGGATGTTAGTCGAGATGAAGTTCAGGTGGCTATATTGAAGTCTATTGCCAAGCATTGGATGGCTAGAGGTTCTCCCGGGACAGAAGAGGAGGTCTGAACCACACAATTTTAATGGAAAAGAGGTCATTAAATAAGGAGCTATGGCTAAATTCAGTAAACAATGGGGGAATGGATTAAATGCCCTACGGTCGTTTCGGAGGAGCTGGCAAGAGATATTATGATTAATATGTTAATTCTCTAAAATGTATAAAGGGGATAATGGTAATTGTGCACACCAAGAACAGGACCAGGGGGAGGGATGGGTTTTGGAAGGGGGGTTAAAATGTTGATGTTAAAACTAAAGTAATGAAAAATTTGCATTGATGTATTCTGTCTGTTATCTCACTCGTATGTGATATGTGGACTATATGCTTTCCAGTGTTTGATGTTCATTTGATAAACGGTTAAATAAAAGTTGTTGATTTAAAAAAAAATCAAATTACCTTCCTTTTTTCCCATTAAAAATAAAACGATAAAATGTTTTCAAAAGAGCACATATTTGGTATTGCTGCACTTGTAAAAGTCTGATTTGTCAAAATATAAAATAAATTATTTGGATTGGTAAAAGGAGCAGCGAGAAAAAAATTGAAACACCAGAATTATGTTTTTTTGCCACCTCAACATTGCAATAAAATGCAATAACAGGCAATCAAAACCTCATATCTACCCCAAAATGGTATCAATAATAACGTCAAGTCTGGCACAAAAATAATGGGTCTCAGAAACAAGCAATTTTTTTTTTTTTTACAAACTTCCAAATTTTTGTTCACTGCGGAAATTAAAAGAAAAGCTATACATGTTTGGTATCTTCATAATTGGACTGACTTGGAAAATTATATTGCAAGGTCAGTTTTACCATGTAGTGAACGTGGTAAATAAAAAAAGCAGTAGTAAAAGAAATAAATGTGATTAGGGTAAGGGTCTCTGAATCGTCCCTAGGATTGGGTTCACCGGCCCATAAATTGTATGGTACTCACAGTAGGAAAAAAAAATGCAACAAACAGAAAAATATCTCTGACAACTCTGACAACCTTTCTTCCTTCACAATATTTTTTCCCTTCTGTGAGTACCATACAATTTATGGGCCGGTGATACTGTTATGTTTCGGTAGCTGAGGAGTGCAGGTAAAAAAGGAAATACACCAGAGCAGTTGGAATCTATGAGATTGCAGTACCCTGACTAACCACCGCAACTAGAGGCAGCCGTGGAGCGTTCCTACGTTGGTCCTAGACGCCTCGTCACAGCCTGAGAAACTAACTACACCTAAAGACAGAAATAGGAAAGCTATCTGCCCCGGAGCAGAACCCCAAAGATAATAGAAAGCCCCCAAACATGTAATGGCGGTAAGACAAGAGGAAATACTGACACAGAAAGAAAATAGAATGAGCAAACGCTGGGGCCCAAACTATCTAAATAGAAAAGGACAGGAAGGGTACTTACTGCAATCTCAGAAAACCCTGAAAAACACCAACTCTACTAATTTCAAAATCACCTGAGATCACACGACCTCTACCACCTAAATTAGTTCTCTGGTGTAACAAAATCAAAACAGCAGCCACTGAAAAAACTGGAAAAAGCAAAAGTACAAAACTCAGTGGCTGAACTAAACAGAGAGGGCAAAAGCCCCCAGAGGGGACCCTGAAGGCCCCCACAGAAGTGCAGGACAAAATGCAAAAATATAGCACAAACACAAAAGAAGAAAATGTCTTATCTGATAGCAGGAGATGCAGACACGACACAGCAGGCTACAAGGGAAACTGGAAAGAAGGATTCAGACCAGAACAATTGATCACCGGCCACCCTGATGGGAAAATGACTCCCTTATATAAGACCAGTCAGTAACACCTGATTCCCAGTCCTCACAATCTTCACTAGTACCGCTTGTAACCACCAGAGGGAGCCTCTGCTCAGAACTCATCTCAAACCCATTCACAACAGCCGTCCTAAGAGAGGGGTCTCGCCACTGCTCACTCTCAAAACTGTCACAGGACACAGGTAAGTCAGGGACACTCGGTTCCCGAGAACCACCATCCTCGTCTCCCAACATCACCTGCAAAGGAATTTCATCAATATCACAGTCATCATTATTATCAATATCATTATCATGACTATGATCAGTATCATCATCACTATCATGATCATCATCACTATCATTATCAGCATCAGCATCATTATCATGGTCATCATCATTATCATGATCATCATCATCATCATCATCATCATCATTATCATGGTCATCATCATTATCATGGTCATCATCATCATCATCACATAAGTTTAACGGCCCACTAGCATTGTGTTCCGCCCCTCGGGACTGCGCACCCTCAGTAGGAGCTTCATCACACTGTCCATCAGAAACATTTCTCCCCCAGAGACCCTTAGATCGGGGAAAGTCATTACCCAATATGACGGGGTGCACCAGGTTCTTCACTACCCCCACTTCATATGAAACCTCCCCGAGTTTGGGGACCAAGTCCACGGCAGTCTCTGGGTAGACTTTGGTGTCTCCATGGATGCACACCATACTCAGGTGCTTATCAGGAATGAAGTCCCTATCAATCAGGCTGTCACATACGGAAGTCACTGGACTCTCTGAGTCCAAGAGGGCCTGTGCTGGGCAGTCATTTACAACCACCGGGGACCCCTGTGGTCCAGTCTCTTCGGCTGAGGTGGACACACACACAGGTTCTGCGCAGAGAGAGAGGGATCTGCCAACATCACAACACATAGGCTCCCCCTCTATTGGACAGTTGGCTGCAATTTCACGCCAGCTCCAGCACTGTCCATCACACTCTCCCACCCACATGACCCCTCGGGCCTGAACCCGCTTATCAGCATACCCCATGTCCCCAACAGCTGGAACGCTCTTACCGCGAGAGTTCAGCGTCCGGGAACTCTGAAGTGACGACCTCTCAGACGGCTGTACCTCAGGAGGACATGCTCGGGTGTAGCAGTTCACTATCACCTTTTCAACTCCATAATCATGTTTGTTGACTGCAGACTCCCAACTGCATCTCCAGTCATGAACTCCCCTGGCACGGGCTGTCACCGTAACACCCAGCCGGGTATGAATCTCCGCTTTCAGCTTGCCATAGTCTTGGCTGTCCTGCTCGCTCAGGTCAGCATATGCCCTTTGGGGCTCTCCAATCAGATAGGGTGCGACCATCATGGCCCATTCAGATAGGGGCAGATTCTCCTTCTCTGCCAATCTCTCAAATCTAGTGAGATATACCTCCACATCATCACGAGGTGTCATCTTTTTCAGGGACCGTCTTACCGCCTTCTTTACAGCGGACAATGCAGGTGACTTTGCAACATTACTTTGGGACGATGCGCCACAAGTCTTTTGTTGTGCTGCAACCTGCTCAAAAAACAACCGGTTATTCTCCTGCTGCTGCTGCAGGAATTGCTGCTGGGCCTGCTGCATGCGCTGCTGGTGCTGCAGGCGCTGCTGCTCCATGCTCTGCTGCATGCTTCGCTGGGCCTGGGCCAGGTACTCAATGAGCTCCTCCATACTGCCGGACTTATCTGTCTCAACCACGGCAGTCTTATGTTGCACATTAACTTGCGCCATTTGTTCAAACAGCGCCTCCATGCTGTCATCCATGCTGTCAGACTTCTCTGTCTCAACAACGGCAGTCTTCACTCAAGACATACACACTCCACAGTCTTTTCCACAGAAAATTTCAGCTCTGCTGTGCAGACACTTTTTTTTTTTTTTTTCTCTGCAAACTCTATTAGGGCCACTGTCTCTTTAAGACTGCTCCAATAGACGTTTCTCTTTGCTGCTGCACACTCCACAGTCTTTTCCACAACAAGTTCAGCTTTGCTGTGCAGACACACTTTTTTTTTTTTCTCTTTTGCAAACTCTATTAGGGCTACTGTCTCTTTAAGACTGCTCCAATCAGACGTTTTTGCTGACACACTTTTTTTTTTCTCTGCTGCTGCTTAGGCTGGCTTCACACATCCGGCGGGTGCCTTGCGGCGCCCCCGGCATTTTCCCGCAGCGCCGCATCTGAAAATCTGATGCGCCGCATGCGGCTTTTTTCACATTGACATGCATTAGCGCCGGATGGCGCCGCATGTCAATGCGTTGCATGCGGTTTTGTCCGGATGCGGCGCAAATGTACATTGCGGCGTCCGGAAAAAACGCTGCATGTAACGTTTTTTGTTTTTGCCGGATGGTTTCTTATCTCTCCAAGAATCAGAAACCATCCTGCAAAAAAACCGCATTTTGGCCGCCGGATGTGTGAAAGGTTTTCACATGCGGCGCTGCGGCAAAATGCCGGGGGCGCCGCCAGGTGCCCGCCGGAAATGTGAAAGAGGCCTTAACAGACTTCACATTTATTGCTGTCTCTCACCACTGTGCCGCACGCACATTCCAGCACCAATTGTATCAGCCACTGTGCTGCCCCAGCATTCTCCGCCAATTGTAACATTTCCAGGGGATATAGCTCTAGGATCGCTGTCTGGGTAGACAGAGTGACACGAAAACAGTTCATTCAGACAGCAGTTCTGGTGAAAACTGGCCGCAACCAGCTTTATTAAAGTCCACAGCAAACAGATAAAAATAAAGCATAAACAGAAAACCTAGGCTTGTCTAGCCACTAATTACACATAGATAGATTGCCCTGTCTATCCGGGTCCTGGCTCTACCAGCCTGGCCAAAAAAACAACACATATGATATATGTTACCAGTATGGAGTTTCACAGATACTCCTCCTTGTGTCTGAAGGCACCTTCAATGTCCAGACTTGAGAGAGATCCACTCCTATTCAGCCGCTATTCGCACGGATTCTCACTGCGACTACTCCTGTGTCCGGGGTACTTCCTGCACCCAGACTGAGATAGCTCACACTCCTGGAGACGCTTCTTGTGCCGGGACACCTTCCTGTGTCCAGACTGAGCGTGCTCTCTGACTGTGTTCCAACACACCTACTTCTGGTCTCCTAATTAACACCTGAGTGATTTCAGGCCTGAGCTGCAAGTGTGTACTGAATGTGAGGTGTAGTGACCTTTCTCTACCACTAGGTTTACAAAGCCATACATTTCCCTTATACCATACAGCATAATACCTAGGTGAAATGTACACCCCATTCAACACATATTCCTTCACTGTCTCACAATATATATATATATATTCTATGTGTATATATCTATTCTTTCTTTTGTGATTTTAAACCTGTCATTGGGATCCATTATATGTCGGTTTTGCAAGCCGGCGAGAAAATCTCGCCATACGGATGACATACGGATGCTTACATGTACAAAACACGCAGCCACTCCTTGACAACGGATGAAAAACGGATCACTGTTCAGGGAACTTTTCTGCGTATTACGGCGGTACAATATGGTCCGTATTTTAATTTGTTGTGTCTGACGCCGGCCTTAGACACATTCTCACATTTGTGTGAAATGTCAGTGCGCTGCCAGATTTATTTTATTGGACTGCACACGGACTTGTAGAGTTTTATAGATCCATTCACACATCAGATCCATGAGGGTCAGAGAATGTCCTCTTCTGATCTGATTTTGAGGATCAGAATAGGACATGCTCTATGCGTTTGTAAAAGTAGGCAGCACACAGATACAGGAATGTATCCTTATGTATAACACAGTTCCTTATTATATAGTGTACTCACTTATTATGTATAGCACAGTCAATTAGTATATTGTGTACTCAATTATTATATATTTCACAGTCTCTTAGTATAGTGCACTCACTTATTGTGTAAAGCGCTGTCCTTAGTTACATAGTTTCCTTTTTTATTATGTATGACACTGTCCCTTATTACGTACCACCCTCTCTAGTTATCATTATTACATTCAATGCACCACTATGTTCATAATTGACACACCAGCACTTAGTATTAATCCCATTTATCATTTTGGTCCTGTTTACCATTATTTATTTATCGCAATTACAGCGGCTCTTTTTTCTTTTTTGTTTATATTATCTGCACTCAGCTATGGTAGTGCGCATGCGTGTACTGTGACGTCGCATGTTCGCATGGCAACGGCGTCAATATGTGAGACTGCTCCGAGCATAGACCCGGAAGCAGTGCGTCACATGACGCCTGTTGCACTGCGACTTCCGGTTCGCGCAGTCCGCGCATGCGCCGATAGTATCATCAGCTGGATGTATTTTCTATAAATAGCCTCGTATTGCATATCGGCACCATCCCCCTGACGAAGGAGTTATTTTCCGAAACGCGCGTCGGGGCGCGTTCTGTGAGGCATTCAGTCATCATTATTGGCTCCCAGGTTTGTTGTCCATCAGGTTTACATGGCCTCTTGCAGTGCATGATTTTACTTTCATCTGTGTTTGGCTGCACAGGTTAATTGGTTCTATTGCACTTGGTATATATATATTTTTTGCACTTTGCACTTTTCACTGTGTAAATTTATCTATACACAGTATATTCACAGTGCGGTCTTGATGGTTATTTGTTTTATACCTATTCTATGGACACTACCTGGTTATTATTACTTGAGCCTATTAGTATTGTGGTGATATTTTCACAACAGTATATTATTATTTATGACCAAGTATACTTTCACTTCAATACATAGTTATATATATACATATATTTTCTGGCTGATTTGCTTCTTTTTATTATATTTGTTTTATTACACATAAAATAATTTTTTGTCATTTGATATCGTGCTATTTATTAATAAAGACAATTTGTTTTTACATCTATTGTGTTTATTTATTATTTTTTCACAATCCCCTGCTCGGTAGGTTTTCCCTATCTTTCTTTCCAATTCCTGGGTGGTGGTCACCCTCTCTAGTTATATACACTGCTCAAAAAAATAAAGGGAACACTTAAACAACACGATATAACTCCAAGTCAATTACACTTCTGTGAAATCAACCTGTCCAGTTATGAAGTAACACCGATTGTGAATCAATTTTTCCTGCTGTTGTGCAAATGGAACAGACAACAGGTAGAAATGATCGGCAATTAGGAAGACACCCCCTATAAAAGAGTGGTTCTGCAGGTGGGGACCACAGACCATTTCTCTTTTCTCATCCTTTTTGGCTGTTGCTTTGGTCATTTTTGCATTTTGTCATTGCTCTCATAGCATGAGGCAGTGTCTACAACCCACAAAAGTTGCTCAGGTAGTGTATGTTATCCAAGATGACACATTAATGCAAACTGTGGCAAGATGGGTAGCTGTGTCTGTCAGCGTAGTGTCCAGAGGATGGAGGCCCTACCAGGAGACAGGTCAGTACACCAGAAGATGTGGAGGGGGCCATAGGAGGGCAACAACTCAGCATCGGGACCGCTACCTCTGCCTTTGTGCATGGAGGAACAGGAGGAGCACTGCCAGAGCCCTGCAAAATGACATCCAGCAGGCCACAAATGTGCATGTGTCTGCACAAGTGGTTAGAAACTGACTCCATGAGTATGGCCTGAGCACCCAACGTCCACAGATGGGGGTTGTGCGCACAGCCCAACACCATGCAGGACACTTGGCATTTGCCAGAAAAAACCAGGTTTGGCAAATTCGCCACTGGCACACTGTGCTCTTCACAGATGAGAGCAGGTTGACACTCAGCACATGTGATAGACGTGACAGAGTCTGGAGACGCCGTGGAGAGCGATCTGCTGCCTGCAACATCCTTCAGCATGACCGGTTTGGCAGTGGGTCAGTAATGGTGTGGGGTGGCATTTCTTTGAAGGGCCGCACAGCACTCCATGTGCTCACCAGAGGTAGCCTGACTGCCATTAGGTACCGAGATGAGATCCTCAGACCCCTTGTGAGACATATGCTGGTGCGGTTGGCCCTGGGTTCCTCCTAATGCAGGACAATGCCAGATCTCATGTGGCTGGAGTGTGTCAGCAGTTCCTGCAAGATGAAGGCATTGAAAGTATGGACTGGCCTGCCCGTTCCACAGACCTGAATCCGATTGAGCACATCTGGGACAGCATGTCTCGCTCCATCCACCAACGTCACGTTGCACCACACACTGTCCAGGAGATGACGGATGCTTTAGTCCAGGTCTGTGAGGAGATCCCTCAGGAGAACATCCGCAACCTCATCAAGAGCATGCCCAGGCGAAGTAGAGAGGTCATTCAGGCACATGGAGACCACACACAATACTGAGCATCATTTGACTTGTTTCCACTTTAATTTTGTCTTGTTTTGATTTTCATTTCGACATGTTTCCACTTTCCTTTTGGGGGTCTCTCCAAATCCAGGCCTCCATTGGTTAATAAATTTGATTTCCATTGATGATTTTTGTGTGATTATGTTGTCAGCACATTCAACTTTGTACAGAACAAAGTATTCAATGAGAATATTTGATTCATTTAGATCTAGGATGTGTTATTTAAGTGTTCCTTTTATTTTTTTGAGCAGTGTATAATGACATCCATTATTATGCAGCTTCTTCTGCTGTTATATACAGTGCTGTCTCTTACATAGTTTATTCTTGTTATTTTTGTTATTCACAGCACTTTTTTTATTACATAGTCCTCTCTTGTTAGATATGAAATGACTGCTGATGGAGTGGTGACCTGAAGACCAGTTCATCAGCTTCTCCATCAGAAAAGAAGCTTTCTCATGCTCCATCAGCCATCATTGCAGTTTATATCTAACGAGATAGGAAGATATGTAATAAAGAATGGGCTCAATATAATCTGATATGTAAGGTATGGTGCTGTACATAACAATAGAGGGCACTGTGTAATAAGGGACAATAATATACATAGTAAAGGAGATTATATAAGATATATATGTGTGTGTGGCTATATATATTTATATTTGTAGCTTTGTTGACATAAAATGAGGGGACCCAGATACATTTTTGCACTAAGACCCCCAAGCTGTCAGTGCCATCCCCTGAGTACCAGCTATATGGCCAGTATTGCAAACAAACACAGGACACAATGTGACCTGACAGCTGTGATGGTAGGACTTGTTGAACTAGATAAGGAGGGGTTTTGTCTTCACATACAAATTTACCTAAACCTGAAAAGTGGGTGGGTGAGCAGTGCTGTGTCTTGACAGGAGAGTAAAGGCTGGGTCTCACATAGCGATACACCAGCGATCCCGACAACGATCAGGATCGCTGGTGTATCACTACATTATCGCTGCTGAGCTGCCAAACAGGCAGCTCAGGCAGCGATCAGTACAAGCGACACTGCGGGTAACTGATGCAGGGAGCTGGTAACCAAGGTACACAGCGGGTTTCCAGGCGCTGCGCGGTGCCTGGAAACCCGCTGTGTACCTTGGTTACCAGCGGATCGCTGGTCTCCCGCCTGTCACACGCAGCGATGCGTGCCTGTCAGCGGGAGACCAGCGATCAAAAAAATGTCCTGACATTTCAGCGACGATCAGCGATACCCGGCAGGGGGGCTGATCGTCGCTGAATGTCACACACAGCGATATCGCTGGTGAGCTCGCTGCTGCGTCACAAAACTAGTGACTCAGCACCGATCTCGCTAGCGATATCGCTATGTGAGACGGGGGCTTAAGTGAATTACATTCACTTAGTTTTAAGGACCTTTGTAAACCCTCCTATTAGGACAACCCATTGACTTCTCTGGAGGAGGGGTGAAAGACACGACCAAGTCAAGCCGCATGTAGCTTAGGACCGCAGTTATGGTTATAGCTCTGGCTCCTCCACCGATTCCCCCAAGACTAATTTAATGGATGCCTGAAATCCTGAGACAATTTTTGCAACATTGCATTTTTTGTGTTAAAAAGTTGCCAAACAGGTTAAAGATAGAAATACAGTAAAGAACATTTTTGATTTTGTTCAAATTTCATGAATCGTGTGCACTTTTTGGTGAATTTTTAGCAATAAGTGTCAATGAATACCCGAAGACTAAAAAGTTAATTAAAAGAATTGTAAATTATGAATCAGACCCTAAGTTTATACTATTAGTCAGCACAATTACGACAATTCCATATTTACATATTTTTTATATTTTCGACGTTTCTCTTTATTGAATTTGTGTGAGTGCTTGTTTTTTACATGAAAGATTGTTGTTTTCATTGGAATCATTTTAAATACATAATTTTTGGTCACTTCTTATTGCATTGAGCACACCTTTCAAGGTTCGGTTCGGTTCAGTTCCATCCACCGAACGTTTACACGTTCGCTGAACATGTTCAATGAACGATTCAATGAACGTACCCGAACTTCTTTAGATTCAATGGGAGGCCAAAACAAACGTATACACAATACCTTAAGAGGTAACAAAAAGCTTCCCAAGCAGCTAAAATTAGGGGAAGACACCATGAAAAGTGGCATCAATTGATCCACAGTAGAAATTTGCAAATGGCACAGCAGTAGTCAGCCATGGGCCATTCATGAGGTATCAGGGTCTGGCACAGCATTTACAGCTTAAGGTACTGCCACACTACACAATCCCGCTAGCGATCTCGTTAGCGTCGCATACTAATGAGATCGCTAGCGGGATTGTTTCTATATCGCTAGTAGCTACCTATTTTAGCGATGTCGTTAGGACGCTATCGCGGTTAGCGATCTCCTTAACGACTTTAGCGGTACAAAAGTACCGCTAAATCGCTAAGAAAAGGTGCTACACTTAGCGATTATACTTACCCAGCGGGAGCGCCGGCGATAAAATAGGGTCCGGAACGATTCCAGCGACGAGCGAGATCACAGCAGGAAGCTCGTCGCTGGCAGCTGCCGCACACAACAACATCGCTAACGGGATCGCTAAATAGTGACGTTTTTTAGCGATCCCGTTAGCGATGTTGTTTAGTGTGGCATACCCTTTAGAATTGAAATTTCAATGATGGGCTGGTGGTTAAGGGAGAGATGTAAGCTTTCTTAGCTGGGAGACCTGATACCTCATGCAACATCTCGCAATTTTTTTTTATTCCAGCCACACTCAGATGGCTCAAATATTAGTTTGATACAGTAATAGTGGTAGAAAAATGTAAGGAAAGTAAAACAGCTAGTTGACAGAAAGGAAGTGCAGGCCTGCCTGTCTAGTAGACCTACTGTCACGCTGTATAGCAGATATATATATATGTGATGTCAGTAATTTATATCAAAAGGGCAACATACAATATAACATGCACATAGATATATGATAACATAGAATTACCTGACAGAAAGTACAGTGGGTCAATACGGAATCCGTTATACGCTGTCTCCGGCTAGAGGGTGACCGGGGTCTATGCTGACCCTAAACTGGGGTCCTAACTAATCCCTCTACCTGGAGGTACTGTTGAAGGTACAGAGGTCCAGGCCACCAGCGTAAACCCTGTCTCCTATCAATCCCTGCCAACTGTAATCTAGTCCTAAGAAGGACCCTGATTACCACCAAAGGGAATGAACAGGTAACGGTTAATGAACAGAAAGACATACAAGAAAGACAAGAAATAAAGTAAATAAAGTCTTACATACAACACTCACACACAGTAGGAACACCTAAGGTCTCAGAGATAAACTATAAGCTATAAGAGTAAAAACAACTAAGGAACTCTTAGCTTAAGTATTCTCAGAACCGCTCCAGTCTGCTAGACTACATGAATGCTTTCACCGGCGTCTAACACCCAGACTGGCAGGAATATAAAGGAAACTAATTAGAACATAATCAAAAGCAGCCGGCCGAGGCTGGACCTAGTCTTAGCAAAGAGCTAGGTAAAATTAACTCTCTCATTACCAAACACAAAGAAACAGCAGCTCAGCTGTGAGAAGTCAGAATGTGCAATCGCGACGATCTTCGTGGCGATGCACCCATGACAGTACCCCCCCTTCTACGAGGGGCCTCCGGACCCTCATGACCAGGTCTGTCCGGGTAAGTTGTGTGAAAGGTCCGAACCAATCGATCTGCGTTAGCATCAGACGCAGGGACCCATGTCCTCTCCTCAGGACCATACCCCATCCAATGAACTAAGTACTGAGGGGATCGGCGACTGAGACGTGAGTCAATGATTTTCGACCCATGAAATTCCACGTTATCATTGACTACCACTGAAGGAGGAGGTAGAGGTGACGGTATGACTGGTGCCACATACTTTTTAAGTAATGACTTGTGAAACACATTATGAATTTTAAACGTAGGAGGGAGGTCCAGACGAAATGCCACAGGATTAATTATGGAACTGATCCTGTACGGCCCGATGAATCTGGGACCCAACCTCCAGGAGGAAACTTTAAGTTTTATATTCCTGGTAGACAACCAAACCAGATCGTTCACCTTCAGATCTAGACCAGAAACTCTCCTCCTATCAGCCATCCGTTTGTAACGGTTCCCCGTAACCTTCAGTCTTAAGCGATCTGGAACTATCAGTCTCCCTGGAAGTCCCACAGGGGCATCCCCCTGAGCCCCCAATACCTCCCCCTCAAGCTCAGAGCATACAGCTGACACTACAACTCCCTCCTGAGGAATAGGAACCGGATCATCCGTCTTCCCGGCCCCTGGGAAAGTACGAGATAAGGCATCAGGAAGCAACTTTATTGAGCAGTCATATGCGCGATGAGGAGGTAACTCTTTACACCCCTCCTCTGAGAACATCTCCCCAAAGTCCTCCAGAAAAGGAGACAAAGTCCTAGGCACAACCGCACCGATGACCGTGTTCATGCAGTTATTCCTGCAAAATTCACCCCACTGGCTTATCTTTCTGGATTGCCAATCAATCACTGGGTTATGTTTAGCCAACCAAGGAAGTCCCAACACAATAGGAGTAGGTAGACCCTCCAACACATAACAAGACAATTGCTCTTTATGTATTGCCCCTACTCGAAGATCTATGTTATGAACAGCTTGTACCAAGCTACCTTGACCGAGAGGTCTAGAATCAATAGAGACTATAGGGACTGGTTTGGCCAATACACTCAGTTGCATACCATGCACCTGGGCAAACCGAGGTCCACCAGATTAGCCCCGGACCCACTATCAAGAAAAACAGAAATCCTCTCAGTTCTAGTACCAATCACCACCTCCGCAGGCACGAGAAACTGAGAGGGATTTGGGGACGAAATACACACTCCCAGGTTAACTCCTTTGCTCAAAGAGGCCCGGGATGGACACCCCCCAACAAAATGTCCCTCTCTCCCGCAAAAGAAACACCTTCTAGTCTTGCGGTGCACCGCCGGTTCCCTCCTACAAAAAGATGTCCCTCCCAACTGCATGGGTTCCTCAGAACAGACCAGGGGAACCTCAGTATAAGGGACTTTAGTAGTAGGTGGAGTCATCACGGGAGGCGGAGTTACCTCGCGTCTTCCCCGAAGTGTCTATCAATGTGAATAGCGAGGGCCATAGCAGCCTCCAGTGATGGAGGAGAATCATACTGAGCCAACACATCTTTTAATTTGTCAGACAACCCTTGACAAAACTGGCTCCTAAGAGCTGGGTCATTCCACTGAGTATCTGTTGCCCATCTACGGAACTCAGAAGAATATTCCTCCGCTGGACGATTTCCTTGCCGTATTTTACGTAACTTTGTTTCAGCAAGGGAGACTTGATCCGGATCATCATATACCAGACCCAGGGCAGTAAAAAATCGATCCACTGACTGGAGATCTGGGGAGCCTGGAGGAATAGAGAACGCCCAAGATTGAGGGTCCCCTTGTAAGAGCGAGATAACAATTCCCACCCTCTGCTCTTCACTCCCAGATGACCGAGGCCGCAGCCGAAAGTACAATTTACATGCCTCCCGGAAGGTAAAAAATTTGTCCCGCCCACCAGTGAACCTGTCCGGGAGAGCAACCTTAGGTTCAGATCTGGTTTGCTCCGGGGGGGACAAAACCTTGGACTTAATGTCTGCAAACTCCATGGACAACCCCTGCAACTGCCGGGCCAGCTGGGCTACTGGATCCATGACAGCTGGAGAGAATCTTTAGTATGGCCGGTGAAAATGTCACGCTGTATAGCAGATATATATATATGTGATGTCAGTAATTTATATCAAAAGGGCAACATACAATATAACATGCGCATAGATATATGATAACATAGAATTACCTGACAGAAAGTCCAGTGGGTCAATACGGAATCCGTTATACGCTGTCTCCGGCTAGAGGGTGACCGGGGTCTATGCTGACCCTAAACTGGGGTCCTAACTAATCCCTCTACCTGGAGGTACTGTTGAAGGTACAGAGGTCCAGGCCACCAGCGTAAACCCTGTCTCCTATCAATCCCTGCCAACTGTAATCTAGTCCTAAGAAGGACCCTGATTACCACCAAAGGGAATGAACAGGTAACGGTTAATGAACAGAAAGACATACAAGAAAGACAAGAAATAAAGTAAATAAAGTCTTACATACAACACTCACACACAGTAGGAACACCTAAGGTCTCAGAGATAAACTATAAGCTATAAGAGTAAAAACAACTAAGGAACTCTTAGCTTAAGTATTCTCAGAACCGCTCCAGTCTGCTAGACTACATGAATGCTTTCACCGGCGTCTAACACCCAGACTGGCAGGAATATAAAGGAAACTAATTAGAACATAATCAAAAGCAGCCGGCCGAGGCTGGACCTAGTCTTAGCAAAGAGCTAGGTAAAATTAACTCTCTCATTACCAAACACAAAGAAACAGCAGCTCAGCTGTGAGAAGTCAGAATGTGCAATCGCGACGATCTTCGTGGCGATGCACCCATGACACCTACTTACGATTCCTTTGTACTTCCGGGGGCGCTCCTCACACGTGACCGCTGATGCGTTCCACCTGCGGTGCACGGAGTTCTTCACCGGAAGTCTCTTCATCTGGGAGACGCATCATTATGACATGCGCCGACAGGGACACTGAATATGACGGCAGCGATTCCTTTACAAAGCACCTTCTCCTCCTATATATATCCCACACACCTGCTTTATCTGTCCACGCCCTGGAAGAAGTGACTACACGAAACGGTGCCCGTCGGGCGAGCGAATCCAGATGCCACTGCATCGCCACATTTGCGCTTCCCCCTGCCAGCGATTCCTATTATTGGTGCATAGGTATGTGACAAGAGATGCATATTGTTGCTTATGCCTTCAAGCTGATTTGCTTCATTACAATCCAATCTTGGATATACTCCATTCACTACCTCAGCACCTCTTTTTCAAGTATATTTTCATGGGGAAGATTCACATTGTTTAGAGGATTCCTACCACAACACTGGCACTAAATGCACTTTAGTATATTGGAAGCATAATGCTCCTTAATTGAATTATTTATATAAGTGCTCTGTTATATTTATATTTTTATAGTGTCAGTTATCACTTAGAAAAAATATTTTTTTCTTTATTTCTAGCTGATATAAGTGGATTATGAATTTTGAATTGTGAATGCTGTATATTATATTTTTTTGTGGTGTATCACGCTGGCATTTTGTTCTCCCCTTTCTTTTGGAGTCTCCCTTACTCTCTTATATGTTTTATCGTTTGAAATGTTTTAATATAGCATATCAATAAAGGATTTAATTTTATATGATAATCTCTCCTCTCACTTCTTATCTATGGGTGGCACCTTCCACTATAGATTAGGTGTTAAAACAAAATAGTAAAGGGTCAACCCCCCCGATGGCATTGAGATTGAGCTCCAGATGCTCCTGCACTATCCTTTCCAGTCATTCATAACATGTCAGACTTGTACTCTCTTCGGCTGGTGCATGGGTCTAAAATATTGTGAAATGTCTCACAGATATTTCTTCTGCCACTTACACTGCTGCTGCTGCTAATGTTTTTGCGATGACGCCTTGAAGTTTACGGATTTGGACATCTAGAACTGGAATGCACACTATGTGCGTCACTGGTGTCTTGGGTAAAACCACTCTTAAGATTCTCTACAAGCATGTTTCGATACTGTAGCATGTGCGGATCCCTTTCCAGGGGGAAATCATATGGCTAAATTTACTCTTGTACCGTGGATCTAACAGTTTGGCAACCGAGTAGCCAGAACTATGTCTAACCCTAAGAATACAGGCATCGTGTTGAAGATAGTGCAGCAAGAAGGCACTCATGCGTCGGGAACTTCCATGAGGTCCAAGTCCATGGTGTCTTAGTGTCGAGAGATGATTATTATACTCTTCATCTCCTGACTGTTGCGCGTCCATCACCTCATCCTCCGCCATTTAATTTATTCCTTGGCTACTGTACATTCACTAACATTTTGTCTGGTAACATGAGCCCCCCTTGATCGCTGTAAGACACCATCCCATGTCACCTGCCTGTGTGATGACAGTCCAGAAATTTGAGATATTGTTATCCCTTCCGCATCCTCTTCTGCTTCCAACTCATCCTTTGGAACTATTACCTCCTCACGCAGACTATTCAAAGTGTGCTCTAGCATGAAGATGACCGGAATAGTGATGCTGATGACAGCATCATCAGTGATAACTATCTTAGTCAGTCATTCTGCCCAGTGCATCATATAAGTGTATCATAGAAGTGTGTGGAGCTATGAATTAATCCAGAATTTAATATAATGTATACACACTGTACCCTGCCATCTGCCACCATTGCAGTCTAATCAACATGTCCATTTTTCTATTCTCCCTACAGTTACGTGACCCATCTTTCCACACTGACTTTCCCATACCTCAGCTTCTTGCAACCACATGGTATGTGACCCAGCTTTCTACACGGACTTTCCCATACCTCAGCTTTTTGTAACCACTTGGTACAAGACCAGCTTTCCGCACTGACATTCCCATACCTCAGCTTCTTGCAACCACTTGGTACGTGACCCAGTTTTCCACACTGACTTTCCCATACCTCAGTTTTTTGTAACCACTTGATACGAGACCCAGCTTTCCACACTGACATTCCCATACCTCAGCTTCTTGCAACCACTTGGTATGTGACCCAGTTTTCCACACTGACTTTCCCATACCTCAGCTTTTTGTAACCACTTGGTACGAGACCCAGCTTTCCACACTGACTTTCCCATACCTCAGCTTCTTGAAACCACTTGGTACATGACCAAGTTTTCCACACTGACATTCCCATACCTCAGCTTCTTGCAACCACTTGGTACGTGACCCAGTTTTCCACACTGACTTTCCCATACCTCAGCTTCTTGCAACCACTTGGTACATGACCCAGCTTTCCACACTGACTTTCCCATACCTCAATTTCTTGCAACCACTTGGTATGCTTTTCAACTAACCCCTCTAATAACCCAATGTTATTTATGACCTTGTTTACACTGCCTTGATCATATGCGTCCAAGATGAGCACAGACCACTCCCCTCTGCTTCACACCTGAATGCACTTTCTAGCAAATATATTGCAAACCATAAGTCTGCCAAGACATCAATCTGCCCAGTGCATTATATAAGTGTATCATAGAAGTGTGTGGCGCTATGAATTAATCCAGAATTGAACCAGAAAGGAACTGAAGGTAACTGGATAGAGTCACTGTAAACAATGTTTCTGTTTGTTTTCACTCTCACCCTATAATCCTTCACTTTCTACTAACCCCCCAGTCCCTACACCTAGTAAGGAACTGGTCATCTCTCCCTCCATCCACCCCATCCATCTCACCTCCTTCTCATAACTTTTCAACTTTTCCTCAACATACAATCCTCTGTCTCCAAACACAGCCTCCTCATGCCTCTCCTGTTCCCACCTGCTATCACTTTCTCTGCTCCTCCTCACTACCTGTGATATCTCTCCAAATCCTGGCTCTCCTCATCACATCCCCACAGTCATTTCTACCTCCCATCAACGCTCTATTGCAAATTTCCATACCCTCGCTAACCTTATACCCATTTGGCCAGTCCCCGCTTCCCCAGTCCCACTAACAGGATCTCTATGGAACGCTTGCTCTCTCTGCAACAAACTTTCCTACATCCATGATCTTTTTATTACTAACAAACTTTCCTTCCTCGCTATCAACGAAACCTGGCTCACCCCCTCTGACACATTCTCTCCAGCTGCACTTTCATATGGTGGGCTCCACCTTTCCCATACCCCCTGCCCCAACAACAAGCATGGTGGAGGAGTTGATTTTCTCCTGTCAGATAACTTCTCCTTCACCCACATAACCCTCTGTTACCCTTCCTTCCTTTGGAGTGTACTCTGAGCGCATCTACTCCCCCCAGCCTCCAACTGGCTGTTATTTACTGCCCCCCCATTTCACCACCTGGCTACTTCATTTCCTCTTGGCTGACGACCCACTATCATCATTGGTGACTTCAACATCCCCATTGATACTTCCCTCTTAGCTGTGACTAAACTTCTATCTCTCACTTCCTCCTTCAGCCTCACTCAATGGTCTTCTGCAGCCACTCACAAAGATAGCCACACACTGGACCTCCTCTTCACCTGCCTCTGTTTCCTATCTAACCTCTCTAGCTCACCTCTAGCTGACCACAACCTGCTTACATTCTCTTCCCTCTCCTCTCCAGGTCCACAATCCCCACCCCACAAACTTGCATACCCTCACAGAAATGTTAAACACCTCGATCTACGCTCATTCTCTGAAACCCTTCTTCCTCTTAAAGACATAAGATCCCTAACACCACAATAGCTGCAGCTCTTGAATCAGTCGCCCTTCTCCCACATAACAAAGCTCGCAAAATCAACAGACAACCCTGGCACACCAGCCTGACCAAAGAACCAAAGCTGGCTTCCAGGGTTGCTGAGCAGATATGCAAAAGATCACATTCCAACAAGCACTTCATCGCATTCAAACAGTCCTTTATTCATTACTTTCAAGGCCACACTCGCCACAGCAAAATAATCCTACTTCTCATCTCTCATACCCTCCTGTCTCGCAACCCTAAACAGCTAATCAACACCTTCAATTCTCTCCTCCATCTTCCAGCACCTCCTCCCTCTCCACTCATCTCAGCTGAAGACTTTGCCTCATTCTTCAAGCAGCAGATTGATAACATCAGATAAAGCTTTGGCGTACAACCCCCACAACCCCTCTTTCTAACTACTCAGCCCTCCTCCTCCAAAACCAGCTTCTCCACCATTACAGAAGACCAACTTTCCACCCTACCCTTGAGATCAAATTTCATGACCTGTGCATTTGACCAGATCCTATCCCACTTCATCACAATCCTCATCACAGTCTTCATCCCAATCCTAACCCATCTCTTCAACCTATCATTAACAACTGGTGTTTTTTCCCCATGCTTCAAACATGCCTCAATAACACCCATCTTCAAAAAGCCTTCTCTAGACCCATGCTCTGTATCTAGTTATCACCCCATATCACTTCTCCCTATGCCTAAAACTACTGGAACAACATGCCCATTTCGAACTGTCCTCCCACCTCTTTTCCTGCTCCTTCTTCGATCGCTTACAATCTGGCTTCCGACCGCATCGCTCCATTGAAACTGCCCTAACTAAAGTCACCAGTGACATACTTACTGCAAAAGCCAAGCAACATTACTCTGTCTTCCTCCTCCTGGACCTGTCCTCTGCCTTTGACACAGTAGACAACTCCCTATTAGTGATGAACAAGTATACTCATTGCTCGGGTTTTCCCGAGCACGCTTGGGTGGTCTCCGAGTATTTGGAAGTGCTCGGAGATATAGTTTCTGTTGCCGTAGCTGCATGATTTGTGGCTATTTGACAGCCTGAATACATGTGGGAATTCCCTAACAAACAGGTAATCCACACATGGCTGTCAAGTAGCCACAAATCATGCAGCTGTTGCAACAGAAATTAAATCTCCGAGCATTTCCAAATACTCAAAGACCATCCGAGCGTGCTCGGGAAAACCCGAGCAACAAGCATACTCGCTCATCACTACTCCCTATTACTACAGACCCTCTCATCTTTTGCCATTACAGACTTGGCCCTATCTTGGATCGTGTCATACCTAACAGACCGGACATTCAGCATCTCCCACTCACACACCACCTCCTCACCTTGCCCCCTATCTGTCGGAGTCCTGCAAGGTTCAGTCTTAGGGCCCTGCTCTTCTCCATTTACACCTTGGGTTGGGACAGCTCATAGAGTCCCACAGCTTTCAATATCACCTCTATGCTGATGACACACAGATCTACCTCTCTGGACCAGATATCACCTCCCTACTAACCAAAATCCCACAATGTCTGTCCGCTATTTCATCCTTCTTCTCCACTAGATTTCTAAAACTTAACATGGACAAAACAGAATTCATCATCTTTCCCCCATCTCACTCGACTCCCCCAAAATACCTATCCATTAAAGTAAATGGCTGCTCACTCTCCCCAGTCCCACAAGCTCGCTACCTCGGGGTAATCCTTAACTCTGATCTCTCCTTCAAACAACATATCCAAGCTCTTTCCACTTCCTGCCAACTTCAACTCAAAAATATTTCCCGGATCTGTACATTCCTCAACCTAGAATCTGCAAAAACCCTAGTGGATGCACTCATCATCTCCCGTCTTGACTACTGCAACCTCCTGCTCTGTGGCATCCCCTCTAACACTCTCACCCCTCCAATCTATCCTAAACTCCGCTGCCCGACTAATCCAGCTGTCCCCCACTATTCCCCGGCCTCTCCTCTCTGTCAATCCCTTCCCTGGCACCCCATTACCCAGAGACTCCAATCTGGCACCCCTTTACCCAGAGACTCCAATTTAAAACCCTAACAATGTCATACAAAGCCATCCACGATCTCTCTCCTCCACACATCTGTGACCTTGTCTCCCGGTTACTTACCTGCACGCAACCTCCGATCCTCACAAGATCTCCTTCTCTACTCCCCTCTTATCTCCTCTTCCCACAATCGCATACAAGAATTCTCCCACGCATCCCCCCCTACTCTGGAACTCTCTACCTAAACAGATCAGACTCTCACCTACCGTGGAAACCTTCAAAAGGAACCTGAAGACCTACCTCTTCCGACAAGCCTACAACCTGCATTAACCACCAATCCACCAAACCGCTGCACAACCAGCTCTGCCCTCACCTATTGTATCCTCACCCATCCCTTGTAGATTGCGAGCCCCCATATGCAGGGTCTTCTCTCCTCCTGTACCAGTCATGACTTGTATTGTTTAAAATTATTGTACTTATTTTTTATTATCAAATTTCAAAAATCATAGGAAGCTTTTTCCACTATAAAAATACAAATTTTATTTAGAACATTTTTAAAATACATATACGGATAAAAATATCCAAATGGGGGACAACATTATGCAAAAAAAGCCTACAGAAAACACACGCTCCCTTGTGAACAAGCTAAACGCGAAACGTGCGTCAGGGGTGCTGCAGCCGCAATCAGGTACGGTCTCCTACCAGCAGCTTACTATTTTCAACACTTTAAAAACTTTTTTGTGCATCGTTATGCAGGTTACTGCACATATTATAGTACTTGCTGCATGCTCTGCACTTGCATAGCAAACATTTAAATGCAGCTACCAGCAGCTTACTAGTTTCAACACTTTAAAAACTTTTTTGTGCATCGTTATGCAGGTTACTGCACATATTATAGCACTTGCTGCATGCTCTGCACTTGCATAGCAAACATTTAAATGCTAGCTTTATTGGTAGGAGGGCAATCTTTATGTCCGTTTTAACCCTATGCTAACAGATATGTTTTGGGGATATTTTACTTAAAAATCTATGCACTGTGGTATATGTGATAGACATTAAATATACATAACCCCTTGTTTGTCAATGTGGCTTTAAGCATGATATACGGATATATTCACTATTGAACACTACCAACTGTACCTGTACCTGTTTTCTGTAGGCTTTTTTTGCATAATGTTGTCCCCCATTTGGATATTTTTATCCGTATATGTATTTTAAAAATGTTCTAAATAAAATTTGTATTTTTATAGTGGAAAAAGCTTCCTATGATTTTTTGAAATTTGTTGATATTTGGAAGCACTATTTTGGATCTAGGCAATAAATTTACTGTGATTTTTATTTTTTATTATGTACACCCCTCCTCACATGTAAAGCGCCATGGAATAAATGGCGCTATGATAATAAATAATAATAATCTTAGTAGCCCGTTCAAAACTGTGAAGAAGGGTGCAGAGGTCCTTCATCTCTGCCCACTCTGCAAGCGTGATTTTCACCACGTCCGGAAAGACTTCTGTAGCGATGCAAGTCGATGACCTGTGGGATGCGATTGTTGGACATGAGCACACAGCAACCATGCTTTCTGTAGCTGCACATCCAGGCTGGTATAGTGGTGAAGAAATTGCTGTACCACCAGGTTGAGATTGTGAGCCATGCAAGGCACATGTGGGAGGTTGCTCCTGCGTAGGGCCACCACCATGTTTGCACCATTATCAGAAACGGCCTTCCCTGGCTCCAGGTTCAGTGGAGACAGCCATTATTCTAACTCAGCCTGGATAGCTGTCCACAACTCTTGAGCTGTGTGACTGCGATCGCCAAGGCATATAAATTTGCACACTGCCTGATTGCGGTGAGCCATGACTGCGCAGTATGGAGGTGGGGGCGTTCTATTTGCACTGTTGGAATACATGTTGGATTAAGGGAGATGTTGAGGGCAAACATGGAGGCCCTAGCTGAAGTGGAGGAGCCAGAAGCAGTGGAGGAATGTGTTAGATACAGAGGTTTGTCCTGCAAGCCTTAGGGATTCCAAGATTTGCTGTCTAGTGACACCTTGGTTCCAAGTGTTTTGCACGTGGATTACATATGGATGAAAATTAAGAAAAAAATTGTCCATTTTCTGGCTGAATCTGAGACCATTTTTTATTCGCTCATGCAAACCTGGCCTTAGAAGAAGAACAAATCAGTTGGCCACGCTGTCTCTTATTCTTCCACTCAGCACATAAGAGTTGTGGAAACAGCTGTATGGCTAAGGAAAAAATGCATCTCATCTGCTCATTTAATAAAAATTATGATTAAGGGCTCATACCTACTTGCGAGAAATACGGATGAGTGCAATCCGATAAAAAATTGGAAATCGCATTACACTCGCATGACACTCGAATAGCACTCGTCCGTTTTTTCGGTCCTGAAATCAGACCGTTGTTTTTCTTGCAAATGGGTATGAGCCCTAAAGATGACTATTTACCCCTCGTAATAAATGACCTTATTACAGACTGTTCATTGACTGCTGGTTTTGATAGTGATACTTTTCACTGCTCTAAAATGGCAGAGTTACAGTATATTGCTCAACTCATTCTTGGTAGATTACTATTAGAATTACTTTGGATACTCCTAAGACTTGAGTTCCAGCTCAGATATTTGGAAGAAGTTCAGGCTATACATCACTTCCTTCTGTAATTTAATTTTATTATACGGAATAGTGTTGTTGAATAGAGTATGTATAGTTTTGTCATCCAAAATTTATGGTGTTGCTTGCAGATAAAATTGAGTTCCTTGTTGTCAACCTTGGATATAGTCTGTATATGTTATAATGAAGTCAAAACGGCATTCCTAAGAAAATACATTCTGAGTCCGGGTTAACAGGAAAGTATACAATTTGTCAATTTTATGTTGAGCAAAAAATACTAAATTTTCATTGATATTGTTATCCAAATGCAATTCGTATGCAGCTTGTGTGTCCATTTTTCACATCCGTATGCCTTCTGTTTTTTACAGGACAAATCCAATTCCCCATCTTTATAATTGTGATGTATCCATGAAAAATGCTTGGCATGAAGGTGGTAACCAGTATGAAATCCTGTTTTTACTTAACCATTGACTTATAATGGGCGATCCGGAATACGGATCAAAATCGTGCATGCTGCTTGACTGCAGTAATGTAGAGGCTTACCTTTAAATTCCCTTTTCACCTCTCCAAACCCCTTATTCCCGAATTGCCCCAAATCAACAGACACAATATCATTTTGGATTAAATTGGCCAAATTGGCCAGTATTATCACAAATATAACAGATAAAAAATACATTGGAGTAAGGAGGATCTTGGAGCTCCAAACCAAGCATTAACCTCAATCACAACCGCAGGCTCGGGGGCACCTTTATCGCCGCAAAAGCCTCAAAATCCACCAGGCAATTATCAAAATTCCAAAACTAACAGGAGGCTACCATCTCCACAATGTACAACCCCCACTACAATTTTTGTCACCAACTCCAAGAACCTCCTTCCCCTTGTCTGCCGATATGACTCATATAAACTGTTATGCCGCTCTAACCGCATTCCTCTGGCGCAGGGGCTCACCGCCAGACGTCATCTCGTCGAGTGCGAACGTGCACCTCCCGCGCTTGACTCTGCGGCTGTTCACTCAACTCCAGATCCTTGTCCAGCGCACATTCTCTCCTGTGCCTGACTATGGCCGCTCCATCTCTGACGTCTCTATGGCCCTGGAGGACCTGACCAGGAAGTCCCAGCAAACTTGCCCTATATCAGGCTGCCTCTTCCTGTAGGCAATGCCTGATTACTTGTGCTTCCCAGCTAGACCTGCTTGGTCCCTGCTCAGCTGTCCTCTGTACTCAGGTCCCTGCCTAGTGATCTAATGTGCTTCCCAGCATGTGCTCTGCCTTGCCTTATACACAGGTGTGCTTCCCAGCGCGCGCTCTGCCTTGCCTTATACCCAGGTGTGCTTCCCAACGCACGCTCTGCCTTGCCTTATATCCTGGCATGCTTCCCAGCGCGCTCTCTGCCTTGCCTTATATCCTGTGTGCTTCCCAGCATGCTCTCTGCCTTGCCTTATACCCAGGTGTGCTTCCCAGCGCGCTGTGCCTTGCCTTATATCCTGGCATGCTTCCCAGCGCGCTCTCTGCCTTGCCTTATATCCTGGTGTGCTTCCCAGCATGCTCTCTGCCTTGCCTTATACCCAGGTGTGCTTCCCAGCGCGCGCTCTGCCTTGCCTTATACCCAGCTGTGCTTCCCAGCGCGCGCTCTGCCTTGCCTTATATCCTGGCATGCTTCCCAGCGCGCTCTCTGCCTTGCCTTGTACCCAGGCGTGCTTCCCAGCGCGCTCTCTGCCTTGCCTTATATCCTGGCGTGCTTCCCCGCACGTGCCATGTTTTGCCTCATACCCAAGCGTGCCTCTCGGCGAACGCTATACGCACTCCTATCTGTTGCGTAAATTTGTGTACACGCCTTGCACTGTCCTGTACTCTGTGTACCCTCGTGTACACGCCTTGCACTGTCCTGTACTCTGTGTGCCCCCGTGCACACGCCTTGCACTGTCCTGTACTCTGCATGCCCTCGTGCACACGCCTTGCACTATCCTGTACTCTGCGTGTTCCTGTGTAAACCCTTTGCTCACTTCCAAACCTTGCATAATCCTGTACTCTGTGTACCCTCGTGCACACGCCTTGCACTGTCCTGTACTCTGCGTGCCCCCGTGCACACGCCTTGCAATGTCCTGTACTCTGCATGCCCTCGTGCACACGCCTTGCACTGTCCTGTACTCTGCATGCCCTCGTGCACACGCCTTGCACTGTCCTGTACTCTGCATGCCCTCGTGCACACGCCTTGCACTGTCCTGTACTCTGCATGCCCTCGTGCACACGCCTTGCACTGTCCTGTACTCTGCATGCCCTCGTGCACACGCCTTGCACTGTCCTGTACTCTGCATGCCCTCGTGCACACGCCTTTCACTATCCTGTACTCTTGCGTGTTCCTGTGTAATCCCTTTGCTCACTTCCAAACCTTGCATAATCCTGTATTCTGTGAGTCTGCCACCTGGTTCCAGCAGTCGTAGTACTTTATCCCCCTGGACTGCCCCTGACGCTCCCTGTATAGGGGGTGGTTCTCACTAGGTCAGCTCGCCCAGGGTGGGTTAGTATCGCGACCCAGAGGGTCCACTCTAGGAGTCGTCACATAAACCAACCGTAATTATATTAAATACATTAACTTACCCACAAGCAAAACAATAGCAGGGCGGGTGAGCGGGCTTACATGCAATTTAGGAGGGCAGCACCCCCTCCTAACTATTTATAGCCTCGCTCTTTTCTCAACCAACCCTCCACTCCTGTCAACAAGTTTTTGCTATATAATCTGAAATCAGCATGATCTAAAGGCTGAGACCCTGATTCCAGTTATGTGTCACTAACTAGTCTGTATGCTGTCATTTTGATACAATCTCTGTTTTCTCTGCTGAAATTATAGCAGAATTCAAATGCCGAGCTGTGTATAACCCTAACCGACATCGCTGATTGGCAGCTTTATGTGTACAGTGTACATTGACAGAAAGCTTCTAATCAGCGGTGGGGGCAGGATTATACAAAGCAGTGAACCAGGAGGCACGAGACACTTAGACTTGTAGTGATAATCTCCTGATGATAAAACACTGATTTTATTGAAACAGCAAAACACAGCCTAGTAAGTGATACATCACTGGAATCAAATTCTCAGCCCTACATCATGCTGCTATCAGATTACATAGCAAAAACCTGCTGATATTATTATTATTATTATACATTTATATAGCGCCATTTATTCCATGGCGCTTTACATATGAAAAGGGGAAAAATATAGACAGGTACAATAAACATGTGCTGGACAAGGGACACACAAGTACAGAAGGAGAGAGGACCCTGCCCGCGAGGGCTCACAGACTGCAGGGATGGGTCAGAATACACTAGGAAAGGGTAGAGCTGGTCGTACGATGGTTCAGTACACTGAGGATCATTGCAGGTTGTAGGCTTGTCGGAACAGGTGGGTCTTCAGGTTTTTCTTGAAGGTCTCCGTTGTTGGTGAAAGTCTGATGTTTTGCGGCAGGGAGTTCCAGAGTATGGGGGAAGCCCGGGAGAAGTCTTGTATGCGGTTGTGGGAAGAAGAGATGAGGGGGGAGTCGAGAAGGAGATCTTGAGAGGATCGAAGGTTGCGTGTAGGTAGGTAGCGGGAGACCATGTCACAGATGTATGGAGGAGAAAGGTTGTGGATGGCTTTGTATGTCATGGTTAAGGTTTTGAACTGGAGCCTCTGGGCAATAGGGAGCCAGTGAAGGGCCTGGCATAGGGGGGAGGCTGGGGAATAGCGGGGAGACAGGTGGATTAGTCGTGCAGCAGAGTGTAGGATGGACTGGAGTGGTGCCAGAGTGCTAGAGGGGAGGCCAGACAGTAGGAGGTTGCAGTAGTCGAGGTGGGAGATGATAAGGGCATGCACTAGTGTTTTTGTGGTTTCATGGTTGAGGAATGAGCGGATCCGGGAAATATTTTTGAGTTTGAGGCGGCAGGAGGTGGCGAGGGCTTGCATATGTGGTTTGAAAGAGAGGGCAGAGTCGATGATCACCCCAAGGCACCGAGCATGTGGGACTGGGGAAAGCGAGCAGCCATTGACATTGATGGATAGGTCTGGTGAAGGGGTAGAGTGAGGTGGGGGAAAGATGATGAATTCTGTTTTGTCCATGTTCAGTTTGAGAAAGCGAGAAGAAAAGAAGGCTGAGATAGCAGACAGACACTGTGGGATTTTGGTCAGTAGGGAGGTGAGGTCAGGTCCAGATAGGTAGATCTGCGTGTCATCGGCGTAGAGGTGATACTGCAAGCCGTGGGATTCTATGAGCTGTCCCAGGCCGAAGGTGTAGATGGAGAAGAGTAGGGGTCCTAGGACTGAGCCTTGAGGAACACCGACAGACAGGGGGTGAGGTGAGGAGGTGGTGTGTGAGAGGGAGACACTAAATGTTCGGTCTGTTAGGTATGATGAGATCCAGGATAGGGCCAGGTCTGTGATGCCAAGAGATGAGAGAATCTGTAGCAGGAGGGAATGGTCCACAGTGTCGAAGGCAGAAGACAGGTCCAGGAGAACGAGGACAGAGTAGTGTCGCTTGCTCTTGGCGGTTAGCAGGTCGTTAGTGACTTTAGTTAGGGCAGTTTCAGTTGAGTGATGCGGTCGAAAGCCGGATTGTAACCGGTCAAAGAGGGAACAGGAGGAAAGGTGGGAGGACAGTTCAAGATATACATGCTGTTCCAGTAATTTTGAGGCGTAGGGGAGAAGAGATATCGGGCGATAGCTAGACGCAGAGGATGGGTTGAGGGAGGGCTTTTTGAGGATGGGTGTGATTGAAGCATGTTTGAAGGATGAAGGAAAGACACCATTTGTAAGTGAAAGGTTGAAGAGGTGTGTGAGAGTAGGGATGAAGACTGTGGCAAAGTTAGGGATGAGGTGGGACGGGAGTGGGTCAAGCGCGCAAGTGGTGAGGTGTGATCTTGACAGGAGAGTGGAGAGCTGATCTTCTGTCATGGTGGTGAAGCTGGTTTTGGAAGAACAGGGCTGAGTGGCTAAGAGGGGCATTGGGGGCTGCGGGCCAAAGCCTTCTCTGATAGTATCAATCTTTTGCTTAAAGAAGGAGGCAAAGTCTTTGGCAGAAATGAGAGGAGAGGGAGGAGGTGCTGTGGGATGGAGTAGAGAATTGAAAGTGTTGAAGAGCTGTTTAGGGTTGTGAGACAGGGAGGATTTGAGAGATGCGAAGTAAGTTTGTTTTGCGGCAGAGAGCGTGGACTTGAAGCTGGCGAGGGACTGCTTGTATGCGTTGAGGTGCTCGGTAGAATGGGTTCTCTTCCATCTCCGCTCTGTAACCCTGGAAGCCCGTCTCAGTTCTTTGGTCAGGCCGGTCAGCCAGGGCTGCCTGTTGATTGTACGAGTTTTGCTCTGCGTGAGGGGGCGGCCGAATCAAGTGTGGTTTTTATTGTGGTGTTATAAAATGTGGCAGCAGCATCTGTGTCATTAAGTGAGGCTATGTGTGTGAGAGGGAGGAGGGACTCAGAGAGCGATTGTAAATTGAGGTGTTTGAGATTTCTGCGAGGGTGGGTGAGTTTGTGGAGTGGGGGATGCGTACTAACAGAGGAGAGGGAAGAGAATGTCAGTAGGTTGTGGTCAGACAGGGGGAGTGGGGAGTTAGTGAGATTGGTGAGGGAACAGAGGCGGGTGAAGATAAGGTCCAGCGTGTGACCGCCTTTGTGAGTGGCCGCAGAGGACCATTGAGTGAGGCCGAGGGAAGCCGTGAGCTAAAGAAGTTTAGAGGTAGCCGGGGTGGAAGTGTCAATGGGGATGTTGAAATCGCCCATGATGATGGTGGGGATGTCAGCAGAGAGGAAATGGAGTAGCCAGGTGGTGAAGTGGTCGAGAAAGGTGGAGATGGCAAGTTCCGGGGGGCGGTAGATGACAGCCAGCTGGAGGTTGGAGGGGGAATAGATGCGGACGGAGTGCACTTCGAACGAGGGAATAGCAGCGGAGGGTGGAATTTGAATAGGAGTAAAGGAGCAGGTATCAGACAGGAGTAAGCCAACTCCTCCACACGTTTGTTGCTGGGGCAAGGGGTGTGAGAAAGATGAAATCCGCCATAGGAAAGCGCAGCTGGAGAGGCTGTGTCAGAGGGAGTGAGCCAGGTTTCAGTGATGGCAAGGAAGGAGAGTTTGTTGGTGATAAAGAGGTCGTGGATAAATGACAGTTTATTGCAGACGGAGCGTGCGTTCCATAGTGCTCCGGGTAGGGGGACTGGGGGAGGGGGGTGTTGATGGATAGGTATGAGGTTGACAGGGTTGCAAAAACGTGTGGAAGATCGTCGCAGGGTGTTAGAAATGAGTGTGGGGATGTGTTGAGGAGGGCCAGGATTTGGGGATACATCGCCAGCGATGAGGAGTAGCAGACAGAGCATTAGAAGGTGGGAGCAGGATAAGCCATGGTGTGGCCGTGTGTGTCTTGGTAAAAAGGATTGTATGTGGAGGAACAGTTCTGAGGGAAAGGTGAGATGGCTGGGGAGAATGGAGGGGAAATGACTAATTCCTTACTAGGTGGGGGGATTACAGGGGATAGGAAGAAAGAAAGGAGGATGGGGGTGAAAGTGATAAGAAAATGAAACATAGTGGTTTTAAAATGATGTTACCTTACAGCCAAATTCCAGTCCAATTCTAGTCTAATTCACAGTAGTGTAATTAGAAATCTGTAATTTGAAATATGGGATTTGAAATATGTGGAGCAGACTAAAGTCTGGAGCAGACCCATTGCACTGACTAAATATGCAGCTAAGGGCAATCAGGTGTGATTGGGAAGTGGGCTTGGACTGCCCAGGCCAGATGTATAGCGTTAAGGACAGGTCATAAAAGGGGGTAGGGGTTACACAGACCACTCAGATGTGTGGTGAAGATAACAAGAATGAAGTACAATTATGTATACAAGAAGATGGGTGAGCAAATCATACCATGAAACAAAGCAATACACAGGGGGCATTCAGGAACACTGGAAAGCTGGGGAGATTTTGCAGTTCATACCATGAAACAAAGCAATACATTTAATAATCTGTGGACTCTACACATGAAATATGCATTTTAGCACAATCTCATACTTCTGTGGGACAACCAGTCCACCAATTGCTGTATAACACACAACCTCAAATGAATAGCATAAGGAAAAGGTGGTTAAATTGTATATAAAAAGTTAAATCTTTATTTATAATTGATTTAAAAGTATTAAAATTCAAGCTACAGAACCAAGAAAAGGAGTACGCTGTCACCGGGATTATATCACATGATGGTTATATTGTCACATACTAGTTTAAGCAGATCTTTTGTTTTTTAACCTTGAAAAAGTCATCAGTTCAGAACTAAAACTAAAGTGAATTGCTATCATAAAGAAGCTTTCCTCTAGTCACAGTCTGCAGTCACGGATTCAAAGGCTGTTATATGAGATCTGTCCACACAACCACCCCAGGTGAGCACTGCTATCACTCTCACCCGCTCTCATTTCTTTTGCGGTATGGCCCTATTGTGCACTTCTGTCCCAACCAGACCTCATCAGTTCTATACATGGCATATGGCAACTGGGGGGCTCTTACAAATTTTGCAACAAGGCCCTGAAGCTTCAAGTTACACTTCTTTCTGCTATGTGAAAGCACAAGGGCCAATCAACTTTCTCAGCATAAAACATTGTTGATATAGGAATTGTCATTTCAATATTTTCAATGATTTTTTAAATCAAAGATTGATTTATATCTCGTCTAAACATTTTCCTTATTCAATGCTATTGATAAACACAATAAGTTTCATGGTAATGATAAGTAATAATAATTGTTGTCAATATTGGAAAGCACATCGATGCTTGATACAGGGGTGCAGTACTAAGTAAAGATTGGCTTACCTCATATGTACTAGTGATTCCTGACCTGTAGAAAACAGGCACAAACAGCTCAGCAGAAAAAATTACAACAAAGGCATAGGCAATAAAAAACAAAACAAAAGAGGCCCCGAAACGATAGACTTCAGACGGGGCCCCTAGAACGGTGACTGCTGACATAAAGCTGGCGGTCAGGGATAAGGCTACGGGTCCACATGTCATCTGTTTACCACCAACAAGAAAGTCAGCGGAAGTTGTTTTATTTCTTTCTTTCACAGCAAAAAATACACCAATTCCGGAAGATATGATAAACAATGCCCCAAAAACGAGGTAGTCCCACAGCGCAAATGTGATTAATTCTGGAATCTGAAACTTCGGCATTTTGCTATCAAATTATTTGTTTGGAAATAGAAATCTTCACTGAAGACTCTGAAAAGTAATTAAAGAGAGCAAGGAGTTCACAGAGGCTTTTTATGCAGTTTTTGGTTTGGGTTAACCATTAGTTTTGTACTCAGCAGTTCTTCCTCTAATTTACAACTATCGCTAACAATGTCAGATTTTTCACTCTTGTATATACCTATTGGCAGGCTTATGCCAATAGTGTGTGTTTACCACATACAGCAGGAGAGATTAGACCTGGGAAACTTTTTGGTTTTACATCACCAAGAGCAGGCTGGTTTAGGGAGACAGAGGGGCATTTGAATGATTTTTTTCAATGACTGAATCTACATGTGAATAAAATCACAGTACGTGTAAGAGGTTGTGTAATGATTGCAACCCTGCATATTTCCTCTTCCTTATCCCGCAGGGATGCCGACATACTCACTGCTGCAGTTGCTTGGCGGCATCTCCCTGTCCTGCCGCAGTCCCCGGCTCCAAGGTCCTGCGCACTGTGCGTGGGTCTTCTGGCGGCATGCCCAGTGCGTGCATGTGCTCCATGTCTTTAAAAGTGGAAGAAGCATGTGCACTTTGAATATACCCTCAGTCAATATCTTGGAGGCATCTAGTATTTAAGGCACATTCCCCTGTAGGGAGGTGCCTGAAACAATGACCTCCATACTGTTAGTTGAGTAGCTCTTGCCAGCTAGTTGTCAGGTCTCTTGATGCTGTAGTTATCCTGTTGGAACCCAAACCCACAGGTCCTTGTGTGACCATGCCCAGAACATGAATCACCTTGTCCTTGTGTGACCAGGTCTGAACCTGAAACCGCACTTTGCAGTCCCTGAACTTGAATCCTCACATGACAGTCCCTGACCCTGAAACCACACCTGGCGGAAAATGAACCTGAATCCACACTTGCAGTATGTGAACCCTGACACTGCTCCCTGTGGTACCCATGCCTGAAGCCGCACCTGCGGTTTGTGAACCCTGAAGCCACACCAGCGGTACACGAACCCTGAAACCGTTTTGGCGGTAGTTAACCCATTCACTACATGTGCCGTACTAGTACTACGCATGTCATGTTTCCCCCTTTGATGTGGGCTCCGGCACTGAGCCCACATCTTTTCCGGCACATGTCAGCTGTTTTGAACAGCTGACATGTGCCGGAACAGTTGCGGATGGAATCGCGATCCACCCGCAGCTGTTAATCCGTTAAATGCCACTGTCAAACTCTGACAGCGGCATTTAACGTGCGCTTCCGGCAATGGTGCCGGAAATCCACTCATCGGTGACCTCCGTCACTGTTGGGCCGGCTTGACAACCAGAGGTCTCCTGCAGACCACTATGGTTGGCAATGCCGAATTGCTATGTGCACCGCTTGGTGATCAGCGCTCATAGCAAGTCACCAATTCTGCTACACACAGGCGATCTGATCATCGCCTGTATGTAGCAGAACCGATCAGGTTATGGCAGCTTCTAGTCTCCCATGGAAACTATTGTAGCATCCCAAAAGTAAAAAAAATGTTTTTAAAATATAAAATAAATATAAAAGTTCAAATCACCCCCCTTTCGCCCCATTCAAAATAAAACAATAAAAAATCAAACATGCACATATTTGGTATCACCACATTTAGAATCGCCCGATCTATCAATATGAAAAAAGAATTAACCTGATCGGTAAACGGCGTAAGGAGATAAAAAATTTAAATGCCAGAATAACGTTTTTTTGGTCGCCGCAACATTGCATTAAAATGCAGTAACGGTGATCAAAAGATCGTATCTGCACCAAAATGGTATCAATAAAAACATCAGCTTGGCAAGCAAAAGATAAGCCCTACTCAATCCGAGATCACAAAAAATGGGCACACTACGGGTATCAAAAATTGACGCAATTTTTTTTCAAGAAACTTTGGATTTTTTTTCACCACTTAAATAAAAAAGACCCTAGAAATGTTTGGTGTCTATGAACTCCTAATGACCTGGAAAATAATAATGGCAGATTAATTTTAGCATTTGGTGAACATGGTAATATCCAAAAAACAGTTGTAGAATTGCACTTTTATTGCAATTTCACCGCAATTGGAATTTTTTCCCATTTTTGAATACACGATATGGTAAGACAAGACCCAGAGCCCAGATGACATCAGTCAAGAATCAATGCCCACTCGTCATCCCACTGGGTGCAAGAGACATCCGTCGTTGGTCAAGCACCGAAGATCCATGGGGAAAACTTTGATAGGGGGATGGACCCCTGCAGTGGCGCGAATAAGCCTGATCATTGCTTTCAGCACTGACCTATATGGTAAAGTGGATGGCCTTGGATAGTACAGCAGACTGAATCGAAGCCAGTTGATGCAAAAGAGGCCCAGCCAGCCTTGCTTGTCTTTGTCAGAAGGACTTGCGGCCTAGCGGGAAAAAACATAGACCCCCCACTAGGGCCTGTGCTAGAGGAAGAAACAGAGCAGTGACTCTCACAGTATTGAGATTATTGCCCCTGTTAGTTATAAGATTATATAACAAGAGACTGTTATAATAGTTATAATGAACCAGAGGATTTATTGCATGTCTTTTATTGTATACTTGCTGAAGAGCCTGGCGATGCCCGGGTATAGTAACTAACTGTGGTTAGTTATAACAAATTATAATGATTATCCTCCATCACATATTCCAGTACCCATATACCCATCATACATATCCTCCATCCCATAGTCCAGTGCCCATATACCCATCAAACATCCTCTATTCCATAGTCCAGTGCCCATATACCCATCATACATATGTGCCCATATACCCATCACACATCCTCCAACCCATAGTCCAGTGCCCATATACCCATCATACACAACCTCCATACCATAGTCCTGTGCACATAGACCCATCATACATATCCTCTATCCATAGTCCCGTGCCCATATACCCATCAAACATCCTCTATTCCATAGTCCAGTGCCCATATACCCACCATACACATCCTCCATGCAATAGTCCTGTGCCCATATACCATCATATATATCCTCCATTCCATAGTCCTGTGCCAATATACACATCATACATATCCTCCATTCCATAGTCCTGTGCCCATATACCCATCACACATATCCTCCATCCTATAGTCCTGTGCCCAATACCCATCATACATATCCTCCATGCCATAGTCCTATGTCAATATACCCATCATACATATCCTCCATCCCATAGTCCCGTACCCATATACCCATCATACATATCCTCCATCCCATAGTCCAGTACCCATATACCCATCACAAATCCTCCATCCCATAGTCCCTTGCCCATATACCCATCATACATATCTTCCATCCCATAGTCCAATGTCCATATACACATCACACATTCTCCATCCCATAGTTCCATGCCCATATACCCATCATACATCCTCCATCCCATAGTCCAGTGCCCATATACCCTTCATACATATCCTCCATCCCATAGTCCAGTACCCATATACCATCACAAATCCTCCATCCCATAGTCCCTTGCCCATATACCCATCATACATATCTTCCATCCCATAGTCCAATGTCCATATACACATCACACATTCTCCATCCCATAGTTCCATGCCCATATACCCATCATACATCCTCCATCCCATAGTCCAGTGCCCATATACCCTTCATACATATCCTACATCCCATAGTCTCGTGCCCATATACCCATCACACATCCTCCATCCCATAGTACAGTGTCCATATACCCATCACACATATCCTCCATCCTATAGTCCCGTGTCCATATACCCATCACATATCCTCCATCCCATAGTCCAGTGGCCATAGACCCATCATACATATCCTCCATCCCATAGTACAGTGCCCATATACCCATCACACATCCTCCAATCCATAGTCCCATGCCCATATACCCATCATACATATCCTCCATCCAATAGTCCAGTGCCAATATACCCATCACACATCCTCCATCCCATAGTCCCATGCCCATATACCCATCACACATATCCTCTATCCTATAGTCCCGTGCTGGTATACCCATCATACACATCCTCCAATCCATAGTCCCATGCCCATATACCCATCATACATATCCTCCATCCCGTAGTCCAGTGCCAATATACCCATCACACATCCTCCATCCCATAATCCCGTGCCCATATACCCATCACATATCCTCCATCCCATAGTCCAGTGGCCATAGACCCATCATACATATCCTCCATCCCATAGTACAGTGCCCATATACCATCACAATCCTCCAATCCATAGTCCATGCCCATATACCCATCATACATATCCTCCATCCAATAGTCAGTGCCATATACCATCACACATCCTCCATCCCATAGTCCCATGCCCATATACCCATCACACATAACCTCCATCCCATAGTCCCGTCACCATATACCCATCACACATCCTCCATCCCATAGTCCTGCACCCATATGCCCATCACACATCCTCCATCCCATAGTCCTGAGCCAGGTGGCGCTAAGCAGGGAGTTCCTGGAGATATGCTGTTATGTAACCTGGCAGTGCGGCTCTGTGTGTGGCCCTGAGTGTGGCCGCTGATGATGTGATTTTCTATGCCAGTAACATATATAGCTCAGCAGTAATAGAGGAGGGGGGGGATTCATTTCTGTCTTGTGCTCTCTGCTCCTTTCTGGGGGTCAGACAATGGCTGGGAGCTTATGTTCCCAGGGATGCTAGACTTCTCCCACTCGGGCAGTGTCTGCTGAGGTGTGGAGTGGGAAAACTGTTGCTTATAGCAACCAATCACAGCTCAGCTTCTTTTAAACAGCTCTGGTGAAATGAAAGCTGCTTAGTGAATGGGTGGGTCTGTGTGGAGTGGGCGGGGCTATGTGGAGTGGGCATGGCTGATACACACACACACATACACTCATTTTTATATATATAGATTTCATGCTGTAATTACTCTTCTTTGCACTATTCACTGTTGCTATAGTTACCGCAATTTCCCACCATGCTAGAGAAATAAACAGTGTAATTGGTACTTCTGCGTTGTCCATGTCTGTGCGCTACATCCGGTCACCTTCTTACATGTGTACTAGTTTCTTTTTTGTGTTAGATGAATCTCACTCATTCAAGTTTATGGGTGCATAAAAAGATCAAATACCATACGAAGCGAGCATGTAGCTTTCAGGTTTTCTTACAAATACACTGCAGTCCTTCAACATAGGAAACTGTAAATGGTCTTGTAAATTATTAATAGCAACTATAAAAAAATGAATTGCACAAAGGTGTCAAATGATAACAAAAATTGTCTGAGTTTTCTGGATGAAACATCATTTTTTCATCTGCTCATGTGAAGTTAGGTTTCTGCATGTGAGGCTAATAGTGCGTAATATTCTGATGGAATGCTATTGTTTTCACAATCCCTGTGTTCGTCAAATGAGACTACATATACAATTTTCAGACTTGCAATGATGAGCCTCCCGCTTTCTTTTTTTGGTTCTCTAAATGGAATCCTAGCAGTATATATTAAATACTTTTAGAATTCCGGACATTAGAGTCAGTGTCATATTCTATAAATAACCCCTTTAGGTTTGTATATGCCAATCACTGAATTCTATAAAAAAATTATGTGTAGAATACCATTAAATCTATTTCTCAGGTGAAAATAAAGTTTCCAAAAGTTTTTGCTCAATAAAAGGTAGCATGCTTAAAGGCCTTACTATGTAACTTTCGTTTACAGATCAGTTTTTGTCAGCACAACATGCTGTTTGATGAACACGGTAAAACTATTAAGATAACATTTAATTTGCAAGCCTCATAATTTTTTCTGACATCTGGGTCTGTTCTCATATCTAAGTAATTAGCTTGTTTCCGGTACTGTATCTGTGTGGCGAGTTTGATTCTGGTATTGTATCTATGTAGTAAATTTGGTTCTGTTACAGTATCTACCGTATTTCTCGGACTATAAGACGCACCGGACCATAAGACGCACCCCAAATTTTCAGAAGGAAAATAGGGGAAAAAATATTGTGTCAAATGGGGGTCCATCTTACAGTCCGAATTCAGCTTACCAGCGAAGGGATCAGCACAGGTAGAGGAGTGGTCACTGGGGTCGTTCGGTGGTCAAGGCTTGTGCGGTGGTGGTGCTCTGTGGGGTGGCTGTGTTCTGTGGGGTGGCTGTGTTCTGTGGGGTGGTTGTGCACTGTGGGATGGTTTCTGTGGGTGGCTTGTTCTGTGGGGTGGTTGCCTGTGGGTGTTTCTGTGGGTGGCTGTGCTCTGTGGGTGTGGGGGCAATATACTCACAAATCCGGCGGCGGTCCCAATGCAGCCTCCCTGTGGTGCGGTGGTGGTGTTGGGGCAGCAGCGGGGCTCTGTGCTGCGTGGGGGGCTCGGCCGACATTTCGTCCTAGCCGGAAAGCCCCCCGCAGCTGCAACGCGGTGGCCTCCTGAAAGATAACCGCCAAGGGCCTCCGGTGGCGGTCCCGATCAGTCTCCCTGTGGTGCGTGTGGTGGTGGTGTCGGGGCAGCAGCGGGGCTCTGTGCTGCATGGGGGGCTCCACCGGCATTTCGCTGTTAGCCGGAAAGCCCCCCGCAGCTCCGCTGCTGCGATGCCGTGCCGTCCTGAAAGCTGGCCTCCGGGAAGATGGCCGCCGCATGCTGAAATTCAAATCTCAGCAACGAGATCTTGTCCTGAGACATCTTTCAGGAGGCCACCGCGTCGCAGCTGCGGGGAGCTTTCCGGCTAGGACGAAATGCCGGCGGAGCCCCCACGCAGCACAGAGCCCCACTGCTGCCCCGACTCCACAACCCACCACAGGGAGGCTGCATTGGGACCGCCGCCGTCACCGGAATTTTAGGTATGTTGCGACCATAAGACGCACCCCCATTTTCCCCCAAAATTTTTGGGGAAAAAAGTGCGTCTTATGGTCCGAAAAATACGGTATGTAATGTCACTGTAAAGTGTAAATATATGTGGAACATGCAAAACAAAGTACTGTGGGATTGCAGTGTCATCATTATTGTTTGGAGTGCTGAATACTTTTATACTATGTCAAACATGGAGTGGAACCCTCTTTGTGCACAATTTCATTCAATGTCAACTGTGAGGTAGTGAGGGAATCATGCACAAGGGTTTTTATGTGTCCCCCAGGATGAGCATTGAGGAATAATTAACCCCCTGGAGGGAATTGTAATTACAGCCATGCCTATGGTTACAAGGCAAAATAAAGGAGAGAGTGGATGTGGTCAAGCTATTTGACCAAGTCAGATTTAGGAAAACCCCACATGGGCTTCTATATTTGGAGAGATCTGCAGGCTGGTAGTGGGGCAGATCTTTCCCTCCACTCTGAGTCTTGGTAGTGGCTCATGTCCACAAAACCCAATTTAAACCCAATGTCCAATTTAAACTTTTAGTTGAGGTTTGGATGTGTCAGTGTTTGATGTGCAAGCAACAGAGCGGGAGGCTCTAAATAGTACAGATCTATGTAAGTCTGACCTCAGGCCAGAGAAGGCAAAGCTACTGATGCACCCAAGAGTGTTATAGTGATGGAGTCACCCACGACAATGGACTAATACGGATACTCCAGTTACAAACCGGAGGATAAAAGTTCTGGAGTTATGTTGTGAGCTTGAAAATAAAGACGTTTAAGTTGAACGTTCTTGGGTCACTGTCTCATTGGTAAACTTAAGCCTGGCTCTCCTTTGCTTCTCATTGATTAAAGGCTTTTTTCTAGCTTTACATGACTTGAGCCCTGTCTCTAGGAGCCTGTTATGAACTGTTCTTTCCGTGCACTTCACCCCAGCTGCCATTTGCCATTCCTTTTGTAGATCACTTGATGTCATCCTGCGGTTTCTGAGTGACATTCGAATAAGATGACGGCCATCCCGGTCAGTGGAGAGTCGTTTTCACCCTCTGCCAGTCTGTAGCTTTGTTGTCCCCAATGTCTGCTGCTTGATCATGTTGTAATGGACTGCCATCTTAGAAATTTTAAGGATGGAGGCAACATGACACTCACTGTATCCCTCTGTTAGTAAAGCCAGAATTGAGCCCTTCTTTTTCTCAATCAAGACTTTTCTTTTCAACTCCTTTGGCATGGTTAAAATTTATTTTTTCACTAGATGGTGGCCCGATTCTAATGCATCGGGTATTCTAGAATATGTATGTAGTTTATTTATGAAGATTTAAGAATAATGCAATGAATACACAGGATTTTTGTCATTGCCTTGCTGCTGACACTGGAATGGAATGGCTGTCAGACATGTAGAGAAGCTGATTTTTATAAAACTGTGCAGTGGTCTCAGATTCAGATCTCGGCACAACTTCTATGAACACCTGATATCAGCCGCTGCTGCCTCATGGCTGGGGGATGAAGATCTCCAGGATAGTTGTAATAAAGAATCTTGTGGATCATCAAGATGTTTTCTGGCAAAACTGAAATGATGCTCTTATTTATAAGCAGTGGTTTTAGTCTTGGAACTCTGCCATGCAGGCCATTTTTACCCATTCTCTTTCTTATGGTGGAGTCATAAACACTGACCTTAACTGAGGCCTGCAGTTCTTTGTATGTTGTTGTGAGGTATTTTGGGACCTCTTGGGTGAGTCGTAGCTGTGGTTTTGCAGTAATTTTGGTCAGCCGGACATTCCTGAGAAGGTTCTCAACTGTTCCATGTTTTCGCCATTTGTGGATAATGGCCTTCACTGTGGTTCTTTGGAGTCCAAAGTTTTAGAAATGGCTTTATAACATTTTCCAGACTGATAGATTCTAATTATTTGGTTTCTCATTTGGTCCAGAATTTCTTTGGATCGCAGTATCATGAATACATTTTTAGAATCTTTTGGTCTATTTTACTTTGTCATGCAGCTCCTATTTAAGTGATTTCTTGATTGAGAGCAGGTGTGGCAGTTATCAGACCTGGGTGTGATTAGGGAATTTAAACTCAGCTTCCCAAAAATGTGATAAACCACAGTTAATTTATGTTTTATGGGGAGCATTTACTTTTTCACACAGGGCCCTGTTGCTAGGGGCCTGCGGAACGCACCTAATAGATATTAAGGAGAGGTGCGTTCTCAGCCCTGGGTCCACCGTGCAGGCAGAGCCTACTGCTAGTAAGATGGCGTAAATAGGCAGTATGAGAGAACTCTGTTATCCCGCAGAGTCGCAGATGTAAATGCCGTAGCACTATGTGGCGATATAAGCGGACTCTGTTAAATCACAGAGCTGCTGTTACAAAGACAGAGTCCTGTTAGACTCACAGGGAATACAGATGACTGCCAAGCGATTGCAGTCTGTGGTCATGCAATCAGAACCCAAGCAAGAATCTCCTCACCGGAGTAGCCGGTATTCTAATGGCGTTTTCAGCCGAGCCCTGAACACGTGCATACAATCTCCTCACCGGAGGTGCCGGTATTCTAGGGGCTTATTTCAGCCAGACCTAACCATATGCATACATGACCACACTGGCGCAAGCACGTAACAGATTTGATACTAGCACACGGCCGTGCGGTAAGGACAGCCTTTTATAGCAGCCACGAGAAAAAGACCTTCCAGGAAGGACCAATGGGAAGCCGCTTCAGAACATCAACAGCCACAGGACCTTCCTGAAGGACCAATAGGAGTGGCAGCTGTATCTGAGCATGTGACCCCTGATCTGTAATGGAAGATCTTGCCCTGGGCATGCTCAGATGAAGCAACAAAGGACTTAGTCCCAAATCTGCCTGCTCCAACACTGGTTGCAGCAGCAAGTCTCTGCACAGTACTGGGCCGGGCAAGACGCTGGGACCGACGTCTCTGCTGAGCAGGAACCACTGCGGCCGAGACGGATGGGGGACCGCAGCGGGAACAGCTCGAGATTCCCCCTGTGCAGGAGTGGGAACTCGAACCCTAACATTACCCCCCTCCTAGGGCCCCCCTTCTTTGGGCCTCACTGCGCTCAAAGGCAGCAATGAGCTGTGGAGCATGAACATGCTCGGCAGGCTCCCAGGACCTATCCTCAGGCCCATAACCCCTCCAATCCACCAAATAAAATGTTTTGCCTCGTACCACCTTGCACCCAACAATGGCGTTCACCTCATGATCGTCGGTAGATGAACCCAACGTCCCAGCAGATGACTCGGAAAACCAGGAAATGGCCACGGGTTTCAGGAGGGACACGTGAAAGGTGTCGGTGATACCAAGGCGAGGCGGAAGGGCTAGGCAGCAAACCACCGGGTTCACCTGCTCAAGAACTTTAAAGGGACCCAAAAAGTGAGGTGCCAACTTGGTGAACTCTACACGTAGCCTGATGTTTCGGTCAGAGAGCCACACTAGGTCACCCAGAGCAAATGTAGGAGTGAGGCGCCGATGGGCATCGGCCGAAGACCTCATCCTCTCTTTGGAGGCCTGAATGGCATCCTGGGTGCGGTCTCAAATGTCCCGTGCCTCCACAGCCCAGTCTTCCACCCTGGAATCGATGGAAGACACGGACATGGGCACTGGTACCCGCGGACGCTGACCGTAGTTCAGGAGGAATGGGGTCTGTCCGGTGGAGTCAGCCACAGCATTATTTAGAGCGAACTCAGCCCACGGTAGCAAGGATGCCCAGTCATCCTGCCTGGCAAAGACAAAATGTCGCAAGTATGTGACCAAGGTCTGGTTGGCCCTCTCTACCAACCCATTAGTCTCGGGATGATATGCCGAGGAGAGATTTAACTCAATGCTGAGTAGACGACACAGCTCTCTCCAGAACCGAGATGCAAATTGGGGACCTCGATCACTGACGATTTTGTCTGGCATTCCGTGTAAACGGAAAATATGCCTAATAAATAATGCTGCCAAGGCCCGTGCAGACGGTAACCGTGGTAAGGGCACCAAGTGCACCATTTTGGAGACGTGGTCGGTTATCACCCAGATGATGGTGCAGCCCCAAGACTTGGGTAAGCCCACCACAAAATCCATCCCGGCCATCTCCCAAGGCCTGTCTGCCACTGGTAAAGGGAAAAGAATCCCAGCTGGCCGTTGTCGAGGGGACTTATTCTTGGCGCAGGAGACGCACGCC
>JARQOD010000010.1:97448827-97474022 GCA_033576555.1 Oophaga sylvatica
CAGTAATGTTTCTGCTTGAAATGAGGTTTATTGTACTAGCAGAACATGTGCAATCTGCATTCAAACAAAATTTGACAGGTGCATAAGTATGGGCACCCTTAGCATTTTCTTGTTTTAAATACTCCTACCTACTTTTTACTGACTTACTAAAGCACTTTTTTTTGGTTTTGTAACCTCATTGAGCTTTGAACTTCATAGCCAGGTTTATGCAATCATGAGAAAAGCTACTTAAAGTGGCCACTTGCAAGTTGTTCTCCTGTTTGAATCTCCTCTGAAGAGTGGCATCATGGCATCATGGGCTCCTCAAAACAACTGTCAAATGATCTGAAAACAAAGATTATTCAACATAGTTGTTCAAAGGAAGGATACAAAAAGCTGTCTCAGAGATTTAACCTGTCCATTTCCACTGTGAGGAACATAGTAAGGAAATTGGAAGAACACAGGGACAGTTCTTGTTAAGGCCAGAAGTGGCAGGCCAAGAAAAACATCAGAAAGGCAGAGAAGAAGAATGGTGAGATCAGTCAAGGACAATCCTCAGACCACCTCCAGAGAGCTGCAGCATCAACTTGCTGCAGATGGTGTCACTGTGCATCGGTCAACTATACAACGCACTTTGCACAAGGAGAAGCTGTATGGGAGAGTGATGCGAAAGAAGCCGTTTCTGCAAGCACGCCACAAACAGAGTCAGTTGAGGTATGCAAAAGCACATTTGGAGAAGCCAATTTCTTTTTGGAAGAAGGTCCTGTGGACTGATGAAACCAAGATTGAGTTGTTTGGTCATACAAAAAGGCGTTATGCATGGCGTCAAAAAAACACAGCATTCCAAGAAAAAAAATTGCTACCCACAGTAAAATTTGGTGGAGGTTCCATCATGCTTTGGGACTGTGTGGCCAATGCCGGCACCGGGAATCTTGATAAAGTTGAGGGACGCATGGATTCCACTCAGTGTCAGCAGATTCTTGACAATAATGTTCAAGAATCAGTGACAAAGTTGAAGTTACTCAGGGGATGGATCTTTCAGCAAGACAATGATCCAAAACACCGCTCCAAATCTACTCAGGCATTCATGCAGAGGAACAATTACAATGTTCTGAAATGGCCATCCCAGTCCCCAGACCTGAATATCATTGAACATCTGTGGGATCATTTGAAGAGGGCTGTCCATGCTCGGCGACCATCAAACTTAACTGAACTGGAATTGTTTTGTAAAGAGGAATGGCCAAAAATACCTTCATCCAGGATCCAGGAACTCATTAAAAGCTACAGGAAGCGACTAGAGGCTGTTATTTTTGCAAAAGGAGGATCTACTAAATATTAATGTCACTTTTCTGGTGAGGTGCCCATACTTATGCACCTGTCAAATTTTGTTTGGATGCAGATTGCACATTTTCTGTTAGTACAATAAACCTCATTTCAAGGCAGAAACATTACTGTGTCCAATAGTTATTAGATGTATCAAACTGAAATAGCTGTTGCAAAAACACCAATTTTTATCAAACATTAAGCTTAAGATTAATAGGGGTGCCCAAACTTTTTCATATAACTGTACATGTAAATATATTTTTCCATGTGCATGTAAAACTAACAAAATCATTGCCTACTTAAAACTGCTTCAAATAATTTTTTGGAAGCCGAGCTTGGAAGATCTCAAATACGTAGTGAATTTTATTTTTGCATTGTATTCAATCGGGCTCCTCTAAATATTCCTCTACGTTACTGTGTCAATATTTTCTTAGATAACTAGTGTACCCTGACAATAACTTTTCACATTTGCTTTGTTTGGCGCATGCTCTATACTACAGTCCACCGTGTCTGGTGTCAACAAAGAGGCAGACTTCATAAGCCCCAGTTTGTGCTAACATCCTGGATGTGGTCAAACCAGAGTAGAGGAGAGCTACCCACAGGCACACATACGTACTTCAATTATTACAATCTATAACCAGATCAATACAAAAATGGCTCTCATAGACTTGTATTGAAAAGTGACCCCCTCCATGAAACACTGGAGCTGCAGGCAAGTAACTTTTTGCTTGAGACGGACAGGAGTGGCGTTGAAAACAGATGAAAACGCCACAAGGTGGGTATCAGACAGGGGGCAGGGAATTTACATTGAAAGCATTAGTCCAGCAGTGCAAAATAAAACAGTGTAAAAGTAGTGCTTTAAGTCCCAAAAACATAAATGAATACCTTAATAATGACACATCAATGTAAAGAGATCACTTACAGACAATGTTAAGAAAAACCCTGAAAAATAATGCACACTTTTGCCCGAAACCTGTTCATAGTTAAAGATCATCCCACAGTGGGATCTTGAGGATACTAATAAAGTGGGAAAGGATAGTGACAAGTGTCCTTTATTGTTGGCACTCTGATGTTATGAGTTCCAGTGCTCAGTGGACAAATGGACGATATTGGCATAATTTGCTTGATAAAAAGTATTATTAACATGATTACATATGACTTTTTTGCATAAACATCATCTAATAATCCCTGTATATTATACCATTCAAAAGATTCAAAAGAACCTGAGCTCTCCTCCAGAATTTTTTCACTATAGCGATATATTTGGAGAAGATTGTGGCATATTTGGTCCGCTGGACTATACAATTTCTACTAGATACATCAGATATTGCAGATATCTGTAAAGTGCTGTGGAATTAATGCCACTATATAAGTGAGTAAAATAAATTAAAATTATTAGTAAACTCTCTGATGCTAGCTATGTCCCCAACTCTTGCCAACTAATCACTCTTGACAGAGTAAGTCTTTATACATCACTACACTTGGATTTATGACTTACTACATGGACACAGTTGACATCTCCATGAGACTGACTCCAGATCACAAAGCCATCATGTGGCACCCCTGAGTCCGGTTGCCACGGTGACATTGCCTCCCTCTACAGGGTGGTGATGTCATGCCTGGAAGCAGGAAGAGGTCCCCCATGTGAGGTAATACAGAGCATCCAACACTTGTTCTAACTCAAGACCAAAAGGGGAGGAGCTTAAGGGAGTGACAGTTGGTGGGAGGAGTTAGTGCTGAGGTAAGGAGATTGTTCTGGAAAGAGTCAGTTAGTCTGAGGTGAGGGAAGAGAGAAGCGGAGACAAGGGCTCTGGGAATTGCAGCGGCGTCAAAGCTGATCCCGCAGCGGAGCTCTGATAAAAATGACGCCAGAGTCCTGGGCTGTGTGGGTGCTGTACGCCCCGACAGCGAATCTGGAGGGCAGGGGACTGCAAGCTGCCTGACCACACCGAACACCTGGAGGAACTGCAGCAGACCAAGAGCCCAGAGGTGCCAGTGAGCAGACAGTGCCTGTGATAGGCTCATGCTGTTTGCCATACAGGTTAAAGCCAACACGCAGGAGAGGGTCATGGCTTAGCTACAGGCAGCAGGGACCAGAAGAGAGAGCGCAGCAGGAAGGCCTCTAACCCCACCTAGCAGGGTGGATCCCCTGAATGCTTCCAGGAGAGCCGGACTCCTGCTATCATCTGTAACTAGTACCCCAGATTGCATTTTCACTTGGCATCACAAACTAATTTCCCTACAAACTACCCTCACCATCATCTTTGACAATTTTATTGGACGCCCAGGGCCACGGACCGGGTCATTGCTGCTGTGACCCCCACTGCCTGGAACTGAGTACCCCACAGCCCTGGTGGGGAGCACCAATCACTCCCACCACCTCTCCATTTGTAACAAAAACATTTATTTGAATTCCTTGGCTTATCTTTAGGAAATATCACTCCATTCACCTTATGTACAAATATACGGTTGTAGTATCTCTTAAATGTTGTGCTCTTTTCTCATTCATTTGTAATCCTGCCTGAAGAAGGAACCTGTCAGGAGTCGAAGCCAGTATCTCTTGTCCACTGGCCAGCAGCTCTACCATCTGAGCTATTCGGCTGGCTGCAAAGTTCCTTGCTGAACCCAGATACCATTGACTGTTCTTCCTGATTGGCTACACCTAGTGCTCTCTTGATTGGGCCTCTGATTGCCAATTACACACCCTATATAAACCTGGCCCTGTGGGTGTGTCATTGCGAGATTATTGAGCTCCAAGCCTTTAGTCAAGCGTTTCCTGCTGATCCAATGCTACAAACACTGCTCTCCTGTGAACCGACCTCGGCCTGCCTTCTGACTACGCTCTCCGCCTGATCCATTGCTACAAACACTGCTCTCCTGTGAACCAACCTCGGCCTGCCTTCTGACTACGCTCTCCGCCTGATCCATTGCTACAAACACTGCTCTCCTGTGTACCGACCTCCGGCTGCCACCTGACTACGTTATCTGCCTGCTCCTCTGTTACCGAACTGCCTTTCCTGTGTACCGACCTCCGGCTACCACCTGACTACGTTATCCGCCTGATCCATTGCTACAAACACTGCTCTCCTGTGAACCAACCTCGGCCTGCCTTCTGACTACGCTACCTGCCTCTGCTTCCCCTAGTGTTTGCAGTAACATCGGCTCCAACCCAGACGGGATCTTGACAGAACCTCTTGTGCTCTGAAAGCTTGCAAACATTATTTTTCTTTGCAGCCAATAGAGGTGTCACTCTGAGAATACTTTTGTCATTTTTGGGCATACATGTATTTACATAGATTTTTCTGGCTAACACAATATAATTTTTTATTGTATATCACTAGCTCAAATCTAAGGCTGTAACACCAATCTCTCATGGTGTCACATCCACTTCTCTCTCTGAACATAAAAAGCCTTCCATGTTGACTTGTTAACTTTTTATATTTGGTGATGACTATTATGTAAAGGTGCAAATGGAAATCACCAGATCACCATTGGATTTTCATGTCACTTTAATTCTGGATCCCTAGCATTATTAGTGTGTCCTATTTTGTCACACTATGCTTATTTTGAATTAATATTCACCTCTTTGATATGGTTTGCTACAGAAAACCTGTGTGAACAAGGTCCTTGAAGACTGAAACGATTCAAGTATTCTATTTTCCCTCTGTCTTGGCTATTCAAAACATTCATGCAGATCAATGAGTGTTGATTTGGCTTTGACAATTAACTATATAACTATAATAAAGTGCAATGTCAAGTGCTTTGTTTTATTATAGAAGTGTCTTAATCAATACTCGTAAATGCCAATAAGCCAACAATTACAGCACAGACCAAAAGTTTGGACACACCTTCTCATTTAAAGATTTTTCTGTATTTTCATGACTATGAAAATTGTACATTCACACTGAAGGCATCAAAACTATGAATTAACACGTGTGGAATTATATACTTAACAAAAAAGTGTGAAATAACTGAAAATATGTCTTATATTCTAGGTTCTTCAAAGTAGCCACCTTTTGCTTTGATAACTGCTTTGCACACTCTTGGCATTCTCTTGATGAGCTTCCAATAATCTTGAAGGAGTTCCCAGAGATGCTTAGCACTTGTTGGCACTTTTGCCTTCACTCTGAGGTCAAGCTCACCCCAAACCATCTCGATTGGGTTCAGGTCTGGTGACTGTGGAGGCCAGGTCATCTGGCGTAGCACCCCATCACTCTCCTTCTTGGTAAAATAGCCCTTACACAGCCTGGAGGTGTGTTTGGGGTCATTATCCTGTTGAAAAATAAACGATGGTCCAACTAAGCGCAAACCGGATGGAATAGCATGCCACTGTAAGATGCTGTGGTAGCCATGCTGGCTCAGTATGCCTTCAATTTTGAATAAATCCCCAACAGTGTTATCAGCAAAGCACCCCACACCATCACACCTCCTCCTCCATGCCTCACGTTGGGAACCAGGCATGTAGAGTCCATCCATTCACCTTTTCTGCGTCGCACAAAGACACAGTGGTTGGAACCAAAGATCTCAAATTTGGACTCATCAGACCAAAGCACAGATTTCCACTGATCTAATGTCCATTCCTTGTGTGTTCTTTAGCCCAAACAAGTCTCTTCTACTTGTTGCTTGTCTTTAGCAGTGGTTTCCTAACAGCTATTTTACCATTAAGGCCTGCTGCACAAAGTCTCCTCTTAATAGTTGTTGCAGGAATGTGTCTGCTGCTAGAACTCTGTGTGGCATTGACCTGGTCTCTAATCTGAGCTGCTGTAAACCTGCAATTTCTGAGGCTGGTGACTCTGATAAATTTATCCTCAGAAGCAGAGGTGACTCTTGGTCTTCCTTTCCTGGGGTCGTCCTCATGTGAGCAAGTTTCTTTGTAGCGCTTGATGGTTTTTGCAACTGCACTTGGGGACACTTTCAAAGTTTTCCCAATTTTTCAGACTGACTGACCTTCATTTCTTAAAGTAATGATGGCCACTTGTTTTTCTTTACTTAGCTGCTTTTTTCTTGCCATAATACAAATTCTAACAGTCTATTCAGTAGGACTATCAGCTGTGTCTCCACCAGACTTCTGCACAACATAACTGATGGTCTCAACCCCATTTATAAGGCCAGAAATCCCACTTACTAAACCTGACAGGGCACACCTGTGAAGTGAAAACCATTTCCGGTGACTACATCTTGAAGCTCATCAAGAGAATGCCAAGAGTGTGCAAAGCAGTCATCAAAGCAAAAGGTGGTTACTTTGAAGAACCTACAATATAAGACATAATTTCAGTTGTTACACACTTTTTGGTTAAGTATATAATTCCACATGTGTTAATTCATAGTTTTGATGCCTTCAGTGTGAATTTACAATTTTCATAGTCATGGAAATACAGAAAAATCTTTAAATGAGAAGGTGTGTCCAAACTTTTGGTCTGTACTGTACTTGTAAACATTATCCAAAAAATTCCAATTCTTTAAGCTGCATAATAAATTAGGCACATCTTACAATTAGTGAGTGCTTCCCTAAATTGTTACTCCAGTCAGGGACTAGAATATATTTGTAGATTAAGGTATGCCTCCTAAAAAGGCACATCTTTTCATGAATTCGAAAGATCCATGCAAAGAAGAAAAAAAAATGAGGGTGGCACTCACCATCCTGTTGAAATACAGCGTTTATTGAAACAGTCTAAGGCTAGTTTCACACTAGTGTTTCACTGACCTGCGTTGGTCTGCGCATGGCCGCCGATAAGCTCCGCCCCCGGCCTCGCTTCCTCCTGGCCGCTCAGCCTATGGGCGCATGACGTTGCATGCGTCCTGCCTACCCTATCTTTAGCATTGGGTATGCAGGCTGGGTACAGGTATGCGCTCGCTGGCGCATGCGTCCTTTTGACAATGCTTTGACCTGCGCCAAACGCACCGTGTTGCATTTCGGTACGCTCGGTGCACCGTCAAAAGGATGCATCCACCAGCAAACGCATACTTGCGCACGGCCTGAGTACCCAATGCTAAAGATAGGGTACACAGGTCGCAGAGTCGCGGAGCGGCCGGGAGGAGGCGCGGCCGGGGGCAGAGCCTTGCGGCAGCAGTGCGCAGACCGACGCAGGTCAGTGAAACGCTAGTGTGAAACTAGCCTAAAATATCCTTGGCAGGGGAGTAACCTGTGGAGTGCAAGGGCGATGACCTATTTGCGCGTTTGCGGTTCTACGGGTCCTGAAGGTGGAATAAAGTGACGAGGTCCATATACCTGAAACAGGTAAAGTCCCTCCCCTTTCCCTGCCTCCTTTCAATAGTGGTGAAAAAACACTCACCCATCTACTCAAGCAAAACAACATAAAATGTGTATACAATGAATTAAAAATGAGTATAACATAATGCATACTTTGACAGCAAACAAAGTAATGCCATGTAGTAATTACAGAAATACGGACATGTCAATTCTATCTCGAAGCCTGTGGCTTCCAGCGCACGTGTGCGCATAATCCACCTTGCTTCCCTTCTAAGAAGAAGCCTATGAAGCTTGCCTCCCTGAGGAGGTAAAGAAACCCTTTCCAAACCCTCAAATTGTAATGCTTCAGAGTTCCCTCCATGATGTTCTCTCATATGGTTAATTAAACGCAGAACCACTTTACCTGAATGAATTGAATTAAAATGTTCTCGGAACCTAACAAATAATGGTCGGATAGTTTTCCCAATATAAAAGAATTTACAGGGGCAAAATAGCACATATATAATGTAATTGGTCCTGCAGGAGATAAAATCTTGTACCTGATGAGAGATGGATCTATAGTACATCTCGTCATATGGAATCAGCAAAAAGAACAATGTCTGCATCTAATATTTGCCTTTAGAGTACCTGCCCTTATCCAATCCTTACGTTCATTATATATATGGTTATGTACTAAGATGTCTCTTAAAGGGAGTCTGTCACCCCATTTTTTGACCATCAGCTGAAGCCACCGTCATCGGGCTTATCTACAGCATTCTGTAATGCTGTAGATAAGCCCCCGATGTCACCTGAAAGAGAAGAAAAACGACTTATATTATACTTACCCAGGGGCGGTCCCCCGTCCGGTCCTATGGGCGTCGCTGTCCGGGACCTGCGCCTCCCATCTTCTAGCGAAGCCCTCCTCTCCTTAGCTTCCCGTCGCGGCTCCGGTGCAGGCGCACTGCTCTGCCCTGGTGAGGGCAGAGCAGAGTACTGCAGTGCGCAAGCGCCGGACCTCTCTGACCTTTTCCACTGCAGTACTCTGCTCTGCCCTCACCAGGGCTGAGCAGTGCACCTGCGCCGGAGCCGCGACAGGAAGCAAAGAAGAGGACGTCTTCGCTAGTAGATGGGAGGCGCCGAACCGGACCGCGATGCCCATCAGACCGGACCTGACGGCGGACCGCCTCTGGGTGAGTATAATAAAACTAGTTTTTCTTATCTTTCAGGTGACATCGGGGGCTTATCTACAGCGTTACAGAATGCTGTAGATAAGCCCCTGATGGCAGTGGCTTCAGCTGATGGTCGAAAAATGGGGTGACAGATTCCCTTTAAACTGGTTCTACGTCTACAGGCAATTAGCGGGCCCCTTGCGACCATGTCAGATAATTCTACATCCAGTTCCAGGATGTGCCAGTTCTTTCTGATGACCGACCAAATATATTCATCCATTGGGCCATATTTGAAACAAAATACAAATCTCTTGTCCATTTCTTTTTTCTTAATGTTAGGAATACCAATCAGACTACCCTGTTCCTGATTAACAGTTCTATTCAAGGCTGCCTCTTAAATCGGTCTAGGATACCCTCTTTCTGTGAATCTTTTGTATAAATTGGGAGATTGCTTCCCAAACCAACTCTGACTGCTGTTAATTCTTTTGAGTCTTAAAAATTGACTATTAGGTGTTACAGCAGTGCGGATAGCTTTTACTTCTTATTTGTGGACTTTTTATGAATTTGCTGGACAGGCATCACCTTGCCCTGTCCACCCCAAATCCTCCTACTTTGGTGGAGCTGAGCAAACCTGGCATAAAAATGGCAAATGTAAAATGTTGATGCAACTCTGGGTTGCCAAAATATTTTGCAACATTTCACAGTGTTTTAATGCAGAATTCTGGTGTAAACACCTGTCATGTGTGCATTGCCACGAAGATCGTCGCAGTTGCACATTTTGACTTCTCACAGCTGAGTTGCTGTTTCTTTGTGTTTGGCAGCTAGGGAGTTAATTCTGTCTGTGCTCGGTGCTGGGACTGGGTGCAGTTTCTCCCGGCTGCAATTGATTATTTGTTGATTGGTTTCCTTTAAATTCCTGGTTGTCTGCTTTGGGAGTTGCCAGTGAAATCCTTCATGCAGACCACAGATAGGAATGAATCTGTATAGACTTAAGTTGAGAGCTCCTTAGCTGTTTTAAGCTCAACTTACTTAGAGTTTATTTCCCAGACCATTTATGTTCCTTCGGTGTTTGAGTGTGTATGCAAGTGAGTGCTATCCTGTCTGTCTTATATGTCTAATCTGTGTATTTAGCTGAGATCAGCCCATATCCCTTTGGTGGTAATCAGGATCCTTCTTAGGACTGATTACAGGGTTCAGGGTCTGACAGGAGACAGGGTTAGGCTGGAGACTTGGACCTCTGAACCATTATCAGTACCTCCAAGGTAAGGGATTAGTTAGGACCCCAGTGTAGGGTCAGGTTAGACCCCGGTCCTCCTCTTTCCTGTTACAGCTCATCAAGTCCTCAAGATTAACCCTGAGTTCAACTATATCGTTTCTGCACATCAAGTCCTCAAGATTAACCCTAAGTTCTGCAGAGATTGTGTCTGGTAAATCTATTTTATACTTACATTCTGATGTTGCTAAACTATATGTTGTATAGAGTGTGGTTCCTGTATAAATAGTTTACTGACATTGTATTCATATCATTAGACAGCGTGACATTTTCACTGGCCATAAAAAATTATCTCTAGTTACCATGGATCCAGTAGCTCAGCTGGCTCTGCAGTTGCAGGGATTATCCATGGAGCTGACGGACATTAAGTCCAAAGTTTTGTCTCCCCTGGAGCAAACCAGAGTTGAACCTAAAGTAGCTCTTCCAGATAGGTTCACTGGTGGGCGAGACAAATTTTTTACCTTCCGGGAGGCATGTAAATTGTATTTTCGGCTTTGGCCGCGATCATCAGGGAGTGATGAGCAGAGAGTGGGAATTGTTATCTCACTTCTTCAAGGGGACCCTCAATCCTGGGCATTTTCCCTTCCTCCGGGATCCCCGGCTCTACAGTCTGTAGATCAATTTTTTACTGCTCTGGGATTGGTATATGATGACCCAGATCGGGTCTCTCTTGCTGAGACCAAATTACGTAAGTTACAGCAGGGAGATCGTCCGGCGGAGGAATTTGCTTCTGAGTTTCTTAGATGGGCCACGGATACTCAGTGGAATGACCCAGCTCTTAGGAGCTAGTTTTGTCATGGGCTTTCTGACAAATTAAAAGACGTTTTGGCTCAGTATGAGTCTCCTCCTTCTCTGGAGGCTGTTATGGCCCTAGCTATCCGTACTGATAGACGGCTTCGGGAGAGGGGTGAGGTAACTCCACTCCCTGTTGTTTCTCCACCTACTACTAAAGTCCCTTATGTTGAGGTTCCCCTTGTCTGTTCGGATGAGCCTATGCAGTTGGGAGGGACATCTTTTCATAGTAGGGGATTGGAGGCACGCCGCAGGACTAGAAGGGTTTTTTTCTGCGGGAAAGAGGGACATTTTGTTGGAGAATGTCCATCCCGTGTCTTGTTAAGTAAAAAGTCGCCGGAAAACTGCTAATCCCAGGTTGTGTGGTGGACGACAACCTGGGAGTATGTATTTCATCCGCCGGTTCTTCTCAGTTCCTTGTACCAGTGGAGGTGGTGGTTGGTACTAGAGTGAAGAGATTGTCTGTTCTTCTGGATAGTGGTTCTGGGGCTAATCTGGTTGACGCTCAGTTTGCTCAGGCTCAAGGTATGCATCTGAGAGTATTGGTCAAACCGATCCCTATTTTCTCCATTGACGCCAGGCCTCTCGGCCAAGGTAGCTTTGTTCATGAGGTTCATAACATTGACCTTCGGGTAGGGGCAATACATAGGGAACAATTTCTTGTTATGTGTTGGAGGGTCTACCTACTCCCATTGTGTTGGGACTTCCTTGGCTGGTTAAACATAACCCTGTGATTAATTGGCAGTCCAGAGAGATAAGCCAATGGGGTGAGTTTTGCAAAAGCAACTGCATGAACACAGTCATCAGTGCGGTCGTGCCTAGTACATTGCCTCCTTTTTTGGAGGATTTTGGGGATGTTTTCTCTGAGGAGGGGTGTCGGGAGTTGCCTCCTCATCGCGTGTATGACTGCTCTATTAATCTACTTCCTGATGCTAAGTTGCCTAAAGCTAGGTTGTATAATCTTTTGGTCCTGAAAGACAGGCTATGAAAGATTATATTTCTGAAAGTCTGGCCAAAGGGCATATTAGACCTTCATCTTCCCCTGTGGCCGCGGGGTTCTTCTTTGTGAAGAAAAAAGATGGAGGCCTACGCCCTTGCTTGGATTTCCGCGAACTTAATCGGATTACTGTTCGAGATCCGTATCCACTCCCTCTTATTCCTGATCTCTTCAATCAAATTGTTGGCGCCAAATGGTTCTCTAAATTGGATCTCAGAGGGGCGTATAATCTGATTAGGATAAAAGAGGGGATGAGTGGAAAACGGCATTTAACACGCCGGAGGGACATTATGAAAACCTGGTCATGCCTTTTGGTCTGACTACTGCTCCAGCAGTATTCCAACATTTTGTTAATGACATTTTTCGTCACCTTGTGGGGGTGTTTGTGGTCGTATATTTGGATGACATTTTAATTTACTCGCCAGATCTTGTGTCTCACCAGGAGCATGTGAGACAGGTGTTGCAGATCTTGCGAGACAATAAACTATACGCCAAACTGGAGAAGTGTGTTTTTGCCGTACAGGAACTTCAGTTTTTGGGTTTTTTGGTGTCAGCCTCCGGTTTCCGGATGGACCCTGAAAAGGTGAGAGCAGTGCTTGAATGGGATCAGCCAGGGGATCTTAAGGCTCTGCAGCGTTTTTTGGGGTTTGCTAATTACTACCGGAAATTTATTTGTAATTTCTCGTCTGTCGTCAAACCTCTCACTGACATGACGAGAAAAGGGACGGATTTTTCTAAGTGGTCGGACAAAGCTTGCCAAGCCTTTCCTCTTTAAAAAGATGCTTTGCTTCGGCACCCGTTCTCATCCAACCAGATGTATCTCAGCCGTTCATTGTGGAGGTGGACGCGTCTGACGTAGGGGTGGGTGCTATATTGTCCCAGGGTCCGTCCCCTGGTAAATGGTCCCCTGGTCCCCTGGTAAATGGCATCCGTGCGCTTTCTTTTCTAAGAAATTGTCGTCCGCCGAAAGGAATTATGATATCGGCAATAGGGAACTTTTGGCCATTAAATTGGCTTTTGAAGAATGGCGTCACTTTTTGGAGGGGGCAGTCCACCCGGTCACCGTTATTACTGATCACAAGAACCTGCTGTATTTAGAATCCGCTAAGCGTCTGAATTCCAGACAAGCTCGATGGTCGTTGTTTTTTACCAGGTTTAATTTTGTCGTCACTTATCGTCCGGGGTCTAAGAATGTAAAGGCTGATGCCTTGTCTCGCAGTTTCCCAGGGGCCGGGAAAACGGACGACCCGATTCCTATCCTTCAGGAGGGGGTGGTAGTGTCGGCTGTATGTTCTGAGCTTGAGGAGGAGGTGTTAGAGGCTCAGGGGGACGCCCCTGCAGGACCTCCAGGGAGACTGTTTGTCCCGAATCAGTTGAGACAAAAGGTTATTGAGGCACATCATAATTCTGCTTTAGCAGGACATCCAGGGAGTAAGGCTACTTTAGATCTCCTTTCCCGCCGATTTTGGTGGCCTAACGCTAATAAAGATGTTATAACTTTTGTCGCGTCCTGTGGGGTTTGTGCTCGCTCTAAAACTCCTCATACCCGTCCGTCTGGGACCCTTTTACCCTTGAAACTTCCGGAGCGTCCATGGACTCATTTATCTATGGACTTCATTACGGACCTTCCTCCGTCGTCTGGGAATACTGTCATACTGGTGGTTGTTGACAGGTTCAGTAAGATGGCACATTTCGTTGCTCTTCCGGCACTCCCTAATGCTAAAACTCTGGCGCAGGTGTTCATTAGGGAGATCGTGAGACTTCATGGGTTGCCTTCTGATGTGGTGTCAGATAGGGGGTCTCAGTTTGTGTCCAAATTTTGGAGGGCATTTTGTTTACGTCGGGGGATGCAATTGTCGTTTTCCTCGGCTTTTCATCCACAGACCAATGGTCAGACAGAGCGTCTGAATCAGAGTTTAGAGACATATCTCCGGTGTTTTGTATCGGAGAACCAGGAGGACTGGTCTTCTTTCTTGCCTCTGGCAGAGTTCGCTCTTAACAACAGGCGGAGCGAGTCCACTGGTAAGTCCCCATTTTTTGGGGCATATGGTTTTCATCCCCAGTTTTGTACTTTCAATGGGGGGGGTCCTTCTGGGGTTCCTGAGGAGGAGCGTTTCTCGTCGTCACTTGCTTCTGTGTGGCGAGGTGTATTGAATAATTTGAGTAATATGGGGAACCGTTACAAACGTATGGCTGATAGGAGGAGAGTTTCTGGTCCAGATCTGAATGTGAACGATCTGGTATGGTTGTCTACCAGGAATATTAAACTTAAAGTGCCCTCCTGGAAACTGGGTCCCAGATTCATCGGGCCGCACAGGATCAGTTCCATAATTAATCCTGTGGCATTTCGTCTGGAACTCCCTTCTACGTTTAAAATTAATGTGTTCCACAAGTCATTACTTAAAAGGTATGTGGCACCAGTCATACCGTCACCTCTACCTCCTCCTCCAGTGTTGGTCAATGGTAACTTGGAATTTCAAGTATCAATAATCATTGACTCTCGTCTGAATCGCCGGTCCCTTCAGTACTTGGTGCATTGGAAGGGGTATGGTCCGGAGGAGAGGACGTGGGTCCCTGCGTCTGATGTTAACGCAGATCGTTTGGTTCGGACCTTCCACAGAACTCACCCGGGCAGGCCTGGCCCTGAGGGTCTGGAGGCCCCTCGTAGAAGGGGGGGTACTGTCATGTGTGCATTGCCACGAAGATCGTCGCGGTTGCACATTTTGACTTCTCACAGCTGAGTTGCTGTTTCTTTGTGTTTGGCAGCTAGGGAGTTAATTCTGTCTGTGCTCGGTGCTGGGACTGGGTGCAGTTTCTCCCGGCTGCAATTGATTATTTGTTGATTGGTTTCCTTTAAATTCCTGGTTGTCTGCTTTGGGAGTTGCCAGTGAAATCCTTCATGCAGACCACAGATAGGAATGAATCTGTATAGACTTAAGTTGAGAGCTCCTTAGCTGTTTTAAGCTCAACTTACTTAGAGTTTATTTCCCAGACCATTTATGTTCCTTCGGTGTTTGAGTGTGTATGCAAGTGAGTGCTATCCTGTCTGTCTTATATGTCTAATCTGTGTATTTAGCTGAGATCAGCCCATATCCCTTTGGTGGTAATCAGGATCCTTCTTAGGACTGATTACAGGGTTCAGGGTCTGACAGGAGACAGGGTTAGGCTGGAGACTTGGACCTCTGAACCATTATCAGTACCTCCAAGGTAAGGGATTAGTTAGGACCCCAGTGTAGGGTCAGGTTAGACCCCGGTCCTCCTCTTTCCTGTTACAGCTCATCAAGTCCTCAAGATTAACCCTGAGTTCAACTATATCGTTTCTGCACATCAAGTCCTCAAGATTAACCCTAAGTTCTGCAGAGATTGTGTCAGGTAAATCTATTTTATACTTACATTCTGATGTTGCTAAACTATATGTTGTATAGAGTGTGGTTCCTGTATAAATAGTTTACTGACATTGTATTCATATCATTAGACAGCGTGACAACACCTTAATGAATCAGTCTCAAAGTTTTTATTCTTGAACTGCAACCTCATTCCTTCTGTTTCTAAATCGGACTATGCTGCGTCTGTGGGTGAGCAAGGAGGCAGCAGCTGACCTTGAGTGCATGGAATGTGTTTGTACTTTGGAAGGTTAAACCAATGGAATCACAAAATATGAAAGTCATTTCCTTTCCCAGCCAACAATAATGTTTTATGCAGCTGTATTGTTAAGACAGTAATATTTCATTATGTAACAATGTCAATTGTGTTATTGCAGCTTTGTGCATCACATACAATTATAAAAAATGGCATCTACTCAAAGACCTGCCTGAAGGTGATGCTTCTGTCTTCAGTTCCACTACCATATGCAACCCAAACTAAAGAACCTAGACAGCCACAGAAAACCATCTTAGGTTTATTCAGTACAAGAATCATGACTGGTGTGTGTATTGTGATTTCAAAGTTTTCACTATGTTAGTGGGACTACAGCAGGACTACACAAACTTCAGTTGTTATCTCTGTGAATTGGTCGTGATGAATTAAATTATTAGTGTAATCATCATTAACCCGGCAAAACAGTGTAATCATCATTAACACAGCAAGAACAGTGTAATCATAATTAACACCAGGCAAGAAGAGTGTAATCATCATTAACCCCGTTACCCCCGAGGGTGGTTTGCATGTTAATGACAGGGCCAATTTTTACAATTCTGACCACTCTCCCTTTATGAGGTAATAACTCTGGAACGCTTCCATGGATCCATGTGATTCTGACAAGGTTTTCTCGTGACATATTGTACTTCATTATAGTGGTAAAATTTATTTGATATGACTTGCATTTCTTGGTGAAAAAATGGAAATTTGGTGAAAATTTTGAAAATTTTGAAATTTTCCAAATTTGAAATTTTATGTCCTTAAATTACAGAGATATGTCACACAAAATACTTAATAATTAACATTTCACAAATGTTTACTTTACATCAGCACAATTTTGGAGCAAATTTTGTTTGTTAGGAAGTTATAAGGGTTAAAGTTAAACATCGATTCTCATTTTATAACACCATTTTTTTTGGGACCACATCACATTGAAGTCCCTTTGAGGGACCAAAAGTGACACTAAGTGACCCAAAGTGACACTATTCTAAAAACTGCACCCTCTAGATGCTTAAAAACACATTCAATAACTTTATTAACCCTTCAGGTGCATCACAGGAATTTTTGGAACGTTTAAAAAAAATGAACATTTAACTTTTTTTCACAAAAAAAATTTCAGATCCATTTTTTTTATTTTAACAAGGTAACAGGGAAATTGACCCCACAGTTGTTCTACAATTTGTCCTGAGTATGCTGATACTACATATATGCAGGTAAACCACTGATTGGGCGCATGGCAGAGCTCAAAAGAGAAGGAACGCCGTTTGACTTTTCATTGCAAAATTGGCTGGAATTGAGATTGGACGTCATGTCGCATTTGGAAAGCCCCTGATGTGCATAAACAGTGGAAACCCCCCACAAGTGGCATCATTTTGGAAACTAGATCACCCCAAAGGAACTTATCTATATGTGTGGTGAGCATTTTGTACCCCCAAGTGCTTCACAGAAGTTTATAATGTAGAGCCGTAAAAATAAATAATCATATTCTTTTCACAAAAATTATATTTTTACCCCCAATTTTTCATTTTTCCAAGGGTAACAGAAGAAATTGGACCCCAAAAATTGTTGTGCAATTTGTCCTGAGTATGCCGATACCCCATATGTGTGGGTAAACCACTGTTTAGGCGCACAGCAGAGCTCGGAATGGAAGGCGCACCGTTTGACTTTCAACGCAGAATTGGCTGGAATTGAGATCAGTTGCCATGTCGCGTTTGGAGAGCCCCTGATGTGCCTAAACAGTGGAAACCCCCCAATTCTAACTCCAAACCAACCCCAACACACCCCTAACCCTAATCCCAACCATAACCCTAATCCCAACCCTAACCCTAATCCTAACTTTAGCAACAAATCATATCCCTAACTTTAGCCCAAACCCTAAACCTAAATTTAGCCCCAACCCTATCTTTAGCCCCAACCCTAACCCTAAATTTAGCCCCAACCCTAACTCTAGCTTTAGCCCCAGCTGTAACCCTAACTTTAGCCCCAACCCTAACCCTAGCCCTAGCCCTAACCCTAATGGTAAAATGGAAATAAATACTTTTTTTATTTTATTATTTTTCCCTAACTAAGGGCTGATAAAAGGGTTTGATTTACTATTTATAGTGTTTTTTATAGCAGGTTTTCATGTTTGGCAGCTGCCACACACTAAAAGATGCTTTTTATTGCAAAAAATAGTTTTGCATCACCACATTTTGAGAGCTATAATTTTTCCATATTTTGGCCCACGGAGTCATGTGAGGTCTTGTTTTTTGCGGGACGAGTTGACGTTTTTATTGGTACCAATTTCGGGCACCTGACATTTTTGATCGCTTTTTATTCTGATTTTTTGTGGCAGAATGAACAAAAACCAGGAATTCATGAAATTCTTTGGGGGGGTCGTTTATACCGTTCCGCGTCTAATAAAATTGATTAAACAGTTTTATTCTTCTGGTCAGTACGATGACAGCAATACCTCATTTATATCTTTTTTTATGTTTTGGCGCTTTTATGCAATAAAAACTATTTTAGGTAAAAAATTATTATTTTTGCATTCTTTATTCTGAGAACTATAACTTTTTATTTTTCCGGTGATGGAACTATATGGCAGCTTGTTTTTTACAGGACAAGATGACGTTTTCAGCCGTATTTATTTATATCCTTTTTTGATTGCCTGTTATTTCACTTTTTGTTTGGCAGTAAGAAGATAAAGCATTGTTTTATTGACTTGCTTTTTTTAATGGTGTTTACTAAAGGGGTTAACTAGTGTAACAGTTTTATAGGTCGGGTCGTTACGGATGCAGCGATACCAATTATGTGTTCTTTTATTTTTTAGTTTTTTTTTATTCAAATATTGATTTTGATAGAATAAATATTGATTTTTTTATTATTATTTTGTATTATTTTTAAAATATTTTTACAATAATTTAAAAAATCTTTTTTATTAATTCTTAGTTTTACACTTTATCCCGCTATGGGACACTCATTTTCTGCAGGCTGATCGCTTCTATAACATGCAGATCTGCATGCTATGGAAGCTGTCAGAGTTGCAGCTTCTATTACATTAACCTGAGAGTCAGAAAGTGTCTCACTTGTGTAGACCCGGATGTCATCATGACGACATCGGGTCTCCACGGCAGCGATCGGGGCTGTCCAAAGGCAGAGGGGGCTGTCAGAGTTCACAGCCCCTCTGCCTGCTCCGGAATGCTTAGATCATGTTTGATCGCAGTGTTCTGGAGGTTAAAGTGCCAGGAGTGGTCTGTGACTGCTCCTGGCACTTAGTGTTGGGTGTCAGCTGTAGGAGTCAGCTGACATCCGGCTGCGATCGGCCGTGCTCCCCCCGTGAGCGCGGCTGATCGCGTATGATGTACTTCGCGTCCATGGGCATTCAGGCCCAGATCACATGGACGGGATAGTACGTCAGATGTCAGAAAGGGGTTAACACCAGGCAAGAAGAGTGTAGCTTATCAGCGTCTTGTCAGTTTGGATAAAGTCCTCCTTGTTACATATTAAACGTAGACTCATGAAACAGTATGCAAAGGCTCTCAAAATGAACGGTGATGCATTTATCTATTTGTGTCAGTTATTTCTGAAGATTACCGCAGAGAAAATCAAGAAAGGAAGACTTATTACTCATTACCCCAGATCTGGCAACTTCAAAAGAATGAGCAATTTAAGAGTTAATTGAAGGACAGTGAAAGAGAAGCACAGAAGGCTTTCAAAATGTATGTCAAATAATTTAGTAGGAAAAGTCAGAGCCAAAAATTTCCATCAGCTTCTGGATGAACTTCTAATAGCATTAGATAAAATGTTTTGCAGGATATTGCTAAAACTGTATATTACATTCCCGTTATTCCCCATTAATTGCATTGTGCTCAGTGCCAAACATGGGGAGCATTATCATCAGGATATTATAGTCATTAAGCAGTTTTACAAAGGTAATTGGTGCAGATTACTGCTGTATGATGAGAAGAGATGATCCAGAAACGAAATACAAGAGACAAACAAAGAGTTGCATGTACATGCGTTTTATTACCACTTAAACAAAATCTAATTAAACATTGCGATCTTTGTATTTTTCTTTCTGTAATTTTCCAAGCAAGAACCAATCTCACAACTTCAATATAATTTATGTGATCATGTCAGAAAATTTCATAAGATTAGATAATCATGTCTCTGTTACAAAACCTGTAGTGATATCTATATATTATTATTATTATTATTATTATTATTATTATTATTATTATATGATCTATATAGATCCTATCAATTTATTTTACTTTTAATGTCCCAGGTTCAAGGAGAAATATTATCATATTTTGAATTAGCACCGACTTCCCACCATCTTACTGCATCTTGAGGCACAAGAGCACAATGATAACTACACAGTGACATACCTATGAATACCTGGGTGCATCAGAAAGCAGAAATGAGTGAACAAAAGGCAATGGAAGGCTGCTCCAGATCTCCCAGATCTTAGTGCCCATCCACTGTATGCTGTACACTATCCAGTTATATTTTCATTAAACCATTTCAAAACTGCTATTTTTCATCGTTAACAAAATGTTTCCCTTAGAAAGTAAAAAAAAAAAACAACTTATACCTAACCTACCATGTTTCCATATATATGGTAGATTTTTCTCGATTTGACTTGTAGTTCCTGTGTAACTGAGATGCTGCACATCACATTGCCAATCATTACCCTCCAGTGGTTCCAAGAGCCTCTGTAGTTCCTCATGAAGCTGCATCCTTCTGTTAGAGTTCAGATCTTGGGATCATAGGTGGCAGTAGTGCAAAACCTGTGGGTAATAGGCATATGTTTGGCATTGTGCCAAAAGTACAACTACCCAGGGTGAGTAGTATTACTGACTCTTTATTCCACATTTGGCATTGTAGTGCTGTACCAGCTGTTGGCTTTCTTTATTATTGTATTATTATTGTTATTGTGGTCCTTTGACAGAGGAAACTTTGAGTGATTGTTCCCAGCTTGTCTTTTGTCATTTTGTCTGAGGATAACAAATCTTTAAAATAAAACCTAGACATTGAATAATTTTTATGATTGTATACATAATAGAACTGAATTAATACAATTGTACTCTAGTATCATTGTTTAATTTTCAGCTCATACATGTTGGTGGTTCTACCCATGGTCAAGGCAATCTGGAGATTATGAAGAGGTTGGTTTTAGAATTTCAAAAATTATCTCAATGCTGAGTCTGTACACAATGTACTGTGGATGTTTTATTCTTAAATTATAAGTTGATGAAGGTATTTTGCTCAGAGGTTTAAGAATTCCCTTCACCTTGACCTTTCCTGATGAGGTTTTCACTAAAGTATGGAACTTTCATATTGGTATAAAATGATGATGAACTCACAAATGGACAAAAGACTGATGCTCTATAATGGCTTGAAAAACAAAATCAAAACCATTATAGTCATTATGAACATCACGAGTTTAATCAAGAATCAACAACTGAATCAGAAGAATCGAAAAATGAAAAACAGTTGAGACCAGAACAATGGTGAGACTAATTGCCTATTGCCCACTTGCCCACTAATCAAAAGAAAGTTTTAAAAGCAGATAATTAATCACCGTCAACCAATTGATAAGTAATCAACATTGTCAAAAAGTTGTATGGTGAGAGAAAGTGGAAAAAGAGAAGAGAACAAGTTTAGGATCCAACCAAAGTCATTTAGAAGCACAACGATGGTCATTTCTGGTCCTAGAATTTATTCATCCAAATTGCAGCCAAAGGGTGTGTCACGGGGTATGCGACAGAGCAGGAAGAGACACCAGGCCGATAAACAATCTAACGAGATTTATTGGAACAGGGAACTGGGCAGTACAAATGAAGATAATTCTGCAGCATCCACAAGGAGTCCACAACGAGTCCACACAAAGGGAGTCGATCTGGGAACGCCACCCGGTAATCCAGCACCAGGAAAATATAGAAATAGTCATTGGATGAGTTCAATGGATCCAGCAGGTGAGGGATACAACACAGTCCCACAGAGCAGCTTCTAAAAATACTCACTGTCACAGGGATCTTGCCTCAGCATAAGATCCCAGCCCTTCACAGGTCACCACAAACAACAGTCTTTAAATTCAGTCCTCAAATCCAGCAGGGTGATGAGACATCACAATTCCATGTGGCAAATGATCTCCAATCTCCATGCATGATGCCAGGATCCAGCTGCAGCTGCAGATTCTTTTCCTTCAAAGCACAGTGTTCCAGTGTCTGATCTGCCCCATTTAGAATACTCCAATATATTATGGGCCCCATGGATGATTCTCCAGTGTCTCATCTGCCGCACTTAGAATGCTCCAGTATATGATGGGCACCATGGATGATGCTCCAGTGTATGATGGGCCAATATAATGCTCCATATATAATGGGCCCCATTTCTAATGATCCAGTATATAATGGTCCCCGTAAATGCTGCTTCAGTGTCTGTTTTCCCCTTTTTAGAATGCTCCAGTATATGACGGGCCCCATGGATGATGCTCCAGTGTCTTATGGGCCAAAATAATGCTCCATATATAATAGGCACATTTATAATGCTCCAGTGTATAATGGGCCCCGTAGATGCTACTCCAGTGTCTGATGTCCCCCATTTAGAATGCCCAGTGTATGATGAGCCCTGTAGATGCTGCTCCAGTGTCTGATGTCCCCCATTTAGAATGCTCCAGTGTTTGATGGGCCCTATCTATGATGCTCAAGTGTATGCTGGGCCCCATATATAATTCTCCAGTGTATAATGCTCCCCATATATTGCTCCAAACATTAAAAAAATAAAATACCTCTCCTCGCTGTGTACTGCTCTACTCTGGACTCCTCAGCGTCGACATCTTACAGCTCTCTGCACTTGGACTGTTTAGGCAGAGGGCGTACAGACGTGACGTCATCACGCTCTCTTACCTGAATGTCACTGACAGGAAACACGGAAGATATCACAGCAGGGAGAGGTAAGTATTGCAAGTGCTGGGCCCTGAGCAAGCAGGGGGGGCCGACTCGTGGGCGACAGCACTGGCACAGGGCCCCTCATAGTACGCCAGCGTGTCTGACAGCGAGTGGGCCCCCCACCGTCAGAGAAACATTTTTGTACTATGAGTGGCTCTGTGCCAGTGCAGTCGCCCACGAGTCGCCCCCCCCACCTGCTCAGGGAACCGGCACTTGCCCGGGTGCGCCAGGTGCTGACGCCAGCCCTGGGGGGAGTATTTGTAGGTTTTGTAGACCTTCCACGCTTGCAAGTGCATGTTCATTAAATGTCTAAGCATGCAACTGGTATTCAAATTTCTGAGATTTTTCCCTCGGCTAAAGGTCCTTCCGCACTGCTTACAGATAACCTTTGCCTCATCAATAGGATTTTGATCAAAAAAGTGCCTCACTGGACTCTTCCTACTATGATTTAAATTTTCAGGGCTTGCACGCTGTGCTAATTTGACCCTCTGGTCAAGCTGTCCTGCAAATCTTTTTGTTTTTTAAGACGTTTTTGTACTGCTACGGACCTGCCAGATAACCCCTGCTGTGATGTCGATGCCTGCTGCAAATCCTTCTCCTCTTCCGAGCTATTGCCAGCAGCACCCTCTTCCCCCAATGGATGCCAATCCAGGTCAACAACTGGGTCATCCATCACCTCCTCTTCAATTTCATCTGCACCTTCCTCTGTGTCACCGTGTGAGGTGGTATAGTATGCGGGAAGGGGCACCTGAGTTTCATCAGGGTCAGATTCTGGCTCAGTAGACTGCGAGGGAACTGTAGTGCTCTGGGTGAATGTACCAGCAGAATCACCTAGCAGTGGCTGTGCATCAGTGCACTCCATCTCTGATTCATGTTGGACTAGGGAATTCAGGATTTGACTTGATAACCCAGGCATGGTATGTGAAAAGAGCTCCATGGAGTAATCTGAAGTGTGGGCTTTTGCATCCTTCACTTTTGGTGGGGGTGAAGCACACAAGGAAAGGTGTTGTTCCTGACCAGGAGCCTGCACTGACGGCTCAGTACTTGCATTTTTCTAAACTTCAGAAGAGGAGGTGATAGAGCTGGAGGCTTTTTCGACAATGTAAGCCAAAACCTGTTTCTGATGCTCCGGCTTTAAAAGCAGTTTACCTACTCCCAGTAAAGGGAGCCTTCCAGGCCTTCTGGAGCCAGATGATGATGCCGGCTCAACACCTCCTGCCTTAGGTGCTATTGTGTTTATGGCACTTCCAGCAGATGCCTCACCACCACCATCAGTACCAGCTGGCCCCCCACGCCCACGTCCGTGGCCTCTTCTACCATACTTCCTCATTTTTGTGAAAATGTACCGAAAATACCAGCCCATATATGTTACTGTATCAGAAGCGTACAGCTGTATACAGTCTAGGGATAATTGTAAATCTCCAGATATATTTCAGGAGTCACACACAGATGCTCTTAGGCTCAGTATGGATTACACCAGAATATAAAAAGTAGAAAAAGGGTAATGTATTAGAAGCGTACAGCTTTATATATTGTTGGGGTAATTGTAAATCTCTGTATATTTTGCCAGAGTCAGACACAGGCTCTCACAGGCTCAGTATGGATCACACCAGAATAAAAAAAGTAGAAAAAGGGTAATGTATCAGAAGCATACAGCTGTATACAGTGTTGGGGTAATTTTTAAATCTCCGTATATATTTCCAGAGTAACAGACAGACTCTCACAGGTAGTGTTGAGCATTCCGATACTGCAAATATCGGGTATCGGCCGATATTAGCTGTATCGGAATTCCGATTCCGAGTTCCGATATTTTCGTCTTATCGGATACCGGAATCGGGATGTCACTGTCACTGTCAGTGTCCGTCGGTCGGGTCTGTCAGGAGTCAGCGGCACTTACCCGGCAGAAGATCTCCGGCGGTCACGTCCTGCACTGCTTCATGGCCGCAATCTTCTTTCCCCGGCGGTCACATGCAGTTTCTCGCGATAACTGCAGTGACTGCTGGGTAATCGCAGCCGTAAAGCAGTCAGTCCGATGACGTCACCGCCGGGGAAGCAGGTAATCAGCTGTGCTGCGCCGGGATGTCAGGCTTTGCCTGTCATTGCGATGTAGCAGAGCTGGATCATCGTGGGACTGTCGTTACTATGGACTGCGTCGGACAGGTGGTATACTGTTGGTTTGTTTTTTTTTCTTTTTTTACAGGAGATCGATGGCGTCGCAGGAATGAGAGTATAATAAAATTAATGAAAACTGTGTTGTCTCTTTTATTTCATTAAAATACTTTTTTCTTGCTTTGTCTTTTTTTTATACATTTAATAACTTTGGGATTAATAATGGATCGGTGTCTTATTGACGCCTCTCCATTATTAACCGGGCTTATTGTCACCGTGCAATCAACGGTGACATTAACCCCTTATTACCCCGCTTGCCACCGCTACAGGGCAAGTGGGAAGAGCCGGGTAAAGTGCCACAATTGGCACATCTTTTGATGCGCCAAATGTGGGGCTGCTGTAGCCTGGTATTATCAGGCTGTTAAGGGCCAAAATCCATGGGCCTTGACAGTCTTTTAATACCAGGCCGCAGCAGTCTGCATTTTACTTGGCTGGTTAACAAAAATAGGGGGGATCCCCACGCCGTTTTTTTTTCGAGGGGATCCCCTATTTTTGTTAACCAGCCAAGCTAAGCAGACTGCTGTGGCCTGGTATTATCAGGCTTGCAAGGTCCATGGATATTGGATCCTTACCAGCCTGAAAAACCAGGCCTCAGCGGTCTGCTTCATCTGGCTGGTTAACAAAAATAGGGGGGACCCCACGCCAATTTTTTTCGAGGGGATCCCCTATTTTTGTTAATCAGCCAAGATATGCAGACTGCTGTGGCCTGGTATTATCAGGCTGGCAAGG
>JARQOD010000010.1:97474122-97578485 GCA_033576555.1 Oophaga sylvatica
TCACTCTAGTCCCAACCACCACCCCACGGTACAAGGAACTGGAAAACCCGGGGCGGTGAAATACATACTCCCAGTTGTGTCCACCACACAACCGGGGATTAGCAGTTTTCCCGGCGTTTTTACTTAACAAGCCCGGGGATGGACATTTCCAAAAAAAGTCCCTTTTTCCCGAGAAAAAACCCCTTTCTATCCTGCGGCGTGCCCCCAAAATCCCCTACTATAAAAAGCCCCTCCCCAACTGCAAGGTCATCCAAACAGCAAGGGGAACCTAAAATAAGGGATTTTAGTAGTGGGGGGAAAACAACAGGGAGTGGATTATCACCCTCTCCCGAAGGTTTTTCAGTAGGGATAGCTAGGGCCATAACAGCCTCCAAAAAGGAGGGCCCCAACTGACCCAAAAACGCTTTTTTTTGTCAGAAAGCCATGACAAAACTACTCTAAGAGCTGGGTCTTTCCCAAGAGTTTCCGGGCCCATCAAAACTAGACAAATTCCCTCCGCCGGACGATCTCCCTGCTGTTTTACGTAATTTGGCTCAGCAGAGAGCCCCGACGGGGTCATCTTAAACCCCCCCAGAGCAGTAAAAAATGATCTACAGCTGTAGAGCCGGGATCCGAGAAGGGGAAAATCCCCAGGTTTTGGGGGTCCCCTTGAAAAGTGAGATAACAATTCCCCATTTCCTGCTCATAACTCCCTGAGGGATCGCGGCCAAAGCGAAAATACAATTTAATCCCCCCGGGAAGGGTAAAAAATTGTTCGCCCACCAGTGAACCTATCTGGAAAGCTACTTTAGGTCAACTCGGGTTTGCTCCGGGGGAGACAAAACTTTGGATTAATGCCCGTCGCTCCAGGATAATCCCTGCAACTGGGCAGCTGAGTACGGATCCAGAAAGAGAAAATTTTTTTATGGCCAGTGAAAAGTCACGTTTTAAATTTGAATACAATGTATAAACTATTTATACAGGAACCACATTTATCAACATTTGTTTAGCAACACAAATGAAAGTAAAAATAGTTTTACCAGACACAATTCTGCAAAATTTTGGGTTATCTTGGGACTTGATGTGCAGAAACGATATGTTGAATCAGGTTAATTTGGGGATTTTGATGAGCTGTAACGGGAAAAGAGGGGGCCCCGGGGTCTAACCTGACCCTACACGGGGTCCTAACAATTTACCTTGGAGGTACTGATAATTTTTTAAAGGGTCCAATTTCCCCACCTAACCGTCTCCTTCAACCCTGAACCCTGTAATCGTCCAAAGAAGGATCCTGATTACCCCCAAAAGGGGATTGGGCTGATCTCAGCTAAATACCAGATTAGAATATAAGACAAAAGGGATAGCACTCACTTGATCACACTCAAACCCCGAAGGAACATAAAGGTTTGGGGAAAAAAATCAAGAAAGTTGACTTAAACAGTAAGACTTCAATTAATCTTACAGATTATTCCTACGTGGTCTGATAAAGGGTTTCCTGGCAACTCCCAAAGAAAACAACCGGGAAATTTTAAAAGGGAAAACCCAAATAAAAAAAATAATAAATTTGCACCGGGGAAAAACTGCACCAGTCCCAGCACCGAGCACAGACAGAATTAACTCCCTAGCTGCCAAACACAAAGAAACAGCAACTCAGCTGTGAGAAGTCAAAATGTGCAACTGCGACGATCTTCGTGGCAATGCACACATGACAGGTGTTTACACCAGAATTCTGCATTAAAACACTGTGAAATGTTGCAAAATATTTTGGCAACCCAGAGTTGCATCAACATTTTACATTTGCCATTTTTATGCCAGGTTTGCTCAGCTCCACCAAAGTAGGAGGATTTGGGGTGGACAGGGCAAGGTGATGCCTGTCCAGCAAATTCATAAAAAGTCCACAAATAAGAAGTAAAAGCTATCCGCACTGCTGTAACACCTAATAGTCAATTTTTAAGACTCAAAAGAATTAACAGCAGTCAGAGTTGGTTTGGGAAGCAATCTCCCAATTTATACAAAAGATTCACAGAAAGAGGGTATCCTAGACCGATTTAAGAGGCAGCCTTGAATAGAACTGTTAATCAGGAACAGGGTAGTCTGATTGGTATTCCTAACATTAAGAAAAAAGAAATGGACAAGAGATTTGTATTTTGTTTCAAATATGGCCCAATGGATGAATAATTTGGTCGGTCATCAGAAAGAACTGGCACATCCTGGAACTGGATGTAGAATTATCTGACATGGTCGCAAGGGGCCCGCTAATTGCCTGTAGACGTAGAACCAGTTTAAAGGGATCTGTCACCCCATTTTTCGACCATCAGCTGAAGCCACTGCCATCAGGGGCTTATCTACAGCATTCTGTAACGCTGTAGATAAGCCCCCGATGTCACCTGAAAGATAAGAAAAACTAGTTTTATTATACTCACCCAGAGGCGGTCCGCCGTCAGGTCCGGTCTGATGGGCATCGCGGTCCGGTTCGGCGCCTCCCATCTACTAGGAAGACGTCCTCTTCTTTGCTTCCTGTCGCGGCTCCGGCGCAGGTGCACTGCTCAGCCCTGGTGAGGGCAGAGCAGAGTACTGCAGTGGAAAAGGTCAGAGAGGTCCGGCGCTTGCGCACTGCAGTACTCTGCTCTGCCCTCACCAGGGCAGAGCAGTGCGCCTGCACCGGAGCCGCGACGGGAAGCTAAGGAGAGGAGGGCTTCGCTAGAAGATGGAGGCGCAGGCCCGGACAGCGACGCCCATAGGACCGGACGGGGGACCGCCCCTGGGTAAGTATAATATAAGTCGTTTTTCTTCTCTTTCAGGTGACATCGGGGGCTTATCTACAGCATTACAGAATGCTGTAGATAAGCCCGATGACGGTGGCTTCAGCTGATGGTCAAAAAATGGGGTGACAGACTCCCTTTAAGAGACATCTTAGTACATAACCATATATATAATGAACGTAAGGATTGGATAAGGGCAGGTACTCTAAAGGCAAATATTAGATGCAGACATTGTTCTTTTTGCTGATTCCATATGACGAGATGTACTATAGATCCATCTCTCATCAGGTACAAGATTTTATCTCCTGCAGGACCAATTACATTATATATGTGCTATTTTGCCCCTGTAAATTCTTTTATATTGGGAAAACTATCCGACCATTATTTGTTAGGTTCCGAGAACATTTTAATTCAATTCATTCAGGTAAAGTGGTTCTGCGTTTAATTAACCATATGAGAGAACATCATGGAGGGAACTCTGAAGCATTACAATTTGAGGGTTTGGAAAGGGTTTCTTTACCTCCTCAGGGAGGCAAGCTTCATAGGCTTCTTCTTAGAAGGGAAGCAAGGTGGATTATGCGCACACGTGCGCTGGAAGCCACAGGCTTCGAGATAGAATTGACATGTCCGTATTTCTGTAATTACTACATGGCATTACTTTGTTTGCTGTCAAAGTATGCATTATGTTATACTCATTTTTAATTCATTGTATACACATTTTATGTTGTTTTGCTTGAGTAGATGGGTGAGTGTTTTTTCACCACTATTGAAAGGAGGCAGGGAAAGGGGGAGGGACTTTACCTGTTTCAGGTATATGGACCTCGTCACTTTATTCCACCTTCAGGACCCGTAGAACCGCAAACGCGCAAATAGGTCATCGCCCTTGCACTCCACAGGTTACTCCCCTGCCAAGGATATTTTAGGCTAGTTTCACACTAGCGTTTCACTGACCTGCGTCGGTCTGCGCACTGCTGCCGCAAGGCTCTGCCCCCGGCCGCGCCTCCTCCCGGCCGCTCCGCCGGCCATGCGACCTGATGTACCCTATCTTTAGCATTGGGTACTCAGGCCGTGCGCAAGTATGCGTTTGCTGGTGGATGCATCCTTTTGACGGTGCACCGAGCGTACCAAATGCAACACGGTGCGTTTGGCGCAGGTCAAAGCATTGTCAAAAGGACGCATGCGCCAGCGAGCGCATACCTGTACCCAGCCTGCATACCCAATGCTAAAGATAGGGTAGGCAGGACGCATGCAACGTCATGCGCCCATAGGCTGAGCGGCCAGGAGGAAGCGAGGCCGGGGGCGGAGCTTATCGGCGGCCATGCGCAGACCAACGCAGGTCAGTGAAACACTAGTGTGAAACTAGCCTTAGACTGTTTCAATAAACGCTGTATTTCAACAGGATGGTGAGTGCCACCCTCATTTTTTTTTCTTCTTTGCATGGATCTTTCAATTCATGAAAAGATGTGCCTTTTTAGGAGGCATACCTTAATCTACAAATATATTCTAGTCCCTGACTGGAGTAACAATTTAGGGAAGCACTCACTAATTGTAAGATGTGCCTAATTTATTATGCAGCTTAAAGAATTGGAATTTTTTGGATAATGTTTACAAGTACAGTACAGACCAAAAGTTTGGACACACCTTCTCATTTAAAGATTTTTCTGTATTTCCATGACTATGAAAATTGTAAATTCACACTGAAGGCATCAAAACTATGAATTAACACATGTGGAATTATATACTTAACCAAAAAGTGTGTAACAACTGAAATTATGTCTTATATTGTAGGTTCTTCAAAGTAACCACCTTTTGCTTTGATGACTGCTTTGCACACTCTTGGCATTCTCTTGATGAGCTTCAAGATGTAGTCACCGGAAATGGTTTTCACTTCACAGGTGTGCCCTGTCAGGTTTAGTAAGTGGGATTTCTGGCCTTATAAATGGGGTTGAGACCATCAGTTATGTTGTGCAGAAGTCTGGTGGAGACACAGCTGATAGTCCTACTGAATAGACTGTTAGAATTTGTATTATGGCAAGAAAAAAGCAGCTAAGTAAAGAAAAACAAGTGGCCATCATTACTTTAAGAAATGAAGGTCAGTCAGTCTGAAAAATTGGGAAAACTTTGAAAGTGTCCCCAAGTGCAGTTGCAAAAACCATCAAGCGCTACAAAGAAACTTGCTCACATGAGGACGACCCCAGGAAAGGAAGACCAAGAGTCACCTCTGCTTCTGAGGATAAATTTATCAGAGTCACCAGCCTCAGAAATTGCAGGTTTACAGCAGCTCAGATTAGAGACCAGGTCAATGCCACACAGAGTTCTAGCAGCAGACACATTCCTGCAACAACTATTAAGAGGAGACTTTGTGCAGCAGGCCTTAATGGTAAAATAGCTGTTAGGAAACCACTGCTAAAGACAAGCAACAAGTAGAAGAGACTTGTTTGGGCTAAAGAACACACAAGGAATGGACATTAGATCAGTGGAAATCTGTGCTTTGGTCTGATGAGTCCAAATTTGAGATCTTTGGTTCCAACCACTGTGTCTTTGTGCGACGCAGAAAAGGTGAATGGATGGACTCTACATGCCTGGTTCCCAACGTGAGGCATGGAGGAGGAGGTGTGATGGTGTGGGGTGCTTTGCTGATAACACTGTTGGGGATTTATTCAAAATTGAAGGCATACTGAGCCAGCATGGCTACCACAGCATCTTACAGTGGCATGCTATTCCATCCGGTTTGCGCTTAGTTGGACCATCGTTTATTTTTCAACAGGACAATGACCCCAAACACACCTCCAGGCTGTGTAAGGGCTATTTTACCAAGAAGGAGAGTGATGGGGTGCTACGCCAGATGACCTGGCCTCCACAGTCACCAGACCTGAACCCAATCGAGATGGTTTGGGGTGAGCTTGACCTCAGAGTGAAGGCAAAAGTGCCAACAAGTGCTAAGCATCTCTGGGAACTCCTTCAAGATTATTGGAAGCTCATCAAGAGAATGCCAAGAGTGTGCAAAGCAGTTATCAAAGCAAAAGGTGGCTACTTTGAAGAACCTAGAATATAAGACATATTTTCAGTTATTTCACACTTTTTTGTTAAGTATATAATTCCACACGTGTTAATTCATAGTTTTGATGCCTTCAGTGTGAATGTACAATTTTCATAGTCATGAAAATACAGAAAAATCTTTAAATGAGAAGGTGTGTCCAAACTTTTGGTCTGTGCTGTAATTGTTGGCTTATTGGCATTTACGAGTATTGATTAAGACACTTCTATAATAAAACAAAGCACTTGACATTGCACTTTATTATAGTTATATAGTTAATTGTCAAAGCCAAATCAACACTCATTGATCTGCATGAATGTTTTGAATAGCCAAGACAGAGGGAAAATAGAATACTTGAATCGTTTCAGTCTTCAAGGACCTTGTTCACACAGGTTTTCTGTAGCAAACCATATCAAAGAGGTGAATATTAATTCAAAATAAGCATAGTGTGACAAAATAGGACACACTAATAATGCTAGGGATCCAGAATTAAAGTGACATGAAAATCCAATGGTGATCTGGTGATTTCCATTTGCACCTTTACATAATAGTCATCACCAAATATAAAAAGTTAACAAGTCAACATGGAAGGCTTTTTATGTTCAGAGAGAGAAGTGGATGTGACACCATGAGAGATTGGTGTTACAGCCTTAGATTTGAGCTAGTGATATACAATAAAAAATTATATTGTGTTAGCCAGAAAAATCTATGTAAATACATGTATGCCCAAAAATGACAAAAGTATTCTCAGAGTGACACCTCTATTGGCTGCAAAGAAAAATAATGTTTGCAAGCTTTCAGAGCACAAGAGTTCTGTCAAGATCCCGTCTGGGTTGGAGCCGATGTTACTGCAAACACTAGGGGAAGCAGAGGCAGGTAGCGTAGTCAGAAGGCAGGCCGAGGTTGGTTCACAGGAGAGCAGTGTTTGTAGCAATGGATCAGGCGGATAACGTAGTCAGGTGGTAGCCGGAGGTCGGTACACAGGAAAGGCAGTTCGGTAACAGAGGAGCAGGCAGATAACGTAGTCAGGTGGCAGCCGGAGGTCGGTACACAGGAGAGCAGTGTTTGTAGCAATGGATCAGGCGGAGAGCGTAGTCAGAAGGCAGGCCGAGGTTGGTTCACAGGAGAGCAGTGTTTGTAGCAATGGATCAGGCGGAGAGCGTAGTCAGAAGGCAGGCCGAGGTCGGTTCACAGGAGAGCAGTGTTTGTAGCATTGGATCAGCAGGAAACGCTTGACTAAAGGCTTGGAGCTCAATAATCTCGCAATGACACACCCACAGGGCCAGGTTTATATAGGGTGTGTAATTGGCAATCAGAGGCCCAATCAAGAGAGCACTAGGTGTAGCCAATCAGGAAGAACAGTCAATGGTATCTGGGTTCAGCAAGGAACTTTGCAGCCAGCCGAATAGCTCAGATGGTAGAGCTGCTGGCCAGTGGACAAGAGATACTGGCTTCGACTCCTGACAGGTTCCTTCTTCAGGCAGGATTACAAATGAATGAGAAAAGAGCACAACATTTAAGAGATACTACAACCGTATATTTGTACATAAGGTGAATGGAGTGATATTTCCTAAAGATAAGCCAAGGAATTCAAATAAATGTTTTTGTTACAAATGGAGAGGTGGTGGGAGTGATTGGTGCTCCCCACCAGGGCTGTGGGGTACTCAGTTCCAGGCAGTGGGGGTCACAGCAGCAATGACCCGGTCCGTGGCCCTGGGCGTCCAATAAAATTGTCAAAGATGATGGTGAGGGTAGTTTGTAGGGAAATTAGTTTGTGATGCCAAGTGAAAATGCAATCTGGGGTACTAGTTACAGATGATAGCAGGAGTCCGGCTCTCCTGGAAGCATTCAGGGGATCCACCCTGCTAGGTGGGGTTAGAGGCCTTCCTGCTGCGCTCTCTCTTCTGGTCCCTGCTGCCTGTAGCTAAGCCATGACCCTCTCCTGCGTGTTGGCTTTAACCTGTATGGCAAACAGCATGAGCCTATCACAGGCACTGTCTGCTCACTGGCACCTCTGGGCTCTTGGTCTGCTGCAGTTCCTCCAGGTGTTCGGTGTGGTCAGGCAGCTTGCAGTCCCCTGCCCTCCAGATTCGCTGTCGGGGCGTACAGCACCCACACAGCCCAGGACTCTGGCGTCATTTTTATCAGAGCTCCGCTGCGGGATCAGCTCTGACGCCGCTGCAATTCCCAGAGCCCTTGTCTCCGCTTCTCTCTCTTCCCTCACCTCAGACTAACTGACTCTTTCCAGAACAATCTCCTTACCTCAGCACTAACTCCTCCCACCAACTGTCACTCCCTTAAGCTCCTCCCCTTTTGGTCTTGAGTTAGAACAAGTGTTGGATGCTGTGTATTACCTCACATGGGGGACCTCTTCCTGCTTCCAGGCATGACATCACCACCCTGTAGAGGGAGGCAATGTCACCGTGGCAACCGGACTCAGGGGTGCCACATGATGGCTTTGTGATCTGGAGTCAGTCTCATGGAGATGTCAACTGTGTCCATGTAGTAAGTCATAAATCCAAGTGTAGTGATGTATAAAGACTTACTCTGTCAAGAGTGATTAGTTGGCAAGAGTTGGGGACATAGCTAGCATCAGAGAGTTTACTAATAATTTTAATTTATTTTACTCACTTATATAGTGGCATTAATTCCACAGCACTTTACAGATATCTGCAATATCTGATGTATCTAGTAGAAATTGTATAGTCCAGCGGACCAAATATGCCACAATCTTCTCCAAATATATCGCTATAGTGAAAAAATTCTGGAGGAGAGCTCAGGTTCTTTTGAATCTTTTGAATGGTATAATATACAGGGATTATTAGATGATGTTTATGCAAAAAAGTCATATGTAATCATGTTAATAATACTTTTTATCAAGCAAATTATGCCAATATCGTCCATTTGTCCACTGAGCACTGGAACTCATAACATCAGAGTGCCAACAATAAAGGACACTTGTCACTATCCTTTCCCACTTTATTAGTATCCTCAAGATCCCACTGTGGGATGATCTTTAACTATGAACAGGTTTCGGGCAAAAGTGTGCATTATTTTTCAGGGTTTTTCTTAACATTGTCTGTAAGTGATCTCTTTACATTGATGTGTCATTATTAAGGTATTCATTTATGTTTTTGGGACTTAAAGCACTACTTTTACACTGTTTTATTTTGCACTGCTGGACTAATGCTTTCAATGTAAATTCCCTGCCCCCTGTCTGATACCCACCTTGTGGCGTTTTCATCTGTTTTCAACGCCACTCCTGTCCGTCTCAAGCAAAAAGTTACTTGCCTGCAGCTCCAGTGTTTCATGGAGGGGGTCACTTTTCAATACAAGTCTATGAGAGCCATTTTTGTATTGATCTGGTTATAGATTGTAATAATTGAAGTACGTATGTGTGCCTGTGGGTAGCTCTCCTCTACTCTGGTTTGACCACATCCAGGATGTTAGCACAAACTGGGGCTTATGAAGTCTGCCTCTTTGTTGACACCAGACACGGTGGACTGTAGTATAGAGCATGCGCCAAACAAAGCAAATGTGAAAAGTTATTGTCAGGGTACACTAGTTATCTAAGAAAATATTGACACAGTAACGTAGAGGAATATTTAGAGGAGCCCGATTGAATACAATGCAAAAATAAAATTCACTACGTATTTGAGATCTTCCAAGCTCGGCTTCCAAAAAATTATTTGAAGCAGTTTTAAGTAGGCAATGATTTTGTTAGTTTTACATGCACATGGAAAAATATATTTACATGTACAGTTATATGAAAAAGTTTGGGCTCCCCTATTAATCTTAAGCTTAATGTTTGATAAAAATTGGTGTTTTTGCAACAGCTATTTCAGTTTGATACATCTAATAACTATTGGACACAGTAATGTTTCTGCCTTGAAATGAGGTTTATTGTACTAACAGAAAATGTGCAATCTGCATCCAAACAAAATGTGACAGGTGCATAAGTATGGGCACCTCACCAGAAAAGTGACATTAATATTTAGTAGATCCTCCTTTTGCAAAAATAACAGCCTCTAGTCACTTCCTGTAGCTTTTAATGAGTTCCTGGATCCTGGATGAAGGTATTTTTGGCCATTCCTCTTTACAAAACAATTCCAGTTCAGTTAAGTTTGATGGTCGCCGAGCATGGACAGCCCTCTTCAAATGATCCCACAGATGTTCAATGATATTCAGGTCTGGGGACTGGATGGCCATTTCAGAACATTGTAATTGTTCCTCTGCATGAATGCCTGAGTAGATTTGGAGCGGTGTTTTGGATCATTGTCTTGCTGAAAGATCCATCCCCTGAGTAACTTCAACTTTGTCACTGATTCTTGAACATTATTGTCAAGAATCTGCTGACACTGAGTGGAATCCATGCGTCCCTCAACTTTATCAAGATTCCCGGTGCCGGCATTGGCCACACAGTCCCAAAGCATGATGGAACCTCCACCAAATTTTACTGTGGGTAGCAATTTTTTTTCTTGGAATGCTGTGTTTTTTTGACGCCATGCATAACGCCTTTTTGTATGACCAAACAACTCAATCTTGGTTTCATCAGTCCACAGGACCTTCTTCCAAAAAGAAATTGGCTTCTCCAAATGTGCTTTTGCATACCTCAACTGACTCTGTTTGTGGCGTGCTTGCAGAAACGGCTTCTTTCGCATCACTCTCCCATACAGCTTCTCCTTGTGCAAAGTGCGTTGTATAGTTGACCGATGCACAGTGACACCATCTGCAGCAAGTTGATGCTGCAGCTCTCTGGAGGTGGTCTGAGGATTGTCCTTGACTGATCTCACCATTCTTCTTCTCTGCCTTTCTGATGTTTTTCTTGGCCTGCCACTTCTGGCCTTAACAAGAACTGTCCCTGTGTTCTTCCATTTCCTTAAAATGTTCCTCACAGTGGAAACTGACAGGTTAAAGCTCTGAGACAGCTTTTTGTATCCTTCCTTTGAACAACTATGTTGAATAATCTTTGTTTTCAGATCATTTGACAGTTGTTTTGAGGAGCCCATGATGCCATGATGCCACTCTTCAGAGGAGATTCAAACAGGAGAACAACTTGCAAGTGGCCTCTTTAAGTAGCTTTTCTCATGATTGCATAAACCTGGCTATGAAGTTCAAAGCTCAATGAGGTTACAAAACCAAAAAAAAGTGCTTTAGTAAGTCAGTAAAAAGTAGGTAGGAGTATTTAAAACAAGAAAATGCTAAGGGTGCCCATACTTATGCACCTGTCAAATTTTGTTTGAATGCAGATTGCACATGTTCTGCTAGTACAATAAACCTCATTTCAAGGCAGAAACATTACTGTGTCCAATAGTTATTAGATATATCAAACTGAAATAGCTGTTGCAAAAACACCAATTTTTATAAAACATTAAGCTTAAGATTAATAGGGGTGCCCAAACTTTTTCATATAACTGTATTCTGAACTTCTGTATGTGTAATTACCACATGAAGCACAAAAGCTACAATTGGAAGCATTTTTGTTTTTAGAAAGGTCCAAATATGGCTTCTCTCTGGCACCCAAAACGGAGCAAGTACTCAAGTCTTAAAGTCTCGAGCTTTCCAGGTAGACACTGGCTCCATTGCACAAGACAGTTGCCAATCTATAAACCATAAAATTCTTAGTGTTCATCCAAGTTTAAACACAATGTGTGATCTGAATGCGAAAAATGAAACAGAATGTCTGTGTTAATTTCAGTCAAGGCCAAAAATGCAGTCAGCCAGCATTTTTACACAAACCATGTGCTCCTTGTGTTCTTCCATAGAGCATGTGTTCGTTCATACTTTGGCATATGAGTTGTCTATATATGCAGAAAAGTTACGTAATGGGAATGAAGCAACAAAAATGAAACTTCTTTTGATTGCTCTTGTCTTGAAGTTCCATGAAGAGTGCTCTGTAATGCTACCTAAAATGCACCTGAGATCAAATATTTTCACAGAAAAAATGACAATAAATAATAGGTTTAGAAAAATAAATGTAAAAAAAAAGATTTTCTGTAATGGTGTATTTTCAGTCCTAGTGCTTTCCGGACAGAACTTGGAACAATCTAATTCAACTGGATTGTTTGGCTGACAGTTTTTTCTAACTGACCGAATGTATGTGTGAAATAAATAAGTAGCAGCATGGAGTAGTCTATTCCTTATTTCGGTTGAGACTCAGCTACTCAAATCCATTGGAGTACAAAAAATTGGTTCTAGTAAGGACCATCTGGATTGCACCTGATTTTTACAGATACATTGCCATTATTAACATATTTGGTCTTGTAAACTTTATTAACTGGGATGTATCAAAACAAATGCCATACGGATGCCATAAAAATTTAGCAAATGAACATGCGTACTGCATGCGTATGACAATACAGATGAACAATAATCCATTTTTTGCCTCTGCCCACATCATGGAATAGTGGCTGCAGAGCTGAGAAAAAATTTAAGTTTTATTACTTAATTTCTCCTCTCTGATGTGAAGATATCATCTTGTAAAGGTTAGATTATAATTTATGTGAAGTCCAAGGGCCGTTACAAGAGATTTTTCTGTGGGGACATGTACTTCTTTCTCTTCATGAGGTTGACCAATCAAAGCAGGCAGCAACACAAAGTTTAAAGAAGAACACACCTCCACAATAACTTAGAACAGGTTTATCAGTTTGAGACATGTAATGACAGACAGTCTGCTATCCTCACTGCACAGTTTTTGTGATTACTAAATGATCTCAAACAACTAGTTTGGATGAGCCTCAATAAAGCACAACTCACAGCTCTATGGGAGGACATCTGCTATAAGATTTATAGTATGGAGTATTGTATCATGTATTGATAGAAATTATGTATTGGGGTACAGTGGAGATCATTCCCCCATATAGAAATTCCCATGAAACATCTCAGACACATTGAAGAGTAGAGATGAGCGACTTTGCCTCCGGGAGTGTCGAGTCGGGTTTCGACCATCCAACTTTACCAAAACTCGAGTCGAACGAGATCGGCCGACTAATTCATGCAAAAGTCGAAGTTCGGCCAAAAATGAAACCCGACCCATGTATTGACAGAAATTATGTATTGGGGTACAGTGGAGATCATTCCCCCATATAGAAATTCCCATGAAACATCTCAGACACATTGAAGAGTAGAGATGAGCGACTTTGCCTCCGGGAGTGTCGAGTCGGGTTTCGGACCATCCAACTTTACCAAAACTCGAGTCGAACGAGTTCGGCCGACTAATTCATGGCAAAAGTCGAAGTTCGGCCAAAAATGAAACCCGACCCCAATGCAAGTCAATGGGGAATAACACTCACCAGTGAATGGAGGACAGTAAACACACCTACAGTGCCCATTTCAATGCCAACGACATCAATTCTTATTACTTAAGCATGTCAACCTTAATTTACTTTATAATAATAGTAACGCATTGAAAACTGGGGGTTATTTGGCTAAAGTTGTGGGGGGGCAGGGCTGGCTCCAGGTTTTCGTGGGCCCCGGGCGAAAGAGTCTCAGTGAGCCCCTTTAACACAAACCACAATTCATGATGCTCCGATACGGCAGAGAAATATAGGAATAGTACAATGCCAAATACTTCACTTCTTCCATTACATGAGTGATATCTATTGTAATTTCTACAATAGCTCAAAAACCAGACCTTATAGTCCTCCATACAGTATTATGGGCACCACATAGTGCGCCATACAGAATAATGAGCCCCATATATTGCTCTATACAGAATAATGAGCCCCATATATTGCTCCATACAGAACGGGCTCCATATAATGCTCCATACAGAATAGGCCCCATATGTGCTCCATATGATGCTCCATATATAAAGGGTGATATATGATGCCACATAAATAATGAACCCCATATGATGCTCTATTATATGATGGGCCCCATATATGATGCTCCAGTGTATGATGAGCCCCATAAAATGCTCCAAATATAATGGTCCCCATATATAATGCTCCATACATAATGGGCTCTTTGTGATGCTCCAGTATATAATGGGCCCCATATATGATGTTCCAGTGTATATTGGGCCCCATATATGATGCTCCAGTGTATAATTGGCCCCGTATATGATGCTACAGTGTATGATGGGCCCCATTGATAATGCTCCAGTGTATAATGGGCCCTATCTATGATGCTCAAGTGTATGATTGGCCCCATATATAATTCTCCACGGTATAATGCTCCCCATATATTGCTCCAAACATTAAAAAAAATGAAATACCTCTGGTCGCTGGGCACTGCTCTACTCCGGACTCATCAGCGTTGCCATCTGCCAGCTCTCTGCACTGTGACTGTTCAGGCAGAGGACGCAAAGATGTGATGTCATCGCGCTCTCTGACCTGAATGTCACTGTCAGGAAATGTGGAAGACGTCACAGAGGTGGAACAGGGAGAGGTAAGTATTGCAAGTGCTGGGGCCCTGAGCATGCAGGGGGGGGCCCACTCGTGGGTGCCGGCACTGGCACAGGGCCCCTCATAGTACGCTGGTGTCTCTGATGGCGAGTGGGCCCCACACCTGCTCCGGGCCCCGGCACTTGCCCGGGTGCGCCAGGTGCTGACGCCGGCCCGGGGGGGGTACAGCCCAGTTAGGGAGGTGGAAAAACTGGCATATGTTGAGGTGTAGGCTGGACGTTCAGCAGCTGCAAATGGAGGAATTCGAGAAGTCGAAGGAAGATGACAAAGCGAGCCATTTTCCTGGCAACTTATGTGTCATCAGGGGAAGGTGGTACAAAATCCTTTGAAACCCAGGCATGGTTCATTTTAATGAAGGTGAGATTACCTACATTTTGAGTCGAAAGCCGGGTCCTTCTTTCTGTCCGGATTGAACCAGCAGCACTGAAGACTCTTTCTGATAGCACACTACCAGCAGGGCAAGCGAGCTCCTGTAAGGCATATTGTGCCAATTCAGGCCTAGGTGTCCAGTTTACAGGCCCAGTAGTCAAAGGGGAATTAACTGTGAGGGAGAACATTGATAGAGGAGGAGAGGTAATTTTGAACCATAGTTGACAACTGCTGCCTCCTGTCTGTTGCAATTGATTCAGTATTACCAGTCGTGTGAGCGTTACTCGAGAAATCAGACCACAACATGGTCATGAAACCCCTGTCTACAATGCCACTTCGGCTGTGTGCACCATGAACACCACTTCCATTTGGCCCAGTACGGCTCTTGGTAGAACCTGCACCGCTGCTGTGTGCTGGGAATGCCTCTAACAAACGGTTTACCAGAGTTGCTTGTTTGTTCGCCAATATTAACTCTAGGTATTCCTGTGGCATGATATTCTGTAATTTGCCTTTATAGCGTGGATCGAGGATGCTGGCCAACCAGTAGTCGTCATCCTTCATAATTTTGGCATTGCGGGGGTCCCTTTTTAGGATCCACAAGACATAATCACACATGTGGGCCAATGTTCCAGGTGTCAATGATACACTGCCAGTGGTGGGTGGAGGAGCACTTTCTGCCAAATCCACATCCCTCCAGTCACGCACAAACCCTGTACCTGACCTTGGCAAGCCAACATTTTCTCTTGCCCCCTGAGAAGCATTCTCCTCCCCAAAATAATCATCCCCCTCCTCCTTCTCCTCTTCCTCTTCTTCCACCACCTCATCCAGGACAGTTCCCTGAGCAGACAATGCCTGACTGTCATCAAGGCTTCCCTCCTCCTCCTTCTCCTCCTCCTCCGCTGCAGACGCCGGATCCTTAATGTGCATCAAAGTTTGCATGAGCAGACGCATAAGTGGGATGCTCATGCTTATGATGGCGTCGTCTGTGCTTACCAGCCGTGTGCAATCCTAAAAACACTGAAGGACTTTACAGAGGTCTTTCAGCTTTGACCACTGCACACCAGACAACTGGATGTCTGCCCGCAAACTGCCTGCCCTTGTATCCTCCCACAAATGCATTACAGCCTGCCTCTGTTCGCACAGCCTCTCAACCATGTGCATGGTGGAGTTCCACCTTGTTGCAACGTCTATGATTAGGTGGTACTTGGGGGGTTGGAGCGATTGCTGCAGCCTATGCATACGACTGGAGTCTACGGGCGAGCGAAGGATGTGCGAGCACAGTCTTTGCAACTTACGGAGCAGGACTGGTAACTCCGGATAATTATTTATGAAGCACTGCACCACCAGGTTCAAGGTGTGAGCCAGGCAAGGTATGTGTCTGAGTTTTGCCAGGGTTATGGCCGCCACAAAATTACGTCCGTTATCACTGACTACCTTGCCTGGCTCAAGATGTAGACTGCCCAGCCATGACTCAGTTTCTCGCTGAGAGTAGTTGGCCAGTACCTCCGTGGTGTGTCTGTTGTCGCCCAAAGACATCATCTTTAAAACAGCCTGCTGACGCTTACCACTAGCTGTTCGATAGTGGAACACCTCGTGTGCAACACTGGCAGCTGCGGATGGAGTGCTCATGCGACTGCACTCTGTCGATGAGCTTTCGCTTCTGGAGGAGGAGGAGTGTCGAACACCTACAGCAAACTGTTGCTTATACCGTGGGCTAGGCAGCACTCTCCCACCGGCTTTGTCTCCTGTGGACCCTGCATCCACCACATTAAAACAATGCGCAGTGATGGACACGTAACGGCCATGGCCATGCATCTGTTGTGAGGTGCACCTTTCCACTCACTGATTGTTTGAGTACATGGACAATGCGGTCTTTCACAAGCAGGTGGAGGGCAGGGATGGCTTTTCTAGAAAATAAGTGCCGACTGGGTAGGTCATAGTGTGGGACAGCGTAGGCCATGAGCTCTCAGAACGCTGCGCTTTCAACCAAATGGAAGGGCATTATCTCTAATGAGATCAGTTTGGCAATGTAGGTGTTCAAAGCCAGTGAGGTTTTGTAGTCCGTCCACGCTTGCAAGTGCATGGTGTTTACATGTCTAAGCATGCAACTGGTATTCAAATTTCGGAGATTTTTCCCTCGGCTAAAAGGTCCTTCCGCACTTCTTACAGATAACATTTGCCTCATCAATAGGATTTTGGTCAAAAAAGTGCCACACTGCACTCTTCCTACTATGGGAAAACTTTCCAGGCTTACACGCTGTGCTAATTTGACCATCTGGCCAAGCTGTCCTGCAACTATTTTTGTTTTTTTAACATGTTTTTGGACTGCTATGGGCCTGCCAGATAACCGCAGCTGCGATGTCGATGCCTGCTGCGGATCCTCCTCCTCTTCTGAGCTATTGCCAGCGGCACCCTCCTCCCCCAATGGATGCCAATCCGGGTCAACAACTTGGTCATCCATCACCTCCTCTTCAATTTCATCTGCACCTTCCTCTGTGTCACCGTGTAAGGTGGTATAGTATGCGTGAAGGGGCACCTGAGTTTCATCAGGTTCAGAATCTGGCTCAGTAGACTGCAAGGGCAAGGCAGTGCTCTGGGTGAATGTACCAGCAGAATCATATAGCACTGGCTGTGCATCAGTGCACTCCATGTCATATTCATCTTGGACTGGGGAATTCAGGATTTCACTTGATAATCCAGGCATGGTATGTGATAAGAGCTCCAGGGAGTATTCTGAAGTGTGGCCTGCCGCATCCTTCACTCTTGGTGAGGGTGAAGGACACAAGGAAAGGTGTTGTTCCTGACCAGGAGCCTGCACTGAAGACTCAATGCTTGCATTTTTTGAAACTTTAGAAGAGGTGGCGATAGAGCTGGAGGCTGTTTCGGCAATGTAAGCCAAAATCTGTTCCTGATGCTCCGGCTTTAAAAGCGGTTTACCTACACCCAGTAAAGGGAGCCTTCCAGGCCTTCTGAAGCCAGACAATGACGCAGGCTCAACACCTAATGCCTTAGGTGTTTTTGTGCTTTTGGCACTACCAGCAGATGCACCACCACCACCATCAGTACCAGCTGGCCCCGCCTCCCACGTCCGCGGCCTCTTCCACCATACTTCCTCATGTTTGGGAAAATGTACTAAAAATACCAGCACATATATGGTACTGTATGAGGAGCGTACAGCTGTATACGGTGTAGGGGAAAATTTCAATCTCCATATATATTTCCGGAGTCACACACAGACGCTCACTCAGTATGGATTTGACCGTAATACAGAGAGCAGATATACGGTACTGTATCAGAAGCGGACAGCTGTATACGGTGTAGGGGAAAATTGCAATCTCCGTATATATTTTTGGAGTCACACACAAACGCTCACTCAGTATGGATTTGAAAGTAATACAAAGAGCAGATATACGGTACTGTATCAGAAGCGGACAGCTGTATACGATGTAGGGGAAAATTGCAATCTCCGTATATATTTCAGGAGTCACACACAGATAATCAGCATGTATTTGTCCATGATACCAGCCGGTACACGGTAGTGTGTGAGGAGCATACACTCTATACGGTGTGGGAAAAAATGAATGCTCGGTAACTCTGCAGAAAAAAAGAATAAAATATTAGTGCTGTGTAAAAAGCAGTCTGCACAGCAGTGTACACACAGCAATACAGCTATCAAGCAGCCTAATATCCAGCGCTGCTGCACACTAGAAAATCCTCCCCTGTCACTGCACACTAACTGTACAGCACAATTGCTATCAGCAGAAGCACAGAGAACTTCTGTTTCCAGCCCTAACTTTCTCCCTACTAATAAACAACATCAGCAACCTCTCCCTACTGATAAGATCGGCAGAAGTAAAATGGAGGTCAGCGCTCAGGGCTTTTATAGACACTATGACGCCCCCCAAAGCAAGCCAATTACTGCAATGCCCATCTCTAAGATGGTGGTGGACGCTGCACATATCATCTCGTTGCCCACATTGTACGTCCTTGATCATTGGCTGAAAAAAGGCGCCTGAAAGCATTCTGGGAAAACTGATTTTGGCGCTCGTTTTGCCGACCGCATGGCCGACTGCATGCTATGGCGAAAGTCGGCGACTTATGAATCTGACCGACCTGTTTTGCTCAACTCTATTGAAAAGTCATCACTGTGTAAACATGTCCCGAAACCGGATGTATGGAGCAGCTGCACAATGTAACGGGGTTGCAATGAAAGAAAGGAGCCAGAAGACCGCACTGTCTGATTTCTCCTACTCCTGCACTAATTAGAAGCACATCACCTTCATATTAAATACTACAGGTTTCTTCTAGCAGTGCAGTGGTTAATCTACTCAGTTGAGGGCTCCTGGAAGCTTACCTGCCTTAAGTCTCTCAGCTGTTCACTGTTGGCCACTCCACTCTTTATATAAATTGTATTCTTGTAAGCAGGCATTTGCCAGAGTTAGCTTAACCCCTTAACGACCGCCAATACACTTTTAACGGCGGTCATTAAAGGTACTTAAACCACAGCGCCGTTAATTAACGGCGCTGTGGAAAAAGTGAATAGCGCCCCCCAGAGGCGCATTTTCTCCGGGGTCTCGGCTACCCCTGGTAGCCGAGACCCCAGAGAACATGAATCGGGTCGGTTTTTACCGACACCGATGTTGCGATCGCCGTTATTAACCCTATAACGGCGACCGCAACAAAAAAAAAAATGTTCCTTTTAATTTCTCTGTCCTCTGATGTCATCGGACATCAGAGGACAGAGAAAAAGGGTCCCCGGGACCCCCATGTGGCCCCCGATGTCCTCCATGTGGCCCCCGTGCCCCTCTGCCTTCCCCGGTGCTGCCGCCATTGAGAAAATGGCGGGCGCATGCTCAGTGCGCCTGCCGCTGTGCTGGGGGGGGATGGGCAATTTTCTCTGGGGTAGCCGAGACCCCAGAGAACATGATCCGGGTCGGTATTTACCGACCCCGGTGTCGCGATCGCTGTTATACTAAGTATAGGGGAGAAAATGAGGGTCCCCCGATCGCCCCCCCTATACTTACCGGTGTCCTCCGCAGGCCCCAGGATCCCGGCGTCTTCTTCCTGGAAAAAAAAAATGGCGGGCGCATGCGTAGTGCGCCCGCCGATCTGCTTGGCGCAGCTTCAAAATTTTTTCATTCATTCTCATAAAAGTGCATTTTGATCACTGTGATAAATTATCACAGTGATCAAAATAAAAAAACAGTACATAACCCCCCCCATTTATCACCCCCTTAGTTAGGGATATATAAAAAAAATAGAAATTATATTTATTCTCATTTTTCCGTTAGGGTTAGGGTTATAATTAGGGTTAGCGTTATAATTAGGGTTAGGGTTAGCATTAGGGTTAGGGTTATAATTAGGGTTAGGGTTAGGCTGGGTTCATACTGCGTTATGGCAGTCCGTTAGACGGACTGCGTTACACCGCGGTATAACGCGGTGTAACGCAGTCCGTTAACGCTGCCATTCACCCCCATTTGAGGGCGCATCGCGACGCATGCCGTAAAGCAGCATGCGTTCGCGACGTGCTATCATTCAGTGACGGAGCCTCGGACGCGGGCTGCAGCGTCTGGGCTCCGTCACCGCTAGCGCAGATGAATCATCTGGTGATTCATCTGCGCTAGCGGTATAGCATAACGCGATCGTGTTATGCTATACCGTTACCAGCCCGTCAACGCTATGTGTTGAACGGGCTGGTAAAACGCAAAATGAACTTAGCCTTAGGGTTAGGGTTATAAGGCATGGTTCCACGTCCGGAACATAGCGTTTTTACGGAGCGGAAATTCGTCCGTCTAGCCGCCCTTTATGAGGAGGTCTCTTTCCGGAGGTTTCAGGAACCTCGGTAACACCTCGAAAGAGCGAGGGTACATTTGCCTGTGTTAATTATGTTGCGGGGACCAGCGTCGCCGAATTAGGGGAATGTGCGGTCTGAAAGACGCGCCGCATGTCCGGATACGCGGTTTGACTGGTATGTTGACGCATAGTGGAGACGGGATTTCTTTAAATCCCCTCCACTATCGCCTGTAAAAATCTGGCGCTGCGTGTTTGGCGCTGCGCCAGCGCACAGCGCCCAAACAGCAGGTTTCCTGACCGTTGGAAATCACCCTTTTGGGTTAAATTCTGTTTGGGTTACAATTAGGGTTAGGTTAAAAATAGGGTTATGGGTTAACAATTATGAGTTAGTTTCAATAGGTTAGGTTACAATTAGGTTGAAAATTAGGGTTGGGATTAGGTTAGGATTAGGTTGATTAGGTTTAGGGGTGTGTTGGTTAAGGTTGGAGCTAGAATTGAGGGGTTTCCACTATTTAGGCACATCAGGGGTCTCCAAAACGACCTGGCGTTCAAAAAGTCAAATGGCGCTCCCTCCCTTCCGAGCCCTGCCATGCGCCCAAACAGTGGTTTACCCCAACATATGGGGTATCAGCGTACTCAGGACAAATTGCACACCAATTTTGGGGATCTAATTTCTCCTGTTACTCTTGGGAAAATAAAAAATAGCTGGCTAAAAAAATCATTTTTGAGAAAAAAATTATTTTTTATTTTCACAGCTCTGCGTTTATACATTTCTGTGAAACACTTGGGGGTTCAAAGTGCTCACCACACATCTCGATAAGTTCCTTAAGGGTCTAGTTTCCAAAATGGGGTCACTTGTGGGGGGTTTCCACTGTTTAGACACATCAGGGGGTCTCCAAACACGATGTGGCGTTCAAAAAGTCAAATGGCGCTCCCTCCCTTCCGAGCCCTGCCGTGCGCCCAAACAGTGGTTTACCCCAACATATGGGTATCAGCGTACTCAGGACAATTGCACACCAATTTTGGGTTCTAATTTCTCCTGTTACCCTTGGGAAAATAAAAAAATAGCTGGCTAAAAAATCATTTTTGAGGAAAAAAAATGATTTTTTATTTTCACGGCTCTGCGTTTATAAATTTCTGTGAAGCACTTGGGGGTTCAAAGTGCTCACCACACATCTAGATAAGCTCCTTGGGGTCTAGTTTCCAAAATGGTGTCACTTGCGGGGGTTTCTACTGTTTAGCACATCAAGGGTCTCAAACACAACATGAGCCGCAAACTTCATCAAAGTCTGCATTACAAATGGTGCTCCTTCCCTTCCAGCCCTCCATGGCCCAAAAGTGGTTTCACCCCACATATGGGGTATCAGCGTACTCAGGAAAAATTGCACAACAATTTTGGGTTCAATTTCTCCTGTTACCCTTGGAAAAAAAAAATAGCTGGCTAAAGAAATCATTTTTGAGGAAAAAAATGATTTTTTATTTTCACGGCTCTCGTTTATAAATTTCTGTGAAGCACTTGGGGGTTCAAAGTGCTCACCACACATCTAGATAAGTTCATTAAGGGGTCTAGTTTCAAAATGGTGTCATTTGAGGGGGTTTCCACTGTTTAGGCTATCAGGGCTCTCAAAGCGACATGCGTCCCAATTTCAATTCCAGCCAATTTTGGTTTGAAAAAGTCAAACGGCACTCCTTCCCTATCAAGCCCTGCCGTGCGCCCAAACAGTGGTCCCCCCCACATATGGGGTATCAGCGTACTCAGGACAAATTTGACAACAACTTTTGTGGTCTAATTTTTCCTGTTACCCTTGGGAAAATAATAAATTGGGGACTAAACGATCAGGTTTGTGGTAAAAATATGACTTTTTATTTTCATGCCCGGGAGTTATAAACTTCTGTGAAGCACTTGGGGATTCAAAGTGCTCACCACAGATTCTAGATAAGTTCCTTAGGGGGTCTAGTTTCCAAAATGGGGTCACTTGTGGGGGTTTCCACTGTTTAGACACATCAGGGCCTCTACAAACACGACATGACATCCAGCCATTTCTGCGTTGAAAAAGTCAAACGGCGCTCCTTCCCTTCCAAGCTCTGCCATGCACCCAAACAGTGGTTTACCCCCACATATGGGGTATCAGCATGCTCAGGACAAATTGCACAAAAACTTTTGGGGTCTTGTTACCTTGGGAAAATAAAAATTGGGGTGAAAAGATTGTTTTTGTGGAAAAAATATGATTTTTTATTGTCACTGTTCTATGTTATAAACTTCTGTGAAGCACTTGGAGGTTCAAAGTGCTCACCACACATCTAGATAAGTTCCTTAGGGGGTCTAGTTTCCAAAATGGGGTCAATTGTGATGGGTTTCCACTGTTTAGACACATCAGGGCCTCTACAAACGCAACATGGCGTCCAGCCAATTCTGCGTTGAAAAAGTCAAATGTTCTCCTTCCCTTGCGACCTCTGCCGTGCGCCCAAAAAGTGGTTTACCCCCACATATGGGGTATCGGCTTATTCAGGAGAAATTGCACAACAAATTTTGTGGTTCATTTTTTCTTTTAACAGTTGTGAAAATAAAAAAAATTGGTTCCGAAGTAAAGTTTTTGCAAAAAAAGTTAAATGTTAATTTTTTTCCTTCCACATTGCTTCAGTTCCTGTGAAGCACGTAAAGGGTTAATAAACTTCTTGAATGTGGTTTTGAGCACCTTGAGGGGTGTATTTTTTAGAATGGTGTCACTTTTGGGTATTTTCTATCATATAGACCCCTCAAAGTGACTTCAAATGTGATGTGGTCCCTAAAAAAAAAATGGTGTTGTAAAAATGAGAAATCGCTGGTCAACTTTTAACCCTTATAACTTCATAATAAAAAAAAATTTTGTTCCCAAAATTGTGCTGATGTAAAGTAGACATGTGGGAAATGTTATTTATTAAGAAATTTGTGTGACATATCTCTCTGATTTTAGGGCATAAAAATTTAAAGTTTGAAAATTGTTAAATTTTCAAAATTTTCGCCATATTTCCATTTTTTTCATAAATAAACACAAGTCATATCAAAGAAATTTTACCACTAACGTGAAGTACAATATGTCACGAAAAAACAATCTCAGAATCAGCTGGATTTGTTAAAGCGTTCCAGAGTTATAACCTCATAAAATGACAGTGGTCAGAATTGTAAAAATTGGCCCTGTCATTAAGCTGCAAAATGGCTTTGTCACTAAGGGGTTAATTGCTGCATGATTCAGGAGTTGATATTGTGTTGTTTGAGAAGGTGTTTTGTGGATTAATCTAAAGGTACTGCCACAATAAACGCTCCCGCTAACGATCACAATAACGACGCATACTAATGCGATCGTTTTTGTGATCGTTTTAATGTCGCTAGTAGCTGCCACATTTAGCGATCTCGTTAACGACGCATAAGCTGTTAGCGATCTCCTTAACGACTTTGCGATGTAAAAAACAGCGCAAATCGTTCACAAAACGTGCCAGACACAGCGATGTAGGCTCACCAGCGGGACGCCAACGATTAAAATACGGTCCAGAACCCTAGTGAACGATCAGCGAGATCACAGCAGGGGCCACGTCGTTGCTACATGCCACACACAACAGCGTCACTAACGAGATCACTAAATAGTGACGTTTTTTTAGCGATCTCGTTAGCGACGCTGTTTAGTGTGGCATACCCTTAAGACTGTTGCAAGGTTTTGGTTGTGTGCAAATCCTTTCCTCTTCCTACTTTGGTTTTCTTCATCTTTCTCTCCCTTGTGTCTCTCTCTGTAGTTTGTGTGTGCATTTTTGTATTATTGATATTTTCCTTTATCCCTATTTGCATTACCTTTGTGAGTCTGGTTGAGGTATAGCCATACAGTACTACTTCCCTTTTCCCTGGGTGGGGGGATGGAACAGACGGAGGGAGGATTCAGGAGCTCAGCAAGGTACGTGGCCCCAGCATTTTCACCATTATTAGTATTCCAGGAAACAGAGATGGCTAGGGCACCCGTAGCATTTGGGACAGGGAAGGAGCCGCTGGTCCCGGGATATCTGACAACAGAGTCATGACACACACCATGCATATCGTTGCTCTCCAATATGATTTGTCTCACTGCACATTATTTGAAGCAAGATTAAACACAAGTTGAGACACGGGCAACACGCTGCAATCAGGCACCTTAAACGTAAGACACCTTTACTTTATTGTTTCTCATCTACTGATTCTAATTAACCACTTACAGTGTTGAGCATAAACGAGTACGCCCCCTTTGAAGAGCAAGATTTTAATCAATATGTGTCAGTGGTGGGTGACACTTCAAGTGCCACTTCAAGGCAGTCCCCAAACTTGTAGCAGTTGACCAACGAGTCAAGGCAGGAATATGTAGTACAGTGGGCACAAGTAGTCAGACAGTCCAATGTCAGGACATGTAACACATGTTCAGAATATATACACAACGGGTATGCAAGCCGAATCGATAACAGGAGTGTCAATACAAACATGCATTTATTAGACGGATCATTAGTAATGGACTGCTGCTAGAAATCCAAATTCAGACACGATGTGGAGGCCAGAGCCACCTAATATATCCTCTAAAAACCTGTAAAGAGAAAAAGTAAACACCCAATGTAACAAAGTATACTTTCATTATATTACAAAAGAAACAAAATACAAACATATTACAAAGAGAGTATATGCAGAGCAACTAAGTCACTCAGGGAGATCTGTTATGAATGTGCTAGAGATGGTTTCTGAGCAGAGGCTCCCTCTGGGGTTACAGACAGTACTGAACCTTTCAGCGAGGAGTGGCAATCTGGAATCACGGACTGGTCTGATATAAGGGAGGTTCCCTCCCATGATGGTTGCCGGTGATCAATTGTTCTTGTCTCAATTGTGGTTCCTGGTTCATTTGGAAGTTTTCTGGAGTCCTGTCTGCATCTCCTGCTTTCAGATAAGATATTTTTTGCTTTTCTTTTTGTGCTTGCTTTTTGCATTGTTTTCTGCACTTTTGTGGAGGTCAGCTAGGTCCCTTCCTGGGGCCTGAGCTCCTCACAGTTTTTTCTGCAGCCACTGTTATTTGCTCATTTGCTTTTTCCTGTTCTTTCAGCGGCTGCGGCTTGGTTTTTGTTCACACTGAGATCTGATTTAGTGGGTGGCGAGATCGTGTGATCTCAGTATTTTTGTAATCAGAATTGTTGGATTTTTGTAGGGTTTTCTGGGTTGCAGAAAGTAATCTCTCCTGTCCTATCCTATTTAGTCAGTTTGTGGCCACAGTCTATTTTCTGCCTATGTTTGTATTTTCGTCTTGTCTAACCGCCATTATATGTTTGGGGGCTTCCTATTTTCTTTGGGGATCTGCTCCGGGGCAGATAGCTTTCATCTTTCTGCCTTTAGGTGTAGTTATCTCTCAGGCTGTGACGAGGCGTCTAGGATCAACGTAGGAACGCTCCATGGCTACCTCTAGTTGTGTCGTTAGTTTAGGAATCTGCAACCCATCAGTTACCACATCTCAGGTGTTCGGCTGCCCTGCTGTTGTTCCTGTCCTCCTCAGCTACCGAAACATAACAGAGATCTATAATAATATACCAAATCTAAAAGACATAACATATAATATAATATCTGTAACACTAATGCTGGTGCCCCAACATGGCTCCTTTTCCCCCTCTATGCAGGGACGCCGACAGACTCACCACCGCGGCAACGTTACCTCCTCGCCACTTAGCTTGCTCCTCGGCGTGCTCCCTGATTCCTGGTCTGTTTTCCGGCTGTGAGCCCAGTGCAAACGCGCTCTGCCCTGTTCTTTAATGGGCCAGCGTGTGACCTGCTTATCTGCCCTCAGCAAATAGCTGGGATGCACCTTGTTTAAAAGGCACTCTCTCCAACAGAGAGGTGCCTAAGCAACAAATCTCATTAGTGTGTTACTGGTGCAACTAGTGAATTGTTAGGTCTTCTGGTCCTGGTGGGGCCAGTGTCCTGAACCTAAATCCTTGGTACTTGCATGGTCTGTTTTAAATCTGAGTCCCTGGTCCTTGCGAGGCCAGTCCTGAACCTGAATCACTTGCCTTCTGTGGCCATTCCTCAACAGAAAGTCCCTGGTCCTTTTGTTGCCAGTCTTGAACTCGTAGTCCTTGTTCCTATTTCCTGGCCCTGAACCTGCAGTCCCTGGTCCTAGTCCAGCCAGTACCAAATCCTCGCTCCCTGGTCCATGTGCACCTAGTACCTGAATCAGTATCCGTGACCCGTGTATTTGAACGTGTTTCTATCCAAGTGTCCTGTGTCTCCGGACTCTCCTATCAGTGTCTGAATCATACCTGCCTGAGACTCTGTGTCAGTAACTTTTCTACACATGGATCCTAAACCTAGTAGTCTAAACAAAGCCTAATTCCGTGTCCATGTCAGTAGCCATTTTTCTGCACAGGATCTAGAACCTAGTAGTCTGAACGGAGCCTGAGTACTATCTGTGTCTGCATACCTGACCTCTGGGGTCAGCCTAGGAGTGGTACCTGGTGGCTACCTGCAGCTCCAATCTGACTGCACCATCAGGCGCTCCAGTGAACACCAGGTAGACGCTTAGCTATGCCCTCTGAAGGATGCCAGGATCCATGGCACAGTAGGTCCATGAACCACGTGCGCCATCTGTGTCTGTAACAAATTTCTTCAGCCATGGGACCCGCTGATCCCCAGTCCTCTCTGTGCTCGGAGCTGTGTCGGCAGTTGAGTTACCTGTGAGAGAGAGAGGAAAAAATGTTATTTCATCTGCAGACATTAGATGCCCGTTTGGAAGCCTTGACGTCAGCAGCGCCAGCCCAAGATGCAGTACCTATGGCTCTGCCTATTCAACCTGAAACTGATACTTCTGGAATGCACCCATCCTGTATGATATGTAATATGGGGATCTGAAGCAGAGCTTTGAGTTCATAGAGGAGTGCATGCAGCACTATAAAGTTTTAAACCATCAGTTTTCTTCCAACTGGGTCAAAGTGGGATTTCTAATGTCTTACCTAGCAGGAGATGCCCTGGCATGGCTCAACCCCTTATGGGAGTGAGAGGCTCTTATTACATCGAACTTGCAGGCCTTCCTAATGGCTTTCCAAAAGGTCCTCAATGAGCCGAACTTGGAATCTTTTGCAACATCTTCCCTTCCCATCTTGCAGGAGCAGATGATAAAGGTGGCTTGTGTGAGTAAGCTGTCACATCTGGCTCTGTCTTTCCAAAGACCACCCATTCCCCAGCCTATTGATGCAGATAACTGTATTTAATCCATGAAGGTTAACAGTGTTTGGCAGGCTGAGCAAAAGACAGGATTTAGTCATGAGAAGGGATTGCAGTAACGCTACAGTTGGGTGGAACATCTCAACGGTCTTTGTCCTGAGAAGTCTAAAAATCTCTAAAGCCTTGAGACAGTAGGAGAGTGTTTCTTCTTCACTGATGACTGTGATTGTATGCGTGGCAAGTGAAGACTTTGGTTCGGCAGGAAAGTTCATCCTGCAATCCTTAAATAGTGGGTGTCAGATTCCCATTTGGTAGCTTAAGTGTTGTCAGGTAAAGTCATTCCAAAGCAACTAAGCCCACATTGGAGCATGTATACAGAGAAGATCGCTTTCAATGTGCTGTCTGTTTGCTCATAGGTTGACCAGAGCTGAGAACCAAGAGCCCATTCTAATTTTGGGACTCATGTCGTGCTTTGTTGAGGACAGTCGAGTCACAAGAGTGTCCGGTCCCCATACATCCAGGTCAGTCTCAGTATCACATTTCTTCACCAGTTCTGCTAGTCGCTGACTCACTGTGTGCTGGCACCTCATGGAAGGGAAGCAGAGGCGATGTTCCCACACAGTCGGATGATTGTTGCAATGATCTGCTCCCAGGAACCTTTCCATCTTGAGGACATGTATCTGGAGAACAGGTTGAAATGGACAGAGAGGAGCTATCTTCAGTTTCTAGTGGTCGTTTGAAGAGAATGTCAAGGTGTTTGCATCTTCAAGTGTCTGCAATCCACCAGCAGGCGGAGAACTCCAGCTGGTCTTTGAATCCTCTGGGGTGGTAGTGATCTCAACAAAAAGAGAAAGACTGCCCAATTTTTGTTCTTGGTACTATGCCGCTTCATCTTACCCTGAAGATGGCTTGCTGGAGAGAGCATCTGTTATATTTTGGTAGCTGAGGAGAGCAGGCAAAACGGCAATACACAGAGAGGTTGGAATCTACTGGATTGCAGTACCCTGACTAACCACCACAACTAAAGGCAGCAGTGGAGCATTCCTACGTTGGTCCTAGACGCCTCGTCACAGCCTGAGAGGTTAACTACACCTAAAGATATAAAGAGGAAAGCTATCTGCCCCGGAGCAGATCCGCAAAGAACATAGGAAGCCCCCAAACATGTAATGGCGGTTAGACAAGAGGAAATACAGACACAGACAGAAAATAGTATGAGCAAACGTTGGGGCCCAATCTGCCTAGACAGAAAAGGATAGGAAGGATACTTACTGCAATTCAAAAAAAACCCTAAAAAAAAACAACGCTACTAATTGCAAAAACACCTGAGATCACACGACCTCTACCACCTAAATTAGTTCTCTGGTGTAACAAAACTAAGCCGCAGCCACTGAAAAAACTGGAAAAGGCAAATGAACAAACAACAGTGGCTCCAGAAGAACCGAGAGGAGCCCAAGCCCCCCGGGGAGGGGAACCTGGCCAACCTCACAGAAATGCAGAGAAATATGCAAATAGCAAGAACAAAAACAAAAAAACAGAAAATATCTTATCTGAGAGCAGGAGAAGCTTCCAAGTGAACCAGGAAACAACGTTGAGACAAGAACAATTGATCACCGGCAACCATGATGGGAGGGAACCTCCCTTATATCCAGCCAGTCTGTGATTCCTGATTGCCAATCCTCATTGAATGGTTCAGTACTGTTTGTAACCACCAGAGGGAGCTTCTGCTCAGAATTAATTTCTAGAACATTCACAACAGTACCCCCCCCTTGAGGAGGGGTCACCGAACCCTCATTTGTGCAACCAGGTTGGTCACGATGAGCTCTGTGATATGCACAGATCAGTCTCCTAGCATGGATGTCCGAAGCAAACACCCAAGAATTGTCCTCCTGACCATAACCTCTCCACTTAACCAAATACTGGAGTTTCCGTCTAGAAAAACGAGAATCCAATATTTTCTCAACCACATACTCCAGATTGCCCTCAACCAAAACAGGTCAGGAGGCGCAGCCATAGGAACCACTGGCTCAACAAACCTCTTCAATAAGGACTTGTGGAACACGTTATGGATCTTAAATGAAGGAAACAGGATTAAGAATCTCCATGATCTTATAAGGTCCAATGAACCTAGGCTTAAACTTAGGAGATGCAACTCTCATAGGGATATTTCTTGAGGACAACCAGACCAAGTCCCCCACTTTAAACCGAGGACCATCAGTCCTATGCCGGTTGGCAAACCGCTGGGCCTTCTCCTGAGAGAGGGACAACCTCTCCACTACCTGGTCCCAAATCTGCTGCATACGCTCCACAACAGAGTCAACACCCGGACAGACAGAAGCCTCCGTCTGTCCCGAAGAAAATCTAGGGTGAATCCCAAAATTGCAGAAAAATGGAGACATCAAAGTGGCAGAGCTTGCCCTATTATTAAGAGCAAACTCAGCCAAAGGCAAAAAAGAGACCCAGTCATCTTGATCAGCAGACACAAAGCATCTCAGATAAGTCTCCAATGTCTGGTTTGTTCTCTCAGTTTGTCCATTGGTCTGAGGATGAAAAGCAGAGGAGAAAGACAATTGAACACCAAGTTTAGAACAAAAAGTCCTCCAAAATCTGGAAACAAACTGAACTCCTCTGTCAGACACAATGTTCTCAGGAATGCCGTGTAACCGAACCCCGTGCTGAAGGAACAAAGGCACCAATTCGGAGGAGGAAGGCAACTTAGGTAATGGCACAAGATGTATCATCTTGGAAAACATATCACAAATCACCCAGATAACGGTCATTCTCTGAGAAACAGGGAGGTCGGAAATAAAATCCATAGAGATATGGGTCCATGGTCTCTTGGGCACAGGCAATGTCATCAACAAACCACTAGAGCGAGAGCAAGGCTTGGAGCGAGAGCAAGTCCCACAGGATAGCACAAACTCCCTGACGTCACGAGACAAAGTAGGCCACCAAAAGGACCGACTCACCAAGTCTCTGGTACCAAAAATTCCGGGATGACCGGCCAACGCGGAACAATGAATCTCAGACATCACACTCTTCTTCCACTGGCCTGGGACAAACAATTTCTCAATAGGGCAGCGATCGGTTATATCCTCCTGACACCCTTTCAGAGCCAGTCTCAAATTGGGCGAGATGGCGGAAAGAACTACACCCTCTTTCAAAATAACAGCAGGATCAGATAACTCAGGAGAGTCCGCAAGGAAACTCCTCGAGAGGGCATCCGCCTTAACATTCTTAGTGCCAGGAAGAAAGGAAACCACAAAATTAAAACGTGTGAAAAACAAGGCCCACCTGGCCTGTCTAGGATTAAGTCGCTTGGCTGATTCCAGATAAACCTGATTCTTATGGTCAGTGAGGACCACCACCTGATGTTTGGCTCCCTCCAGCCAATGTCTCCACTCTTCAAAAGCCCACTTCATGGCCAATAACTCCCGATTACCCACTTCATAATAACGTTCAGTTGGAGAAAATTTTCGAGAGAAAAAAGCACAAGGGTTACTTTTAGAGGTCTCAGGATCTCTTTGGAACAAAACGGCACCTGCCCCAATTTCAGAGGCATCAACCTCCACTTGAAATGGCAGAGAAACATCAGGCTGCCGTAGAACAGGAGCAGAAGTGAATCTCCGCTTAAGTTCCTGAAACGCAGAGACTGCCTCAGGAGGCCAATTCACCACATCAGAACCCTTTTTGGTCAAATCAGTCAATGGTTTAACAATAACAGAGAAATTACCAATAAATTTACGATAAAAATTGGCAAAACCCAAGAATCTCTGAAGAGCCTTTAATGAAGTAGGTTGGACCCAATCACAGATGGCCTGAACCTTGACCGGGTCCATTTCAATAACAGATGGAGACAAAATGAATCCCAGAAATGAGATCCTCTGTACGCCAAAAAGACACTTTGATCCCTTCACATACAGAGCATTCTCTCTCAAACTCTGGAACACAGTCCGAACTTGTTTCACATGAGAGTCCCAGTCATTGGAAAAAATCAAGATATCATCCAAATAAACAATCAGAAATTTATCCACAAAATCCCTGAAAATGTCATTCATGAAGGACTGGAAGACGGAAGGAGCATTATTGAGCCCAAAGGGCATCAATAGGTACTCAAAATGCCCCTCTGGGGTATTAAACGCCGTCTTCCATTCATCCCCGTGCCTAATGCGAATAAGGTTATACGCCCCCCTGAGGTCAAGCTTGGTAAACCAAGTAGCACTTTTCACCCTGGAAAAAAGGTCAGAAATCAAGGGTAACAGATATTGATATTTCACAGTGATATTGTTCAAGAGACGATAATCAATACACGGCCTTAATGAACCATCCTTTTTGGCCACAAAGAAAAAACCGGCTCCCAAGGGTGAAGAGGATGGTCTGATATGACCCTTCGCCAATGACTCCTTGATATAAGACCGCATAGCGCCATGTTCAGGTACAGACAAGTGAAAAAGGCGACCTTTAGGGAATTTACTACCAGGCATTAATTCAATAGCGCAGTCATAGCTCCTATGGGGGGGCAAGGATGCAGATTTACTTTCGCTAAACACATCAGAAAAATCAGTCAAAAAGACAGGAACATCTTGAGCCTGGGAGAGGCAGAAAAAACAGGAGTGTTGGCATTAACACATTGGCAGCCCCAGCTGGTTACAGACACAGATTTCCAATCCAAAACAGGATTATGAGACTGTAACCAAGGGAAACCTACAGTCATGGCCAAAAGTTTTGAGAATGACACAAATATTATATTTTCACATGATCTGCTGCCCTCTGGTTTTTATGTGTGTTTGACAGATGTTTTTATCACAGACAGAAATATAATAATTGCAAACATATGAGTAACAAAAGCTTATATTGACAGTTAGAATGAGTTAATGCAGCAAGTCAATATTTGCAGTGTTGACCCTTCTTCTTCAGGACCTCTGCAATTCTCCCTGGCATGCTCTCAATCAACTTCTGGACCAAATCCTGACTGATAGCAGTCCATTCTTGAACAATCAATGCTTTCATTTTGTCAGAATTTTTAGGTTTTTGTTTGTCCACCCGTCTCTTGATGATTGACCACAAGTTCTCAATGGGATTAAGATCTGGGGAGTTTCCAGGCCATGGACCCAAAATCTCTATATTTTGTTCCCTGAGCCATTTAGTTATCACCTTTGCTTTATGGCAAGGTGCTCCATCATGCTGGAAAAGGCATTGTTGATCGCCAAACTGCTCTTGGAGGGTTGGGAGAAGTTGCTCTTGGAGGACATTCTGGTGCCATTCTTTATTCATGGCTGTGTTTTTAGGCAAGACTGTGAGAGAGCCGATTCCCTTGGCTGAGAAGCAACCCCACACATGAATGGTTTCAGGATGCTTAACAGTTGGCATGAGACAAGACTGGTGGTAGCGCTCACCTTGTCTTCTCCAAATGAGCATTTTCCTGATGTCCCAAACAATCGAAAAGGGGATTCATCAGAGAAAATAACTTTACCCCAGTCCTCAGCAGTCCACTGCCTGTACCTTTTGCAGAATATCAGTCTGTCCATGATGTTTTTTCAGGAGAGAAGTGGCTTCTTTGCTGCCCTCCTTGAGACCAGGCCTTGCTCCAAGAGTCTCCGCCTCACAGTGCGTGCAGATGCACTCACACCTGCCTGCTGCCATTCCTGAGCAAGCTCTGCACTGCTGGTAGCCCGATCCCGCAGCTGAAACACTTTTAAGAGACGGTCCTGGTGCTTGCTGGTCTTTCTTGGGCGCCCTGAAGCCTTTTTGGCAACAATGGAACCTCTCTCCTTGAAGTTCTTGATGATGCAATAGATTGTTGACTGAGGTGCAATCTTTCTAGCTGCGATACTCTTCCCTGTTAGGCCATTTTGTGCATTGCAATGATGACTGCACGTGTTTCTTTAGAGATAACCATGGTTAACAGAAGAGAAACAATGATGCCAAGCACCAGCCTCCTTTTAAAGTGTCCAGTGGTGTCATTCTTACTTAATCATGACAGATTGATCTCCAGCCATGTCCTCATCAACACCCACACCTGTGTTAATGGAGCAATCACTGAAAAGAGGTTAGCTGGTCCTTTTAAGGCAGGGCTGCAATGATATTGAAATGTATTTTGGGGATAAAGTTCATTTTCTAGCCAAATATTGACTTTGCAAGTAATTGCTGTTAAGCTGATCACTCTTTTTAACATTCTGGAGTATATGCAAATTGCCATTAGAAAAAGTGAAGCAGTAGACTTTGTAAAAATTAATATTTGTGTCATTCTCAAAACTTTTGGCCATGACTGTAGTACAATAATGTCATGCAGATTATACAGCACCAAAAATTTGCAACTCTCCTGATGATCAGGTTCAACCCTCATTATCACCTGAGTAGAGAACTGGGGTTTATTCTCGGCCAAAGGGGTAGAATCAATCCCTAGTAGGGGAATAGACTTCCGTAGGGGTATCAAGGGAAACCCGCAACGTTTAGCAAAATCAAAATCCATCAGGTTAATAGCTGCTCCCGAATCAACAAAATCCTGAGCAGAGAATGAGGACAGGGAGCAAATCAGTGTAACAGTCAACAGAAATTTAGTCTGAACACTACCCAAGACAACTGAGCATGCAAAACGTCTTCCCCGCTTAGGGCAGACTGAAATAGCATGAGAGGCATCACCACAGTGAAACATAGCCCATTGCGTTTTCGAAACTCATGACGCTGTGCCCCAGAAGCCACTCTATCACACTGCATGGGTTCAGAAGCTGGTTCACAAGGCAACACTATTCCACGCATACTTCTACGCTCACGCAAACGTCTGTCAATTTGAATCGCTAATGACATAGAATCATTGAGACCAGAGGGAGCAGGGAAACCCACCATAACATCTTTTACATTCTCTGACAGACCCTTCCGAAAAAGGGCAGCCAAAGCATCATCATTCCATTTGGTCAGGACTGCCCACTTTCGGAATTTCTGGCAGTACAACTCAGCGTCCTCAAGCCCCTGATTTAATGGCAACAAGGTTTTTTCAGCTTGATCAGTGACATTAGGTTCATCGTATAATAACCCCAGAGCCAGAAAAAATGCATCAACATTACTCAAAACAGGGTCCCCAGGTGTCAGGGAAAAAGCCCAATCCTGAGGATCGCCGCGCAAGAGAGAGAGATGACAATTTGAACCTGCTGTGCTGCGTTCCCTGAGGACTTAGGTTTTAAGGCAAAAAACAACTTACAGTTATTTTTGAAATTCAGAAATTTAGCTCGATCCCCCAAAAACAAATCTGGCATGGGGATCCTGGGTTCCATAACTGGCAACCTAGCAAGATAGGTAGCAATACTCCGAACCTCAGTGGCAAGCTGATCCACACGGCCAGACAACTGTGCAAACTCCATTGAGAAAAAAAAAAGAAAATCCTCCTCAGCACCCAGAGTAAAAGAGGGAAAAAATGCAACAAACAGAAAAAAAAAAATCTCTGACAACTCTGACAACCTTTTTTCTTTCCACACTATTTTTCCCTTCTGTGAGTACCATATAATTTTCAGTTGGGCCGGTGATACTATTATGTTTTGGTAGCTGAGGAGAGCAGGCAAAAACGGCAATACACCAGAGAGGTTGGAATCTACTGGATTGCAGTACCCTGACTAACCACCACAACTAAAGGCAGCCGTGGAGCGTTCCTACGTTGGTCCAAGACGCCTCGTCACAGCCTGAGAGGTTAACTACACCTAAAGATAGAAAGAGGAAAGCTATCTGCCCCGAGCAGATCCCCAAAGAACATAGGAAGCCCCCAAACATGTAATGGCGGTTAGACAAGAGGAAATACAGACACAGACAGAAAATAGTATGAGCAAACGTTGGGGCCCAATCTGCCTAGACAGAAAAGGATAGGAAGGATACTTACTGCAATTCAAAAAAAACCTAAAAAAAACAACGCTACTAATTGCAAAAACACCTGAGATCACACGATCTCTACCACCTAAATTAGTTCTCTGGTGTAACAAAACTAAGCTGCAGCCACTGAAAAAACTCAAAAAGGCAAATGAACAAACAACAGTGGCTCCAGAGGAACCGAGAGGAGCCCAAGTCCCCCGGGGAGGGGAACCTGGCCAACCTCACAGAAATGCAGAGAAATATGCAAATGGCAAGCACAAAAACAAAAAAACAGAAAATATCTTATCTGAGAGCAGGAGAAGAGGCAAGACTCAGCAAGCTTCCAAGTGAACCAGGAAACAACATTGAGACAAGAACAATTGATCACCGGCAACCATGATGGGAGGGAACCTCCCTTATATCCAGCCAGTCTGTGATTCCTGATTGCCAATCCTCATTGAATGGTTCAGTACTGTTTGTAATCACCAGAGGGAGCTTCTGCTCAGAATTCATTTCTAAAACATTCACAACAAGCATCCTAGTCATGAAGATGGTGAGAGATGTCACTTTTCTTGTAGTGGTGGTCCTGAAGAGAAGTCATGGGAGACCGTGACGAAGAGTCAACCTCCATCTTCTCTGCAGAGTCTTTGCGGACCTGAGAAAAGAGAGTGCAGAAAGGAGGTACTGTAACACTAATTCTAGCAGCTCCCACATGGCTCCCCTTCCTATTCCATGCTGGGACACTGACAGACTCACCGGCACAGCCGAATTGTTACCTTCTCGTTGCTTGATGTGTCCCTCGGTGTGCTTCCTGCTTCCTGGTCTATTTCCTGGTGGTGTCTAGTGCATGTACACACACTGCCCTGTTCTTAAAGGGCCAGCGTGAGCACCTGCCAAGATGCCCTCATACATTAGCTGGTAGGTATCTTATTTAAAAGGCACCTCACCTAATGATAGCCTATCTATATGTAAATATAGTTATATATCATGGAGAAGATGGGGTGAGGGTAAGCCACGAGCACTATCTCTGACAGGTAATTACCTTTACCATGATATATAACTATATTTACATATAGATAGGCTATCCTTATTGGGTAATGTATAGAGGCTTTGAATCAGGGGGCAGCACGGTGGCTCAGTGGATAGCATTGCAGCACTGGAGTCCTGGGTTCGAATCCCACCAAGGACAACATCTGCAAGGAGTTTGTATGTTCTCCCCGTGTTTGCGTGGGTTTCCTCCGGGTACTCTGGTTTCCTCCCACACTCCAAAAACATACAGATAGGGAATCTAGATTGTGAGCCCCTTTGGGGACAGCGACGATAATGTGTGCAAACTGTAAAGCGCTGCGGAATATGTTAGCGCTATATAAAAATAAAGATTATTATTATTATTAATCAGCTCTTTCCTACCTATCTGGTCTGCTCTGGTCTCACTGTAATTAGTGGCAAATTACTATTATAATTATTTTTGGATCTTTGTTGATTTCAATCTGAATACATATTTACTATCTTTGGTTATCATGGAGTTGTAACTTTATTCTGAGGTATTTATTGGGTAGCTGTTGTTCTTTATACCGATACATGTTTACTAGTACTTTAAGTATGTACCCAGCATAACCAAACATGGTAGTAGTAATTTCCGTGGTATATTTTGTATCTTACATATTAAGGTCAGCATTACAGTAATTTCATTGGTATTTTTATTGCACTATTCCTACCGTACCTAATTTCCCTGGTATTGTGCTCAGCGTCCCCTATAACATCATTTTGCTTTTTTATGTATTTCCTTTTAATTGTGATTAATAAAATTATTTGTTTTAGTACTATTTGTGGGATCTCTTCCTTGTGCTATATGTATTATATATGGGATTAGTTGCTGCATCCCATAGAAAATGTTGATTCTGAAACAAAGCTAAAGGTTTACTCACAAATCTGCTGGGAGTGTACTCATTTATTCTAATCTTATATTTACAGATTGTACTGCATTTTTAATGTGGCAGATTTTCATTAGAATTGTCTAGGTTGGACAACCCTGGCTCATAATACAATTTTTCCAGAGATAAACATAAAATGGGAGATAATCAGGGTCCTAATTGAGAGACCACTTAGATTTGCTGAACAAGCCAAAATATTGCATACAAGATTTATGATATTTCAGCAAAATTCTATTTTTGCATATTAGAAATTAGAGTTGAGCGAAACAGGTCGGTCAGATTCAAAAGTCGCAGATTTTAGCCAAAGTTGGGTTTCGTTGGTCGAAACCCGACCATAGCGTGAAGTCGACCGAGCGGTCGTCGACCCCAGCGCCCAAGTCGGCTTTCCCATAATGCTTGCAGGCTCCTTTTTTCAGCCATTGAGTAAGGACGTACACTGTGGGCAATGAGATGACATGGGCAGCGTCCACCACCATCTTAGAGAAGGGCACTGCAGTGATTGGCTTGCTTTGGGGGGCGTCATAATGTCTATAAAAGCCCTGAGCACCGACCTCCATTTTACTTCTGCCGATATTAACAGTAGGGAGAGGTTGCTGACGCTGTTTATCAGTAGGGAGAGAGTTAGGGCTGGAAACAGAAGTTCTTCTGTGTTTGTGCTGATAGCAATTGTGCTGTACAGTTAGTGTGCAGTGACAGGGGAGGATTTTCTTGTGTGTACACTGCTGTGCAGACTGCTTTTTACACAGCACTAATATTTTTATTCTTTTTTTCTGCACAGTTACCGAGCGTTCTTTTTTTCCCACACCGTATAGAGCTATACGCTCCTCACACACTACCATGTACAGGCTGGTATCATGGACAAATACATGCTGACTATTGTGTGTGACTCCGGAAATTTATACGGAAATTGAAATTTTCCCCTACACCGTATACAGCTGTCCGCTTCTGATACAGTACTATACATCTGCTCTTTGTATTACGGTCAAATCCATACTGAGTTAGCGTCTGTGTGTGACTTCGGAAATATATAAGGAGATTGAAATTTTCCCTACACCGTATACAGCTGGCTGCTTCTGATACAGTACCGTATATCTGCTCTTTGTATTACGGTCAAATCCATACTTAGAGAGCGTCTGTGTGTGACTCCGGAAATATATACGGAGATTGAAATTTTCACCTACGCCATATACAGCTGTACGCTCCTCATACAGTACCATATATCTGCTGGTATTTTTGGTACATTTTCCAAAACATGAGGAAGTATGGTGGAAGAGGCCGCGGACGTGGGCGGGAGGGGCCATCTGGGAATGATGGTTGTGGTGGTGGTGCATCCGCTGGTAGTGCCAAAAGCCCAATAACACCTAAGGCAGGAGGTGTTGAGCCTGCGTCATCGTCTGGCTCCAGAAGGCCAGGAAGGCTCCCTTTTCTGGGAATAGGTAAACCACTTTTAAAGCCGGAGCATCAGGAACAGGTTTTGGCTTACATTGCTGAAACAGCCTCAGCTCTATCGCCTCCTCTTCTGAAGTTTTAAAAAAATGCAAGCACTCAGTCGTCAGTGCAGGCTCCTGGTCAGGAACAACACCTTTCCTTGTGTCCTTCACCCCCACCAAAAGTGAAGGATGTGGAAAGCCACACTTCAGATTACTCCATGGAGCTCTTTTCACAGTCTACTGAGGCAGAATCTGACCCTGATGAAACTCAGGTGCCCTTCCCGCATACGATACCACCGTGACCTTACATGATGACACAGAGGAAGGTGCAGATGAAATTGAAGAGGAGGTGATGGATGACCAAGTTGTTGACCTGGATTGGCATCCATTGGGGGAAGAGAGTGCAGCTGGCAATAGCTCCGAAAAGGAGGATGATCAGCGGCAGGCATCGACATCACAGCAGCGGTTATCTGGCAGGCTGTAGAAGTCCAAAAACGTGTTAAAAAAGAAAAAGAGTTGCAGGACAGCTTGGCCAGACAGCCAAATTAGCACAGCGTGCAAGCCCTGAAAATTTATCCCATAGTAGGAAGAGTGCAGTGTGGCACTTTTTTGACCAAAATCCTATTGATGAGGCAAAGGTTATCTGTAAGAAGTGCGGAAGGACCTTTAGCCGAGGGAAAAATCTCAGAAAATTGAATACCAGTTGCATGCTTAGACATTTAAACACCATGCACTTTCAAGCGTGGACAGACTACAAAACCTCACTGGCTTTGAACGCCTACATTGCCAAACTGATCTCATTAGAGATGATGCCATTCCGTTTGGTTGAAAGCGCAGCGTTCGGAGAGCTCATGGCCTACGCTGTCCCACACTATGACCTACCTAGTCGACACTTCTTTCTAGAAAAGCCATCCCTGCCCTCCACATGCATGTGAAAGACCGCATTGTCCATGCACTCAAACAATCAATGAGTGGAAAGGTGCACCTCACAACAGATGCATGGGCCAGTAGGCATGGCCAGGGCCGTTACGTGTTCATCACTGCACACTGGGTTAATGTGATGGATGCAGGGTCCACAGGAGACAACGGCGGTGAGACAGTGCTGCCTAGCCCATGGTATAGGCAACAGTTGGCTGTAGGCGTTCGCCCCTCCTCCTCCAGAAGCAAAAGCTTGTCGACAGAGCGCAGTCGCACGAGCACTCCATCCGCAGCTGCCAGTTTTGCAAACGAGGTGTCCCACTATCGATCAGCTAGTGGTAAGCGTCAGCAGGCTGTTTTAAAGATGATGTCTTTGGGAGACAACAGACACACCGCCGAGGTACTGGCCGACTACTTGCAGCGAGAAACTGAGTCATGGCTAGACAGTCTACATCTTGAGCCAGGCAAGGTAGTCAGTGATAACGGCGTAATTTTGTGGCAGCCATAGCCCTGACAAAACTCAGACACATACCTTGCCTGGCTCACACCTTGAACCTGGTGGTGCAGTGCTTCATAAATAATTATCCGGAGTTACCAACCATGCTCCATAAGGTGCTAAGGCTGTGCTCGCACAACCGTCGCTCGCCCGTAGACTCCAGTCGTATGCAGAGGCTGCAGCGATCGCTCCACCTCCCTTAGTACCACCTAATCACAGACGTTGCAACAAGGTGGAACTCCAACATGCACATGGTTGAGAGGCTGTGTGAACAGAGGCAGGCTGTAATGCATTTGTGGGAGGATCCACGGGCAGGCAGTTTGAGGGCGGACATGGAGTTGTCGGATGTGCAGTGGTCAAAGTTGAAAGACCTCTGTAAAGTCCTTCAGTGTTTTGAGGTATGCACACGGCTGGTAAGCGCAGACGACGCCATCATAAGCATGAGCATCCCACTTATGCGTCTGCTCATGCAAACTTTGACGCACATTAAGGATCAGGCGTCTGCAGAGGAGGAGGAGGGAAGCCTTCATGACAGTCAGGCATTGTCTGCTCAGAGAACTGTCTTGGACGAGGTGGAGGAAGAAGAGGAAGAGGAGGAGGATGAGGATGAGGGGGATGATTATTTTGGGGAGGATGATGCTTCTCAGGGGGCAAGAGAAAATGTTGGCTTGCCAAGGTCAGGTACAGGGTTTGTGCATGAATGAAGGGATGTGGATTTGGCAGAAAGTGCTCCTCCACCCACCACTGGCAGTGCATCATTGACACCTGGAACATTGGCCCACATGTGTGATTATGTCTTGCGGATCCTAAAAAGGGACCCCAGCATTGCCAAAATTATGAAGGATGATGACTACTGCTTGGCCAGCATCCTCGATCCACGCTATAAAGGCAAATTACAGAACATCATGCCACAGGAGAACCTAGAGCTGATATTGGCGAACAAACAAGCAACTCTGGTAAACCGTTTGTTAGAGGCATTCCCAGCACACAGCAGCGGCGCAGGTTCTACCACGAGCTGTACTGGGCCAAATGGAAGAGGTGTTCGTGGTGCACACAGCTGAAGTGGCGTTGGAGACAGGGGTTTCATGACCATGTTGTGGTCTGATTTCTCAAGTACCGCTCACATGACTGGTAATACTGAATCAATTGCAACAGACAGGAGACAATAGTTGTCAACTATGTTCAAAATTACCTCTCCTCCCCTATCGATGTTTTCCCTCACAGTTCATTCCCCTTTGACTACTGATCCTGTAAACTGGACACCTGGCCTGAATTTGCACAATATGCCTTACAGGAACTCGCTTGCCCTGCTGGTAGTGTGCTATCAGAAAGAGTCTTCAGTGCTGCTGGATCAATCCTGACAGAAAGAAGGACCCGGCTGTCGACCCAAAATGTAGGTGATCTCACGTTCATTAAAATGAACCATGCCTGGGTTTCAAAGGATTTTGTACCACCTTCCCCTGATGACACATAGGTTGCCAGCAAAATGGCTCGCTTTGTCCTCCTGTTCCTCCGACTTCTCCAATTCCTCCATTTGCAGATGCTGAACGTCCAGCCTACACCTCAACATATGCCAGTTTTTCCACCTCCCTAGCTGGGCTGTACCCCCCCAGGGCTGGGGTCAGCACCTGGCACACCCGGGCAAGTGCCGGTGCCCCGAGCAGGTGGGGGGCCCACTCGCCGTCAGAGACACCGGCGTACTATGAGTGGCCCTGTGCCAGTTCCCGGTGCCCACAAGTGTGCCCCCTCTGCTAGTTCAGGGCCCCAGCACTTGCAATACTTACCTCTCAATGCTCCACCGCTGTGACGTCTTCCGCGTTTCCTGACAGTGACATTCAGGTCAGAGAGAGCGATGATGTCACGCCTGTGCGCCCTCTGCCTGAACAGTCACAGTGCAGAGAGCTGGAAGATGGCGACGCTGAGGAGTCCAGAGTAGAGCAGTAAACAGCGAGGAGAGCTATTTAATTTTTTTTAATGGTTGGAGCAATATATGGGGAGCATTATACACTGGATCATCATACACGGGGCCCATCATATACTAGAGCATCATATGGGGTTCATTATATATGGGGCATCATATAGGGTATGGAGCATCATATGGAGCACATATGGGGCCTATTCTGTATGGAGCATTATATGGAGCCCATTCTGTATGGAGCAATATATGGAGCTCATTATTCTGTATGGCGCACTATGTGGTGCCCATAATACTGTGTGGAGAACTATACTGTCCATTTTTTGAGCTATTGTAGAATTTAAAATAGATATCAATCATGTAATGTAAGAAGTGAAGTATTTGGCATTGTACTATAAATATTTCTCTGCCGTATCAGAGCATCATGAATTGTGGTATGTGTTAAAGGGACCCACTGAGACTCTTTGGCCCGTCGCCCAGGAAAACCTGGAGCCAGCCCTAACCCCCCCACAACTTTAGCCAAATAACCCCCAGTTTTCAATGCGTTACTCTTATTATAAAGTTAATTAAGGTTGACAAGCTTAAGTAATAAGAATTGATGTCGTTGGCATTGAAATGGGCACTGTAATGTGTGTTTACTGTCCTCCACTACCTGCCGACTTTTCTTCCCCATTGACTTGCATTGGGGTCGGATTTTCGACTCCGACCCGACCATTTCCGTTAATCGGCCGACTTCGTTCGACTCGACTTTTGAGAAAGTCGAGTTTCACGAAACCCAACTCGACCCGAAAAAAGGCAAAGTCGCTCATCTCTATTAGTAATCATATCTCATCCTCTAATGATGAGGACAGTATGTGAATGATAAAGTAGTAGTATATTACTGATGGATCACTGTGTTGAATAAAACTAGATACCAATGGAAAAAATAAAATATTGCATCTGAAATATAATAAAGCTAAAACAATGAGGAGTTACATCATTTTGCCAATTTTCTGAATGGCTGTAAGATGCCAACGGGTTGTAAAACACAGTAGAATAATACAAAACATTCCTGTAAAATAAAGCTCAGTTTTCTTGGAAGTTGATTTTAAAAGCAAGAAGTCTGATGCGCTGGAGGACAAGGCACCACAGGAAGATTAGCTATAGCTTTAGTTAAGTGGATATAGATAAGAGGAAAAAATAATAAATAAAGTTGGCAGTATTATATTGTGGATCTGGTTGAAGCCAAGTACGGCGTTGGACACCACTGTGTGACCAGATACCACTGCTCACGTTAAATCAATATCTTTATGTGCCACTCTAGAGAGTATGTGCTGTCTGTAATCAGTTTTTGGCATTTTTTACAGCACTTGGGAGAAAGATGAGGAATATCCCAACACTTGGAGATGAATGGAAAGGTTCCACAACCACAGTCTCTGTAAATGTTTAAATTTAAGTAAATATTTGTCTTTTTGCTTAAGTGTAATCCTGGTGTCTGGATAGGTATCGTTTTTGGAAAGTAAATGTTGCTATATCGTAATTATTCCTTTTTTAGACTTTACTGATGACTAAATGTTTATTTTACGGAAAAAACTGCAATAATTTTTTTTGTGAGTGGTTATGGTTTGGTTTCTGATTTCACACTTTAGTATGTAGAACACAGACAACCTACAGAGACCTTGGATTACCTCTAGATTGATGGCAAACAATCAAGTCTCGTTTCCAATGGTTTCTTTCTAGAAGTAATTTAAAAAATCCATATTTGAAAACTATATACCATATAGTTATATATATTTGCTATATGCGTGTATTTATATACTATACATTTACAGGGGTTGGACAAAATAATGGAAACACCTGGAAACATCAACAAAAGTTAGTTTAATATGGTGTAGGTCCACTGTTGTGAACGTTTTGGAGATGACTTCGGAGCTGAAGCTCCCTCTGGTGGTTGCTGAGGGTATTGAACCTATGTTGAATACCAAGAGTCCTACACCCGCAGATAACGAGTGGGTGTCAGGTGGTACTGATGGCCTGATATAAGTGAGCTGATCTCCCATGATCTCGCCGGTGATCAATTGTGCTTCCTGGTTTAGTTTGGAATTCAGCTTGCTTTCCTGCTGTCTCCTGCTTGCATTCAGATAAGTCTCTTTCAGTTTTTTTTACTGTGGTTTGTTTGAACTCCTTGCTTTTTGCTGCATTGCTTTTTGTCTTCAGCCGGGTCCCCTATGGGGGGCTTTGGCTGGTCTCCGTTCATTTTTTGCATTTGTTCATTTGCTCAGTTCTTGTGATATTTTTCTGCTGGGTAGCTACGTGTCTACGCCAGAGATCTGATATAGGTGGTCGAGACCACTCAAAGAAGTAGTAGTGGTAAAACTATGTAAGCAATTGAAGCGAGTCAACTGAGAAAAATTAAGTCCTTAGCCTGTCTATTTAATGACAACATTTTTCAAAATTATATCAACTTGTTCAGCTCATTATGAGTATAATTTTGTTTTGGTATGAATTTCAAGGATGTTTTCAATAAAGAACCAGCCTATTTTTTAACTACTTTACCACATTGGACGTATAGATACGTCCAAGATGGGATTCCCTTGTTTATTGCGGGCTCCAGCAATGAGCCCGCAACTCTTCCAGTACCTGACAGCTGATTCGTATACGTGCTGCTAACAGCCACGGGTGGAATCTCCATCCAGTTCTTAACATGTTAAATGCTGCTGTCAATCTCTAACAGCGGCATTTAATGTGACCGCCGTGGAAGCGTGTCACTAATCCCGCCCATTGATATACATAACACATGACTGCGGGTCACCAGTGGGTTGGCATGACAACCTGAGGTCAGCAACAGACCCCTGTGGCTGTCATTGCCAGATTGCTATGAGCACAGGCAAAAGGTTGGCACTCATATGAAGTGAGCATTTCTGTCACATAGAGCAGGGCTGTAATAGATCGGATGATTACAGCTTCTAGTCTCCCATGGAAAATACTGAAGCCAGTGAAAAGTGAAAAAAAATGTTTTTAAAAGTATTTAACAATTAAAAATATATAAAAGTTGAAATTCCTGTACCCCATTCGCGCCATTCAAAATAAAACAAAAAGAAAAAAAATACAAATGTTTGGTATCACCTGCTTTCAGAATCGCCCTATCTATCAATATATAAAAATAATTATTCCAATCGATAAACGGCGTAATGATAAAAAAATCGAAACCTCTGAATTACGTTTTTTGGTTGCCGCAACATTGCAGTAAAATGCAATAACGGGCGATCAAAAGAGCATATCGATAAAAACGTTGGCTCAGCGCTCAATAAATAAGCCCACACCTAGCCTTAGATCTCGAAAAATGAAGAGGCTATGGGTCTCGTAAAATGGTGAGGCTTTTTTTAGAAACTTTGGAATTTTTTTTACCATGTAAATAAAAAAACAAACTATACATGTTTAGCACCTACGCAGGGCCGTATTTGCCACTAGGCACTCGTGGGCACGTGCCTAGGGCGGGACTCTGTGTGGGGGGCGGCACCTGAGCAAGAAATTTTTTATTTTTTTTTTGGTCCGGGGGGCCGGCCCTCCCCTTGCTTCCCTCACCCCTCCATCATCATACTCACCTCCTCCTGCTGCAGCTTCACCGTCCAGCGCCGATATCTTCTTCCTGTACTGAGCAGGCGGTCACTCTGTCCTGGCACCGCTCATTAAGCTCAAGAATATGGACGCCACTCCACTCTCATAGGCATGGCATCCATATTCATGAGCTTAATGAGCGGTACCCATGTGTGACCGCCCGCTCATACAGGAACAGGATGTCAGCGCTGGACAGTGGAGCTGCAGCAGGAGAAGGTGAGTATATCTATTATGGGGGGGTGAGCACTGTGGGCTGGGGGTGAGCGCTGTGGGCTGGGGGTGAGCGCTGTGGGCTGGGGGTGAGCACTGTGTGCTGGGGGGGTGAGCGCTGTGTGCTGGGGGGTTGGAGCGCTGTGTGCTATGGGGGTGAGCGCTGTGTGCTGGGGGTGAGTGTTGTGTGCAGGGGGGTTGGAGTGCTGTGTGCTGGGGGGGTGAGCGCTGAGGGCTTGGGGGGTGATGAGCACTGAGGGCTGGGGGGTTGATGAGCGCTGGGGGGGTGAGCGCTGAGGGCTGGGGGGGTGATGAGCGCTGAGGGCTGGGGGGGTGATGAGGCTGAGGGCTGGGGGGGGGTGATGAGCGCTGAGGGCTGGGGGGGTGAGCGCTGAGATGCGGATTATGTACGGAAACTTCTGCAGACAAATCTGCAACGTGTGCACATACCCTAAGGCTATGTTTCCACGTTCAGGAAACGCTCAGAGAGGACACAGCTCGGTCCAAAGCTTTGCCGACTTTTGTACGCGCGGTGATTCCACATGTGTTCATCGAACCGTGTGGAATCACCGCATCCTATACATAGGACGGTGTTATTTATCGTGCATAGACTGAGTGTCTCCGCGAGATAAATAGACATGCTGCGGTCTAGAAAGACGCTCCACATGTGCATATACGCAGGTCTGCCACCTGCATATTTATACGCATAGTGGATATGGGATTTCATAAAATCCCCTCCACTATGCTGTAACATTTGGACGCTGCGGATTGGACTCTGCGGCTGTTCTCAGCGTCCAACCCGCAGCGTTTCCTGAACGTGGAAACGTACCCTAAATCTATCTCTGCCTCTGGACATTATATAGTATAGATTTGCCTGGACTGTACATTATTATAAATCTACTACCTGAGCATTATATATTATAGATCACCCTGGACATTATATATAATAGATTGTACATCATATATTACAGATAATTCTGGACATTTTATACTATAGGTCTCCTTGTACATTATATATTATAGATCTATAATAAATAATATACCGGGAGATCTATAAGATAAATTGTCCAGATTTATATGTATCTGTTTACACCCAGACATATGAATAAGGCCTTAGTCAGAGACTGGGCAGTAATAGAATAATAAAATCCATCTAGTAATTCTCCAATGTCTGCTGGACATGGTGTGGGTAGAGTTTCTAGTTCAGTTAGTACACAGACACCAGACTTCTTGCAGTTAACTAGTTAATGTTTTCTTGTCCACCACACTGCAATTTCATCACACTTGGAGTTTTTTTCCTGTTTTCTAGTGCACAACATGGTGAAACTGATGGTGTCATTCAAAATTCCAACTCATCCCGCAATAAACAAGCCCTCACATGGCCATATTGATGGAAAATAAAAAAGTTATGGCTCTGAGAAAAAGGGGAGCAAAAAACAAAAACGCACAACCGAAAAAAGCTCTGGTCATGAAGGGGTTAATATACTCTGCAACTATAACAATTTTTACCTTTCATCTATATACCTGACACCAATCACCATGTCTACCTCTCTGGCTTGTATGTTCCCCACTATACTTGATATTGGCTTTCATAAAGGATATTATGGATGTGTGATATTAGGATTACTTAGAGACCACATTTCAGATATTTCCCATGGTGTTCAGCTTTGAAAATATTGATGTTTGATATACAACCCCTGGCAAAAATTATGGAATCACCGGCCTTGGAGGATGTTCATTCAGTTGTTTTATTTTGTTGAAAAAAAGCAGATCACAGACAGGGCACAAAACTGAAGTCATTTCAAATGGCAACTTTCTGGTTTTAAGAAACACTAGAAGAAATCAAGAACAAATAATGTGGTAGTCAGCAATGGTTATTTTTTTTAACCAAGCATAGGGCAAAAATTATGGAATCACCAAATTCTGAGGGAAAAATTATGGAATCATGAAAAACAAACAAAAAAACACTCCAACACATCACTAGTATTTTGTTGCACCACCTCTGGCTTTTACAACAGCTTGCAGTCTCGGATACATGGACTTAATGAGTGTCACACAGTACTCTTCGTCAATCTGGCTCCAAGTTTCTCTGATTGCTGTTGCCAGATCAGCTTTGCAGGTTGGAGCCTTGTCATGGACCATTTTCTTCAGCTTCCACCAAAGATTTTCAATTTGATTGAGATCCGGACTATTTGCAGGCCATGACATTGACCTTGTGTCTTTTTCCAAAATATCAACATAAACTTCTGCATTTATTGAAGATGTAATGACAGCCATCTCCCCAGTGCCTTTACCTGCAGCCCCATAATGTCAATGACTGTGGAAATGTTCATGTTCTCTTCAGGCAGTCATTAGAGATGAGCGACTTTGCCTCCGGGAGGGTCGAGTCGGGTTTCGGACCACCCGACTTTCGCAAAAGTCGAGTCGAACGAAATCGGCCGACTATCGGAAAAAGTCGAAGGTCCGACTGAAACTCGAACCGACCCAATGCAAATCAATGGGGTATAAAAGTCGGCAGGGAGTGGAGGACAGTAAACACACCTACAGTGCCCATTTCAATGCCAATGACATCAATTATTATTACTTAAGCTTGTCAACCTTAATTTACTTTATAATAATAGTAACGCATTGAAAACTGGGGGTTATTTGGCTAAAGTTGTGGGGTGCAGGGCCGGTTCCAGGTTTTCGTGTGCCCCGGGCGAAAGAGTCTCAGTGGGCCCCTTTAACACATGCCACAATTCATGATGCTCCGATACGGCAGAGAAATATAGGTACAATGCAATGTCAAATACTTCACTTCTTACATTACATGAGTGATATGTATTGTAAATTCTACAATAGCTCAAAAACCGGACAGTATAGTCCTCCATACAGTATTATGGGCACCACATAGTGCAACATACAGAATGGACTCCATATAATGCTCCATACAGAATAGGCCCAATATGTGCCCCATATGATGCTCCATATACAAAGGGCCCTATATGATGCCCCATAAATAATGAACCTCATATGATGCTCCAAATATAATGGTCCCCATATATAATGCTCCATATATAATGGGCTCCATGTGATGCCCCATAAAAAATGAACCCCATATGATGCTCTAGTATATGATGGGCCCCATATATGATGCTCAAGTGTATGATGAGCCCCATATAATGCTCCAAATATAAGGGTTCCCATATATAATGCTCAATATATAGTGGGCTCCTTGTGATGCCCCATAAAAAATGAACCCCATATGATGCTCTAGTATATGATGGTCCCCATATATGATGCTCCAGTGTATGATGATCCCATGTAATGCTCCAAATATAATGGTCCCCATATATAATGCTCCATATATAATGGGCTCTATGTGATGCCCCATAAATAATGAACCACATATGATGCTCTAGTATATGATGGGCCCCATATATAATGCTCCAGTGTATAATGCTCCCCATATATTGCTCCAAACAATAAAAAAAAATGAAATACCTCTCCTTTTCTGGGCACTGCTCTACTCTGGACTCCTCAGCGTCGCCATCTTCCAGCTCTCTGCACTGTGACTGTTCAGGCAGAGGGCGCACAGACGTGACATCATTGCGCTCTCTGAACTGAATGTCACTGTCAGGAAACGCGGAAGATGTCACAGCGGTGGAGCAGGGAGAGGTAAGTATTGCAAGAGCTGGGGCCCTGAGCAAGCAGGGGGGGCCCACTCATGGGTGTCGGCACTGGCACAGGGCCCCTCATAATACGCTGGTGTCTCTGATGGCGAGTCGGCCCCCTCCACCTGCTCAGGGCCCCGGCACTTGCCGGGGTGCTCAAGGTGCTCACACCCCCTGGGGTGGGTACAGCCCAGTTAGGGAGCTGGAAAAGCTGGCATATGTTGAGGTGTAGGCTGGATGTTCAGCAGCTGCAAATGGAGGAATTGGAGAAGTCAGAGGAAGAGGAGGACAAAGCGAGCCATTTTGCTGGCAACCTATGTGTCATCAGGGGAAGGTGATACAAAATCCTTTGAAACCAAGGCATGGTTCATTTTAATGAATGTGAGATCACCAACATTTTTGGTTGACAGCCGAGTCCTTCTTTCTGTCAGGATTGATCCCGCTGCACTGAAGACTCTTTCTGATAGCACACTACCAGCAGGGCAAGCGAGCTCCTGTAAGGCATATTGTGCCAATTCAGGCCAGATGTCCAGTTTACAGGCCCAGTAGTCAAAGGGGAATGAACTGTGAGGGAGAACATTGATAGGGGAGGAGAGGTAATTTTGAACCATAGTTGACAACTGCTGTCTTCTGTCTGTTGCAATCGATTCAGTATTAACAGTCGTGTGAGCGATACTCGAGAAATCAGTCCACAACATGGTCATGAAATGCCTGTCTCCAATGCCACTTCGGCTGTGTGCACCACGGACACCTCTTCTATGTTGCCCAGTACGGCTCGTGGTAGAACCTGCACCGCTGCTGTGTGATGGGAATGCCTCTAGCAAACGGTGTACCAGAGTTGCTTGTTTGTTTGCCAATATTAGCTCTAGGTTCTCCTGTGGCATGATGTTCTGCAACTTGCCTTTACAGCGTGGATCGAGGATGCTGGCCAACCAGTAGTCATCATCCTTCATAATTTTGGCAATGCGGGGGTCCCTTTTTAGGATCCGCAAGACATAATCACACATGTGGGCCAATGTTCCAGGTGTCAATGATGCACTGCCAGTTGTGCGTGGAGGAGAACTGTCTGGCAAATCCACATCCCTCCAGTCACGAACAAACTCTGTACCTGACATTGGCAAGCCAAAATTTTCTCTTGCCCCCTGAGAAGCATCCTTCTCCCCAAAATAATTATCCCCCACATCCACCTCCTTTTCCTCTTCTTCCTCCACCTCGTCCAGGACAGTTCTCTGAGCAGACAATGGCTGACTGTCATCAAGTGTTCCCTCCTCCGCCTCCTCTTCCTCTTCCGCTGCAGACGCCTGATCCTTAATGTGCGTCAAAGTTTGCATGAGCAGACGCGTAAGTGGGATGCTCATGCTAATGATGGCGTCGTCTGCACTTTCCAGCCGTGTGCATTTCTCCAAACACTGAGGGACTTTACAGAGGTCTTTCAGCTTTGACCACTGCACACCCAACAACTCGATGTCTGCCCTCAAACTGCCTGCCCGTGTATCCTCCCACAAATGTATTAGAGCCTGCCTCTGTTCACACAGCCTCTCAACCATGTGCATGGTGGCGTTCCACCTTGTCTATGATTAGGCGGTGCTTGGAGAGGTGAAGCGATCGCTATCGCCTCTCCATACGACTGGAGTCTACGTGCGAGCGACGGATGTGCGAGCACAATCTTTGCACCTTATGGAGCAGGGCTGGTAACTCCGGATAATTATTTATGAAGCACTGCACCACCAGGTGCAAGGTGTGAGCCAGGCAAGGTATGTGTCTGAGTTTTGCCAGGGCTATGGCCACCACAAAATTACGGCCATTATCACTGGCTCAAGATGTAGACTGCCCAGCCATGACTCAGTTTCTCGCTACAAGTAGTCGGCCAGTACCTCCGCGGTGTGTCTGTTGCCGCCCAAAGACATCATCTTTAAAACAGCCTTCTGGCACTTACCACTAGCTGTTCGATAGTGGGACACCTTGTTTGCAACACTGGCAGCTGCGGCTGGAATGCTCGTGCGACTGCGCTCTGTCGACGAGCTTTCACTTCTGGAGGAGGAGTAGGAGGGTCAAACGCCTACAGTCAACTGTTGCCTATACCATGGGCTAGGCAGCACTGTCCCACTGCCGCTGTCCCCTGTGGACTCTGCATCCACCAGATTAACCCAGTGAGCAGTGATGGACACGTAACGGCCCTGGCAATGACTACTGACCCATGCATCTATTGTGAGGTGCACCTTTCCACTCACTGATTGTTTGAGTGCATGGACAATGCAGTCTTTCACATGCAGGTGGAGGGCAGGGATGACTTTTCTAGAAAAGAAGTGCCGACTGGGTAGGTCATAGCGTGGGAAAGCGCAGGCCATGAGCTCTTGGAACGCTGCGCTTTCAACCAAACGGAAGGGCATAATCTCTAATGGTGATGGTGGTGGTGATGGCTTAGATTCAGTCTTTTGTTGCAAAAACATTGTGATTCCCTGACTGCTTTGGCTTTGCGACGACACTTTAGCATTTGTTGCTGGTGGTGTGCTAACCGGTGGGCTTACAGTGTGGGGAAGCGATATAGCATTGCTGGCTTCCTTCAGTCGGAGCAGGTGCACATGTGCTACCTGAGGTTTTGTAGTCTGTCCACGCTAGCAAGTGCATGGTGTTTAAATGTCTAAGCATGCAACTGGTATTTAAATTTCTGAGATTTTTCCCTTGGCTAAAGGTCCTTCCCCACTTCTTACAGACAACCTTTGCCTCATCAATAGGATTTTGGTCAAAAAAGTGCCACACTGCACTCTTCATACTATGGGATAAATTTTTAGGGCTTGCACGCTGTGCTAATTTGACTGTCTGGCCAAGCTGTCCTGCGACCCTTTTTTAGTTTTTAACATGTTTTTGGACTGCTACGGGCCTGCCAGATAACCACAGCTGTGATGTCGATGCCTGCTGCGGATCCTCCTCCTCTTCTGAGCTATTGCCAGTGGCACCCTCTTCCCCCAATGGATGCCAATCCGGGTCACCAACTGGGTCATCCATCACCTCCTTTTCAATTTCATCTGCACCTTCCTCTGTGTCACCGTGTAAGGTGGTATGAGTATGCGTGAAGGGGCACCTGAGTTTCATCAGGGTCAGAATCTGGCTCAGTAGACTGCGAGGGCAATGTAGTGCTCTGGGTGAATGTACCAGCAGAATCATATAGCACTGGCTGTGCATCAGTGCACTCCATGTCATATTCATCTTGGACTGGGGAATTCAGGATTTCACTTGATAACCCAGGCATGGTATATGAAAAGAGCTCCAGGGAGTAATCTGAAGTGTGGCCTGCGGCATCCTTCACTTTTGGTGGGGGTGAAGGACACAAGGAAAAGTGTCGTTCCTGACCAGGAGCCTGCACTGACGACTCAGTGCTTGCAGTTTTTGAAACTTCAGAAGAAAGGAGGCAATAGAGCTGGAGGCTTATTTGGCAATGTAAGCCAAACCTGTTCCTGATGCTCCTGCTTTAAAAGCGGTTTACGTATTCCCAGAAAAGGGAGCCTTCCAGGCCTTCTGGAGCCAGAAAATGACGCAGGCGTGCTATTGTGCTTTTGGCACTACCAGGAGATCCACCACCACAATCAGAACCAGCAGCCCCCCCCGCCCACGTCCGTGTCCTTTTCAACCATACTTTCTCATGTTTGGGAAAATGTACCAAAAATACCAGCAGATATATGGTACTGTGTCAGAAGCATACAACTGTATACGGTGAAGGGGAAATTTTAAATCTCCGTATATATTTCTGGAGTCACACACAGACGCTCACTCATTATGGATTTGACCGTAATACAAAAGGCAGAAAAACGGTACTGTATCAGAAGCGTACAGCTGTAAACAGTGTAGGGGAAATTTTAAATCTCCGCATATATTTCCGGAGTCACACACAGATGCTCACTTAGTATGGATTTGACCGTAATACAGAACGCAGAGAAACGGTACTATATCAGAAGCGTACAGCTGTATACAGTGTAGGGGAAATTTTAAATCTCTGTATATATTTCTGGAGTCACACACAGACGCTCACTCAGTATGGATTTGACCAGAATACAAAAAGCAGAAAAACGGTACTGTATCAGAAGCCTACAGCTGTATACAGTGTAGGGGAAATTTTAAATCTCCGTATTTATTTCCGGAGTCACACACAGACGCTCACTCAGTGTGGATTTGACCAGAATACAAAAAGCAGAAAAACGGTACTGTATCAGAAGCGTACAGCTGTATACAGTGTAGGGGAAATTTTAAATCTCCATATATATTTCCGGAGTCACACACTGACGCTCACTCAGTATGGATTTGACCGCAATACAAAAGGCAGAAAAACGGTAATGTATCAGTAGCGTACAGCTGTATACGGTGAAGGGGAAAATTTAAATCCCTGTATATAGCTCCTGAGTCACACACAGACGCTCACTCAGTATGAATTTGACCGTAATACAAAAGGCAGAAAAACGGTACTGTATCAGAAGCGTACAGCTGTATACAGTGTAGGGGAAAATTTTAATCTTCGTATATATTTCCGGAGTCACCCACAGATAGTCAGCATGTATTTGTCCGTGATACCAGCCGGTACACGGTAGTGTGTGAGGAGCGTACAGCTCTATACGGTGTGGGAAAAAATGAACGGTCGGTAACTGTGCAGAAAAAAAGAATAAAAGTATTATTGCTGTGTAAAAAGCAGTCTGCACAGAAGTGTACACACAGCAATACAGCTATCAGGCAGCCTAATAACCAGCGCTGCTGCACACAAGAAAATCCTCCCCTGTCACTGCACACTAACTGTGCAGCACAATTGCAATCAGCACAATCACATAAGAACTTCTCTTTCCTGCCCTATCTCTCTCCCTTCTGATAAACAGCAAGCAACCTCTCCCTACTGTTAAGATCGACAGAAGTAAAATGGAGGTCGGCGGTCAGGGCTTTTATAGACACTATGACGCCCACCAAAGCAAGCCAATCACTGCAATGCCCTTCTCTAAGATGATGGTGAACGCTGCCCATGTCATCTCGTTGCCCACAGTGTATGTCTTAGCTCATTGGCTGAAAAAAGGAGCCTGCAAGCATTATGGGAAAGCTAACTTTGGCGCTCGTTTTGCCGAACGCATGACCGACTTCACGCCTAGCGAAACCCGACTTTGGAGAAAGTCGGCGACTTATGAATCTGACCGACCTGTTTCGCTCAACTCTAGCAGTCATCTTTATAAATCTCATTGGAATGGCACCAAACAAAAGTTCCAGCATCATCACCTTGCCCAATGCAGATTTGCGATTCATCACTGAATATGACTTTCATCCCGTCATCCACAGTTGCTTTTCCTTAGCCCATTGTAACCTCGTTTTTTTCTGTTTAAGTGTTAATGATGGCTTTTGTTTAGCTTTTCTGTATGTAAATCCCATTTCCTTTAGGCGGTTTCTTACAGTTCGGACACAGACTTTGACTCCATTTCCTGTTTTGGAGACATATTGCTTTAAGTTTCCGGTCTTGATGCTTTGATGTCTTCCTTGGTCTACCAGTATGTTACTGTGAACAACCAACATCTTTTGGAACATTGTGTGATGATTTACCCTCTTTTAAGAGTTTGATAATTCTCTCCTTTGTTTCAATTGACATCTCTCGTGTTGGAGCCATGATTCGTGTCAGTCCACTTGGTGCAACAGCTCTCCAAGGTGTGATCACTCCTTTTTAGATGCAGACTAATGAGCAGATCTAATTTGATGCAGGTGTTAGTTTTGGGAATGAAAATTTACAGGGTGATTACATAATTTTTTCCTTAGAATTGAGTGATTCCATAATTTTTGCCCTATGCTTTGTTAAAAAAAATAAATACTACTGACTAGTACTACCACATTAATTGTTCTTGATTTCTTTTAGTGTTTCTTAAAGCCAGAAAGTTGCCATTTTAAATTACTTCAGTTTTGTGCCATGTCTGTGATCTGTTTTTTTTTCAACAAAATAAAACAACTGAATTAACATCCTCCAAGGCATGTGATTCCATAATTTTTGTTATGGGTTGTAGCTGTCCTGCAAAGAAAACACGCATTATCACCATTTTTGTGAAAGCTGCTTTAATAAAGGTTTTAGGTAAACAATTATACTCAGTAAATTGCCGATATAGAGGTATATTCTACATATTGGCTGGTTGTGTGACTCTATCAGAGGTTATAAAAGGACAGGTGCTGCCTGCCTTGGCACAAGACCAAAAAACCTGACTGGCACATCCAGACTAATGTGAACTAGGTGCAAACCAAGGGAGCTACCCCCATGTAAAACATACGAGAAAAGACTGCACTCTATCATACTGAAGCATGACAACATAGAATACATGAAATTTTGAATAGCAATATGGCTTTGGAGTTTAAGGAAAAATTTAAGACGCTTAGTATAAAAATTTGGCCAAACATTAAAAGTCCACCAACCATCATCAAGGTGGTCTCAATTCTGGTGAGTCCCTGACCTAATGTGAACATACCTCTATTAGGCTGATATCTGAATTTCTGGGTGAATGTGGCACCTCTGTCACTAATGCCTGCTGTTATGAATGTGCTAGAGATGGTTTCTGAGCAGAGGATCCCTCTGGTGGTTACATACATTACTGAACCTTTCAGCGAGAAGTGGCAATCAGGGATCACAGACTGGTCTGATATAAGGGAGGTTCCCTCCCATGATAGTTGCCGGTGATCAATTGTTCTTGTCTCAATTGTGGTTCCTGGTTCATTTGTAAGTTTGCTAGAGTCTTGCCTGCATCTCCTGCTTTCAGATAAGATATTTTTGCTTTTCTTTTTGTGCTTGCTTTTTGTATTGCTTTCTGAACGTTTGTGGAGGTCAGCCAGGTCCGCTCCTGGGGCCTGAGCTCCTCACAGTTTATCTGCAGCCACTGTTATTGGCTCATTTGCTTTTTCCTGTTTTTTCAGCGGCTGCGGCTTGGTTTTTGTTCACATTGATATCTGATTTAGTGGTGGCGAAATCGTGTGATCTCAGTATTTTTGTAATCAGAATTGTTGGATTTTTGTAGGGTTTTCTGGGTTGCAGAAAGTAATCTCTCCTGTCCTATCCTATTTAGTCAGCTTGTGGCCCCAGCGTTTGCTCAGTCTATTTTCTGTGTGTACATGTATTCCCTTAAAAGTACAAATTTTATTTTAATATCTTAAACACCAAACCCAGTGAAAAGGTATAACTTGTCGTTTATACCGATAAAACTACACTGTCAGATACCCTACAGTAGTCCTTATCTGTAACCTACCTTACCGTGGAGGTTGGCACCCTAAAAGTGACGATATGACGCCCCCACTCAACGTAGGCTCTCCCTAACTCCCCTATTAGTCCCTCCTATAAAGGTGGGAAAAAAATTATTAATAGTCAGAAATGAAGGGAGTCTTGGAACTAAACAGTGCCTGGCAGCAAAACAGATAACACAATGCCTAAATCATGCAATAATAAACCCAAATAAGTGTATTGTAGTTGTGCACAGGAATATTGTCTGTCAGACTATCAATTAGCAAGATTCCATTTCACTGTGCAAAAACAGTTATATCAAAACCGACTATATATATATCAATATTACAAACATGGCAAGGTAATAGCCTAAAGATTCATTAGAGAGTAAAGATTGGGACGTAGCATGAGATAGGTGAACCCCGACGAGTTTCCCCGTTAATGGAACGGTTCCTCAGGAGTAGGGTTGAGCATTCCGATACTGCAAATATCGGGTATCGGCCGATATTGGCTGTATCGGAATTCCGATTCCGAGTACCGATATTTTCGTCATATCGGATACCGGAATCGGAATTGTCACTGTCACTGTCAGTGTCCGTCGGTCGGGTCTGTCAGGAGTCAGCGGCACTTACCTGGCAGAAGATCTCCGGCGGTCACGGCCTGGACTGCTTCATGGCCGCCATCATCTTTCCCCGGCGGTCACATGCAGTTTCTCGCGATAACTGCAGTGACTGCTGGGTAATCCCGGCCGTAAAGCAGTCAGTCCGATGACGTCACCGCCGGGGAAGCAGGTAATCAGCTGTGCTGCGTTGCGATGACAGGCTCTGCCTGTCATTGCGATGTAGCAGAGCTGGATCGTCGTGGGACAATCGTTACTATGGACTGCGTCGGACAGGTGGTATACTGTTGGTTTGTTTTTTTTCTTTTTTTACAGGAGATCGATGGCGTCGCAGGAATGAGAGTATAATAAAAGAAATGAAAACTGTGTTGTCTCTTTTATTTCATTAATAGACTTTTTTCTTGCTTTGTCTTTTTTTTATACATTTAATAACTTTGGGATTAATAATGGATCGGTGTCTTATTGACACCTCTCCATTATTAACCGGGCTTATTGTCACCGTGCAATCAATGGTGACATTAACCCCTTATTACCCCACTTGCCACCGCTACAGGGCAGTGGGAAGAGCCGGGTAAAGTGCCACAATTGGCACATCTTTTGATGCGCCAAATGTGGGGCTGCTGTAGCCTGGTATTATCAGGCTGTTGAGGGCCAAAATCCATGGGCCTTGACAGTCTTTTAATACCAGGCCGCAGCAGTCTGCATTTTACTTGGCTGGTTAACAAAAATAGGGGGACCCCTACGCCGTTTTTTTTTCGAGGGGATCCCCTATTTTTGTTAACCTGCCAAGCTAAGCAGACTGCTGTGGCCTGGTATTATCAGGCTTGCAAGGTCCATGGATATTGGATCCTTACCAGCCTGAAAAACCAGGCCTCAGCGGTCTGCTCCATCTGGCTGGTTAACAAAAATAGGGGGGACCCCACGCCAATTTTTTTCGAGGGGATCCCCTATTTTGTTAATCAGTCAAGATATGCAGACTGCTGTGGCCTGGTATTATCAGGCTGGCAAGGTCCATGGATCTTGGCTCCTTAACAGCCTGAAAATCCAGGCCTCAGCGGTCTGCTTCATCTGGCTGGTTAACAAAAATAGGGGGGACCCCACGCCATTTTTTTTCGAAGGGAACCCCTATTTTTGTTAATCAGTTCCCTCTGACGTCACTGATGGTGTCCCTGGCTGACCTGAAGTGAAAGTGGAAAGCAATCAATTAAGCTTTCCACTTCCTCTCCTGTCAGCCAGGAGAGGAGCTCATTCATTTGGGGATTTACTGTGAGGCTGCAGCATTAGCTGCGGTCCCTGCAGTAAACATTAACCCTTTCTGAAGGATTACACCGTGGGACCTGACTGTGCATGGGATAGGTAAGAATAATTTTGCTTTATTATTTTATTTTTATTACAGGAAATGGTTTTAGCAGGTAAATAAAATATGGTCAAAAACTGTGTGATTATTTCATTAAACTTCTTTTTTATTAAAGTGTGTGTGTTTGATTTTTCTTTCATACAATAGGATTAATAATTGATAGTTGTCTAATTGACAGCTCTCAATTATTAACCTGGCTTAAAGTGACCTTTCAATTGCAAGGTCATTTTAACCCCTTATTAACCCATTTGCCACCGCTACAGGGCAATGGGAATAGACGGGCAAAGTGCCAGAAAGGGCAAATCTAATTAGAGGTTTGCCCTTTCTGGGGTGTCTGGGGCAGATTTTAGTAGCCGGGGGGGCAAAAATAATGGTCCCTCTCTGGGCTATTATTATCTGCCCCCACTCACTGGCTTTGTCTGTCTGGTTGCGAAAATAGGGCGGGAGCCCACGCATTTTTTTTCAGCAATTTTACACCTCATATATATATATATATATACACATGTCATTGAGTTTGTGACACATATATATATATATTTATAGTTCATACACTTCTACATAGTATAATAGCCGCTAATTCAATTGCCGGCTTTTGTGAAAATGCAGAACCCGACATGAAATGACACTTGATTTACATAGAGTTAACCATGTCTTTTCATGTAGTTTGATATCTGATTTGCACAAACAATTACATGAGTGTAAGTGTGCAAAATTTCACACCTGTAGGGTTAATTAAAGGTGTAAATTCGTAGCAAAAAAGTCAGTTTTTTTTACAACGAATTTACACCTTTAATTAACCCCTACAGGTGTGGAATTTTGCACACTTATACTCATGTAATTGTTTGTGCAAATCAGATATCAAACTACATGAAAAGACATGGTTAACTCTATGTAAACCAAGTGTCATTTCATGTCGGGTGCTTCTGTCTTTTCACAAAAGCCGACTTTACCCGGCAATTGAATCAGAGGCTATTTTACTATGTAGAAGTGTATAAACTATAAATATATGTATATATATATGTCACAATGACATGTGTGTATATATATATATATATATATATATATATATATATATGTATGTATTCTATGTGTGTATATTTAGTGTTTACAAGGAAAGAAAGAGGTTTTTTTAGTTACGATATTTTGTTCCCATAGACTTACATTGGATTTTCGGTATTGGTATCGGGTATCGCCGATATTTTAATGGTATCGGCGATACCATTCCGATTCCGACACTTTTGGATATCGGAAAGTATCGCTCAACTCTACTCAGGAAGTATGCATGATGCCTGATGCCATAGAGATGATGTTTAGTTCCAAGACTCCCTTCATTTCTGACTATTAATAATTGTTTTCCCACCTTTATAGGAGGGACTAATAGGGGAGTTAGGGAGAGCCTACGTTGAGTGGGGGCGCCATATCGTTACTTTTAGGGTGCCAACCTCCACGGTAAGGTAGGTTACAGATAAGGACTACTGTAGGGTATCTGACAGTGTAGTTTTATCGGTATAAACGACAAGTTATACCTTTTCACTGGGTTTGGTGTTTTTTAAGATATTAAAATAAAATTTGTACTTTTAAGGGAATACATGTACACACATTTATGATTTATTCCAGTAGGAATCTTTTTTTGAATAGTATTCAGTCTATTTTCTGCCTATGTTTGTATTTTCATCTTGTCTAACCGCCATTATATGTTTGGGGGCTTCCTATTTTCTTTGGGGATCTGCTCCGGGGCAGATAGCTTTCATCTTTCTGCCTTTAGGTGTAGTTATCTCTCAGGCTGTGACGAGGCATCTAGGATCAACGTAGGAACGCTCCACAGCTACCTCTAGTTGTGTCGTTAGTTAAGGAATCTGCAACCCATCTGTTACCAACATCTCAGGTGTTCGGCTGCCCTGCTGTTGTTCCTGTCCTCCTCAGCTACCGAAACATATCAGTATCCCCAGCCATAACTGAAAATTATATGGTACTCACAGAAGGGAAAAATAGTGTGGATAGAAAAAAGTTGTCAGAGATTTTTTTTTTTTCTGTCTGTTGCATTTTTTCCCTCTTTTTACTCTGGGTGCTGAGGAGGATTTTTTTTCTCTCAATGGAGTTTGCACAGTTGTCTGGCTGTGTGGATCAGCTTGCCACTGAGGTTCGGAGTATTGCTACCTATCTTGCTGGGTTGCCGGTTGTGGAACCTAGGATTCCCATACCAGATTTGTTTTTGGGGGATCGGTCTAAATTTCTGAATTTCAAAAATAACCGTAAGTTGTTTTTTGCCTTAAAGCCTAAGTCCTCAGGTAACGCAGCACAGCAGGTTCAAATTGTCATCTCTCTCCTGCGCGACGATCCTCAGGATTGGGCTTTTTCCCTGACACCTGGGGATCCTGGTTTGAATGATATTGATGCATTTTTTCTGGCTCTGGGGTTATTGTATGATGAACCTAATGTCACTGATCAAGCTGAAAAAACCTTGTTGGCATTAAATCAGGGTCTTTAAGATGCTGAGTTGTACTGTCAGAAATTCCGAAAGTGGGCAATCCTGACCAAATGGAATGATGATGCTTTGGCAGCCCTTTTTCGGAAGGGGCTGTCAGAGAATGTAAAGGATGTTATGGTGGAATTCCCTGCTCTCTCTGGTCTCAATGATTCTATGTCATTGGCTATTCAAATTGACAGACGTTTGCGTGAGCGCAGAGGTATGCGTGAGATAGTGTTGCCTTGTGAGCCAGCTTCTGAGCCCATGCAGTGTGATAGAGTGACTTCTGGGGCTCAGCGTTATGAGTTTCGAAAGCGCAATGGGTTGTTTTTACTGTGTTGATGCCTCTCATGCTATTTCAGTCTGCCCTAAGCGGGGAAGACGTTTTGCACGCTCAGTTGTCTTGGGTAGTGTTCAGACTAAATTTCTGTTGACTGTTACCCTGATTTGCTCCCTGTCCACATTTTCTGCTCAGGCTTTTGTTGATTCAGGAGCAGCTATTAACCTGATGGATATTGACTTTGCCAAACGTTGTGGGTTTCCCATGATACCCCTGAGGAAGTCTATTCCCCTACTGGGCATTGATTCTACCCCTTTGGCGGAGAATAAACCCCTGTTTTCTACTCAGGTGATAATGAGGGTTGAACCAGATCATCAGGAGAGTTGCAAATTTCTGGTGCTGTAAAATATGCATGACATTATTGTACTAGGTTTCCCTTGGTTACAGTCTCATAATCCTGTTTTGGATTGGAAATCTGTGTCTGTGACCAGTTGGGGCTTCCAATGTGTTAATGCCGACTCTCCTGTTTTTTCTGCCTCTCCCAAGTCTCAGGATGTTCCTGACTGATTTTTCGGATGTATTTAGTGAAAGTAAATCTGCATCTTTGCCCCCTCACAGGAGCTACGATTGCGCTATTGAATTGGTGCCTGGTGGTAGATTTCCTAAAGGTCGCCTTTTTAACTTGTCTGTACCTGAACACGATGCTATGCGGTCTTATATCAAGGAGTCATTGGAGAAGGGTCATATTAGACCATTCTCTTCACCCTTGGGTGCCGGTTTTTTCTTTGTGGCCAAAAAGGATGGTTCATTGAGGCCGTGTATTGATTATCGTCTCTTGAATAAGATCACTGTGAAGTATCAATATCCGTTACCCTTGATTTCTGACCTGTTTTACAGGGTGAAAAGTGCTAGTTGGTTTACCAAGCTTGACTTCAGGGGGGCGTATAACCTTATTCGCATTAAGCATGGGGATGAATGGAAGACGGCGTTTAATACCCCAGAGGGGCATTTTGACTACCTAGTGATGCCCATTGGGCTCACTAATGCTCCTTCCGTCTTCCACTCCTTCATGAATGATATTTTCAGGGATTTTGTGGATACATTTCTGATTGTTTATTTGGATGATATCTTGATCTTTTCCAATGACTGGGACTCTCATGTGAAACATGTTCGGACTGTGTTCCAGATTTTGAGAGAGAATGCACTGTATGTGAAGGGATCAAAGTGTCTTTTTGGCATACAGAAGGTCTCATTTCTGGGATTCATTTTGTCTCCGACTGTTATTGAAATGGACCCGGTCAAGGTTCAAGCCATCTGTGATTGGGTCCAACCTACTTCATTAAAGGCTCTTCAGAGATTTTTGGGTTTTGCCAATTTTTATAAATAAATTTATTGGTAATTTCTCCGGTATTGTTAAACCATTGACTGATTTGACCAAAATGGGTTCTGATGTGGTGAATTGGCCTCCTGAGGCAGTCTCTGCGTTTCAGGAACTTAAGCAGAGATTCAATTCTGCTCTGGTTCTACGGCAGCCTGATGTTTCTCTACTGTTTCAGGTGGAGGTTGATGCCTCTGAAATTGGGGCAGGTGCCGTTTTGTCCCAAAGAGATCCAGAGACCTCTAAGAGTAACCCTTGTGCCTTTTTCTCTCGAAAATTTTCTCCAACTGAACGTAATTATGACATGGGTAATCGGGAGTTATTGGCCATGAAGTGGGCCTTTGAAGAGTGGAGACATTGGCTGGAAGGAGCCAAACATCAGGTGGTGGTCCTCACGGACCATAAGAATCTGGTTTATCTCGAATCAGCCAAGCGACTTAATCCTAGACAGGCCAGGTGGGCCTTGTTTTTCACACGTTTTAATTTTGTGGTTTCTTTTCTTCCTGGGACTAAGAAAGTTAAGGCGGATGCCCTCTCGAGGAGTTTCTTTGCGGACTCTCCTGAGTTATCTGATCCTACTGTTATTTTGAAAGAGGGTGTAGTTCTTTCCGCCATCTCGCCCAATTTGAGACTGGCTCTGGAAGGGTGTCAGGAGGATAAACCTGAGCACTGCCCTATTGGGAAATTGTTTGTCCCAGACCAGTGGAAGAAGAGTGTGATGTCTGAGATTTATTGTTCCGTGTTGGCTGGTCATCCCGGGATTTTTGGTACCAGAGACTTGGTGAGTCGGTCCTTTTGGTGGCCTACTATGTCTCGTGACGTCAGGGAATTTGTGCAGTCCTGTGCGACTTGCTCTCGCTCCAAGCCTTGCTCTCGCTCTAGTGGTTTGTTAATGCCATTACCTGTGCCCAAGAGGCCATGGACCCATATCTCTATGTATTTTATTTCCAACCTCCCTGTTTCTCAGAGAATGACCGTTATCTGGGTAATCTGTAATAGGTTTTCCAAGATGATACATCTTGTGCCATTACCTAAGTTACCTTCCTCCTCCGAATTGGTACCTTTGTTCCTTCAGCACGTGGTTCGGTTACATGGCATTCCGGAGAACATTGTGTCTGACAGAGGAGTCCAGTTTGTTTCCAGATTTTGGAGGACATTTTGTACTAAACTTGGTGTTCAATTATCTTTCTCCTCTGCTTTTCATCCTCAGACCAATGGACAAACCGAGAGAACAAACCAGACATTGGAGACTTATTTGAGATGTTTTGTGTCTGCTGATCAAGATGACTGGGTCTCTTTTTTGCCTTTGGCTGAGTTTGCTCTTAATAAATGGGCTAGCTCTGCCACCTTGATGTCTCCATTTTTCTGCAATTTTGGGTTTCACCCTCGATTTTCTTCGGGACAGGCGGAGGCTTCTGTCTGTCCGGGTGTTGACTCTGTTGTGGAGCAAATGCAGCAGATTTGGGACCAGGTAGTGGAGAGGTTGTCTCTCTCTCAGGAGAAGGCCCAACGGTTTGCCAACCGGCATAGGACTGATGGTCCTCAGATTAAAGTGGGGGACTTGATTTGGTTGTCCTCAAGAAATATCCCTATGAGGGTTGCATCTCCAAAGTTTAAGCCCAGGTTCATTGGACCTTATAAGATCATGGAGATTCCTAATCCTGTTTCCTTCCGTTTGCTTCTTCCAGGGACATTTGAGATCCATAACGTGTTCCACAAGTCCTTATTGAAGAGGTTTGACGAACCAGTGGTTCCTATGGCTGCGCCTCCTGACCCTGTTTTGGTTGAGGGCAATCTGGAGTATGTGGTTGAGAAAATATTGGATTCTCGTTTTTCTAGACAGAAACTCCAGTATTTGGTTAAGTGGAGAGGTTATGGTCAGGAGGACAATTCTTGGGTGTTTGCTTCGGACATCCATGCTAGGAGACTGATCCGTGCCTATCACCGTTCCCTCCCATGATGGTTGCCTGTGATCAATTGTTCTTGTCTCAATTGTGGTTCCTGGTTCATTTGGAAGTTTGCTGGAGTCTTGCCTGCATCTCCTGCTTTCAGATAAGATATTTTTTGCTTTTCTTTTAGTGCTTGCTTTTTGCATTGTTTTCTGCATGTTTGTGAAGGTCAGCCAGGTCCCCTGCTGGGGCCTGAGCTCCTCACAGTTTATCTGCAGCCACTGTTATTGGCTCATTTGCTTTTTCCTGTTTTTTCAGCGGCTGCGGCTTGGTTTTTGTTCACACTGATACCTGATTTAGTGGTGGAGAGATCGTGTGATCTCAGTATTTTTGTAATCAGAATTGTTGGATTTTTGTAGGGTTTTCTGGGTTGCAGAAAGTAATCTCTCCTGTCCTATCCTATTTAGTCAGCTTGTGGCCCCAGCGTTTGCTCAGTCTATTTTCTGCCTATGTTTGTATTTTCATCTTGTCTAACCGCCATTATATGTTTGGGGGCTTCCTATTTTCTTTGGGGATCTGCTCCGGGGCAGATAGCTTTCATCTTTCTGCCTTTAGGTGTAGTTATCTCTCAGGCTGTGACGAGACGTCTAGGATCAACGTAGGAACGCTCCACGGCTACCTCTAGTTGTGTCGTTAGTTTAGAAATCTGCAACCCATCAGTTACCAACATCTCAGGTGTTCGGCTGCCCTGCTGTTGTTCCTGTCCTCCTCAGCTACCGAAACATAACAGCCTGCATTTATGGGTAAGTAGGGACCTGCTGTAATTGAGACCACCTTGACGATGGTTGGTGGGCTTTTAATATTTGGCCAAATGTTTATACTAAGCGTCTCAAATTTTTCCTTATACTCCAAAGCCATATTGCTATTCAAAATTTCATGTATTCTATGTTGTCATGCTTCAGTATGATAGAGTGCTGCCTTTTCTCGTATGTTTTACATGGGGGTATCTCCCCTTGGTTTGCACCTAGTTCACATTAGTCTGGATGTGCCAGTCAGGTTTTTTTGTCTTTTGAATGTTAGCTTCCTGACCGAGCACTCCGCCCCCACCAGGTGGTGATTTTAATTATAGCAGGTCCCTACTTACCAATAAATGCAGGCATTACTGACAGAGGTGCCACATTCACCCAGAAATTCAGATATCAGCCTAATAGAGGTATGTTCACATTAGGTCAGGGACTCACCAGAATTGAGAACACCTTGACGATGTTTGGTGGGCTTTTTATGTTTGGCCAAATGTTTATGCTAAGCGTCTCAAATTTTTCCTTAAACTCCAAAGCCATATTGCTATTCAAAATTTCATGTATTCTTTGTTGTCATGCTTCAGTATGATAGAGTGCTGCCTTTTCTCGTATGCCTTGGCACAAGGACGCCATTGCACAGCTCTGTGACACTTCGTATTGGAGGGAGAGAGCTTCTCTAAGCCTGTGTCCGCAGTATAATGAATCAGAGACCTATAATGTTGACACTGGTGCTGAAGCGGAATCATCATGCCAACAGCCCTTCTGAGGTCTAATCATTTGCAGCACATACAATCTGCATTTAGCCTAGGGAGGGAGAGAGAGTCGCAGGAGCAGGAAGAGTGACAGAATCCAGTCTGTAGTCAGGAATTAGGCCTGTGAAGTCAATTGGCATATATATATCTGGGGTGCTGGAAAAATGTAATGTATTTTGATCCATCAAGTATTATGTGCTCTGAAGCTTGTGCAGTCCGTTGGCAAATGTAAACCTGCATTTTTTTCTTGGTACAAGAAAAATTGAATGTTTTGCTCCATCAAATATTATGTGCTTTGAGGTCCATTTTTGTGTTATATAACACCTAAATATCGTTGAAACATTTTCCTGGGTTAAATTTCAAAGCCATACACTATTCCATAGTGAGGTGTAAATTTCTGTGATCTCAGTGAACAAAAGATTTAACAAATTTTGTAGGCCTCCATTTCTCAGACATGCAGTGTTACGTGGAACACAATATCATAATATACAACATGTAGACATTAGAGATGAGCGACTTTGCCTCCGGGAGGGTCGAGTCAGGTTTCGGACCACCCGACTTTCACAAAAGTCGAGTCGAACGAAATCGCCGACTATCGGAAAAAGTCGATGGTCCGACTGAAACACGAAACCCAATGGAAGTCAATAGGGAAGAAAAGTCAGCAGTGAGTGGAGGACAGTAAACACACCTACAGTGCCCATTTCAATGCCAACGACATCAATTCTTGTTACTTAAGCTTGTTAGCCTTAATTTACTTTATAATAATAGTTACGCATTGAAAACTGGGGGTTATTTGGCTAAAGTTGTGGGGGGGCAGGGCTGGCTCCAGGTTTTCGTGGGCCCCGGGCGAAAGAGTCTCAGTAGGCCCCTTTAACACATACCACAATTCATGATGCTCCGATACGGCAGAGAAATATAGGTATAGTACAATGACAAATACTTAACTTCTTACATTACATGAGTGATATCTATTTTAAATTCTAGAATAGCTCAAAAACCGGACAGTATATTCCTCCATACAGTATTATGGCCACCACATAGTGCGCCATACAGAATAATGAGCCCCATATATTGCTCCATAAATAATTTGTCCTATATAATGTTCCATACAGTATACGATGAGCTTCACATAATGCTACAGTATATGATGGGCCCCATGGATGATGCTCCAGTGTATGATGAATCCCATATAATGCTCCAAATTTAATGGTCCCCATATATAATGCTCCATATATAATGGGCTCCATGTGATGCCCCATAAATAATGAACCCCATATGATGCTCTAGTATATGATGGGCCCCATATGATGCTCCAGTATATGATGGGTCCCATGGATGCTGCTCCAGAGTATGATGGGCCTATATAATGCTCCATATATAATGGGCCCCATATGATGATCCAGTGTATAATGGGCCCCGTATATGATGCTCCAGTGTATGAAGGGGCCCCATTTAAAATGCTCCAGTCTATGATGAGCCCCATATAATGCTCCAAATATAATGGTCACCATATGTAATGCTCTACATATAATGGGCTCTATGTGATGCCACATAAATAATGAACCCCATATGATGCTCTAGTATATGATGTGCCCCATATGATGCTCCAGTATATGATGGGCCCCATGGATGATGCTGCAGTGTATGATGGGCCTATATAATGCTCCATATATAATGAGCCCCATATGATGCTCCAGTATATAATGGGCCCCGTATATGATGCTCCAGTGTATGATGGGCCCCATTTATAATGCTCCAGTGTATGATGAGCCCCATATAATGCTCCAAATATAATGGTCACCATATGTAATGCTCCATATATAATGGGCTCCATGTGATGCCCCATAAAAAATGAACCCCATATGATGCTCTAGTATATGATGGGCCCCATATATGATGCTACAGTGTATAATGAGCACTATCTATGATGCTCAAGTGTATGATGGGCCCCCTAGATAATTTTCCAGTGTATAATGCTCCCCATATATTGCACCAAACATTAAAACAAATGAAATACCTCTCCTCGCTGGGCACTGCTCTACTTTGGATTCCTCAGCATCGCCATCTTCCAGCTCTCTGCACTTGGACTATTCAGGCAGAGGGCACACAGATGTGACGTCATCGCGCTCTCTGACCTGAATGTCACTGTCAGGAAACGTGGAAGACGTCACAGCGGTGGAGCAGTGAGAGGTAACTAATGCAAGTTCTGGGGCCCTGAGCAAGCAGGGGGGGCCCACTCGTGGGCAACGGCACTGGTACAGGGCCCCTCATAGTACGCCGGTGTGTCTGACGGCGAGTGGGCCTCCCCACCTGCTCAGGGCCCCGGGACGTGCCCGGGTGCGCCCGGTGTTGATGCCGGCCCTGGGGGGGTACAGCCCAGTTAGGGAGGTGGAAAAAATGGCATATGTTGAGGTGTAGGCTGGACGTTCAGCAGCTGTAAATGGAGGAATTGGAGAAGTCAGAGGAAGAGGACAAAGCGAGCCATTTTGCTGGCAACCTATGTGTCATCGGGGAAGGTGGTACAAAATCCTTTGAAACCCAGGCATGGTTCATTTTAATGACGGTGAGATCACCAACATTTTTGGTCGACAGCCGGGTCCTTCTATCTGTCAGGATTGATCCAGCAGCACTGAAGATTCTTTCTGATAGCACACTACCAGCAGGGCAAGCGAGCCTCCTGTAAGGCATATTGTGCCAATTCAGGCCAGGTGTCCAGTTTACAGGCCCAGTAGTCATAGGGGAATGAACTGTGAGGGAGAACATCGATAAGGGAGGCAAGGTAATTTTGAACCATAGTTGACAACTGCTGTCTCCTGTCTGTTGCAATCGATTCAGTATTAACAGTCGTGTGAGTGATACTTGAGAAATCAGTCCACAACATGGTCATGAAACCCCTGTCTCCAACGCCACTTTGGCTGTATGGACCATGAACACCTCTTCCATGTTGCCCAGTAGGGCTCGTGGTAGTACCTGCACCGCTGCTGTGTGCTGGGAATGCCTCTAACAAACCGTTTACCAGAGTTGCTTATTTGTTCACCAATATTAGCTCTAGGATCTCCTGTGGCATGATGTTCTATAATTTGCCTTTATAGCGTGGATCAAGGATGCTGGCTAAGCAGTAGTCGTCATCCTTCATAATTTTGGCAATGGATACGCAAGACATAATCACACATGTGGGCCAATGTTCCAGGTGTCAATGATGCACTGCCAGTGGTGGGTGGAGGAGCACTTTCTGCCAAATCCACATCCCTCCAGTCACGCACAAACCCTGTACCTGACCTTGGCAAGCCAACATTTTCTCTTGCCCCCTGAGAAGCATTCTCCTCCCCAAAATAATCATCTCCCTCATCTTCCTCCTCTTCCTCTTCTTCCTCCACCTCGTCCAGGACAGTTCCCTGAGCAGACAATGGCTGACTGTCATCAAGGCTTCCCCCCTCCTACTCCTCTTCCTCCTCCACTGCAGACGCCTAATCCTTAATGTGCGTCAAAGTTTGCCTGAGCAGACGCATAAGTGGGATGCTCATGCTTATGATAGCGTCGTCTGCACTTACCAGCCGTGTGCATTCCTCCAAACACTGAAGGACTTTACAGAGGTCTTTCAGCTTTGACCACTGTACACCCGAGAACTCCATGTCTGCCCTCAAACTGCCTGCCCGTGTATCCTCCCACAAATGCATTACAGCCTGCCTCTGTTCGAACAGCCTCTCAACCATGTGCAGATGAGTCTACGGGTGAGCGACGGATGTGCGAGCACAGTCTTCGCCCCTTATGGAGCAGGGCTGTTAACTCCGGATAATTATTTAGGAAGCACAGCACCACCAGGTTCAAGTTGTGAGCCAGGCAAGGTATGTGTCTGAGTTTTGCCAGGGCTATGGCCGCCACAAAATTACGGCCGTTATCACTGACTACCTTGCCTGGCTCAAGATGTAGACTGCCTAGCCATGACTCAGTTTCTCGCTGCAAGTAGTCGGCCAGTACCTCCGCGGTGTGTCTGTTGTCGACCAAAGACATCATCTTTAAAACAGCCTGCTGACGCTTACCACTAGCTGTTCGATAGTGGGACACCTCATGTGCAGCACTGGCAGCTGTGGATGGAGTGCTCATGCGACTGCTCTCTGTCGACGAGCTTTCGCTTCTGGAGGAGGAGGAGGGTCGAACGTCTACAGCCAACTGTTGCCTATACTGTGGGCTAGGCAGCACTGTCCCACCGCCGCTGTCCCCTGTGGATCCTGCATCCACCACATTATCCCAGTGCGCAGTGATGGACACATAACGGCCCTGGCCATGCCTACTGGCCAATGCATCTGTTGTGATGTGCACCTTTCCACTCACTGATTCTTTGAGTGCATGGACAATGCGGTCTTTCACATGCAGGTGGAGGGCAGGGATGGCTTTTTTAGAAAAGAATTGCCGACTGGGTAGGTCACAGAGTGGGACAGCATAGGCAATGAGCTCTCGGAATGCTGCGCTTTCAACCAAACGGAAGGGCATCATCTCTAATGAGATCAGTTTGGCTATGTAGGCGTTCAAAGCCAGTGTACGCGGATGAGAGGATGAGTACTTTCTTGTCCTACTCAGAGTGTCTACTAGGGTGAGCTGGACTTGATAGCTGCATATGGCGGAACTAGTGGTGGATATGGCGGACTGAGAGTGGGTTGGTGATGGTGATGGTGGTGATGGCCTAGATTCAGTCTTTCGTTGCAAAAACATTGTGATTCCCTGACTGCTTTGGCCTTGCAACAACACCTCAACATTTCTTGCTGGTGGTGTGTTAACCGGTGGGCTTACAGTCGGGGAAGCGATGTAGCGTTCCTGGCTACCTTCAGTCGGAGCAGGTACACATGTGCTACCTGAGGTTTTGTAGTCCGTCCACGCTTGCAAGTGCATTGTGTTTAAATGTCTAAGCATGCAACTGGTATTCAAATTTTGGAGATTTTTCCCTCGGCTAAAGGTGCTTCCGCACTTCTTACAGATAACCTTTGCCTCATCAATATGATTTTGGTCAATAAAGTGCCACACTGCACTTTTCTTACTATGGGATAAATTTTCAGGGCTTGCTCGCTGTGCTAATTTGATCGTCTGGCCAAGCTGTCCTGCAACTCTTTTTGTGTTTTTAACACGTTTTTGGACTGCTACAGGCCTGCCAGATAACTGCAGCTGCGATGTCGATGCCTGCTGCGGATCCTCCTCCTCTTCTGAGCTGTTGCCAGCAGCACCCTCTTCCCCCAATGGATGCCAATCCGGGTCAACAACTGGGTCATCCATCACCTCCTCTTCAATTTCATCTGCACCTTCCTCTGTGTCACCGTGTAAGGTGGTATAGTATGCGGGATTGGGCATCTGAGTTTCTTCAGGGTCAGATTCTGGCTCAGTAGACTGCGAGGGCAATGTAGTGCTCTGGGTGAATGTACCAGCAGAATCATATAGCAGTGGCTGTGCATCAGTGCACTCCTTGTCAGATTCATCTTGGACTGGGGAATTCAGGATTTGACTTGATAACACAGGTATGGTATGTGAAAAGAGCTCCATGGAGTTATCTGAAGTGTGGTCTGCCGCATACTTCACTTTTGGTGGGGGTGAAGGACACAAGGAAAGGTGTTGTTCCTGACCAGGAGCCTGCACTGACGACTCAGTGCTTGCATTTTTTGAAACTTCAGAAGAGGAGGCAATAGAGCTGGAGGCTGTTTCGGCAATGTAAGCCAAAACCTGTTCCTGATGCTCCGGCTTTAAAAGCAGTTTACCTACTCCCAGAAAAGGGAGCCTTCCAGGCCTTCTGTAGCCAGACAATGACGCAGGCTCAACACCTCCTGCCTTAGATGCTATTGTGCTTTTGGCACTACCAGCAGATGCACCACCACCACCATCATTCCCAGCTGGCCCCCCCGTCCCTGTCCGCTGCCTCTTCCACCATACTTCCTCATGTTTGGGAAAATGTACCCAAAATACCAGCAGATATACGGTACTGTATCAGAAGCGTACAGCTGTATACGGTGACGCGGAAAATCTCAATCTTCGTATATACTTCCGGAGTCACACACAGACGCTCACTCAGTATAGATTAGACCAGAATGTACTGTAAAAAGCAGAAAAAGGGTACTGTATCAGAAGATATCAGGAGTATATAGTATAGTGAAAAAATTGTAAATCTCCGTATATATTTCAGGAGTCACACACAGACGCTCGCAGGCTCAGTATGGATTAGACCAGAATATAAAAAGCAGAAAAAGGGTACTATATCAGAAACATACCAGGTGTATTATAGTATAGGGAAAAAATTGTAAATCTCCGTATATATTTCAGGAGTCACACACAGACGCTCTCAGGCTCAGTATGGATTAGACTAGAATATAAAAAGCAGAAAAAGGGTACTGTATCAGAAGATACCAGGTGTTTATAGTATTGGGGAAAATTGCAATCTCCGTATACTGTATATTTCCGGAGTCACACACAGACGCTCTCAGGCTCAGTATGGATTAGACCAGAATATAAAAAGCTGAAAAAGGGTACTGTATCAGAAGCGTACAGCTGTATACAGTGTAGGGGAAATTGTAAATCTCCGTACAGTACAGACCAAAAGTTTGGACACACCTTTTCATTTCAAGATGTTTCTGTATTTTCATGACTATGAAAATTGTAAATTCACTCTGAAGGCATCAAAACTGTGAATTAAGACATGGGGAATTAGAGTATATACTTAACAAAAAAGTGTGAAACAAATGAAAATATTTCTTATATTCTAGGTTCTTAAAAGTAGACACCTTTTGCTTTGATGACTGTTTTGCACACTCTTGGCATTCTATTGATGAGCTTCAAGAGGTAGTCACAGGAAATGGTTTTCACTTCAAGGTGTGTCCAAACTTTTGGTTTGTACGGTATATATTTCCGGAGTCACACACATAAAGTCAGCATGTATTTGTCCGTGATACCAGCCGGTACACGGTCGTGTGTGAGGAGCGTACAGCTTTATACGGTATGGGAAAAAAATGAACGCTCGGTAACTGTGCAGAAAAAAAGAATAAAAGTATTAGTGCTGTGTAAAAAGCAGTCTGCACAGCAGTGTACACACAGCAAGATAGCTAGCAGGCAGCCTAATAACCAGCGCTGCTGCACACAAGAAAATCCTCCCTGTCACTGGCAGGCAGCCTTATAACCAGCGCTGCTGCACACAAGAAAATCCTCCCCTGTCACTGCACACTAACTGTACAGCAAAATCGCTATCAGCACAAGCACATAAGAACTTTCTATTTCCAGCCCTAACTCTCTCCCTACTGATAAACAGCGTCAGCAACCTCTCCCTACTGTTAAGATCGGCAGAAGTAAAATGGCGGTCGGCGGTCAGGGCTTTTATAGACACTATGATATACACTATGATAGACACTGCTCCTTTACCCCTATTCAAATTCCACCCTCCGCTGCTATTCCTTCGTTCGAAGTGCACTACGTCCGCATCTATTCCCCCTCCAACCTCCAACTGGCTGTCATCTACTGCCCCCCGGAACTAGCCATCTCCACCTTTCTCGACCACTTCACCACCTGGCTACTCCATTTCCTCTCTGCTGACATCCCCACCATCATCATGGGCGATTTTAACATCCCCATTGACACTTCCACCCTGGCTACCTCTAAACTTCTTTCGCTCACAGCTTCCCTCGGCCTCACTCAATGGTCCTCTCGCGGCCACTCACAAAGGCGGTCACACGCTGAACCTTATCTTCACCCATCTCTGTTCCCTCACTAATCTCACTAACTCCCCACTCCCCCTGTCTGACCACAACCTACTGACGTTCTCTTCCCTCTCCTCTGTTAGTACGCATCCCCCACTCCACAAACTCACCCACCCTCGCAGAAATCTCAAACACCTCAATTTACAATCGCTCTCTGAGTCCCTCCTCCCTCTCACAGACATAGCCTCACTTAATGACACAGATGCTGCTGCCACATTTTATAACACCACAATAAAAACCACACTTGATTCGGCCGCCCCCCTCACGCAGAGCAAAACTCGTACAATCAGCAGGCAGCCCTGGCTGACCGGCCTGACCAAAGAACTGAGACGGGCTTCCAGGGTTACAGAGCGGAGATGGAAGAGAACCCATTCTACCGAGCACCTCAACGCATACAAGCAGTCCCTCGCCAGCTTCAAGTCCACGCTCTCTGCCGCAAAACAAACTTACTTCGCATCTCTCAAATCCTCCCTGTCTCACAACCCTAAACAGCTCTTCAACACTTTCAATTCTCTACTCCATCCCACAGCACCTCCTCCCTCTCCTCTCATTTCTGCCAAAGACTTTGCCGCCTTCTTTAAGCAAAAGATTGATACTATCAGAGAAGGCTTTGGCCCGCAGTCCCCAATGCCCCTCTTAGCCACTCAGCCCTGTTCTTCCAAAACCAGCTTCACCACCATGACAGAAGATCAGCTCTCCACTCTCCTGTCAAGATCACACCTCACCACTTGCGTGCTTGACCCACCCCCGTCCCACCTCATCCCTAACTTTGCCACAGTCTTCATCCCTACTCTTACACACCTCTTCAACCTTTCACTTACAAATGGTGTCTTTCCTTCATCCTTCAAACATGCTTCAATCACACCGATCCTCAAAAAGCCCTCCCTCGACCCATCCTCTGCGTCTAGCTATCCCCCGATATCTCTTCTCCCCTACGCCTCAAAACTACTGGAACAGCATGTATATCTTGAACTGTCCTCCCCCTTTCCTCCTGTTCCCTCTTTGACCGGTTACAATCAGGCTTTCGACCGCATCACTCAACTGAAACTGCCCTAACTAAAGTCACTAACAACCTGCTAACCGCCAAGAGCAAGCGACACTACTCTGTCCTCTTTCTCCTGGACCTGTCTTCTGCCTTTGACACCGTGGACCATTCCCTCCTGCTACAGATTCTCTCATCTCTTGGCATCACAGACTTGGCCCTATCCTGGATCTCATCATACCTAACAGACCGAACATTTAGTGTCTCCCTCTCACACACCACCTCCTCACCTCGCCCCCTGTCTGTCGGTGTTCCTCAAGGCTCAGTCCTAGGACCCCTACTCTTCTCCATCTAACCTTCGGACTGGGACAGCTCATAGAATCCCAGGCTTGCAGTATCACCTCTACGCAGATGACACGCAGATCTACCTATCTGGACCTGACCTCACCTCCCTACTGACCAAAATCCCACAGTGTCTGTCTGCTATCTCAGCCTTCTTTTCTGCTCGCTTTCTCAAACTGAACATGGACAAAACAGAATTCATCATCTTTCCCCCACCTCATTCTACCCCTCCACCAGACCTATCCATCAATGTCAATGGCTGCTCGCTTTCCCCAGTCCCACATGCTCGGTGCCTTGGGGTGATCATCGACTCTGCCCTCTCTTTCAAACCACATGTCCAAGCCCTCGCCACCTCCTGCTGCCTCAAACTCAAAAATATTTCCCGGATCCGCTCATTCCTCAACCATGAAACCACAAAAACACTAGTGCATGCCCTTATCATCTCCCGCCTCGACTACTGCAACCTCCTACTGTCTGGCCTCCCCTCTAGCACTCTGGCACCACTCCAGTCCATCCTACACTCTGCTGCACGACTAATCCACCTGTCTCCCCGCTATTCCCCAGCCTCCCCCCTATGCCAGGCCCTTCACTGGCTTCCTATTGCCCAGAGGCTCCAGTTCAAAACCTTAACCATGACATACAAAGCCATCCACAACCTTTCTCCTCCATACATCTGTGACATGGTCTCCCGTTACCTACCTACACGCAACCTTCGATCCTGTCAAGATCTCCTTCTCGACTCCCCCCTCATCTCTTCTTCCCACAACCGCATACAAGACTTCTCCGGGCTTCCCCATACTCTGGAACTCCCTGCCGCAAAACATCAGACTTTCACCAACAACGGAGACCTTCAAGAGAAACCTGAAGACCCACCTGTTCCGACAAGCCTACAACCTGCAATGATCCTCAGTGTACTGAACCATCGCACGACCAGCTCTATCCTTTCCTAGTGTATCCTCACCCATCCCTGCAGACTGTGAGCCCTAGCGGGCAGGGTCCTCTCTCCTTCTGTACTTGTGTGTCCCTTGTCTAGCACATGTTTATTGTACCTGTCTATATTTTTCCCTTTTCATATGTAAAGCGCCATGGAATAAATGGCGCTATATAAATGTATAATAATAATAATAATAAATGACGCCCCCCAAAGCAAGCCAGTCACTGCAATGCCCTTCTCTAAGATGGTGGTGGACGCTGCCCATGTCATCTCATTGCCCACAGTGTAAGTCCTTGTTCATTGGCTGAGAAAAGGTGCCTGCAAGCATTCTGGGAAAACTGACTTTGGCGCTCGGTTCGACGACCGCATGGCCCACTTCACGCTATGGTCAAGTTTCGCTCGGTGAAACCCGACTTTGGCAAAAGTCGGCGGCTTATGAATCTGACCGACCTGTTTCGCTCAACTCTAGTAGACATTAGATGAGAAAAGATTCCAACTAGTGATGAGCGATTATGCTCGCCGTTTTCCCGAGCATACTCGAGTGTTCTCTTAGTATTTGGAAGTGCTCGGAGATTTAGTTTCTGTCGCCACAGCTGCATGATTTGTGGCTGCTGGACAGCCTGAATACATGTGAGAAATGCCTGTTTGTTAGGGAATTCCCACATGTATTCAGGCTGTCTAGCAGTCGCAAGTCATGCAGCTGCTGCGACAAACTAAATCTCCGAGCACACCCAAATACTCAGAGACCATCCGAGCATGCTCGGGAAAACCCGAGCAGCGAGCGTACTCACTTCATCACTATTTCCAACCAAAAGTAATATAAAAATTTAATATTTTATTAAATATAAACATAAAAACATATATAAAAGACAGGGCAAGAACCTCGAATATGCAAATAGCCTAGTGGGAGTATCGAAATAACCAAACCTGTATTCGATTATATACAATAACCAGCAAAAGGGCAATAGCCTACATAATAATGAAAAATTAGGAATGTTCCAGAGACATTAGTAAAAGCTGGTTTATGAAATAATGATGGCAGGTTAGAGTGTCAGAGTGGCAGCTATAATAATCCCCATTCATAGGCTTAGAAAAGAAAGCAGAGTGAAGAGCATGATATAGCTAAAGTGCAATACATATTATTTAGAAGTATTAGTCCTGCATTTTATCACTTCAATTAAGATCACATACCTACAAGAGTCAAATAGCCGGACACGCACATAGCAAAGTTGATATATATGAAAAAAGGGTATATTACCTAGAATTACGGTGAGTTAGGAGCCAGCAGCATGTGAGGGGAACATAGTTCGTCCTACTAACTCCTGACTCACCCTTATTCTAGGTAATACAACCCTATCACCGGCCTTGGAGGATGTTCATTCATTTGTTTTATTTTGTTGAATAAAAGCAGATCACAGACATGGCACAAAACTGAAGTCATTTCAAATGGCAACTTTCTGGCTTTAAGAAACACTAGAAGAAATCAAGAACAAATAATGTGGTAGCCAGCAATGGCTATTTTTTTTTAACCAAGCATAGAGAAAAAATTATGGAATCACTCAATTCTGAGGGAAAAAATTATGGAATCATGAAAAAACAAATAAAAAAACACTCCAACACATCACTAGTATTTTGTTGCACCACCTCTGGCTTTTACAACAGCTTGCAGTCTCTGAGGCATGGACTTAATGAGTGTCACACAGTACTCTTCATCAATCTGGCTCCAACTTTCTCTGATTGCTGTTGCAAGATCAGCTTTGCAGGTTGGAGCCTTGTCATGGACCATTTTCTTCAACTTCCACCAAAGATTTTCAATTGAATTGAGATCCGGACTATTTGCAGGCCATGACACTGACCTTATGTGTCTTTTTTCAAGGAATATTTTCACAGTTTTTGCTCTATGGCAGGATGCATTATCATCTTCAAAAATGATTTTATCATCCCCAAACATCCTTTCAATTGATGGGATAAGAAAAGTGTCAAAAATATCAACATAATCTTGTGCATTTATTGAAGATGTAATGACAGCCATCTCCCCATATCATATCATGAAGAGAACATGCAGCCCCATATCATCAACGACTGTGGAAATTTGCATGTTCTCTTCAGGCAGTCATCTTTATAAATCTCATTGGAACGGCACCAAACAAAAGTTCCAGCATCATCTTGCCTAATGCAGATTTGTGATTCATCACTGAATATGACTTTCATCCAGTCATTCACGGTTGCTTTTCCTTAGCCCATTGTAACCTTGTTTTTTTCTGTTTAGTTGTTAATGATGGCTTTTGTTTAGCTTTTCTGTATGTAAATCCCATTTCCTTTAGGTGGTTTCTTACAGTTCGGTCACAGACGTTGAGTCCAGTTTCCACCCATTCGTTCCTCCTTTGTCTTGTTGTGCATTTCCTGTTTTGGAGACATATTGCTTTAAGTTTCCGGTCTTGATGCTTTGATGTCTTCCTTGGTCTACCAGTATGTTTGCCTTTAACAACCATCCCATGTTGTTTGTATTTGGTCCAGATTTTAGACACAGCTGACTGTGAACAACCAACTTTTTTTGCAACATTGTATGATGATTTACCCTCTTTTAAGAGTTTGATAATTCTCTCCTTTGTTTCAATTGACATCTCTCATGTTGGAGCCATGATTCATGTCAGTCCACTTGGTGCAACAACTCTCCAAGGTGTGATCACTCCTTTTTAGATGCAGACTAACGAGCAGATCTAATTTGATGCAGGTGTTAGTTTTGTGAATGAAAATTTACAGGGTGATTCCATAATTTTTTCCCGCTGAATTGGGTGATTCCATAATTTTTTCCCTATGCTTGGTTTAAAAAAATAACCATTACTGACTACCACATTATTTGTTCTTGATTTCTTTTAGTGTTTCTTAAAGCCAGAAAGTTGCCATTTGAAATTACTTCAGTTTTGCGCCATGTCTGTGATCTGCCTTTTTTCAACAAAATAAAACAACTGAATGAACATCCTCCAAGGCCGGTGATTCCATAATTTTTGCCAGGGGTTTTATATGCTGGAGCATACTTGCGAGCTCACATCACCACAGCTTATAGCCGCGATGACACACATCTATCCTCAAGGATTTGTCCGTCGGCCATCTTACATACCCTCCTCTCTGCCCAAATCCAGGGTGCTTGGCACCTTCTGCCAATAAACAGTGGACTCTCGACAAGACGTCAGCATTGGTGACAAGTGCTAGGAACCACCTGGTCACTCTTTCATTGTTCCCTGTCTTCTCCCTCATCCACTTCAATGGTGCATGGTCTGACACCAGCCTGAACTTCCTGCCCAAGAGGTAGTCCCTTAGAGTGTCCAACGCTCACTTGATGTCAAAACATTCCTTCTCCACTATGGAGTTATTTTTCTCGCAGGATGACAACTTCCAGCTGAAATACATGATGAGGTACTCTTACCCGTTCACCTTTTGTGATAAATCAGCGCCCAACCCAACATCCGATGTGTCCAGCTTGACCACAAACTCCCTGGAGAAATCAGGTGCTATCAGCACTGGTTGATTGCACAGGGCTAGCTTCAGCTCCTGGAAGGCCATCTCAGTCTCTGGAGAAAAGTTAGCCATAGCGGACTTTGTCCCTTTAAGGAGGTCTGTCAGAGAGGCAGCTACCACGATGAAGTTTGCGATAAACCGGAGGTAATAGCCCACAATACCTTGGAAAACCCTGACTAGATTCTTTGAGAGGGGTTGTGGCAAGCCCTGGATCGCCTAAACTTTATTTATCTGGGCTTTATTTCGCCCCTGCCTACAACAAACTCACATTTAGTGGCCAGTGTCAGGCTGCTGCTGCAAAGGCAAACAAAATAATGGGATGCATTAAAAGAGACATAGATGCTCATGAGGAGAACATAATTTTACCTCTATACAAGTCACTAGTTCGACCACACTTAGAATACTGTGTACAGTTCTGGTATCCTGTGTATAAGAAAGACAAAGCTGAACTAGAGCGAGTGCAGAGAAGAGCGACCAAGGTTATTAGAGTACTGGGTGGTCTACAATACCAAGACAGGTTATTACACTTGGGGTTATTTAGTTTGGAAAAAGGAAGGCTAAGGGGTGATCTTATTATAATGTATAAATACATGAGATGACAGTACAAAGACCTTTCTAATGATCTTTTTACTAATAGACCTGAGACAGGGACAAGGGGGCATCCTCTACGTCTGGAGGATAGAAGGTTTAATCATAATCACAGACGCGGATTCTTTACTGTAAGAGCAGTGAGACTATGGAAGTCTCTGGCTTATGATGTTGTAATGAGTGATTCACTACTAAAATTTAAGAAGGGCCTGGATGCCTTTCTTGAAAAGTATATTACAGGTTATTTATACTAGATTCCTTGGTAGGGCGTTGGTCCAGGGAACTAGTCTGAGTGCCGTATGTGGAGTCGGGAAGAAATTTTGTTCCCCAATGTGGAGCTTACTGTTTACCACATGGGTTTTTTTTGCCTTCCTCTGGATCAACATGTTAGGCTATGGGTTGAACTAAATGGACTTAAAGTCTTCCTTCAACCTTAAAAACTATGTTACTATGTCAACATAGCCCAAGTATCTCGCTTCCTCCATTTCCACTGCACAATTCTTCAGGTTTATGGAAATCCCCGCCATCCGTATAGTATCAAAGATCGCCTGGACCTTGCTCAGATGGCTTCCCCAATCCTGGCTGAAGATCACAATTTCATCAAGGTAGGACACTGCGTATCTTTTGTAGGGAGCTAGGATGCAGACCATGGCTCTCTGGAATGTTACTGGAGCTCCTTGTAACCCAAATGGCATCCTTGTGTATTGGAAGCATCCATCTCGTGTTGAAAAGGCAGTCTTCTCTTTGTTGCTTTGGCACATGGGGATTTGCCAATAGCTTTTGTGAGGTTAAGGGTAGTAATGTACCGAGCCGGCCCTAGCCTCTCAATTAATTCATTGACCCGAGGCATCGGGTAGGCATCGAACTTAGACACCTCATTCAGCTTCTGATATTTATTAAAAAACTGACATTCTCCATCTGGTTTCGGCACTAAGACTATTGGGCTGGACCAGCCACTCTTAGACTCCTCGATGACTCCCAGGCTCAGCATCTGCTTCAACTACTTTGAGATCACCTCTTAGCAGGCTTCGGGAATCCGATAAGGCTTCAAGTTGACCCAGACTATAGGCTCTGTTAGGACCTCATGCTTGATGACCTTCAAGGTTTTTATTGAACCTTTGTTCAGTTCAGTTGTGTGGTTTTCAGGGTTCTGAACAACTCCTTCAACACCTTTGACTTAAACGGGGTCCCTTGGTCTTTCAGGATCTCTTTAGGCAACCCTGTTCTAAAGAAGACATGGACCAACTCTCAAACAATAAACATTATGGATGAGTTATGTAGTGGAATGGCCTCTGGGTATTGTGTAGCATAGTCTAGTATCACAGGATATACTGATGTCCTCTGGCGGACTTGACCAGGGGTCCCACTAGATCTATGGTTATGCGATCAAATGGTACCTCAATAATGGGCAGCGGCACCAAGGGGCTATGAAAATGGGCCACTAGAGAAGTCAGCTGGTAGGTGGGACAGGACCTACAGAAATTCACAATATCACGGTGACAATTGGGCCAGTAGAGCCTCTGGAGGATCCGTTCCTTGGTTTTCTCTATGCCCAGGTGACCACCTTACACATGGGTATGGGCCATATCTAACACTCTGCGTCTGTAGCCCTTGGAACCAGTAATTGCTCAATTACCTCCCCTCTCAGCTTGGTGACATGATATATCACCTCCCCATTCATGGCAAAATGAGTGTCAGCCACCGGCTCTTGGGCTACACCATTAAGTACCGTTACATTATTAAATGCCCCTTTTAGAGTTAAATCCCTGAGTTGGGCAGTTCCAAAGTTCCCCCAGACACCTCCAGGTCAGGAACGCTGGCCTCATTGGATGCTGCCTCATCCTCATCGCCAACAAGTATACAAAAGGGAAACCTGTCATCCGCAGTCTGCGATGAAGCTTCTTCGGGAGCAACCCGGCTGTCTTCCGTGCAACAAGACGTCTTCCTTTTTCCACACAAGTCCCAAAATAACACAAAGTCCCGCCCTATTATAATAGGGTGCAATAGGTCCTTGACCATGCCGACCTCATGAGACTCAATGCCACAGTTATTTTTGCAACCACCTGGGCCACAGGGTAGTCCTTTGCGTCGCCATGGATACAGCGGACGCCCACTCTCTTTCCAGGAATCAGCCGATGTTTAATTGTGACCCTCACTAGGGTCAACAAACTTCCTGAGTCCAGCAGACCAGTCACCTGCACCCCATTTACTGTCACGGGGCATGCCTGCGGCGCCTCTCCCATTTGGGGAACAGCACTTCAGGCCGGATATGATACGAGCAGCTCCATCCTCTGCTGCAGTCCATTGGCTCGGTGGTCATGGGATGATGGGCGGCTATGTGGCCAGGGGTATGACACTTCCAACAAATTACACTATGGGAAGGGACCTGGGCCACTAACTCTGGTGTTCTCGGACACCCCTAGGTGTGGCTCTAGCTCCCCTCTTTTGGGTGCCAGCCCCGCTTTGGGAACCTCAGTATGGGGATGCTACAATCCCTTGCTTTCCCAAGGACCTCTTGACCGCCTGGTACCTCTCCACCAGGCTCACTAGGTCATCGGCATTACGGGAATCTCCATGGGCAACCCAGGATTGCACCGCCCTTGGTAGTTACTGCATTAACCTGTCCATGACAACTTTCTCCACTATCTGTACTGGGGAGGAGGATTCAGGTTGCAACCACTTTTGGAACAGGTGTAGGAGATCGAACATTTGGGATCGGGGAGGCTTGTCACTGTGATATACCCACTCGTGCACACGTTGCACTCTTACAGTCAGAGTCATTCCTTAGCATGCCAATATCTCAGCCTTTAACTTGGCGTACTCTTTTGCATCTTCTCCCGCACCGCCACCCTTTCAAACACTGCCAGGAATGCCTTGACGTCCTCACCCGGGGTCATCTTTTGCAATGCTCTTCTTACCGTCTTCCTCACATGAGAGTTATCACCTGGATTTGGCATTGGGGCAGTTTTCCTACCACGGACTGCCTCATCTAGGAGTTCCATCTGCTGTCGATGCTGCTACTGCTGCCACATCTGTTGCTGCTGGAGATTAGCCTGCACCAGTTGCTTTATCACATCCTCCATGTTGTCAGATTTCTCTCCTGCAGCCACTTTTACCCAGGACATGCGGTATCGGCAGTCACACTGCCCCTTGGGATTCGTGCCTGCATTCTCCACCAAATGTAGGGATCTGTACTCACTCAACTGCCCTTGAGGAAGACACAGGAGGTGGTTTTCATGCAAAGTCCAGGCAAGTTTATTCAATTTCATAAACCACACCAGGTGACAAAGCAAAACAGAGCCTTGTCAGGCACAAAGCTAAAACAAACTGAAAATACATAGTCCATATAGCCCTGCGGGTCCGCCTGCTCAGGTCAGTGTTTATAGCAACACACACTGGAGGTCTCCACACCTCCAGCCACAGACCCTGAATGAGACATCTGGCCTCCATTTCATTAGACAAACCACACCACTGGGGTTGGGATATATGAGCAGTCATTCCCACCCATCTCTTATGACCGCTCATAAAACCCGGCCATGGAATGGCCAAATAACTCTCTCATCACTATACTTGCTGGAGCTTACTTACGAGCTCACATCACTGCAGCTAATAGCCGCGATGACCCATATCTCTCCTCAAGGACTCATCCGGAGGCCATCTTACAATAATTACATCTGTTTCATGCAGCAGCACTTTACTAAATGCTATATTACCAGGTGTCCTGTTGTGGTTATATATCTTGACTTATACAATTGCTCTATACATGTTCCTATTCGTATAATATTAGTGACCATAAATACACACTAGTTTTAGGTCTATTAATCATTGCACAGTCACTTTGAACATTATAGCTCTATTATCATGTGATCTGCTGTGGTGATATAGAATCTTTAGTTGCAAAATTTCTTCAAACATGTTCCTGCTCATATAACATTGGCATCTATATCTATATATTAGAGATAAGTCTATTCATCATTGCACAGCCACTTTATTTGGACATCAGTTATTCCAATATTATCAACTTGTGTATTTCATTATTGATTTTCATGATAATTGGTTACATGTGAACAACTCACTTTTCTACTGGCAGCTTACTGTATTTGATTATTAACTCTTTATTATTATTATTATTATACATTTATATAGCGCCATTTATTCCATGGCGCTTTACATATGAAAAGGGAAAATATAGACAGGTACAATAAACGTGTGCTAGACAAGGGACACACAAGAACAGAAGGAGAGAGGACCCTGCCCACGAGGGCTCACAGTCTACAGGGATGGGTGAGGATACACTAGGAAAGGGTAGAGCTGGTCGTGCGATGGTTCAGTAGACTGAGGATCATTGTAGGCTGTAGGCTTGTCGGAACAGGTGGGTCTTCAGGTTCTTCTTGAAGGTTTCAGTTGTTGGTGAAAGTCTGATGTTTTGCGGCAGGGAGTTCCAGAGTATGGGGGAAGCCCGGGAGAAGTCTTGTATGCGGTTGTGGGAAGAAGAGATGAGGGGGGAGTCGAGAAGGAGATCTTGAGAGGATCGAAGGTTGCGTGTGGGTAGGTAGTGGGAGACCAAGTCACAGATGTATGGAGGAGAAAGGTTGTGGATGGCTTTGTATGTCATGGTTAGGGTTTTGAACTGAAGCCTCTGGGCAATAGGAAGCCAGTGAAGGGCCTGGCATAGGGGGAAGGCTGGGGAATATCGGGGAGACAGGTGGATTAGTTGGGCAGCAGAGTGTAGGATGGACTGGAGTGGTGCCAGAGTGCTAGAGGGGAGGCCAGACAGTAGGAGGTTGCAGTAGTCGAGGCGGGAGAGGATAAGGGCGTGCACTAGTGTTTTTGTGGTTTCATGGTTGAGGAATTTTGATTTTGAGGCGGCAGGAGGTGGCGAGGGCTTGGATGTGTGGTTTGAAAGAAAGGGCAGAGTCGAGGATCACCCCAAGGCACCGAGCATGCGGGACTGGGGAAAGCGAGCAGCCATTGACCTTGATGGATAGGTCTGGTGGGGGGTAGAATGAGGTGGGGAAAGATGATGAATTCTGTTTTGTCCATGTTCAGTTTGAGAAAGCGAGCAGAAAAGAAGGCTGAGATAGCAGACAGACACTGTGGGATTTTGGTCAGTAGGGAGGTGAAGTCAGGTCCAGATAGGTAGATCTGCGTGTCATCGGCGTAGAGGTGATACTGCAAGCCGTGGAATTCTATGAGCTGTCCCAGGCCGAAGGTATAGATGGAGAAGAGTAGGGGTCCTAGGACTGAGCCTTGAGGAACACCGACAGACAGGGGGCGAGGTGAGGAGGTGGTGTGTGAGAGGGAGACACTGAATGTTCGGTCTGTTAGGTATGATGATGCATTTGTGAATTAACAATAAATATAGAGGAATTTATCCATACTAATTAATGTTTTTTTGGGAGTATTTATGCCTATTACTATTTATTATTGCTGTACTATTAGCTCAGTTGATATATTTTTAATTTTTGGTAGATGTTTCCATATCCTTTATTGTTTTTTTAATTATTTGTCTATTATGTGCATCTAATTGAGCTATGTACTCTGTTTTCCCCACACACCCCCTGCCAATGTTATGAATTATTCAAATAAAATTTAAAATACTTTGAGTCATTCTTTGGTTGTGCATCATATTTTAGGTCTTATATCATGCACTACTTGCGTAAAATATTCCTGTCCAAGAGGTTCAGAGTCAATTGCAAATATGGAGATGGGCTTCGCCAGAATACTATAGGAAAGACCAAAGTCTCATGTGAACTGAGCATCCACCATATTGGCTCCCGCACTGCTATCCAAGAGGATAGATATTTTCTCAGTTTTCTTGCCAATAGCCACTTCTGTATGTAATAAAAACTGAGATACACATGCAGAGGAGATATATACACCCAGGTTGTTATCCTCCACACATCCTGGGCTTAGATGTCTTCCGACAGCTTTTTGTGCTTTGGTAAAGCCCAAAACTGCAAGAGACTCATACTGAGGGGAGGCCCTTCCTAACTGCATCAGTTCTTCAAAGGACAAAGGAAGAACGTCAGTTTTAGGAATATTATGAGGGCGGAGTAACAATAGGTCTATCCTTGAGGAGTCTATCTATGCTTATGGCCAGAGCCATGGTCGGCTCCAACAACTCAGCAGTATCATAAAGTGCTAGTGCAACTTTTAATCTTTCAGACTGGCCCTAACAAAACAGACTCCTATGTTCAGGATCATTCCACCGGGTGTCAGTGGTTCATCTATGGAACTCTAAGCAGAATTCCTCTGCTGGCCGTTCTCCATGGTGGAGCTTACATAGCTTAGACTCAGCAAGAGAGACACAGTATGGATCATCATACATAAGGCCTAGATTCTCAAAAAAAACATCAACCGGCAGTCAGTCTGACAGAAGTGAAAAGACCCAGGACAGAGGATCTCCCTGAAGGAGAGAAATAACAATCCCAATTAGTTGAAAATGAATAATTGACAACAGTGCTACTCAAATGTACCTATAAAAACTGAAATGTGAGTAAAAAATCGATAAAAGGAAAGAAAAATGATAACTCACTATTGGTTGCAGAGTTTCCCAGGAAATAGTGTGATGTTCGTGCTAAAATAGTGAAATGATCAGAGGTTAGTTGGTTTCTAAACAGTATATAACTTGTTTATAGATTTTACCTTGTGTATTTAAACTCACTGTTAATACCACCATGTGTTTGCACAATAGTGATCCTTGGTTGAAGATGGTAGTTTAGTAAGTAGTGTCTCCCTCTAGACGATGGGTCACAAGTGCACTGATGCCAAAAATGAGGCAGAGTGCTGTATGGACAGGTTTATGGAATTATGGTATTCTCAGGTCTCATTGGTACTCAGAGCCTCCCTGCAAAGAGTGTGATAAATATTTATATAACTATGCAGGGAGTATAGATGTAAGGGCAAAAGAACCGCTGTACTCACTGAATATAAATTGGTTGCAAGGAGAGCTGATTCGTGAAGCCTTGGTGTGACTGCTAGTACGGGTATGTGATGGATTAATACCAAATCAGGCTCTGAGTACCAATGAGACCTGAGAATACCATAATTCCATAAACCTGTCCATACAGCACTCTGCCTCATTTTTGGCATCAGTGCACTTGTGACCCATTGTCTAGGGGGAGACACTACTTACTAAACTACCATCTTCGACCAAGAATCACTATTGTGCAAACACATGGTGGTATTAACAGTGAGTATAAATACACGAGGTAAAATCTATAAACAAGTTATATACTGTTTAGAAACCAACTAACCTCTGATCATTTCACTATTTTAGCACGAACATCACACTATTTCCTGGGAAACTCTGCAACCAATAGTGAGTTATCATTTTTCTTTCCTTTTATCGATTTTTTTACTCACATTTCAGTTTTTATAGGTACATTTGAGTAGCGCTGTGGTCAATTATTCATTTTCATTTTGTTAATTTTAGTGGGTTAGCACAGAGCCCACTCCCAAACCACTAGCAGCTCTCAAATTTGCATCTCCTTCCCCCCTCTCCCCCCTGTTTTTGCAAAATTCCCTTTGTGGATCTAGCACTATTCTGTGGGGTGTAGCGCCAGTGTTATTTTCTATACTAATCCCAATTAGTTGCTCTTCACTCCCAAATGAACAAGAACAAAGCCTAAAATAAACAATTGAAATAAACGGTCGATGGAGCGCTAGGAACAAAAGGACAGGATAGTTTTTCTATAGCCCACAATGCGTTTCGACGGTAACACCATCTTCATCAGGTGGCAGTTTCAATGAAGACGGTATTACTGTCAAAATGTATTATGGGCTAAAAAAAACTACCCTGTCCTTGTGTTCCTAGCGCTCCATCAACCGTTTATTTCAATTGTCTACTTCACTATCCTCCACTGGAGGCATACAGCTGGAGCTGCGGTGGTTCACTCACTCATATCTATTCCTGATAGACCGCTTTCCTGGTGCTCCCTAGCAACCGCAACCCCTTCTGGCTTCTAAAGCCTAAAATAAAGCTTGCAGGCTTCTCGGAAAACAACAAATTTTTCCCTCTCCCCAGAAAACGTAACCGGGAGGGCCCCTTAGGTTCCGGTTCAGACTTACTACCCGGCAGACCAACAGTGTGCTGGTGTGAAACCCTAAATTGCAGGTCTGACAGTTCAAGCGAAAGACCCTGCAATTGTTTGGCAAGAACTGCAACGTGATCCATAACAAGATACAAAATGTGGGGCCGATGAAAATGCCATGATCTGACGGTCTTTGGAAAGAAAGGGGGGCCTCAAACTGTCCCTGGAACTGGGACCCTTACTATCCCTGTCCCGAGTGTAATTTTGAAGGTAGCGAGGCCGAGTTTCCAACCTTACTTTGCTCCTGTTAAACCCTGATTTGCCCTCTCTCCACCCCATGAGGCTTGGAATAGAAATGTAAGGTAAACAAAATACAAAGACAAAAAAGGGAGACCAGAAAACATTTATCATACAAAAGCACTAACCAAAATATTATGAGGATAGTGGGGACAGGGAGTAATAAACTAAATGGGAACCGGGACGAGGAGATAATCACACACATACTACAGCTAACCAGCAAACCACAGAACAATACTACAACAACTCTAATCCAACCACTTAGTTTTAGCACACAGCACAGGAGGATAAATATTTAACTGGCAGGGACTAGAAAATCTGACCAGTTTTTATAGTTAGAGGCAATGATCAGATCAGAAACAACTGAAATGGAGCTGCATGTTTCTGACCAGCATAAAAAGGGTCTTTAACTTCTTTAGCACCAGAGGAAACTGAATACATTTAATAAGGGACACAAATCGCACCATATCTAAAGAAGATGGTGTGATTCATAACCCAGGGGGACGTGACACCCTTGTGACACTACTATAAAAAAGAAACCAGTTTAGGAAAATTATTCTTTTTGCCTTGAAATGGCAATGAGATTTATTTATTTCCCAGACTTCTAAAAACACTTCTAAAAACATATAACGGTATAGGAAAAATTATTTCTTTGACGTATAAATGGCAACAAGATGGCGGATGCCAATTATTGATTTTCAACACTATTAGAAACCACACAGCTGTCCTGGAAAATTATTTCTTTGGCCTATAAATGGCAACAAGATAGCTAATGCCAATTATTTATTTGCCACACTACTAGGAAAGACAGTCGTATAGAAAAATTATTTGGTTGGCCTACAAGTGGCAATGAGACAGCTGATGCCAATTATTAATTTCCCAAAATACTAAAAAGCACACACCGGTTTAGGAAAAATTATTTATTTGGCGTATAAATGGCAATGAGATGACTGATACCAATTATTTATTTGCAACACTACTAGAAAACACATAGTGGTCATGAAAAAAGATTTATTTGGCCTATAAATGGCAACGAGATCACTGATGCTAATTATTTATATCCCAGACTACTAAAAAACACACACTGGTCCAGAAAAATTATTTATTTGGCATAGAAATGGCAACTATCTGGCTGATGCTAATTATCTATTTCCCAGACTACTAAAAAACATACACCGGTCAAGAAAAATTATTTCTATAGTCTAGAAATGGCAACAAGACAGCTGACGCCAAAGATTTTTTCCTAGACTACTAAAAAAACACACAATGATCAAGAAAAATTATTTATTTGTCCTATTTATGGCAACAAGATGGCTGACGCCAATTATTTGTTTCCAAGAGTACTAGAAAACACACAGAGGCATAAAGACACATTACTCCCACAGGCAATGGGTGTAGAGTACACACAGTGGCTCAAAGGCACAATGCTTCCACAGGTGGAGGCTACAGAGTACACACAGTGGCTTTATGACACTGTACTCCCACAGGAGGGGAACAGAGTACACACGGTGATTTAAAGGCACAGTACTCCCACAGGTGGAGTTGTATACTACACACAGCAGTTTAAAGGAACAGTATTCCCACAGACGGGGAGATCCAGAGTGCATACAGCAGCTTCAAGGAACAATACTCACAGAGGCAGGGAATGCAGAGTACATACAGCAGCTTAAAGATATAGTACTCTCACAGAAGGGGTTGCAGAGTACACACAGTGGCTTTTGACACAGTACTCCCACAGATATGGATTGCAGAGCACACACATAGGCTTATAGGCACAGTACTCCCACAGATATGGGTTGCAGAGTACACACAGCGGCATTTAGCACAGCACACCCGTAGATTTGACTTGCAGAGCACACACAGCAGCTTTTTTGCAGAGTGCAGAGTCAGAATATGTCCTTTACTCCAGCTGTATCCTACCACTACATTAATAAGAGCAGAATGGTGGCGGTACTCATAAGCAAGCCTTTATTCAGGCTGGGTCACGTGCTCCCTCCATCCAATCACAGCCTTTCAACAAACTTTATTAGACTGGTGAACCTGAATAGTATCCAGATGTACAGTCAAATGTCCATGTTCAAGTTTTTGTATCGGATACTAGGTGTCCAGTACGGCCCCCCAACTTTATCATTCGGCTTAGCTCATCCCTATTGATAGGTAGTTGTAAAGCAGATAAGGCACAATTTTGACGTAGGAAAGTAGATAACGCCACCTCATAGCTGGAGGAATGTGGAGTGACCTACTGTATGTGCTTTTTTCCTAGACCAGTGCCTTCATTAGGCAACACTTAGTAGCACTTGTGCAGTGCCGAATTGCATAAAGCCCGTCACACTAAGCGAGATCGCTAGCTAGATCGCTGCTGAGTCACAAGTTTTGTGACGCAACAGCGATCTCAGCAGCGATCTTGCTAAGTTCGACACGTACCAGCGATCAGGCCCCTGCTGTGAGATCGCTGGTCGTGTCAGAAATGCTTGGACCTTTCTTTGGTCGTTGAGATCCCGCTGGGTAGCATGAATCGGTGTGTTTGAGACCTTTTACCAGCGATCTCGCTAGCCACTCAGCACTGAGACAATAGGGAAACACATCGTTACACAGGTCACTATGGGTCGCTGATTGTTGCTGCGTCGTTGGGAAGATCTGACTGTTTGGCATCTCACCAGCGACCACATAGCGACGCAGCAACGATCCCTGCCAGGTCGTATCGTTGTCAGGATCGCTGCTGCGTCGCTGAGTGTGACGGTACCCTAAGTGCAGTTTAGTAACCCAATGCTCAATTCTCTTGGTTCCTAAGCTTTTCTTCTGGCAGTGCCTTTTAAACATTTCTAGTTTCTTTTTACCTGCATCATGTATGGTGATGGAAATTGGTCTACTGTTGTGAAAATCTCCTTTCAAGGATAAGCAATAAATCTCCTTTAGAGAAATAGGGACCTCCAAGCAGTTTTGAGTCTTAACATGTATTGCACAAGAGAAATCTGAGAATGTGTTTGCAGTCTTCAACAATATGGCTGCCAAAGTTTGTTTGCATATGGCCTTTTTGATAATATGGAACAGATAATATAATACATTATTCACTTTGTTTTGTTCACTGTTGTCATGGCAGCAGGAAATGTTTTTGCCCCAAAGGAATTGTTTCACATTCAAGGCACGTGGCCAAACAAAATGTACAGTTTCCACTGTATAGATCCCAGACTTGGAACTTAAAGGAATGTATGTTAAATTAATCAGCCACACTTTATTCCTCAGCTTGGCTTGAAAAACTAATGTATTGCTGAATTGCGTTTCCACTGTGTTATACTTAACATTAAGATGGGAGAATTGCTTGGAAGGACTATGGTCCATCAGCCAGGTCAATGACCTGTGACTGCTTAAAGGGAAACCTGCAAGTCTCCTTACCTACTGGCATTTCCAGCTCTTCTTTTGATTACTCAGGGCTGGCATTCATGGTGGTGTGACACACGCATGACAACACGCCAGTCCGACTACTCAAAATAAGAGCTGGAAATGCCAGGAAGGGATGAGATTTACTGGTCTTCTGTCCAGTGGCCCCAATTACTGACCTGGCAAAAGGACCCAAGTCCTGCAAATCAATTCTCACATCACTACTTAATGTGTTACTTATAAAACTGGTACAATGTTTGTATTGTGCCAAGCACAATTAAAAAGACTGGATTAATCATAGCTGCAGTGGATGAAGTGGGCCATTGTTTTGAATATCTCTTCTAGAGATGAACAAAGAATAGATTCACACATGCATTTTTTGCAGAGACTTAAGGGTATGCCACACTAAACAATATCGCTAACGGGATCGCTAAAAAACGTCACTATTTAGCGATCCCGTTAGCGATATTGTTCAGTGCGGCAGCTTCCAGCGACGAGCTTCCTGCTGTGATCTCGCTCGTCGCTGGAATCGCTCCGGACCCTATTTTCTCGTCGGCGCTCCCGCTGGGTAAGTATTTAATCGCTGTGTGGCACCTTTTCTTAGCGATTTAGCGGTACTTTTGTACCGCTAAAGTCGTTAAGAAGATCGCTAACGGCGATAGCGTCGTTAACTATATCGCTAAATGTGGCAGCATTTAGCGATATAGAAACAATCCCGCTAGCGATCGCATTAGTATGCGTCGTTATCGTGATCGCTAGCGGGATTGTTTAGTGTGGCAGTACCTTTAATCATAGACCTATGATTAAGTCTCTGCAAAAAATGCATGTGTGAATCTATTCTTTGTTCATCTCTATTCACTTTTTTTTTCCTAATCAGGTTAATTTGAAAACTTTTTTTACAACAATGAGCTGTAAAACAATATTATTAACCCCTTCACCCCCAAGGGTGGTTTGCACGTTAATGACCGGGCCAATTTTTACAATTCTGACCACTGTCTCTTTATGAGGTTATAACTCTGGAACGCTTCAACGGATCTTCGCGATTCTGAGATTGTTTTCTCGTGACATATTGTACTTCATGATAGTGGTAAAATTTCTTCGATATAACTTGCGTTTATTTTTGAAAAAAACGCAAATATGGCGAAAATTTTAAAAATATTGCAATTTTCCAACTTTGAATTTTTTTCCCTTAAAACAGAGAAATATGTCACACAAAATAGTTAAGAAATAACATTTCCCACATGTCTACTTTACATCAGCACAATTTTGGAACCAAAATTTTTCTTTGTTAGGAAATTAGAAGGGTTAAAAGTTGACCAGTGATTTCTCATTTTTACAACAAAATTTACAAAGCCATTTTTTTAGGGACCACCTCACATTTGAAGTCACTTTGACGAGTCTATATGGCAGAAAATACCCAAAAGTGACACCATTATAAAAACTGCACCCCTCAAGGTACTCAAAACTACATTCAAGAAGTTTATTAACCCTTCAGGTGCTTCACAGGAGCTGAAGCAACGTGGATGGAAAAAATTAATATTTAACTTTTTAGCCACAAAAATGATCTTTTACAAACTTTTTTTTATTTTCACAAGGGTAAAAGGAGAAAATGGACAGATAAAGTTGTTGTGCAATTTCTCCTGAGTACGCCAATACCCCATATGTGGGGGAAAACCACTGTTTGGGCACACGGCAGAGCTCGTAAGGGAAGGAGCGCCGTTTGACTTTTTCAAACTAAAATTGGCTGGAATTGAGATTGGACGCCATGTCGTGTTTGGAGAGCCCCTGATACGCCTAAACAGTGGAAACCCCCCACAAGTGACACCATTTTGGAAACTAGACCCCCTAAGGAACTTATCTAGATCTGTTGTGACCACAAAAATGATTTTTTAGTCCCAAATTTTGATTTTTCCCAAGGAAATTGGACCCCAAAACTTGTTGTCCAATTTGTCCTGAGTACGCTGATACCCCATATGTGGGGGGGGGAAACTGTTTGGGCGCACGGCAGGGCTTGGAAAAGAAGCAGTAACGTTTTGGAATGCAAACATTGATGGGGGTCATGTTCCGTTTGTAGTGCCCCAGATGAGCCTAAACAGTGGAAACCCCCCACAAGTGACCCCATTTTGGAAGCTAGACCCCCTAAGGAACTTATCTAGATCTTTGGTGAGCACTTTGAACCCCCAAGTGCTTCACACAAGTTTATAATGCCCGGGCATGAAAATAAAAAATCCTATTTTTTTCCCACAAAAATTATCTCTTAGTCACTAATTTTTTTATTTTCCCATAGGTAACAGGAGAAATTGGACCACAAAATTTGTTGTCCAATTTGTCCTGAGTACGCTGATACCCCATATATAGGGGGAACCACTGTTTGGGCGCATGGCAGAGCTCGGAATGGAAGGAGCACTATTTGACTTTTTCCAACCAAAATTGGCTGGAATTGAGATTGGACGCCATGTTGCATTTGGAGAGCCCCTGATGTGCCTAAACAGTGGAAACCCCCCACAAGTGACCCCATTTGGGAAACTAGACCCCCTAAGGAACTTATCTAGATCTTTGGTGAGCAATTTGAACCCCCAAGTGCTTCACACAAGTTTATAACGTAGAGCCGTAAAATTAAAAAATTATATTTTTTCCACAAAATTGATCTTTTCACCCCAATTTTTATTTTCCCAAGGGAAACAAGACTCCAAAAGTTATTGTGCAATTTGTCCTGAGTGCGCTGATACCCCATATGTGGGGGTAAACCACTGTTTGGGTGCATGGCAGAGTTTGGAAGGGAAGGAGCGCCGTTTGACTTTTTCAACGCAGAATTGGCTGGATGCCATGTCGTGTTTGGAGAGCTCCTGATCTGCCTAAACAGTGGAAACCCCCCACAAATGACACCATTTTGGAAACTAGACCCCTCAAGGAACTTATCTAGATGTGTGGTGAGCACTTTGAACCCCAAAGTGCTTCACAGAAGTTTATAACGTACAGCCGTAAAATAAAAAAATTCTTTTTTTTTTTACAAAAATGATTTTTTCGCCCCCAATATTTTATTTTCACAAGGGTAGCAGGAGAAATTGGACCCCAAAAGTTGTTGTCCAATTTGTCCTGAGTATGCTGATACCCAATATGTGGGAGTAAACTACTGTATGGGCGCACGTCGGAGCTCGGAAGGGAAGTAGTGACGTTTTGGATTGCAGACTTTGATGGAATGGTCTGGGGGAGTCATGTTGCATTTGGAGAGCCCCTGATGCGCCTAAACAGTGGAAACCCCCCCACAAGTGACCCCATTTTGGAAAATAGACCCCACAAGGAACTTATCTAGATGTGTGGTGAGCACTTTGAACCCCAAAGTGCTTCACAGAAGTTTATAACGTACAGCCGTAAAAATAAAAAATCCTTTTTTTTTTTACAAAAATGATTTTTCGCCCCCAATATTTTATTTTCACAAGGGTAACAGGAGAAATTGGACCCCAAAACTTGTTGTCCAAATTGTCCTGAGTACGCTGATACCCAATATGTGGGAGAAAACTACTGTATGGGCACACGTCGGGGCTCGGAAGGGAAGTAGTGACGTTTTGGATTGCAGACTTTGATGGAATGGTCTGGGGGCGTCATGTCGCATTTGGAGAGCCCCTGATGCGCCTAAACAGTGGAAACCCCCCACAAGTGACCCCATTTTGGAAAATAGACCCCACAAGGAACTTATCTAGAAGTGTGGTGAGCGCTATGAAGCCCCAAGTACTTCACAGAAGTTTTATAACATGCAGCCGTAAAAACAAAAAAATCATTTTTTTTTTTACAAAAATGATTTTGTCGCCCCCAGTTTTTTATTTTCCCAAGGGTAACAGGAGAAATAGGCCAAATTGCACAATAACTCTTGGGGTCCAGAGTATGCTGATACCCCATATGTGGGGTAAACTACTGTTTGGGCGCATGGTAGAGCTCAGAAGTGAAGGAGCACCATTTGACTTTTTCAACGCAGAATTGGCTGGAATTGAGATCAGACGCCATGTCACATTTCGAGAGCCCCTGATATGCCTAAACAGCAGAAACCCCCCAATTCTAACTCCAACCCTAACCCCAAACACCAATAACCCTAGTCCCAACCCTAACCACAAACCTAACCCTAACACACCCATAAGCCTAATCCCAACCCTAATCCTAACGTTAGCGCCAACCCTAACCCTAATACTAACGTTAGCGCCAACCCTAACCCTAACTTTAGCCGCAACCCTAACCCTAACGGGAAAATGGAAATAAATACATTTTTTTAATTTTATTATTTTTCCCTAACTTAGGGGGGTGATAAAGGGGTTTGATTTACTATTTATAGCGGGTTTTTGTGATTTGCAGCTGTCACGCTAAAAGACGCTTTTTATTGCAAAAAATAGTTTTTTGCATCACCACATTTTGAGAGCTATAATTTTTGCATATTTTGGCCCACAGAGTCATGTGAGGTCTTATTTTTTGCGGGACGAGTTGACGTTTTTATTTGTACCATTTTTGAGCACGTGCCATTTTTTGATCACTTTTTATTTCGATTTTTGAGTGGTTAGAATGAACAAAAATCAGCAATTCATGAATTTCTTTTGGGGGAGGCGTTTATACCGTTCCGCGTGTGGTAAAATTGATAAAGCAGTTTTATTCTTCGGGTCAGTACGATTATGGCGATACCTCATTTATATAATTTTTTTAGGTTTTGGCGCTTTTATAGAATGAAAACAATTTTATATAAAAAATCATTATTTTTGCATCGCTTTATTCTGCGAGCTATAACTTTTTTATTTTTTCGCTCATGATGCTGTGTGATGGCTCGTTTTTTGGGGACAAGATGACGTTTTCAGTGGTAGCATGTTTATTTATGTCGGTCTTTTTGATCGCGTGTTATTTCACTTTTTGTTCAGCGGTATGATGATAAAGCATTGATTTTTTGCTTCGTTTTTTTTTTTTTTTTTTTTTTAAGGGGTTCACTAAAGGGGTTAACTAGTGGGACAGTTTTATAGGGGGGGTCGTTACGGACGCGGCGATACCAAATATGTGTACTTTTATTGTTTGTTTTTTTTTATTTACAGGAAAAAATGAATTTATTGGGGAATATTTTTTTTTTTTTATGATTTTTTTTTACACTTTTTATTTTTACTTTTTTTACTTTTTTACTGTGTCCCAGGGTGGGACATCACAGTATTTTATCAGATCGCTGGTGTGACAGTGTGCACAGCACTCTGTCACACCAGCGATCGCTCTGGCATCGCTGCAGGCTTCCCCAGCGCCTGCTCTCAGCAGGCACTGAGGAAGCCGCCTCCCTGCAGGACCCCGGCGCCATCTTGGATCCGGGGACCTGGAGGGAGGACGGACCCTCGGAACCGCGCGACACATCGCGCTGCTCTGAGGGTCTCAGGGGAGCGCGCAGGGAGCCCCCTGCCTGCGCGATCCTCCCCTGTGCCCCGGGTACACCGCGATCATGTTTGATCGCGGTGTGCCAAGGGTTAATGTGCCGGGAGCGGTCCGTGACCGCTCCTGACACACAGTCACGGGTGTCAGCTGTGATAATCAGCTGACACCCGGCGGCGATCAGCTGCGCTCCCCCCGGGAGCGCAGCTGATCGCCCATGACGTACTATTCCGTCCATGGGAATTAGGTCCAGGGTCACATGGACGGAATAGTACGTCTGATGGCAGAGAGGGGTTAAAAAAATTGCAGTTATTTGATCTGCAGATTTTGCAAAACAGCAGCCGCAGGCTTTTAATTTTCTGAGTTGTAAAAGGCTATCAAAATGTTAAAAATAAAACCTTACACTTACTAGTGATGGGCGAGCACTAAAATGCTCGGTTGTTCGGGTCGAGCAGATTGGAATACTCGGGTAGTCGGACAGAACAACGAGCCCAATGTAAGTCTATGGGAGACCCAAGTATTTTTGCTGCGATCCCTCCAGGGGGTTCTTTTAAGATCTAAATGCGTCTGAAAATGATGGAAACACTGTCAAATGACATGGTAACATCATGGGGATCGCCCCTGGAAGCATTCCTGACTCCTAGTTCACAGCTTTAAACAATGTTGTCAGAGTTTCATGCCATTTTTACCGATGCACCAAAAAACAGACCAAAACTAAACCAAAATGGATTTTGCAGTGAAATATGTAGAGGTACATCCTATCCAGGTTAATGACTTGTATATAAGGCAAAATAATTAACCCCTGACCAAAATATTCCTCCCCCACTGAGCTATGTTCAGACGCAGCGTTTTTGAAGCTTTTTCAACTTTAACATTGCTTTCAACCAAAACAAATGCATTCACTGGGAAATATCATTGTAACATTTACCAACACTATCTGGCCATGTGGTGTGTGACACATAAGCAGACACATCTTGTTTCATTTATGAAGGAGGGACTCTTAAATTCACAAAGCCTATTTTTACAGAGGCATCAGGCAGCATTAATCTGCTTAAAGGGCCATTATTAAACAGTGGGTATCCTAAACTTTTATAGCCTATGCTGTAAGTGAATGGGCTGCCAAGAATTGCAACGCACCACAATACCCCGTTCACGAGATGTCCAGGAGGGCTTCCATAAAAAATGTTGCATTGAATGCAAGGCCTGCCCTGCTACCAAGTCCAATGCACCCAATAAGCCTTTGAACCCAGGTACTGGATGGGCCCAGGAAAATCCACTTCACATTATTCATTTTGTACTCCCATTCTGTTGTTTTTTTTTTGCTTTGACTGCAAGGCCTGCCCTGCTACCAAGTCATCTGCAGCCCAGTAAGCCTTTGAACCCACATACTGGATGGGCTCAGGAAAATCCACTTCACATTATTCATTTTGTACTCCCATTCCCTTTTCTTATGCATTGACTGTAAGGGCTGCCGTGCTGCCAAGTCATTTGCACCCCAATAAGCCTTTGAACCGACATACTGGATGGGCTCAGGAAAATCCACTTCACATTATTCATTTTGTCCCCCCATTCTGTTTTTTTTTTTTTTTTGGTTTGACTGCAAGGCTTGTCCTGCTACCAAGTCATCTGCAGCCCAATAAGCCTTTGAACCCACATACTGGATGGGCCCAGGAAAATCCACTTCACATTATTCATTTTGTACTCCCATTCCCTTTTCTTATGCATTGACTGTAAGGCCTGCTGTGCTGCCAAGTCATTTGCACCCCAATAAGCCTTTGAACCCACATACTGGATGGGCCCAGGAAAATCCACTTCATATTATTCTTTTTGGACTCCCATTCCCTTTTCGTATGCATTGACTGCAGGGCCTTCCCTGCTACCAAGTCATATGCACCCCAATAAGCCTTTGAACCCACATACTGGATGGGCCCAGGAAAATCCAGTTCACATTATTCATTTTTGACTTACATTCCCTTTTCTTATGCATTGACTGCAAGCGCTGCCCTGCTACCAAGTCATATGCACCCGAATAAGCATTGAAACCACATACTGGATGGGCCCAGGAAATTCCAGTTCACATTATTCATTTTGTACTCCCATTCTGTTTTCTTATGCATTGACTACAAGGCTTGCCCTGCTACCAAGTCATATGTACCCTAATAAGCCAAATCCCCCCTTGGAAGAAACATGGAAGAGGGCCTCTTAGCAAAAAATGTCCCTGTGGGGTACACCTCAACCTTTTCCATAACAAGTATTTAAAACCCAGCAAAAACACCCACCCTTGTTAGGATTTTGACAATGGCTGTAGCAGCACGGAACACGTTAACCCTGGTGATCTAGTGGCAGTGGATGATGAGCCGTGGAGGAAGGCCTGATTAAAAACTAGGCCCAATGTAAAGGAGCTGGCCTCCTAGACTTGGAATGCCCATACACTAAGTGTATGGACTGGCAAACATTTTCCCCTGTGGAGTACACCTCAACCTTTTCCATAACAAGTATTTTACGCCCAGCATAACCACCCACCCATGTTAGGAATTCGACACTGTCTGTAGCAGCACGGAACACGTTAACCCTGGTGATCTACTGGCAAACATTTTCCCCTGTGGGGTACACCTCAACCTTTCCCATAACAAGTATTTAAAATTCAGCATAACCACCCACCCTTATTAGTAATTTGACACTGGCTGTAGTGTAAGGAGGGTCAGGGCGTAGCCCTTTAATGTTTATGTTATCACTTATATGCATATGTATATAATTGTTATGTATCTCACTGTGAAGTATTTGTGTATATTGCATAGGCTGTATGTATGTGTTTATTGCCTTTTGTATTGTATTTTAGAATCGATATTAAAGAAAATTAGTGCATCATTTGGGAGCATCAGAGGAAGGCATTTGGAGTATAGTGTTCATAGACTGGGTAAGTGTAGTTTTGCAAAGAGCCACTATATGGGGGTCCAGTTAGGAAGTTGTTAGATGGTCTAGTACGGGCACATTTGTTGGACACCAAAAGGGTTAAGTAGAAGTGCCAGCCTGGACATAGGCGAGGGACTTCCTGATAGAGAGTCAGTCGGGGGTGGACCCTGCTACTGCTTGGACGTCCTTGGTCCTGGGCTGTGTAGCCGACACACTAGGAGTGAGGTGTGTGAATGGTACCAGCAGCCGTAGTGAAGCCGGTGACTGAGTCACCATGGGAACGTCAGCCAGAGTCTGAAGGCTGATGAGTGAAGCCAATGGATGAGCTACTGTGGGAACGTTCAGCAGAAGTGTGAGTGCTGAAGAAGTAGTCGAGTGGGCCACCAGCGAGTACACAGGCAGGATAATCAGAAGGGGGTGGAAGACCTATTAGATGTGTATTTCCGTGACTGGATAGAAGTCGATTTCAGGGAAAGAGATCGAAGTGCCATTTTCATCGGGCTCCTCGACCCGCAATTACTTTGTGGTCCAGTCTGGTGTAGCTGAAGAAGTGATTCGGAGCTGTAGAAGATGTATTGCTGGCACCTTGTCAAACGTGCTAATGGAGTCTTGGATGTGCTGTGCCCGGAGGACAATAACGCTGAGTTGTTTGAAGTTATTCTGGGCTCCGACTCCAATCCTTCGAACCTCGGGACAGATGAAGCAGTTGCCAGCTCAGAAAGTGTAGATAGAGCTGACAAGTCCACCCCCTGTCTAGCGTTTTACAGTAGCAGCACGGAACACGTTAACACTGGTGATCTACTGGCAGTGGCTGGTGAGATGTGGAAGAAGGCCTGATTATTAACTAGGCCCAATTTAAAGGAGCGGGTCTCCTACACTTGGAATGCCCATACACTAAATGTATGAGCTGGCAAACATTTCCCCCTGTGGGGTACACCTCAACCTTTTCCAAAACAAGTCTTTAACACCCAGCAAAAACACCCACCCTTGTTAGGATTTTGACAATGGCTGTAGCAGCACGGAACACGTTAACCCTGGTGATCTAGTGGCAGTGATGATGAGCCGTGGAGGATGGCCTGATTAAAAACTAGGCCCAATTTAAAAGAGCGGTCTCCTAGACTTGGAATGCCCATACACTAAGTGTATGGACTGGCAAACATTTTACCCTGTGGGGTACACCTCAACCTTTTCCATAGCAAGTATTTTACGCCCAGCATAACCACCCACCCTTGTTAGGAATTTGACACTGGCTGTAGCAGCACGGAACACGTTAACCCTGGTCATCTACTGGCAGCGGATGATGAGATGTGGAGGAAGGCCTGATTAAAAACTAGGCCCAATTTAAAAGAGCGGGTCTCCAACACTTGGAATGCCGTACAATTAGTGTATGGGCTGTCAAACATTTCCCCTTGGGGTTGTACATACTTTTTGTATTTTGGTGAGGGGCATCATAACACCCTTGCAAAAACATAGAGTGGCCACAGCATGACTGAATACGTTCACCCTGGTGTTCAAGTGGTGATGGATGGTGAGGATGACGAGAACAAGGAGGAGGACACCAACTAGCCAAAATCAGGAAGCATATATCCATGTTTGACTGTGAAGAGGTGCATGGGAATACACCTCCCAAAAGAATACACCTCCCAAAAACCACTACATTGGAGTTTAGGCTTCGCTGTCACCATTTGGTGGTGTCGAGAAGTCAAGCCCAATCCATCCCTTGTTCATTTTTATAAGAGTCAGCCTGTCTGCATTTTCCGTAGAAAGGTGAATGCGCTTATCTGTGATAATGCCACCAGCAGCACTAAAAATCCGCTCGGACAAAATGCTAGTGGCAGGGCAGGACAGGACCTCCAAGTCATAGAGAGCCAGCTTATGCCACGTGTCCAGCTTGGATATCCAATAATTAAAAGGCACAGATGAATCACGGAGGACATTGGTACAGTCAGCAAGGTACTCCCTCAGCATCTTAGAGAAGATTGCATTCCTTGTCAGATTACCCTGCGCCTCAGTGCATGGGCAATGGGAGGGTCTTAGAAAACTATCCCAGAACTTTTCCAGTGTTCCCCTGCCTCTGCTGGAGTGGACTTGTGTCTGTCTGGCCTGTTTTGCTTGGTTGGCCAACGAACTGTTATCTCTGCCACCAGCGTTTTGAGATGGGATTTTTTTTAATAATTCTGCAACAATGGCCCTATGGTACTGCACCATTTTGGTACACCTGTCTGCCTCTGGAACAAGAGATTGAAAGTTATCCTTATACCGTGGGTCTAAAAGTGTCGCTAGCCAGTAATGACAGGTACCCAATATTTTGACAATACGAGGGTCACAGGAAATGCAGTGCAGCATAAAGTCAGCCATGCGTGCCAGACTGGTAACAGGGAAGCCTTCCTTGTCCTCAACAACAGGACAACTGACCAAGGTGTCCTCCTCCTCTTCTCTCTCTTCCACTCCATGTCCTCATGCTCCGCCTGCAATGCATCCTCTTTCATTGTGAGCAGAGAGCTTTTCAGAATGCAGATAAGCGGGATGGTGACTCTAATTATGGCATCATCACCGCTCACCATCTTGGTTGACTCTTCAAAGTTTTGGAGGATGTTACATATGTCTGACATCCATGTCCACTCCTGAGGTCTAATGTGTGGAGTCAAACCTGCAAACGACGGCCTTGTTGATGCTGGTATTCAACAACTGCCCGCTTCTGCTCACAAATCCTTTCTAACATATGCAGTGTGGAGTTCCAACACGTGGACACATTCCACACCAGTTTGTAAGCTGGAATCTGCAATCGCTGCTGAAACACAGCAAAGGCGGCTGAAGTTTTAGCTGACGTTCTAAAATGTGCACACAGGCGGCAAACTTTGACCAGCAGGTCCGGCAGCTCTGGATAGCTTTTTAGAAAATGTTGAACAACGAGGTTCAGCACATGGGCCAGGCATGGTACGTGTGTCAGTTTGCCTCGCCTCAAAGCCACCACCAGGTTCCTGCCATTGTCACATACAACCATGCCTGGCTGGAGATTTAGTGGTGTCAGCCACACATCTGCCTGCTCTTTCAGAGCTGTCAACAACTCTTCAGTATTCTGCTGTTTGTCACCTAAGCAAATTAGCTTCAGCACAGCCTCTTGACACTTTGCTTTGGCAGTGCTGCAGTGCTTCCAGCTTGTGACTGATGTGCTCATTTCTGACAAGAATGCTGAAGAGGAGGAGGAGGTACAGGAGCTGTACACAGTGGGGGAAACCCTGATTGACATAGGGCCCGCAATCCTTGGCGTCAGGAGTACATGTTCCATCCCAAGGTCTGACTGGGTACCAGCTTCCACTATGTTAACCCAGTGTGCCATCAGCGAGATATACCATCCCTGGCCACAAGCACTTGTCCACGTGTGCGTGGTTAGGTGTACTTTCCCAGTAACTTCATTGTTGAGGCCACGATAATGTTGTGGGACATGTGCTTGGGACGGCACAGCGAGAGAAATAGCGGCGGCTGGGGACAGAGTACCTTGGGATGGCCACCGTCATCAGGTTGCGGAAAGCTTCTGTCTCCATGAGCCTAAAAGGCAACATTTTGACTGCAAGCAGATGAGAAAAATAAGAATTGAGCACTGTGGCCTGTGGGGCGTTGGCTGCGTATTTCTGATTTCGTTCCAATGACTGGGTATGGACAACTGAAGGCTGCGCTGGGACAAGGACGTGGAAGTGCTAGATGATTGTGCTATTTGACTGTGGTCAATGGCAAGTGAAGGGCAGGAGGCATCTTCGCATGCACCGTGGACAGGGGATTGGCTTGCACGCACAACAGTGGAATAAGCAGTTGTGTCACCAGCAGACACTGTTCCTGGAGCCTGTGGTTGGACCCACAAAGTCGGGTGCTTTGCTGCCATGTGCCTGATCATGCTGGTGGTGGTAAGGCTGATAGTTTTGCTACCCCTGATGATGGTGGCATTACAGGTGTTGCAAATGGCCTGTTTCTGGTTACCGACAGAGTCTTTAAAAA
>JARQOD010000010.1:97578585-97652633 GCA_033576555.1 Oophaga sylvatica
AATATAAAAGCAGAAAAGGGTACTGTATGAGAGCGTAAAGCTGTATACAGTGTTGGGGTAACTTTTAAACTCTGTATATATTTCGGGAGTAACACACAGACACTCACAGGCTCAGTATGGATTAGACCAGAATATAAAAAGCAGAAAAAGGGTACTGTATGAGAGCGTAAAGCTGTATACAGTGTTGGGGTAATTTTTAATCTCCGTATATATTTCAGGAGTAACACACAGATGCTTACAGGCTCAGTATGGATTAGACCAGAATATAGAAAGCAGATAAAGGGTACTGTATCTGAAGATACCAGTTATATTTACTATAGGGGTAAATTGCAAATCTCCGTATATATTTCCGGAGTCAGAGACAGACGCTCACAGGCTCAGTATGGATTAGACCAGAATATAAAAAGCTGAAAAAGGGTACTGTATCTGAAGATACAAGGTGTATATAGTATAGGGGTAAATTGTAAATCTCCGTATATATTTCCGGAGTCAGAGACAGACGCTCACAGGCTCAGTATGGATTAGAAAAGAATATAAAAAGCAGATAAAGGGTACTGTATCTGAAGATACCAGGTGTATATAGTATAGGGGAAAATTGTAAATCTCCGTATATATTTCCTGAGTCATACACAGATAGTCAGCATGTATTTGTCCGTGATACCAGCCGGTACATGGTAGTGTGTGAGGAGCGTACAGCTCTATACGGTGAGGGACAAAATGAATGCTCGGCTACTGTGCAGAAATAAAGAATAAAAGTATTAGTGCTGTGTAAAAAGCAGTCTGCACAGCAGTGTACACACAGCAATACAGCTATCAGGCAGCCTAATAACCAGCTCTGCTGCTGCACACAACAAAATCCTCCCCTGTCACTACACACTAACTGTACAGCACAATTGCTATCAGCACAAGCGCAGAATAACTTTTCTTTCCTGCCTATCTCTCTCCCTACTGATAAACAGCGTCAGCAACCTCTCTCTACTGCTAAGATCGGCAGAAGTAAAATGGCGGTCAGCGGTTTATAGACACTGTGACCCCACGCAAAGCAAGCCAATTACTGCAATGCCCTTCTCTAAGATGGTGGTGGACGCTGCCTATTTCATCTTGTTGCCCACAGTGTACGTCCTTGTTCATTGGCTGAGAAAAGGCGCCTGAAAGCATTATGGGAAAACTGACTTTGGCGCTCGGGTCAACGACCGCATGTCCGACTTCACGCTATGGTCGGGTTTCGCTCGGCGAAGCTCGACTTTAGCGAAAGTCGGCGGCTTATGAATCTGACCGACTTGTTTCGCTCAACTCTAGTGGTTTGTGTTAACCCCTCTCTGACATTAGACGTACTATCCCATCCATGAAACCCGTGCCAATCTGACCATGGACGGGATAGTACGTTATAGGCGATTAGCTGCGCTCCCTAAGGGAGCGCAGCAAATCGCCGCTGGGTGTCAGCTGATTATCACAGCTGACACCCGTGACTGTGTGTCAGGAGTGGTCACGGACCGCTCCCGGAACATTAACCCCTAGCACACCGCGATCAAACATGATCGCGGTGTACTGGAGGCACAGGGAAGCATCGCGCAGGGAGGGGGCTCCCTGCGCGCCCCCCTGAGACCCTCAGACCAGCGCGATGTGATCACGCTGTTCTGAGGGCTTCCTCCCTCCCAGGACCCGGATCCAAGATGGCGCCGGGGTCCTGGAGGGAGGCGGCTTCCTCAGTGCCTGCTGAGGGCAGGCACTGAGAAGCCTGCTGCTATGTCTGTGCGATCGCTGGTGTGACAGAGTGCTGTGCACACTGTCACACCAGCGATCTGATAAAATACAGTGATGTCCCACCCTGGGACAAAGTAAAAAAGTAAAAAAAATAAAAATAAACATGTTTTAAAAAAAAATCCAAAATAAATTAAAAAAAAAAAAAAATTCCCCAATAAATTAATTTCTTCCTGTAAATAAAAAAAACAAAACAATAAAAGTACACATATTTGGTATTGCCGCGTCCGTAACAACCCCCCCTATAAAACTGTCCCACTAGTTAACCCCTTTAGTGAACCCCTTAAAAAAAAAAACAAAGCAAAAAATAAATGCTTTATCATCATACCGCCGAACAAAAAGTGGAATAACACGCGATCAAAGAGACCGATATAAATAAACATGGTACCGATGAAAACGTCATCTTGTCCCGCAAAAAACGAGCCACCAAACAGCATCATCAGCGAAAAAATAAAAAAGTTATAGCTCGCAGAATAAAGCGATGCAAAAACAATTATTTTTCATATAAAATTGTTTTTATTCTATAAAAGCGCCAAAACATAAAAAAATTATATAAATGAGGTATCGCTATAATCGTACTGACCCGAAGAATAAAACTGCTTTATCAATTTTACCACACGCGGAACGATAAAAACGTCTCCCCCAAAAGAAATTCATGAATTGCTGATTTTTGTTCATTCTAACCTCCCAAAAATCGAAATAAAAAGCGATCAAAAAATGTCACGTGCTCAAAAATGGTACCAATAAAAACGATAACTCGTACCGCAAAAAATAAGTCCTCACATGACTCTGTGGGCCAAAATATGCAAACATTATAGCTCTCAAAATGTGGCGATGCAAAAAACTATTTTTTGCAATAAAAAGCGTCTTTTAGCGTGACAGCTGCCAATCATAAAAACCCGCTATAAATGGTAAATCAAACCCCCTTTATAACCCCCTTAGTTATGGAAAAATAATAAAGTAAAAAAAAATGTATTTATTTCCATTTTCCCATTAGGGTTAGGGTTAGGTTTGCGGCTAAAGTTAGTGTTAGGGTTGGCGCTAAAGTTAGGATTAGGGTTAGGGTTTGGATTAGGGGTGTGTTAGGGTTAGGTTTGTGGTTAGGGTTGGGACTAGGGTTAGGGGTGTGTTGGGGTTAGGGTTTGAGTTAGAATTGGGGGGTTTCCGCTGTTTAGGCACATCAGGGGCTCTCCAAATGTGACATGGCGTCTGATCTCAATTCCAGCCAATTCTGCGTTGAAAAAGTCAAACGGTGCTCCTTCACTTCTGAGCTCTGCCATGCGTCCAAACAGTAGTTTATTCCCACATATGGGGTATCAGCGTACTCTGGACCCAAGCGTTATTGTGCAATTTGTCCTATTTCTTCTGTTACCCTTGGGAAAATAAAAAACTGGGGGCGAAAATATCATTTTTGTAAAAAAAAAAATGATTTTTTTTACGGCTGTACATTATAAACTTCTGTGAAGCACTTGGGGCTTCATAGCGCTCACCACACATCTAGATAAGTTCCTTGTGGGGTCTATTTTCCAAAATGGGGTCACTTGTTGGGGATTTCCACTGTTTAGGCGCATCAGGGGCTCTCCAAATGCGACATGACGCCCCAGACCATTCCATCAAAGTCTGCAATCCAAAACGTCACTACTTCCCTTCCGATCCCCAACGTGTACCCATACAGTAGTTTTCTCCCACATATTGGGTATCAGCGTACTCAGGACAATTGGACAACAACTTTGGGGTCCAATTTCTCCTGTTACCCTTGTGAAAATAAAATATTGGGGCGAAAAAAATCATTTTTGCAAAAAAAAAAAAAGAATTTTTTTTATTTTTACGGCTGTGCGTTATAAACTTCTGTGAAGCACTTCGGGGTTCAAAGTGCTCACCACACATCTAGATAAGTTCCTTGTGTGGTCTATTTTCCAAAATGGGGTCACTTGTGGGGGGTTTCCACTGTTTAGGCGCATCAGGGGCTCTCCAAATGCGACATGACGCCCCAGACCATTCCATCAAAGTCTGCAATCCAAAACGTCACTACTTCTCTTCCGAGCCCCGACATGTGCCCATACAGTAGTTTTTGCCCACATATGGGTATCAGGGTACTCAGCACAAATTGGACAACAACTTTTGGGTTCCAATTTCTTCTGTTACCCTTGTGAAAATAAAATATTGGGGGCGAAAAAAATCATTTTTGTAAAAAAAAAAAAAAAAAAAAAATTATTTTACGGCTGTACGTTATAAACTTTAGTGAAACACCTGGGGGTTCAAAGTTCTCACCACACATCTAGATAAATTCCCTGAGGGGTCTAGTTTCCAAAATGGTGTCATTAATGGTGGTTTCCACTGTTTAGGCAGATCAGGAGCTCTCCAAACACGACATGGCGTCCAGCCAATTGTGCGTTGAAAAAGTCAGACGGCGCTCCTTCCCTTCCAAACTCTGCCATGCACCCAAACAGTGGTTTACTCCCACATATGGGGAATCAGCGCACTCAGGACAAATTGCACAATAACTTTTGGAGTCTTGTTACCCTTGGAAAAAAAAATTGGGGTGAAAAGATCATTTTTGTGGAAAAAATATGATTTTTAAATTTTACGGCTCTACGTTATAAACTTGTGTGAAGCACTTGGAGGTTCAAATTGCTCACCAAAGATCTAGATAAGTTCCTTAGGGGGTCTAGTTTCCCAAATGGGGTCATTTGTGGGGGGTTTCCACTGTTTAGGCACATCAGGGGCTCTCCAAATGCAACATGGCATCCAATCTAAATTCCAGCCAATTTTGGTTGGAAAAAGTCAAATGGTGCTCCTTCCCTTCCGAGCTCTGCCGTGCGCCCAAACAGTGATTTCCCCCACATATGGGGTATCAGCGTACTCAGGACAAATTGGACAACAACATATGTGGTCCAATTTCTCCTGTTACCCTTGGGAAAATAAAAAATTAGTGACTAAAAGATAATTTTTGTGGGAAAAAAATAGGATTTATTATTTTCATGCCCGGGCATTATAAACTTGTGTGAAGCACTTGGGGGTTCAAAGTGCTCACCAAAGATCTAGATAAGTTCCTTAGGGGGTCTAGCTTCCAAAATGGGGTCACTTGTGGGGGTTTCCACTGTTTAGGCTCATCTGGGGCACTGCAAACGGAACATGACCCCCATCAACGTCTGCATTCCAAAACGTTACTACTTCCTTTCCAAGCCCTGCCGTGCGCCCAAACAGTTCCCCCCCCACATATGGGGTATCAGCGTACTCAGGACAAATTGGACAACAACTTTTGGGGTCCAATTTCCTTGGGAAAATTCAAAAATTTGGGACTAAAAAATCATTTTTGTGGAAAATTGTTTTTTTTTTTTTCACACCCAGGCATTATAAACTTTTGTGAAACACTTTGGGGTTCAAAGTGCTCACAACAGATCTAGATAAGTACCTTAGGGGGTCTACTTTCCAAAATGGTGTCACTTGTGGGGGTTTCCACTGTTTAGGTGCATCAGAGGTTCTCCAAACGCGACATGGCGTCCAATCTCAATTCCAGCCAATTTTAGTTTGAAAAAGTCAAACGGCGCTCCTTCCCTTACAAGCTCTGCCGTGTGCCCAAACAGTGGTTTTCCCCACATATTGGGTATTGGCGTACTCAGGAGAAATTGCATAACAACCTTATCTGTCCATTTTCTCCTTTTACCCTTGTGAAAATAAAAAAAAGTTTGTAAAAGATCATTTTTGTGGCTAAAAAGTTAAATATTCATTTTTTCCTTCCACGTTGCTTTAGTTCCTGTGAAGCACCTGAAGGGTTAATAAACTTCTTGAATGTGGTTTTGAGTACCTTGAGGGGTGCAGTTTTTAGAATGGTGTCACTTTTGGGTATTTTCTGCCATATAGACCCCTCAAAGTGACTTCAAATGTGAGGTGGTCCCTAAAAAAAATGGCTTTGTAAATTTTATTGTAAAAATGAGAAATCGCTGGTCAACTTTTAACCCTTATAACTTCCTAATAAAAAAAAATTTGGTTCCAAAATTGTGCTGATGTAAAGTGGACATGTGGAAAATGTTATTTCTTAACTATTTTGTGTGATATATTTCTCTGTTTTAAGGGAATATAAATTCAAAGTTTGAAAATTGCAAAATTTTAAAAATTTTCGCCATATTTGCGTTTTTTCAAAAATAAACGCAAGTTATATCGAAGAAATTTTACTTCTAACGTGAAGTACAATATGTCACGAGAAAACAGTCTCAGAATCGCGAATATCCGTTGAAGCGTTCCAGAGTTATAACCTCATAAAGAGACAGTGGTCAGAATTGTAAAAATTGGCCCGGTCATTAACGTGCAAACCACCCTTGGGGGTGAAGGGGTTAAAGGGGCCCATTGAGACTCTTTCGTCCGGGGCCCATGAAAACCTGGAGCCAGCCCTGCCCCCCCCACAACTTTAGCCAAATAACCCCCAGTTTTCAATGTGTTACTGTTATTATAAAGTAAATTAAGGTTGACAAGCTTAATTAATAAGAATTGATGTCGTTGGCATTGAAATGGGCACTGTAGGTGTTTTTTCTGTCCTCCACTCACTGCCGACTTTTATTCCCCATTGACTTGCTTTGGGGTCGGGTTTCGGTTGGAACTCCGACTATTTCCGATAGTCGGCCGATTTCGTTCGACTCGACTTTTGATAAGTTGGGAGGTCCAAAACCCGACTCGACCCTCCCGGAGGCAAAGTTGCTCATCTCCAGTTCTGAATATGTGCATCCCCTCCATCGTCCAGCTTTCCCTTTGTGCAGATGGGGAAATTCCCTTCTTAGGCATTTCCATAACCTTCCCCATTAAAAACTTGGAAATAATGGAAATAATCAACTTCTGTAACCTAGATTTCAAATCTCATAGATCACACGGATCTCAGTAGTCAGAATGAAGCTCCTCCCGAAAATATTATATTACTTCCACAATTTGCCTATATTCCTTTCCACACAAAAGTTAAAAAAAATGCAATCACTACTAACGTGTTTCATTTGGATCCATCAAAAAGCAAGAGTATCTACAAAACCCCTTTATATTCCTGTAAAGCACGATTAAACAACAACCACAAGACGGATTTCATCAACCAAGGTATCATTTTAATCAGTATAATGGCGCTGACCTGACACTGTCTGTAGTTTACTGAGCACAATCCTGCTGACAGGTTCACTTTAAACCTACTCAGAACTTCTTTAGCTCCTGTTCATTTGTGACAATGTATATTGTTTGCAACACCAATCACGACCATTGGAATTGGATGCCAGATGTATAGCTCACCTGTCACCAGCTATGGTTGGCATAGGCACAGTTCTTATGCCCTTCATATCTCTTTGATAAAATAAATAAGACAGGAGGTAGGGGGCACCCTGGATGTACATTTACAACTAATTACTTGAAGGAATTTGGTCTTAAACACTCTTTGTGTCATAAAAAATTACAGAAACCTTATGATTCACCACAAAGTCAACTGGATCTGTCATAAATAGGTAGTATCTATTCTAAAATGAATAGAGAAACGCTGTCCTGGCCCTGTTATAGATGGAGTCATAATGCTGATGTGAACAGAACGCAATTCTACCATAGTCAAACATTAATTTAGACACATGCATAGTTATGGAAGCCAAAAAAAATGGAAACTGTTACAAATGGTTATGATTCAGTACAGATTATTATCATGAATGTTAATGTGAATCATTTCATAGTTTAGTTATGTTATTCCCCAGATTCGGTGATTTCATCAGATGTTTCTCAATAACAAATAATTGTCATCTGAACAGTCGGTAGTAAGTGAGTGTTGTTGACACAGTGCGTTTGGCTCTAAACCTTGTTCTTGTTTTCTGAAAAAGGAAGAAATTGCTGCTGGCAAAGGAAAATGGAACTGAGAAACCACAGAAGATGATTGTATGATGAGTTTCTCTTATGTGATGCTGAATGCCAATTCTTAATGGAGTTCTTGTGTGAGAAGATCCTGGATGAAATGATCTACCACACATGTGTAAATACATTCTTGGTGAAGAGGGAAATTAATTGATCTCTCTCCTGTCAATGGGGACCTCTTTTGTTTCTTACCGAATTTCCTCCTACATATAAAACAATATAATTAAATGTGTCACTGACATTTAGTTGAGCAACTAATTCATGGGCCAAACTGATAGTCTTTACATCATAGTCTTCATAGTACCTCATGAATACAGATCAGCCCTTTGCCTTGCACTGACTTTCTGGTGACCTTGTGGTAGGCTTAAGGGTATGCCACACTAAGCGAGATCGCTAACGAGATCGCTAACGAGATCGCTAAAACAACACTATTTAGCGATCTCGTTAGCGACGTCGTTGTGTGTGGCATGTAGCAACGATGTGGCCCCTGCTGTGATGTCGCTGATCGTTCACTAGCGTTCTGGACCGTTTTTTGATCGTTGGCGTCCCGCTGGTGAGCCTATATCGCTGTGTTTGGCGCCTTTTGCGAACGACGAGCGACCTCGTTTGTGACGCATATGACAGCGGCGCAGGCGGGACTAGGGTTTTTTAGCATCACGGCGTGGATCGCAATATCTGTAGGTTCTCTTTTGCGTCACAGAGAGGCTCACAGAAGTTGCAAAGCAGGCTAGCAGGACGCAGAGAGCAGGAGCGATGCTGGAAATTCCTATGAATCAGAAGCGCTCAGTACATGCTAATGACAGATCCTAACGACCGCCAAAGTCGTTAAAGAGATCGCTGACCGCTGATGTGTCGTTTATGAGATCTCCTGTTTGGCAGCTACTAGCGACCTAAAAGCGATCACACCAACGATCTCGTTAGCTTGCGTCGTTATCGTGATCGCTAACGAGATCGCTAAGTGTGGCAGTACCTTTATACTTATGAAAGGCAGCCAATAGAATTATGCTGAGCTGCAAAGTAAGGTGTTAGAGTGTGACAAAAGGAAAAGTTAATCCTATACAGTCATGGCCAAAAGTTTTGAGAATGACACAAATATTATATTTTCACATGATCTGCTGCCCTCTGGTTTTTATGTGTGTTTGACAGATGTTTTTATCACAGACAGAAATATAATAATTGCAAACATATGAGTAACAAAAGCTTATATTGACAGTTAGAATGAGTTAATGCAGCAAGTCAATATTTGCAGTGTTGACCCTTCTTCTTCAGGACCTCTGCAATTCTCCCTGGCATGCTCTCAATCAACTTCTGGACCAAATCCTGACTGATAGCAGTCCATTCTTGCACAATCAATGCTTTCATTCTGTCAGAATTTTTAGGTTTTTGTTTGTCCACCCGTCTCTTGATGATTGACCACAAGTTCTAATGGGATTAAGATCTGGGGAGTTTCCAGGCCATGGACTCAAAATCTCTATGTTTTGTTCCCTGAGCCATTTAGTTATCACCTTTGCTTTATGGCAAGGTGCTCCATCATGCTGGAAAAGGCATTGTTGATCGCCAAACTGCTCTTGGAGGGTTGGGAGAAGTTGCTCTTGGAGGACATTCTGGTACCATTCTTTATTCATGGCTGTGTTTTTAGGCAAGACTGTGAGAGAGCCGATTCCCTTGGCTGAGAAGCAACCCCACACATGAATGGTTTCAGGATGCTTAACAGTTGGCATGAGACAAGACTGGTGGTAGCGCTCACCTTGTCTTCTCCGAATGAGGCGTTTTCCTGATGTCCCAAACAATCGAAAAGGGGATTCATCAGAGAAAATAACTTTACCCTAGTCCTCAGCAGTCCACTGCCTGTACCTTTTGCAGAATATCAGTCTGTCCATGATGTTTTTTCTGGAGAGAAGTGGCTTCTTTGCTGCCCTCCTTGACACCAGGCCTTGCTCCAAGAGTCTCCGCCTCACAGTGCGTGCAGATGCACTCACACCTGCCAGCTGCCATTCCTGAGCAAGCTCTGCACTGCTGGTAGCCCGATCCCTCAGCTGAAACACTTTTAAAAGACGGTCCTGGCGCTTGCTGGTCTTTCTTGGGCGCCCTGAAGCCTTTTTGGCAACAATGGAACCTCTCTCCTTGAAGTTCTTGATGATGCGATAGATTGTTGACTGAGGTGCAATCTTTCTAGCTGCGATACTCTTCCCTGTTAGGCCATTCTTGTGCATTGCAATGATGACTGCACGTGTTTCTTTAGAGATAACCTTGGTTAACAGAAGAGAAACAATGATGCCAAGCACCAGCCTCCTTTTAAAGTGTCCAGTGGTGTCATTCTTACTTAATTATGACAGATTGATCTCCAGCCATGTCCTCATCAACACCCACACCTGTGTTAATGGAGCAATCACTGAAAAGAGGTTAGCTGGTCCTTTTAAGGCAGGGCTGCAATGATGTTGAAATGTGTTTTGGGGGATAAAGTTCATTTTCTAGCCAAATATTGACTTTGCAAGTAATTGCTGTTAAGCTGATCACTCTTTATAACATTCTGGAGTATATGCAGATTGCCATTAGAAAAAGTGAAGCAGTAGACTTTGTAAAAATTAATATTTGTGTCATTCTCAAAACTTTTGGCCATGACTGTAGATAGGAAAATAATTTAAGACTACCTCATACTTTATTTAACCCCTTCATGACCCAGCCTATTTTGACCTAAATGACCTGGCCATTTTTTGCAATTCTGACCAGTGTCCCTTTATGAGGTAATAACTCCGGAACGCTTCAACGGATCTTAGCGATTCTGAGATTGTTTTTTCGTGACATATTGGGCTTCATGTTAGTGGTAAATTTAGGTCGATAATTTTTGCGTTTATTTGTGAAAAAAATGGAACTTTGGCCAAAATTTTGAAAATTTCGCAATTTTCAAATTTTGAATTTTTATTCTGTTAAACTAGAGAGTTATGTGACACAAAATAGTTAATAAATAACATTTCCCACATGTCTTCTTTACATCAGCACAATTTTGGGAACAACATTTTTTTTGTTAGGAAGTTATAAGGGTTAAAAGTTGACCAGCGATTTCTCATTTTTACAGCAAAATTTACAAAACCATTTTTTTTAGGGACCACCTCACATTTGAAGTCACTTTGAGGGGTCTATATGGCAGAAAATACCCAAAAGTGACACCATTATAAAAACTGCACCCCTCAAGCTACTCAAAACTACATTCAAGATTATTAACCCTTCAGGTGCTTCACAGGAACTAAAGCAACGTGGAAGGAAAAAATGGACATTTTAATTTTTCCAACAAAATTTTTCTTTTAGCATCAATTTTTTTCATTTTTGCATTGGCAACAGGATAAAATGGACCGTAAAATTTGTTGGGCAATTTATCCTGAGTACACAGATACCTCATATGTGGTCATAAACCACTGTTTGGGCGCACGGCAGGGCTCAGAAGGGAAGGAGCGCCATTTGACTTTTTGAATGGAAAATATGCTGGAATATTTAGCGGTTGCCATGTCGCATTTGGAGAGTCCCTGTGTGCCTAAACATTGGAGCTCCCCCACAAGTGACCCCATTTTGGAAACTAGACCCCCAAGGAACTTATCTAGATGCAGAGTGAGCACTTTGAACCCCAGGTGCTTCACAAATTGATCCGTAAAAAAAGAAAGTATTTTTTTTTCACAAAATGTTCTTTTAGCCTCAGTTTTTTCATTTTCACATGGGCAACAGGATAAAATGGATCCTAAAATTTGTTGGGCAATTTATCCTGAGTACACCGATACCTCATATGTGGTCATAAACCACTGTTTGGGCGCACGGCAGGGCTCAGAAGGGAAGGAGCGCCATTTGACTTTTTGAATGGAAAATATGCTTGAATATTTAGCAGTTGCCATGTTGCATTTGGAGAGTCCCTGTGTGCCTAAACATTGGAGCTCCCCAAAAGTGACCCCATTTTGTAAACTAGACCCCCCAAGGAACTTCTCTAGATGCATAGTGAGCACTTTGAAACCCCAGGTCCTTCACAAATTGATCAGTAAAAAAAAAAAAAAGTACTTTTTTTTTCACAAAAATTTTCTTTTAGCCTCAGTTTTTTCATTTTCACATGGGCAACAGTATAAATTGGATCCTAAAATTTGTTGGGCAATTTCTCCTGAGTACACAGATACCTCATATGTGGTCATAAATCACTGTTTGGGCGCACGGCTGGGCCCAGAAGGGAAGGAGCGCTATTTGACTTTTGAATGGAAAATTGTCTCCAATCCTTAGCGGACACCATGACGCCTTTGGAGAGCCCCTGTGTGCCTAAACAGTGAAAAAAAACCACATGTGACACCATTTTGGAAACTAGACCCCTTATGGAACTTATCTAGATGTGTTGTGAGCACTCTGGACACCCAAGTGCTTCACAGAAGTTTATAACGCAGAGCAGTGAAAAAAAAAAAAATTTCCTCAAAAATGATTTTTTTAGCCCGCTATTTTTTGTTTTTACAAGGGTAACAGGAGAAATTGGACCACAAAAGTTTTTGTGCAATTTGTCCTGAGTACGCTGGTGCCCCATATGTGGGGGGGAACCACTGTTTGGGCGCACGGCAGGGCTCAGAAGGGAAGGAGCGACATTTGACTTTTTGAATGGAAAATTAGCTCCAATCGTTAGCGGACACCATGTCGTGTTTGGAGAGCCCCTGTATACCTAAACTTTGGAGCTCCCCCACAAGTGACCCCATTTTGGAAACTAGACCCCCTAAGGAACTTATCTAGATGCACAGTGAGCACTTTGAACCCCCAGGTGCTTCACAGAAGTTTATAACGCAGAGCCGTGAAAATAAAAAATCATTTTTTTTCTCAAAAAATGATTATTTAGCCCACTATTTTTTATTTTCACAATGGTTGCAGGTAAAATTGGACTCCAAAAGTTGTTGTCTAATTTGTCCTAAGTACGCTAGTACCTCACATGTGGGGGGAACCACTGTTTGGGTACACGTCAGGGCTTGGAAGGGATGTAATGACGCTTTGAAATGCCGACTTGATGGAATGGTCTGCAGGCGGGCAGAGCCCCTGATGTGCCTAAACAGTAGAAACCCCCCACAAGTGACCACATTTTGTAAACTAGACCCTCAAGGAACTTATCTAGATGTGTGGTGAGCACCTTGAACCCCCACGTGCTTCACAGAAGTTTGTAATGCAGAGCCGTGAAAATAAAAAAATCATTTTTTTCCTCAAACTGATTTTTTTAACCCGCAATTTTTTATTTTCACAAGGGAAACAGGAGAAATTGGACCACAAAAGTTTTTGTACAGTTTGTGCTGAGTACACTGGTACCCCATATGTGGGGGGGAACCACTGTTTTGGCGCATGGGAGAGCTCAGAAGGGAAGGAGTGCCATTTTGGAATGCAGACTTGAAGGAATGTTCTGCGGGTGTCATGTTGCGTTTGCAGAGCCCCTGATGTGCCTAAACAGTAGAAACCCCCCACAAGTGACCCTATTTGGAAACTAGACCCCCCAAGGAGCTTATCTAGATGTGTAGTGAGCACTTTGAACCCCAAGGGCTACACAGAAGTTTATAACGTCGGGGCATGAAAATAAAAAAATCATATTTTTTCCACAAACATGATCTTTTAGTCCCCAATTTTTTTATTTTCCCAAGGGTAACAGGAGAAATTAGACCACAAAAGTTGTTGTCCAATTTGTCCTGAGTACGCTGATATCCCATATGTGGGAGAAAACTACTGTATGGACACACGTCGAGGCTCGGAAGGGAAGTAGTGACGTTTTGAAATGCGGACTTGATGGAATGGTATGCAGGCGTCATGTTACGTTTGCAGAGCCCATGATGTGCCTAAACAGTAGAAACCCCCCCAAGTGACCCCATTTTGGAAACTAGATCCCCCAAGGAACTCCTTTAGATGTGTGGTAAGCACTTTGAATCTCCAAGTTCTTTACAGAAGTTTATAACGCAGAGCCGTGAAAATAAAAAATCATTTTTTTTTCCACAAAAATAACTTTTTTAGTCCCCAATTTTTTTTCCAACAGTAACGGGAGAAATTAGACCCCCAAAGTTGTTGTGCAATTTTTCCCGAGTACGCTGATACCCCATATGTGGGGGTAAACCACTGTTTGGGCACACGACGGGGCTTGGAATAAAGGGAGCACTGTTTGACTTTTTGAACGCAAAATTTGCAGGAATCAATGGCGCCATATCGCGTATGGAGACCCCCTGATGTGCGTAAATAGTGGAAACCCCTCAATTCTAACTCCAACCCTAACCCCAACACACCCCTAACCCCAACCCTACCCTACAACCCCTAACCATAACCCTAACCCCAACACACCCCTCTACCCTAATCCCAACTCTAACCATAAACCTAACCACAAGCCTAACCCTAATCCCAACCCTAACCCCAAAACACCCCTAACACTTATCCTAACTCTAACCCTAACCACAAACCTAACCCTAATCCCAACCCTAATTCCAACCCTAACCCTAATTCCAACCCTTACCCAAATTCCAACCCTAACCCAAATTCTAACCGTAACCCTAATTCTAACCCTAACCCTAGTTCTAACCCTAACCCTAATGCTGGGTTCATATTGCGTTTTACCAGCCCGTTCAACACGTAGCGTTGACGGGCTGGTAACGGTATAGCATAACGCGATCGCGTTATGCTATACCGCTAGCGCAGAGGAATCAGCGATGATTCATCTGTGCTAGCGGTGATGAAGCCCATACGCTGCAGCCTGCGTCCAATGCTCCGTCACTGAATGACGGCACGTCGCGAACGCATGCCGCTTCACGGCATGCGTTGCGATGCGCACACAAATGGGGTGAATGGCAGCGTTAACGGACTGCGTTACACCGCGTAATACCGCGGTGAAACGCAGTCCATCTAACGGACCGCCATAATGCAATATGAACCCAGCCTAACCCTGAGACCACGTGCACACGTTGCGGATTCACTTGCGGATTTTTCTAAAATCCGCAGGTAAAATGACCTGCGTTTTACCTGCGTATTTAGCGCGGATTTACTGCGGTTTTGCTGCAGTTTTTCCCTGCGGTTTTACACCTATAATGGAATAGGTGTAAAATCGCTGCGGAATCCGCACAAAGAATTGACATGCTGCGGATTTAAAACCGCAGCAAATCCGCGCTGAAAAATCCGCAGCATGTGCACAGCTTTTTTTTTATCATTTATTTGCATTGTACTGTACATGGTTTCTGGATCTGCTGTGGATCCGCAGCGCGAAATCCGCTGCGAATCCGCAGCAAAATCCGCTGCTGATCCGCAGCAAAATCCGCTGCTGATCCGCAGCAAAATCCACTGCAGATCCGCAGCAAAATTCGCTGCTGATCCGCAGCAAAATCTGCTGCGGATCCGCAGCAAAATCCGCAATTTGTGCACAGGGCCTAATAGGAAAAAAAAAATTCTTTATTTTATTATTTGTCCCTACCTATGACAGGGGGGGTTCATTTACTTTTTTTTTATTTTGATCACTGTGACAGTTTATCACAGTGATCAAAATAAATTTCTGGACTCTGCAGGGCGCACTGCGCATGCGCCGGCCGGCGGTCGCACTGCGCATGCGTCCGCCATTTTCCAAGATGGCGGCGCCCATGAAGAATCCCAGGCAGCCGCCGGACGGATCCAGGGACATCGGTGGACCGGGAGAGGTGAGTATGGGCGTCGAAGGTGAGGGGGGGGATCGGAAGGTGGGGGCAGCGGAGGCCATGACGAGGGGAGCTGTTAGTGACGGCGGTGACCGATCACGCCATCTTTCGGTGGCGGCGGCCGATCACCGCCGTGACTTGGTGTGGGGGGTCAGGGCTCGGTGTCCAGCCATGGCAGATGCTATTGCAGCATCGGCCATGGCTGGACTGTAATATTTCACCAATTTTATTGGTGAAATATTACAGATTGCTCTGATTGGCTGTTTCACTTTAACAGCCAATCAGAGCGATCGTGGCCACGGGGGGGTTAAGCCAACCCCCCTGTGGTGAAGCACAAAGGGTCCTGTGCCTGCGGGTCGGGTGACCTTTCAGTGACCCCGGTTACCCGGCCCGCAGGAACACGATCCTTTCATGAGCCACATAGGCGTCATGGGTCGGATTGGCACTGACTTTCATGACGCCTACGTGGCGTCACAGGTCGGGAAGGGGTTAAACAGTGCTGCCTAATTGGCCATATAGCTTTCTTGAAATGCCAATAAGTAAAAACTACAAATCGGAAATACTAGAAAACCATAAGATGAAAGCATAATCACAGTGCTTTTTCTGTCTTGGTGTGTTCAGAAGTATTTTTAACATAAAGCAAAGTGATGACTTGTATAGCCACGTTTTAGACTCTTGCTATAAAAGCAAAATGGGGGAATTCTTTTCAGCTACTGAAAGGGAGTTCAAATTTGGTTACATCCCAGGATAATTTCTGTTACCGGCTCGTCGAAGCTTTACTCGAGCAAACACATGACACTACCATTGCAGACCATCAGACGCCTTTGCAATCCATGCAGATAATGTAAGGGCTGGCCAGGGCTGTAGTCGTGACCACATACACTAAGATGTCGGTGTCCTGGCCATCCCCTACAGAAACATAAGTCCATTGCTGTGCGTACCTGTATCTCCAGGTTTAGGTCACTCTGGGCACTTCTCAGACAATGAAGATTCTTTCCCACGGCGACCCTCATCAAATGAGACATAGTCCATTGCAACTGGAAAGGTTTCTTTACTATAAATGTTCTGTCCTCAATGAATGAAGCGGACTTATTGCAGCTTATACAGACAGCTAAACCGCTATACCGGGGTCCAATAAGGAGACTGTGGTTGAGTCTGTGCTTTTATTGAACTTGATATATTGATGCGGTGAAACTATAATACAAACATAATATGCGTACAATCAGTACAGGGGCATATTAGAAATATACACTGTGAATGAACATTGCACACTAATAGCTGACCAGGAGCAGGACTGATTAAACCAGGCTAATATGGGACAGGAATTAGCTATAGAAAACATGAGTACATACCGGCGATGCTATCACAAGGGGAGAGGAAAAGATGAGATGCTTCCTGGATGCAGGCTGAAGGAAAATGGAGGAAAGAGAGGGAAAGCTACCACAATGCTTTGCAAGGCTACCATAATGCATTGCGAAGCTACCATAATGCCTTGCAAAAGGAGGGAAAGATTCACTGAAAGTGAAACAAAAACTATATAAGACTGCGAATATGACACTGGTCACTAGAGGGAGCCAAAACACAGCAGATTGTTAAAACTCCTATATACACAATTATGCAAAACAAACAACGTCAGAAACAATTAGATGTGAGAGACAGAATAATAAACTTTGCACAGCATGTCCACAGTTGTTATATTTCGGTAATATGACATATTCTTCCATATGGGATTCCTCAACTTTCCCTGCACTTCTGACGCTTCTTTGCAGTACGTGCCCAGACCGGACTGTCTTAGACTGCTTCCAAGCTTCCTCCCGGCTCAACCTCGCCACAATGACAATTCCCTCTCTAAGAGTACTCTAAGAGTATTAGATATGTACCGTATATACTCGCGTATAAGCCGAGATTTTCAGCCCATGTTTTAAGGCTGAAAGTCCCCCTCTCGGCTTATACGCGAGTCATATACGCCAGGGGTTCGGCGGGGGAGTGGGAGCGGGGGTGTCAGATCATGTTCACCCCCCGGCGCGTCTCTGCAGCCCCCCTGCTTCTCCCATGATCTCAGACTCCTTCCTTCAGCGTTCACGTGGTACATCTCATTAAAGTCATGAATATGCACATATTCATGACTTTAATGAGCTGTACCACGTGAACGCTGAAGGAAGGAATATCTGCCGAAGACCGCGGAGAAGCAGTGGGGCTGCAGAGACGCTCCAGGAGGGGGTAAGTATATGCGATATTCACCTGTCCCCGGTTCACCGCTGCGCGCCGCTCTGTCCTCCACGTCCTATGGCTGTGACGTTCAGGTCAGAGGGCGTGATGACGTAGTTATTGCGCGCTGCGCCCTCTGCCTGAACAGTCACTGACAGAGGACCCGGAAGACAGAGCTACGCGCAGCAGTGGACCGGGGACAGGTGAATATCTCAGATGCCGGGGCCCTAAGCCAGCGGTGGCACCCCCATAGCGCGCCGGTGTCCCAGTCTGCTCAGGACACCGGCACCTGGCCGCCAGCGATGAGAGGTGAGTATGTCATTTTTTTTATTTGCAGCAGCATATGGGGGCCTAGTCTATGGAGCATCTTATGGTGCAGCATATGGGGCATAATCTATGGAGCATTTTATGGGAATAATCTATGGAGCATTTTATGGGGCATAATCTAAGGAGCATCTTATGGGGTATAAACTATGGAGCATTTTATGGGGCATAATCTATGTGTTATGGGTCTGCAACTCAGGAATAGAGTGGGGGGAAGCTGACCCTGCACTAGGACTAAACTCAATCCCCACGATGGAGCGGGCGACCTATTCCTTGCGAATAGACCCACTGACGATCCTAGTCTAGACTTAAGCAAAGACCTAAAGATGGAGGAAAGGGAATCCCTGAAAGACCTAGGGACCGGGAACAAAAATAGGTGACCTCCTAGCAGGGAAATAGAGGAAGCTGCAGAAACAAAAGGAAAAACAAAAAGACTAAGAAAGCAGAACTAGAGTTCCCAGAACTGCACAAAGTAACACAAAGCTATCAAAGCTCCTAGCCCGAACTCAAGCCGATTAACACTCATGTCCAGCAAGGACTGAGAGGCAGGTGCAGGGTAATAAAGGGTGATACAATCACCTGACCAATGACAAGCCCAGCACCAGGGGAAAAAGACCAGCAGCCAGAAACCACAACAAGATGGCAGATGGTCAAACTGTAAAGATTCTAACAGTACCTCCTCCGGATCCTCTTGGCCGAGCCTTATTCGGAAATCTCCTGTGAAAAGCCTTAATCAGCCTTGAGGCCGAGACATCCTCAACTTTCACCCAGGAATTATCCTCGGGACCTAAACCTTCCAGGACACGAGATACTGCAACCTTCCTCTATGCCACCTGGAATCCAATATGTGAGAATTCTCAAACTCGCCATCCTCATCAATTGGAGGAACAGTCGGCATTGCCTCCTTATCAGGCATGCCAACTTTCTTCAGTAAAGATACATGAAAAACTGAATTAATACTCCAGGACGAGGGTATGTCTAATCTCACAGCAGCAGAGTTGACAACCTGAACCACTTTGAAGGGTCCTTCAAATTTAGGCCCCAGTTTTTTAGAAGGGATCTCCAAATGCAGATTCCTAGAGGACAACCAGACCATATCTCCAACTGCGAACAACGCCTCCCTTCTTTTCCTGTCAAAATATTTCTTAGACCTCCTATTCGCCTCTTTCAGATTATGGCGTACATTGGTCCAAACCCTTTCCAAACTTCCAGAAAAACTTTCCTCCTCAGGCACAGCCGCCCCATTCTTTGAAAATGGATCGAAAGATGGATGTCTCCTGTACAGCAAAAAAATGAGAATACCCAGCCAAGGCAGGCGTATGATTATTATGAGCAAACTCGACTAGTGGTAGATATTCCGACAACATCTCCTAATTGTCTGCTACAAAACATCTCAAAAACTGCTCAACGTCTTGGTTCTTCCTTTTGATCTGTCCATTGGACTCCAGATGATAACCTGACAAAAATGACAAATGAATCTTTAATCTGTCGCAAAAAGCACGCCAGAAGCGAGCTACAAACTGTGGTCCTCTGTAGGAAACAATGTCCATGGGAACACCATGGAGCCTGACAATCTCTTTCACAAATGCCTTCGCTAGAGTCTTGGCACAGGGCAATTTACTGAACGGGACCAGATGACACATCTTACTAAACCAGCCACAACAACCCAGATGACAGAAAAACTCTCAGAAACCGGCAGATCGGTGATAAAATCCATAGCAAGAAGCGTCCATGGCGAGCTAGGAACCTTCAAAGGGCACAGCAATCCTGCTGCTGGGGCATGAGAGGCCTTCGACCTAGCGCAAACCGTACACTGATGCACCCATTTGATGATTTTTCTATGGCACCCTGGTCACCAGAAACTTCGACCGATTGACTTTCTAGTTTCCGAAATACCTGGATGACCCGCCAACCGAAACTCATGACATTCAGCAAACAAAGCTCTCCTAAAGGCTTTGGCCACAAATAATTTACCTTACGGAGTGTTTGTTGGTGCAGAATTCTGGGCTTCTAAGATGCTATTCTCCAACTCAGAACCCAACGCTGCCACCACCACCCCTCTCTGCAAAATACATTCCTCCTTCTCAGTATTAACTGCTGGAGAAAAACTACGAGACAAAGCATCCTCTTTAACATTCTTTGTGCCAGGGAAATATGTTACAGAGAAATGGAACCAGGCAAAAAAATGTTGCCCACCTCGCTTGACAGGCATTCAAACATTTAGCAGCATCCAGATAAATCAGATTTTTATGATCAGTAAAAACCTGTATCGGATGTTTAGCCCCCTCCAAAAAATGTTGCCAATGCTCAAACGCGAGCTTAATAGCCAGTAACTCTGGGTTCCCAACATCATAGTTGAGCTCAGTCTCCGAAAATTTTTCAGAAAAGAAAGGACCAGGTATGCACCCCATCCTCTCCCTCCTGGGACAGAACTGCCCCCAACCCTACTGATGAGGCATCAACCTTTACCAGAAAAGGCTTGGTCTCATCTGACTGGATCAAAACAGGAGCAGAGCTAAACCTCTCCTTGAGATGCTCAAAAGCCTCCACTGCCTCAGTGGACCATTGGACAGTATTAGAACCCTTCTTGGTGAGATCAGTTATGGGTTTAGTGATAACAGAAATATTTTTTTTAATTTTCTATAATAATTGGCAAACTCTAAAAATCTTTGGACAGACTTTAAACATTCAGGCCTTGGCCAATCCAGTACTGCCTGAACCTTCACCGGGTCCATCTCAAACCCATCACTGGAGACCAAGTACCCCAAAAAATTCATTTTCTGTACCGCAAACTCGCACTTCTCCAATTTAGCAAAGAGGTTGTTTTCACTCAAAATCTGTAGAACTTCGCGGACTCTCTGCCAATGCGAATCCAGATCAGGTGAATAGATCAAAATATCGTCCAAATAAACAATAACACTCCTACCGATCAACGGCCTCAGAATGTCATTAATGAAATTTTGAAAAAATGCAGGTGCATTAGTAAGGCCAAAAGGCATCACCAGACGCTCAAAATGACCCTCCGGGGTATTAAAGGCTGTCTTCCATTCATCGCCCTCCTTTACCCGCAGCAAATTAAATGCCCCACAAAGGTCAATTTTAGAGAACAACTTAGCTCCGGTTAGTTGGTTAAACAAATCGGGAATTAGCGGCAACGGGTAAGGATTGCCCACACTGATCTTATTAATCTCCCAAAAATCCAGACACGGTCTAAGGCCCCCATCCTTCTTTTTGACAAAAAAAAAATCTACAGCCACAGGAGACTTAGAGAGTCTTATATGACCTGCAGCCAAACTAGTCTGTAGGTATTCCTTTAAGGCCTCCCTCTCGGGAATCGTCAGATTAAATAAACGACTCTTAGAGAGTGCAGCACCTTGGACGTACTCAATAGCGCAATCGTACTCTCTATGGGGTGGTAGAGCTTGCAACTCAACTTCTGAAAATGCCTTCCAGAAATCCTGAATGGCTTCAGGTAGCTCTTTCTTCACAACAGCAGCAATGTGAACATTACAACATTTTCCATAACACCCCTGACCCCAGGACCTTATAATACCAGACGACCAGTCCAGGAAAGGATTGTGCATTTGTAAGCTGGGTAAACCCAGAACAACTGGAACAGGCAATTTATCCAGTACAAACTAGTCAATGTACTCCTAATGTTCCATATTGACAATAAGTGGGAACCCAGTAACCTTTCGAGACACGTACCCATGGGGAGTGTTATCAATCGCCACAACCGGAAAAGGAGATGACAATGGTTCAGAATCAAATTTATATTTGTCTAGAAATTGTTGATCAATCAAATTCAGTGCAGAACCACAATCCACCATGACCTTAAAATCAATGGAATGACCACGATAGGTGGAATTACCAGAAAAAAAAATCCGGACCGTAAAAATGCAATACGAACGGGAGTGTTGCTCCTACTGACCTTTTTTTTCTTTTCTTTCTTTATGCGAACCTCGCATTGCTTAATAAAATGGTCAGCCTTACCACAATACAAGCATAGCCCCTCAGAGAACCTCCTCTCCCTTTCCTGGGAACGAGAGGACATCACCCCAAGTTGCATTGGCTCCCAACTGTCGACGGGGCTATCCTGAGAGACTGGTTCCAGCATATTAAGAGGCTTCTCATTATTCTGCCTGCCTCTCAATCTTCTATCCACACGGATAGCTAACTTCATAGCAGATTCCAAAGTATCAGGTGCAGGATAAGCAATGAGCAAATCTTTAACCCTTCACTCAAACCTGCTAAAAACTGACTCTTGAGCGCTGGGTCATTCCACCTGACCTCTGCGGACCATCGTCTGAACAGGGTGTAATAACTCTCAGCATCACCAGAACCCTGTTTAAGGCCTCTTTCACACATCCGTTTTTTTACTTCAGGCACGATCCGGCGTGTTGTAAAAAAAAACTGATCCGGTACCGGATGCGTTTTTTTAGCATTGACTTTCATTAGTTCATCGCGCTTGATGTCATTGCGTTGCATCAGTTTTTGTCCAGATCCGGCGGAAATGTACATTCCGGCGGCCGGACAAAACGGTGCCTGCAACGTTTTTTATTTTTTTCCGGAGCCGCCTGATAGTGCCTGAAGCGGCGTATCAGGCAGCCGGAAATAATAGAAGTCTATGGAACCGGATCAGTCTTTTGTGCAAACCGTCAAAAGACTGATCCGGATTCTGGAAATCAGGGACTACCACTACTACTACTACTACTACTACTACTACTACTACATTTTCCACTGTCTCCGGACATGCGAACCTGCATTTTCCGGCTGCAAAACTTATTTTTCCGGGTTCAAAAGTTCAGGTCGGATACAGCAAAAAAAACTGACCCGTTGCATCAGTTTTTTCATTTCAGTGCCGGATCCGTCCCTTCAGGCATTCGACGGATTATGCCTGACACTAAAAAACGGATGTGTGAAAGAGGCCTAAGCCGTCTGAGCTCTGCCTCAGCTGTGGTAACTCGAACCAGATCAGCATATAACAACCCCATAGCAGTAAAAAATGCTTCTTCTACTGATGTCAAACAAGGATCATTAGGTGGTAACGAAAATGCCCAGAATTAGGGATCACTTCGCAAAAAAGACATAATAGTCCCCACTAGAGTTGAGCGATACTTTCCGATATCCAAAAGTATCGGAATCGGAATGGTATCGCCGATAACATTAAAATATCGGCGATACCCGATACCGATACCGGAAGTCCCATGTAAGTCTATGGGAACAAAATATCGAAATTAAAAAAACACCATTCTTGCCTTGTTGGTTAATTGTACATGAAGGAAAACAAGAAAGAGTAATGTAGAATGTATTGGGGAAGGTTGAGGAGACATTAAAGGCATAGATGTTTAACCCAATCAAATGGAATAGCATAAATATTTTTTTTTTAAAGATGTTCGGATTGACGAAGAAATTGACAATGTTGTTAACGTTTTTTCTATTTTGGAAAATATGTATATTACACAACTTCCATGCTCTTCATCTTCACCTTTTTAACTTTTCACACACTTTCTCCTTCATAATCTTCTGCAGCATCATCTTTTTCATCAAATTATTCTTCATCTTCACCTTCTTTATCTTCTTCTTAAACTTCTTGCTATTCATCTTTGTTAACATTACTCATATTCTTCTTATTAAACTATTATTCTTATTCATATTCTGCTTCATCTTCTTCATCATATTCTTATTTGTGACAGAGAATCCTGTACTTGTAATCTGTCAAAGTATGAATTTTTCATCCTTCCGTTCTTGCTGTCACAAAAGATTTAAATTACAACAGTATTTGTCCGTGTTCAGCTTAGCCTGCAGCAGCAGGCATTTTCCAGGGGCACCACGAGGAGGAACGGACTCACCCCCATACACTGCTTAGTCTTCTTCTGCTTAGAATTTAGAGCATATATTTTGCTCTTCATTTTGGTCTTATACTTCATGTTCTTCTGCTTTTAGATCTTCTGCTTATTGTTCTTGTGTCTCTTGTTCCGTATCTTGTATTTGTAGCACAATCTTGTACCAGCTGATGTTACTGGGACACGGTTACTAAGCAGGAGGTACCTGTGCTCCAAAGCACTACCAAGGACCAGCAGACGTTGCTGGAACTCGGATACCGAGATGGAGGCACCTAGGCCAAAGGCACTGCGGAGAACCAGCTGACGGTACTGGAACCCGGAGGGGCAGCAGAAGGAAAAGAGCCAATGGCACAACCGAGGACCAGCTGACGTTACTGAACCCCAGTAACACAGGAGCAAGTGTTGACTGTGCTAACAGCACTTCCGAGCAACAACTGGCGGTGTTGGAGCCCAGGGTCAAGGAGGATGTTTAAATACTAGATCAAGTAATTTCCTTGTTACCTGTCAATTTTAAATGTCTATACTTCAAACAAGAGAAAGATAACCTTTACTACCATAAGATGATGATTTCATTTAAACTAATATCTAGATAAATAAAGAATTGACAAACATAAAACACATACATTAACATGTTGAACAGCAATGCAAACCACAAAATAAATTAGTTAAGGAATCTGCTATACGGTTGTACATAAAAGCATACAAGTATATATCTGAATCCATTAATGATGGATAAGTAACAGTATGTACAACCATTTTTATTGTATAGACAATGAATGTCTGACTTCAAAACATCATCAGCATTACAAGTTATCTGTGATATTACTAAAATGTTCCATTTGCTGAATAATGTCACTAAATATTTTATACAAAATTATACAATTTCCATCATGTAATACTCATAATATGTGGCAATAATCATTTTTATTAACAAACATAACCTTTAAAAAGTGCATAGTGCATAGTGAAAATTGCTATTTATGGCTGACTGTCGACTTGGAAGCATGACAACAGATAGATAAGGTATATATAGATGAGACTGCATAGCCACAGATGGTGAATGGCGATGTAATACTGTACCTCAATAAAGTGTGCGTCACTACTACATAATTTTTTTTATATAGCTTTATAAACAGGGTACATGGATGTATGCTTGTGCCTTTGTTTTGACGCACAGACTGCCTTCCTGCTGAGACGCATTGGGTAGTGAACAGTTGTGTTGCAGTGTTCACTGCAGTCTCTGCGGAATAACCACACTTAGACCTTATAACTTTTCAGACTTTCTTTATCAATCTACCAAGATGAAGAAGGCAGGGAGTAAGGCACGTGGTCGTGGAGTTTCTTCAGGGAGAGGACGTGGGGATTCTGTGGCTGCTGCGGCCCCCAGTGACACAGCATCCACCAGTTTTCCCCGTGAGCGTTCCTTTATGCGCACTTTTGTAGGACTCGGAGTACCCCCTGCTGCGGGAAGAACAAATTGAAGCCGTTGTTGTTTGGATGTCAGCCAATGCATCGACTTCAATTGCTTCCACCTCCTCTCAGGACCACAGCACTTTGGCAACCATCTGTCTCTTCACCGCCTGGCAAATTGCCCAGGCAGTCAGGAGTTCTTTTACAGGAGCCAGCTGAGTGTCTGCTTCTGTTCTCAGAATCTATTGGCTTGCAAACAGGGGCCCAGCCAAGCAGCATTCTGTAATGTGAAGAGGGAGTATGCAGTGATGCGCAACAGCTGTGTCTCTCTGAATCTGAAGAGGCGGGTGAGACAGTGCCGATGGTCAGCACACCGCAGAACGATCTGATGATGATAAAGACCCAGGTGCCAGTTTCTGTTGAGCATGGTGCTGGCCAGACCACCCAACAGCAGGTGTTGGAAGAGGGTATGGAGATGATGAGGTCCAAGACCCAACATGGCATGAGGAACAGGAAGGTGGTGGAGCAGCTCAGAGGAATAATAATAATATTTATTTATATAGCGCCATCATATTCCGCAGCGCTTTACAGTTTAGCAGTTTCAGAACACAAGTCATAAGTAACGTTAACAATACAATAATTTAAGCTAAATAAGTCGCCCCTGCTCGTGACAGCTTACAATGTACAATGAGATGGGGGAGATACAAAGTATAGGTGTTTATATACAATGGTGCTTTTTACAATGATGTTCCAAGCCATCTTAAGGGACTGAGGGATGGAGATAGTGAATGGGCTAGAGACACACACACAGTTACACAGAATACATAGAATGACTTTGATTAGTGAATGTGATAGGCCGCTCTGAACAAATGTGTTTTGAGGGAGCGCCTGAAACCATGCAAATTGTGGATAGTCCTAATTTCTTGGGGTACAGCATTCCAGAGGATTGGCGTAGAGCAGGAGAAGTCTTGGAGTCGGGAGTGGGAGGTACGTATTAGTGCAGAGGTTAGTCGAAAGTCGTTTGCAGAGCGCAGCAGTCGGTTAGGCCGATAGATAGAAATGAGGGAGGAGATTGTAGGAGGGGTGCTGCACTGTGGATAGCTTTGTGGCTGAGAACCAGTACTTTGGTTGAAAGCTGGGAGAGGCCTAGAGAAATGGTTAGTGATAGAAGGAGATAGAGGAAGACATTGCCCCAACGGTACAAACAGGAGGGAGAGTTAGGCTGCAGACTCGGTTGCCTGTAGCCTCCAGTTTGGCACCTGTTCGGAGCAGTTGTCTTCCAAAAGTCAAAACGTGCGCTCCCAGGACTTGCCCCTGCGTGGTCCTTTTTTCACACACTTTGCACATGATATTTGCTATGTGAAATGCAAGCTGTGTAATCAAAAATTAAAAATAGCTAAAAGTGTCAGTCACCTCAATACCACAAATATGTGGAAAACATGTGCGGACAAAGCACGTAGTTGAGTTACAAAGACACACTGGAGATGTAGGCCAACCTACAGCAGCACCTACATCTTCAGGTTGTGTTGAAGCCTCTTCATCGAGCTCACACACAGCTGGTTCTGCTTCCTCACAGGATCGCCATGGAAGAACCTCGGCCACTGTTTTTCCAGAGACAAACTGTTATTCCACACACAGCAGCAAGTTCCCTGTCATCCTCACACTCCCAGGCCACAAAAACACCATCGGTAGCACAGGCATGGGATAAAAGACGGCCATACTCCGCAAACCATGCACGAGCACAGGCTCTGAATGCTGGCATTGCAAAACACCTGTCCCTTGAAATGCTGTGATTCAGGCTGGTGGAGACAGACAGTTTCCGTAACTGAATATCATTGTCAGTCCCACAATACAATGTGCCAAGCCGATTTCATTTCAGCAGGCAAGCCGTCCCTGGTCTGCAAAAGCATGTTGAGGGAAAAATTAAACATGCGCTACTAAAAGCCCTCAGTAGCAAGGTCCACCTGACCACCGATGCGTGGACCACTACCCATTGTTATGATCTGCTACAACCAGTAAGGAAAGAAGGGAATTCTGTCCCTACAATTTCAACTAAGCTGAATCCCTACGATGTAACGGGGAACCTGATCCTGCGACCAGACCCGCTAAAGTCCTCATCTAGGTGAACGAAGACCTATAGTTGCGAGGGAGTAATCCCTACAAGATCTAGGGACTGGGAGAAAAGGTGGACACCTCCTAACATAAATTGTAGCATGGATAATTAAACAGAAAAAATAAATACTTTGTGATCCTAACATCAAGCAAAACTCACAGATTAAGGCACCTAAGCACCCGGCTAGCTTAACAGTAGATAATACAATGAAGTCAAGCAAAGCCAGAAGGGCGGAGCCAGACTAAATAGGGAAAAAAGGTCATGTGACCAGCAAACTGAAACAAAAACCTAACAAGAGGGTTCTAACACCCATGGCCAGGGACAATACCTTTCCCTCACTGCCCATTGGGTCAATGTTGTGCACCGGGGTACTGATCTTGCGAGTGGCGCTGTACGTGTTCTGCCAACTCCAAGGATTGCAGGAATCAAGTCTGTACACATTGATTCCTCCTCCTACTCCAGTTCCTCAGAATCATCGCTGCAGGAGCCGTCACGGTCTACCTCCACATGGACCCGTGAACGTTTACCTGTTGCGACCGATATGAGCACAGCCGTGTCCAAATGTCAACAGGCCGTCTGAAATTAATTTCCATGGGGAATCTTAGCCACACAGCGCAGGAGCTCTGTAATGCCATAAAGCAGGAGAGCGACGTGTGGTTTTTGGAAAGATCACAGGCAGGCTTGGTAGTGTGTGACAATGGCCGAAATCTGGTGTCAGCTCTGGGCCTTGGCAACCTCACTCACATACCATGTCTGTCATATGTGCTCAACTGGTCGTGCAGAGTTTTTTGAGGGACTATCCGGATCTTGATGCACTGCTGCACAAGATCCGCCTAGAGTGCGCTCACTTGCGACGTTCCAGCATGGCCAGATCGCTGATTGCAGCTCTGCAACGCAGATTTCACCTTCATGAACATCGCATCATATGTGACGTACCCACCAGGTGGAATTCCTCGTTACATATGTTGGAGCGGTTGTGTGAGCAGCAGCCAACAGTAATGGAGTATCAGCTGCATCAGGCGCAGTCAACTCGCAATTTTGCGCCGTTCACAACTTCACCACTACTGAGTGGGCCTCTATAATAAGAATAATAATATTATTTATTTAATAGCGCCATAATATTCCGCATGCTTTACAGTTTAACAGTTTCAAAACACAAGTCATAAGTAACAACGTTAACAATACAAAAATTAAAGCAAAATCAGCCGCCCCTGCTGGTGAAAGCTTACAATCTACAATGAGGTGGGGGAGATACAAAGTACAGGTGTTTATATACAAATGGTGTTTTTACAATGATGGTCCAGCCATTTTAAGGGAGTGAGGGATGCATGGAGATAGTGAATGGGCTACACACACAGAATTACACATAGAATGACTTTGATTAGTGAATGTGATAGGCCACTGTGAACAAATGTTTTTGAGGGAGCGCCTGAAACCATCCAAATTGCGGATAGTCCTAATTTCTTGGGGTAGAGCATTCCAGGGGATTGGCGCAGCGCGGGAGAAGTCTTGGAGTTGGGAGTGGGAGGTACGGATTAGTGCAGAGGTTAGTCGAAGGTCGTTTGCAGAGTGCAGCAGTCGGTTAGGCCGATAAAATATAAATAAGGGAGGAGATGTAGGGGGGTGCTGCGCTGTGGAGAGCTTTGTTGATGAGAACCAGTAATTAGAATTGGATCCTATAATGAATGGGCAGCCACTGCCAGTGTAATGAGTGGCGAATAACTCATGAAGGATATCTGCCACGTTTTGCGTGCGTTTGATGAGTCAACGCGGATGGCGAGTGCAGATGATCACTAGTCAGCCTGACTGTCCCCCTTATCTGCCTGCTTCAAAAAAACACTGCAAGCACTAAGGCATGAGGTTTTGGAAGAGGTGGAGGATGAGGAGTCACAAATTCCATCACCTTCTGGACAGTCAGCGCAACGTGGTTCCTCACAAAGGGCTGGAGGACTTTCAAAGTACCATGCTGTATCAACAATTGAACCTCCAAGTCGCTGTCTATATTTTCATAACCATTACAAACTTTTAATGTATTTACAAAGCCATAATGTACATTTTTTGTCTATCCTTTTGTAATGCTATTGTGTTTTCCATAAACTGATGTTACAGAATTATGAAACAAAGTTTTTAAATTTTGAGTTTTAAATTTTGTAAATTTATATGTATTTGAAGGACTTTGTGAGGAGGATGAGGAGGAGTCAATGGAGGAGGAAGTGTCACGCTGTATAGCAGATATATATATGTGATGACAAATAATCTATATCAAAAGGGCAACATACTATATAACATGCGCATAGCTATATGATAACATAGAATTACCTGACAGAAAGTCCAGTGGGTCAAAACGGAATCCGTTATACGCTGTCTCCGCTAGAGGGTGACCGGGGTCTAAGCTGACCCTAACTGGGGTCCTAACTAATCCCTAACCTGGAGGTACTGTTAAAGGTACAGAGGTCCAGGCCACCAGCGTAAACCCTGTCTCCTATCAATCCCTGCCAACTGTATTCTAGTCCTAAGAAGGACCCTGAATACCACCAAAGGGAATGACCGGGTAACGGTTAATGAACAGAAAGACATACAAGAAAGATAAGAAATAAAGTAAATAAAGTCTTACATACAACACTCACACACAGTAGGAACACCTAAAGGTCCAGAGATAAACTATAAGCTGTAAGAGTAAAAAACAACTAAGGAGCTCTTAGCTTAAGTATTCTCAGAACCGATCCAGTCTGCTAAACTACATGAATGCTTTTCACCGGCATCAAACACCCAGACTGGCAGGAATATAAAGGAAACTAATTAGAACATAATCCAAAGCAGCCGGGAAGGCTGGACCTAGTCTTAGCAAAGAGCTAGATAAAATTAACTCTCTCATTACCAAACACAAAGAAACAGCAGCTCAGCTGTGAGAAGTCAGAATGTGCAATCGCGACGATCTTCGTGGCGATGCACCCATGACAGGAAGACATCGCTCCAGAGGGAGGTAGACAATGCTCTAGTCAGTATGTAGACCAAGGGTGGGGTGATGCACAGCAGGCAGAGATGACGCCTCTTGCAGGGACAACGTTTCTTGGCCAGTTGGGAGTCTGCAGCACATGGTTGATTTCATGCTGCAGTGGCTGAGAAACGACCGCCGCATCGAACACATTCACACCACGTCTGATTATTGGGTGTACACCCTCCTAGACCCTCGCTACCGGGGACAACTTACAAAGCCTCATCACACCGTTGAACCGGGAGTGTAAAATGCGGAAGTACCAAGACACACTGGTGCAATCCATAATGTTCTCCATTCCAGCCGAGAGCGCTGCTGCTACTGCTTTACAAAGCAGCTCTGTGCGTCGAGGCAGTGGAGACAGCTCTGCAACAAGAGGGAGCACAAGCAGCGCCTCTGCACAGGGCAAGAACAGTATGTTCCAAATGTGTCGAAGTTTTGTGGCAGCGCCACCAATGTCTACACCATCCGAGACGGCTCCAGTCAGCAGGAGGCAACATTTCCGTAAGATGGTGACAGACTACATGTCTTGCCCTCTCAGTGTACTCCCAGATGGCTCTTCCCCATTCAAGTTTTGTGTCTCTAAGCTGGATACATGGCCAGAGCTTAGCCAGTATGCATTGGAGGTGCTGGCTTGCCCTGCTGCCAGTGTATTATCGGAGCGCGTCTTTACTGCTGCAGGTGGTACTAACAGACCGTTGCATGCGACTATCCTCCGATAATGTAGAACGGCTTACTTTTCTGAAAATTAACTAGGCATGGATCTCGCCTGAATTTGCCTGTCCGGTTTCAGATTAACTAACTGGTTGGCAACGTTTTCCATGTCTCCTGTTATGTTCATCTTTCTACCACCTGAGCTATACTCCCTGGGCTACAACACTGCCAGTTGCTGCTCAGAAGTGTCGTGTCCACAGACCAATACACAAGCTATAGTGATAGTGGGGTTCAGTAACGCCTGCTGTTCCCTGCTGCGTGTCTGACAAAAATTAATGCTGCTAACTCCAAATTAAAGTTCAAATTAAAGTTCAAACATCTCATACTAGGCCTCAGGCTACACCCTCCTTGACCCTGGGCTCAGAAGTGTTGGATGCACAGATCAAAACAATCGATGATGTTTTGTGGGTTCAGTAACCCCTGCTGTTCCCCTGCTGTGTGTCCGGCAAAAATTACTGCTACCTAGCTACACATGTTGAAAAAAACATGACATGTTAAAGTGGCTAGTGCTACACATAGATATCAGGCTACACCCTTATTTCTAAGCTGTAAACAAGTGAAACGTCAAATTTAAAACCATTCAATGATTGTTTGGTAACAAATCTGTAACTAAATAATTGTGACATATTATGGCAGATATCCACATGTCTAACACAAATGCTAACACAAAAGCATACTTATGCTATAGGGTACTGATGGTGAACCTTCTCACTCCATAACTTTGACAAATCCAACTCACATCATGCCTCAAATGCTGCAATGTTGGAAGTGAATAATGTGGGTTGAACTTTGACAACAGCTGCAGTGCGAAGGTTATCCTTCTGTGTTCTTGGTTTTTAAATAAAAGCATACAAGTAAATATAATAATACATTGTTGATTAAGGGACATGATGTACACCTGTAATATTGTGCAAACAATGGATGTAGGACTATTCCTCTTCAACATTACTTATATTTGTGTCATTTGAAAAAATACATATTTTAGTTAAAAATTAAAAACCCATGTTCAGTAGCTGTGAAAGGCCCGTTTGTGTACTTCTATATTGTTTGCAACCAATGTATTGTATACGGATGGAAGCACGTCACTGTAATAGATTTGAATTATTTTAAATAGAATAAAGCAGCACCAATTTTAGAAAAATGACAAGGATGAGCCAGTGACAGACACTCAGCAGAGTACACGCAGCGGTGGTTGAAGAAGTAAATGGAGCGTGATCTGCATTTAAAAAAAAAAAAAAAATACCTCACAGACTGCAGTGAACACTGAAACACAACTATTCACAATCTGTGAAAGGCTACTCCTTTGTCTACTTCTATAGTGTTTGCAACCAATGTATTGTATACGGATGGAAGCGCGTCACAGTAATAGATTAGATTTTTTCAAATATAATGGAGAAGCACCAGTTGGAGAAAAATGAAAAGGATGAGCCACTGAGACACGCTCAGCAGAGTACAAGCAGCAGTGCTTGAACAAGTAACTGGAGCGTGATATGCACTCCAAAAATAAAAAACACAGACTGAAGTGAACACTGAAACACAACTGTCCACAATCTGTGAAAGGCTACTCCTTTGTCTACTTCTATAGTGTTTGCAACCAATGTATTGTATACGGATGGAAGCGCGTCACACTAATAGATTAGATTTTTTCAAATATAATGGAGAAGCACCAATTGGAGAAAAATGAAAAGGATGAGCCACTGAGACACCTCAGCAGAGTACAAGCAGCAGTGCTTGAACAAGTAACTGGAGCGTGATATGCACTCCAAAAATAAAAAACACAGACTGAAGTGAACACTGAAACACAACTGTCCACAATCTGTGAAAGGCTACTCCTTTGTCTACTTCTATAGTGTTTGCAACCAATGTATTGTATACGGATGGAAGCGCGTCACACTAATATATTAGATTTTTTTCAAATATAATGGAGAAGCACCAATTGGAGAAAAATGAAAAGGATGAGCCACTGAGACACGCTCAGCAGAGTACAAGCAGCAGTGCTTGAACAAGTAACTGGAGCGTGATATGCACTCCAAAAATAAAAAACACAGACTGAAGTGAACACTGAAACACAACTGTCCACAATCTGTGAAAGGCTACTCCTTTGTCTACTTCTATAGTGTTTGCAACCAATGTATTGGATACGGATGGAAGCGCGTCACACTATTAGTTAAATTGCATGGAGCTGCAAGAATTACACTGAAGAAAAAAAAAGAGTCTGTGAGTGACACGTGCAGATGCCTACAGACAGCGTTGGATGCAGAGCAAACTGCAGCGTCACCTGCACTCACACACACCTTGCAGAGCTGTTAAAACAACACTGCAGGCAAAAGGAAGCTTTACACAGCGGTTGGTGCTAGCCTGCCTACAGCACAGTACACTAAATCGCAATCTCTAACTGTCCCTCAGAGTCAGCAGAGTAGCGTTCTGTCCCTATCTGAATTCACAGCACAGTGACGCTAAAATGGCGGCGGCGCCTTTTATAGTGCATTCTGACATCATTTCAGCAGCCAATCACAGCCATGCCATTAGTTAAGATGACCGCAGCATTACAGGATGTGCCCACACTTCGTAGGATTCCTCATTGGCTGACTAAAATCACATTGCCTCTCAAAGAATTATGGGAACTTCCGATTCCGGTATACGATATTGAAAAAGTATCGGAATTAAGTATCGGAATTCCGATAACGCGAATATCGGCCGATACCCGATACTTGCGGTATCGGAATGCTCAACACTAGTCCCCACACGCTGTGATTCACTCCCTGAGGATCCAGGTCTAAGCCGAAAATAACTCAGGTAGTCCTACCTTAGGCTCTTCACAGCATACTCCAGGGCAATTACTCACGTGCTGTTGCAGGCTGGATACCTTCAAAGATAACCCTTGCAGGTGTTGAGTAAGTTCTTGGACGCTGTTCGTATTGAAGGATTCCGGGAGAAAGAAAGAAAAAAAATCCTTTTTTTTTTTTTTATATGTGCTGGCTGGACATACTGTAACGGGTCTGCAACTCAGGAATAGAGCGGGGGGGGGGGGGAAGCTGACCCTGCACTAGGACTAGACTCAATCCCTACGATGTAGCGGGCGACCTACAGTATTCCTTGCAAATAGACCCACCGACGATCCTAGTCTACACTCAAGCGAAGATCTAAAGAGGGGGGAAGGAAATCCCTGAAAGACCTAGGGACTGGGAACAAAAACAGGTGACCTCTTGGCAGGGAAATAGAGGAAGCTGCAGAAACAAAAGGAAAAAACAAAAAGACTAAGCAAGCAGAACTAGAGTTTCCAGACCTGCACAAAGTAACACAAAGCTATCAAAAGAATGTGGGTTTCAGCATCGGAGGTGAATGCTCACAGGCTGGTTCATTCATTCCACATCTCTTGTCCTGAGAAACCTGGTCCTGAGTGCTTGGAGGCCACTCGTAGAAGGGGATTACTGTCACGGGTGTGTCAGATACTACAGTCACTCTGCATCTGGCTGCAGATGGTCTCTGCATTTGGCATTGGAGAAACCTTCTTAATCCTTCTGACTTTTGAACCCAGTGGCAACTTTCCTCCTGCTCTAATTGACACACCTGGACCTGGGTGTTTATAGACTGTCAGTCTGCTTCAAGTACTTGCCAGTGATATTCCCATTTTCCCTTGTGAAGCTTGGAGCAATAGCAGTCGGCTAACTTGCTCTCTGGTGCTGTTGCAGGACTTTGGTGTTACCTCTCTGAGTCTGCTCAAGCTAAGTGCTTAGCTCTAGGGATATACAGGGCTTAGGTTCCTGCTCGGCGATTGATGTGGAACCAATATAGGGACGGTAAGGGATGCAGGGTGCTATTAGATCTGCGTAGGGTCTCCACTCCCCCTTTCCCTAGAGTTTGGGCTTCCTTCCCCTCTTCCCCTTGTGTTTCCCTTAGTGTTCCCACACTGTGCGTGACAGCTATCAATATGGTACACAAGATAAATGACCCACTTATGGTGCCAGCATAGATAAAACACTGTCAATCAGCTGGAGTAACCAATCATTCATGAATACAAACACGCAGAGCAAGCCTCCAGTCACAGAAAACTGATTTTATGAAGACTCAAGAACAAAAAAGTGTCAGAGAACTGGAATCAGGCTCCTTGTCACTACTTTATGATAAGGCAGAATTAATGAAGTGAAAGATTCCCTTTAACTAGTATAATCTGGGGTATGTTATCTGGTGAGTAAGTTTTTATTCTCAAATCTAGTCCCAGATATAACTTATCCCTCAGCTCTTAAGAAGTAAACCATGCACTCTATCAACCATGATTATTACCACCTTTAAGGTTGAAGGGAGAGTTACCTTCTAAATTACCACAATCTTAAACTATCTTTTTCTAGCAAACATGAAAATGAATATTGCATAGTATGATTAATATTATTATTAAGGCAAATATGTATTAATACTTGTATAAATCAAACACACAGAAGGTATTAGTCATAACATATAGACAGAGTGGGACAACACCTGGTCAAGAATGTGCACCCTAAAAATTTCATTATCTATCACAAGATGGCAGTATATGACAAGTGCAAAAAAATAAAAAATACAAATATATATATTTACAATTTTGCCAACAATTTTGCCCATTTTTAGGGTTTAGATTGAAATTATGTACAATTTTCCTTTTTTCTCAGTTTTTTGTGTTGTTCCTATGCATGCAAAGGAAATAAACTTGTGCATAACAAAGCATGTGTAATTGCAATAATTTTTTGGGAGAAATGCTTCATTTTCTGTAACAATTTTAGGAGTGTCAACACTTTTGGCCACAACTATATATATACACTTATACACATACATAAATATATAATATATAAAAAACAGTATAGTAAGTAAAGTAATAACAGAGGATGTAAGGTATTTGTCAAGGGTTTGCCACAACAGAGAAAAGCATTTCACCTTCATATTAAATAGTGCAGGCTTCTTTTAGCTGCGCATTTGTTAATTTGCTCAGTTAAGAGCTCCTGGAAGCTTTCCTGCATTAAGGTTCTCAGCTGTTCACTGTAAGGTACTCCCATCTTCTATATAATCTGTGTCCTGGCTAGCACTCATTGCCAGAGCTAGCTTGTGCTGCATGTTTAGGAGATGGTGATTTGTGGTTTGTTTTAACCCCTTCATGACCCAGCCTATTTTGACCTTAATGACCTGGACATTTTTGGCAATTCTGACCAGTGTCCTTTTATGAGGTAATAACTCAGGAAAACTTCAACAAATCCTAGCGATTCTGAGATTGTTTTTTCGTGACATATTGGGCTTCATGTTAGTGGTAAATTTAGATCAATAATTTTTGCATTTATTTGTGAAAAAATCGGAAATTTGGCGAAAATTTAGCAATTTTCAAATTTTTAATTTTTATTCTGTTAAACCAGAAAATTATGTGACACAAAATAGTTAATAAATAACATTTCCCATATGTCTACTTCACATCAGCACAATTTTGGAAACAAAATGTTTTTTTGTTAAGAAGTTATAAGGGTTAAAAGTTGACCAGCGATTTCTCATTTTTACAACAAAATTTAGAAAACCATTTTTTTAGGGACCACTTCACATTTGAAGTCAGTTTGAGGGGTCTATATGTCTGAAAATACCCAAAAGTGACACAATTATAAAAACTGCACCCTCAAACTGATCAAAACCACATTCAATAAGTTATTAACCCTTCAGGTGTTTCACAGAAGCTGAAGAAATGTGGAAGGAAAAATTGAACATTTAACTTTTTAGTCACAAAAATGATTTTTTACAAACAATTTTTTTATTTTTACAAGGGTAAAAGGAGAAAAAAGACAGATCAAGCTGTTTTGCAATTTCTCCTGAGTACACCGATACCCCATATGTGGGGGAAAACCACTGTCTGCGTGCACAGAAGGGCTCGGAAGGGAAGGAGCGCCGTTCGACTTTTTCAAACCAAAATTGGCTGGAATTGAGATTGGACGCCATGTCGCGTTTGGAGAGCCCCTGATGCGCCTAAACAGTGGAAACCGCCCACAAGTGACCCCATTTTGGAAACTAGACCCCCTAAGTAATTTATCTAGATCTGTGGTGAGCACTTTGAACCCCCAAGTGCTTCACACAAGTTTATAATGCCCAGGCATGAAAATAAAAAATACTATTTTTTTTCCCACAAAAATTATCTTTTGGTCACCAATTTTTTGTTTTCCCAAGGGTAACAGGAGAAATTGGACAAAATAAGTTGTTGTTCAATTTGTCCTGAGTATGCTGATACCCCTTATGTGGGGGGGGAACCACTGTTTTGGCGCACGGCAGAGCTAGAAAGGGAAGGAGCGCCATTTGACTTTTTCAAACCAAAATTGGCTGGAATCGAGATTGGACGCCATGTCGCGTTTGGAGAGCCCCTGATGTGCCTAAACAGTGGAAACCCCCTACAAGTGACCCCATTTTGGAAACAAGACCCTCCAAGGAACTTATATAGATGTGTGGTGAGCACTTTGATCCCCCAAGTGCTTCACAAAAGTTTATAACGCAGAGGCATGAAAATAAAAAATCATTTTTTTCCTCAAAAAATGATTTTTTAGCCCGCATTTTTTTATTTTCACAAGGGTAACAGGAGAACTTGGACCACAAAAGTTGTTGTCCAGTTTGTCCTGAGTACGTTGGTACCCCATATATGGGGGGGAACTACTGTTTGGGCACACGTCGGTGCTCGGAAGGGAAGTAGTGATGTTTTGAAATGCATACTTTGATGGAATGGTCAGCGGCATCATGTTACGTTTGCAGAGCCCCTGATGTGCCTAAACAGTGGAAACCCCCACAAGTGACCCAATTTTGGAAACTAGACCCCCCAAGGAAATTATCTAGATGTGTGGTGAGCACTTTGAACCCCCAAGTGCTTCACAGAAGTTTTTAAACAGCGTGAAAAGAAAAAAATCATTTTTTTCCCACAAAAATAATTTTTAGCCCCCAATTTTTTATTTTCCCAAGGGTAACAGGAGAAATTAGACCCCCAAAGTTGTTGTGCAATTTTTCCTGAGTATGTTGATACCCCATATGTTGGGGTAAACCACTGTTTGGCACACTTCGGGGCTTGGAAGGGAGGGAGCACCGTTTGAATTTTTTAAAGCAAAATTGGCTGGAATCAATGGTGGCACCATGTCACTTTGGAGACCCCTGATGTGCCTAAACCGTGGAAACCCCTCAATTCTAACTCCAGCCCTAACCCCAACACACCACTAACCCTAATTCCAACCCTAACTCCAACACACCCCTAACCCTACTCCCCACCCTAACCCCAACACACCCCTAACCCTAATCCCAACCATAACCCTAACCACAAGCCTAACCCTAATCCCAACACTAACCCGAACACAACCCTAACCCTAATCTTAACCCTAATTCTAACCCAAACCCTAACCCTAATGCTAGCCCTAACCCCAATGCTAACCCTAACCCTAATGCTAACCCTAACCCTAATCCTAACCCTAACCCTAATCCTAATTCTAACCCAAATGGAAAAACAAAAATAAAAATATTTTCTTTATTTTATTATTGTTCTTTACCTATGGGGGTGATAAAGTGGGGGGGTTATTTACAATTTTTTTTATTTTGATCACTGTGATAGGGTCTATCACAGTGATCAAAATGTACTTTCAATAAATGAATGAATCTGCCAGCCGGCAGATTCGGCGGGCGCACTGCGCATGCGCCCACCATTTTGGAAGATAGCAGCTCCCATGGACTGGGCAGGAGAGACGCCGGGAGGGACACGGGACTCCGGAGGTTCCTGGGATGGATCGGAAGCCGGGGGCAGGATCGGAAGGCGGGGGGAACGGAATAAAGAGGAGGGGGAGGAGATGCTGATGGCAGCGGCAGATCGCCGCAGTCAGTCGGTGGCGGGGGCAGATCGCCCCCATCACTCGGTGTGGGGGTAGGTCGGATCTCGGCCTCAAGCCACGGCAGATCCTATTGCAGCATCGGCCATGGCTGGATTGTAATATTTCACCAAATTTCATTGGTGAAATATTACAAATCGCTCTGATTGGCCATTTCACTTTTAACAGCCAATCAGAGTGATCGTAGCCATGTGGGGGTTAAGCCACCCCCCTGTGGTGAAGCACAAAGGGTCTTGTGCCTGCGGGTCGGGTGACCTTTCAGTGACCCCGACCCGCAAGAACGGGATTTATACCATGACGCCTTCGTAGGCGACATGGGTCGAGAAGGCACAGGTTTTCATGACGCCTATGTAGGCGTCATGGGTCGGGAAGGGGTTAACCCCTTAACCCCCGGAAGCTTTTTTCGGTTTTTGCGTTTTCGTTTTTCGCTCCCCTTCTTTCCAGAGCATAACTTTTTTATTTTTCCATCAATATGGCCATGTGGGGGCTTATTTTTTGCGGGACGAGTTGTACTTTTGAACAACACCATTGGTTTTACCATGCAGTGTACTAGAAAACAGGGAAAAATTTCCAAGTGCAGTGAAATTGCAAAAAAAAGTGCAATCTAACACTTGTTTTCTGTTTGGCTTTTTTGCTAGGTTCACTAAATGCTAAAGCTGACCTACCAATATGATTCTCCAGGTCATTACGAGTTTATAGACACCAAATATTTCTAGGTTCTCTTATATCTAAGTGGTGAAAAAAAATTCCAAAATTTGCTAAAAATAAAAAATAAGCGCCATTTTTCGAAAACCGTAGTGTCTCCATTTTTCGTGATCTGGGGCCGGGTGAGGGCTCATTTTTTGCGTGCCAAGCGGACGTTTTTAAGGATACCATTTATGCGCAGATTTGTTCTTTTGATTGTCCGTTATTGAATTTTAATGCAATGTCATGGCGACCAAAAAAACGTAATTCTGGCGTTTGATTTTTTTTCTCGCTACGCCTTTTAGCGATCCAGTTAATCCTTTTTTTTATTGATAGATCGGGCGATTCTGAATGCAGCGATACCAAATATGTGTATGTTGTTTTATTTTGATTGGGGCGAAAGGGGGGTGATTTGAACTTTTATTTATTTATTTTTTTTTTTATTTTTAAACTCTTTTTTCTTTTACTTTTGGCATGCTTCAATAGCCTTCATAGGAGGCTAGAAGCATGCACAACTCGATCGCCTCTGCTACATATGGTTGATGAGCAGATCGCCCATACAGTATGTAGCAGATTTACTGCATTGCCATGAGTGCCGACCACCGAGCGTCGCTCACAGCAATGTGCCGGCAACAACCATAGAGGTCTCTATGAGACCTCTGGTTGTCAAGGCGATGCGCTCATTTCGGCCCGGCGGCCGGTGCGCTAGTTAATGCAGCGTGCAGCTGCTGGATTGCTAGTTATGCGGTTCATTCCGCTCGCGCTATTTCGCACATGTCAGCTTTATACAGTGACATGTCGCTGTTGATTGGCGGGGCTCACCGCCGGCCTATCTGCCACATGTCAGTTTTTACACTATTGGTTTGACTATCGACCAGCTGACGTACTATTCCGTCAACTGGCAGAAATGGGTTAAGAAGGTATTTGGTAGATTTATCTGAGATTGTTGCTAGTTTTTTGGTGTGTGCTAATTCCTTGCCTTCTCCTACTTTGGTTTTACCCCATCCTCTACTCCTCGTTCTTTATCTCTGTTGTTTGTGTGAATATATTTGTATGATTGGTATTTTCCTTTATTCCTGTTTGTATTACCTTGTTAGTCTGATTGTTGTGTTGCTCTACACTACTACTCCCCTCTTCCCTGGGTGGGAGAAGTGTACAGACTGAAGGGGGATTCAGGAGCTAAGGCAAGGTACGTGACCCCGGCATCTTCACAATCAGAAGTAAACCGGGGAACAGGGCAAGCTAAGACACCCCTAGCGTTAGGGACAGGAAAGGAGCCCCTAGTTCAGGGACATCAGACAACAGAGTTTTGACAGTATTAATCTACTCTGTGCTAATAATCGGGGTTCCAAAATGATCCTGATAGATTGGCTGATAACACTAGCAAAGTGGCAGTAAGCATCCCTTTAAGCGGGCACTTAAACTAGAATTACCACAGTAATACAGTTAAAGTGATATAATGTAGAACAACAAGGAGTCGGGGACCAACAGACCTCAAGGAGCATTTCGCTTTGAATTTTTTGTTCACCCTGTGACATTTCTTAAAGTGATAGGCTGCTTGAATCACAACCCAGTAAAACTTCTTTAGGAGCCATATTCAAAATTGCTATTAAAAATAGACTTATAAAAGATGATATTAGGAGATTATTAATCAGAATAAAGTAATGACATTATTGTTACAGTAGCACTCGAGGCATATGATACCCTGTGCAATGTATAATGCCCTGCGAGGGGTGCACAATACAGAGATTCTCACTTTGGTGTTCTATAAACCCAAGTAACATGTTCAAAGCTTTCAAGTCCTGCAGTGTTCAAGTCTATGAGCACATCAAAGAGAAAATCACAATTTCTAAATCACTCTCCAAAGCTTTTAAGCTATTTTTTTCTTCTGGTAGATATCATTTTGAAAATTTTTAAAGCCATTATGATAATTCCGAGATTCTAGTAAATGTAGCAGATGAATGGTTGTAGCTTTTTGTGCTTGGTCCTTCAATGAATGATGACAATGTGTACCAGTAACATTGTAAAAGCATTTTGATTACGGTAGTTTTTTATTACTGTGTTCATGAAACCCAAATCTTCAAACACAAACTCAGATCAATAAACATTGCTTTATATTTCCTCATAATTTCTTTCTATACACGGAACAGTGTACAGGAAATTGCTTTTAAGTTTGTTTACATTTTATTTGCAATTTTTGACTGTGTGGTCTGTAGCTATTTGCTATACACAGAACAGGGGATGAACTGAGAGCATTGGAGTTTATTTTTGCCAGTTTCATGGAATATTTTATTTAGATTTTCTGTTTACCAGATTTTCATTGATGCATTTTAGTTATTTGTGTGGATGAATCTTCACAATATATTTACGCCACTGACACTATCGCATTATTGGTACTTTTGATTAGGTTCGACATTTTGCACCCGCTTTGAACAAATCCATCCCTGATTGTTCTACAAGTAACTTTCAGAAACCATCTTCATTGTACCTATAACAGGATGGCAACTTTACTCCAAAAACACTTTTAGTAGCAAATATACCACCTGTGTTGGCCAGTGGGCAATGATCTGTCACTCATTGTACTGTTACATGATTGCAGAGACAATTCCAGCACATGTGTCCACGGCACAATACTGGGGCTGGTCACCATGTGTCTCTTTTTTTAAAACCAAATAAAGTTTATTTAGGTGATATACAGGGTTACATATATTTTAGATATCTTTAGATATCTCAAATGAACAAGTTTTTGATGTTCAGTGTATCCTTACCAGGATGCAATATAAACCTACTTAGTACATAGTAATACAAGTGTTAATAGGAATAACAACAGATAAAGCGTGCTTGAATAATATTTCAAACAGATGTGTTAGTGGGTTCACACCCAAATGAAAAGTCTTACTAAATAAACTAACTCAAACAATAGTCATTTCTGCTTGTCTATTTCTATCCAGTGAGCTAGGTTGACAAAGTGTGAGTCTAATGTTGCCCTACGCCACACAGAGACGTATACAAATCTAGGACCAATCAACTCACTCTTCCCATGGCCAACCGCCACTCTGCCTCAATACTAGTTAAGCAGTCGGCGGGTTCAATCCATCAGGAGGGGGTAATTGGGAGGGTTTGATATACCTTGGTCAGATCTTTTCAGATGGAACCCTTAACGCATTCACTCCTCAAGGATGTTTTCATCTTGATGACCAGGCCACATTTTTCAATTCTGACCAGTGTCAATTTATGTGGTAATAACTCTGCTATGCTTCTATGGTTCAAACTGATTCTGAGAGTTTTTTCAGAGCAAATTGTTCTTCATAATAGGGATAAATTTGTTCAGTATGAAATGTGCTTATTTGTGAAAAAATGGAAATTTATTTAAAATTGTTAAAAATGTTTCAATTTTCAAACTTTTACAGTGAAGAGAAAAAGGGTAACAATGTTTTAATCTTTTGACTTTCTGGCTCGTTATCTCACTATCCACTGCAGGTTCTAATGTGAGGCTACAATCATTTTATAGAAAATCATCTTGGCTATCTCATACATAAACTGGACTTTCAACTATTTAGCATATTGTCGTGTTACTGCATTGTTACTGTTTTGCTCCTGGTGATGGAAAAATCTTTTTCTTCCTGTATGCTACAAAATATAACCTATTCTCGCAAGGAGCAGCCATGAAGATTTCCCATGAAACGAGAAACAGCATCATCCAGCTCATCAATAGTGGTCAATCAGCCCAAAAAATTGCCAAACTGCATCATGTGAGCGCCATGACAGATGGAAGAATTCAAAATGAAGTCTGTCCATCCGAAAGGTGGATGTCCAGGCAACGTATCAAAGTCAACAAGTCAGCTCATCACAAAGTCTGTCAGTTCTGTTGCAATAAACATGTTAGTGGATGTGGTTCGTATGCTTCTTAATAGTGAGATCACAGACATGCATGCAAGCACCATGAGACACACATTACGCAAGTCTGGAATGGTGGACAGAAAAAAGGTGAAGAAGTCTCAACTCCAATTCTGTCATAAGAAGCGTCAGCTCAAGTACTAAAAGTGGACAGTAGAAAACTGGAAACGGGTGATTTAAAGCAATGAAACAAAAATAGACAAGGCTCTGATATGTGCAAATGGGTCTAGAACTAAACAAGGAAAAAGGGACTGATGGATCGAGAAATTTAAAGAACTGTCAAGTTTGTTGAAGAAAGCCTGATGATATGGGGTTGATTCACAGCCAAAGGCATTGGATACTTTACCAGGGTTGATGGCAGTCTCAATGCTGAGCTATATGTGAGTATCCTACAAAATGATTTACTTCCTACACTCAAGTACTATGTGTATGAAAAAGACGATGAGGTGCTCCAAAAGGACGACAACCCAAAGCATACGTCGAGATTGCTGAAGAAATGGTTCAATAACAATGAAGCAGAGGTGGTGGATTGGCTACTACAGTCCCAAGGCCTCAAACCAATTGGATACTTGTCGGTAGAGTTGATGAAAAAGCTGTATACATACCCAAGTGAGTAAACCAGTATGCCTCAACTTTGGGAACATGTAGATGAGACCTGGGATCAAATTTCGGTCAAGACATGTTTGAATCTGAGAGCATGCCCAAAAAGATTCAAGAAACCAAATGTGGACTAACAAAATAATAAACATAACAATTTAGATTTTTAGGAGCAAAACGGTAACAATGCAGTGAGGTGACAAGAATCTGCATAATTAATCATATACTAAATAATTGCAGGTCAAATTTATGTATGAGATAGCCAAGATTATTGTCTATAAAATGATGACAGTCTCATGTTCAAAGCAGTCAAAAGTACAAAACATTGTTATCCTTTTGCTCTTCACTGTAATTTCTGTGCCCTTAAACCAGATATTTATGTCACACAAAATAGTTAATAAATAATATTGCCCACAAATCTACTTTACATCAACATAATTTAGGAAATGTATGTTAGGAAGTTAGAAGGGTTAAAAGCTGACCAGTGATTTCTCAGTTTTCCAACAAAATAAACAAAAACATTTTTTTAGGTACCACATCCCATTTGAAGTGACTTTGGTGGGCCTATGTGACAAAAATATAGTGAGGCCATTCTAAAAATTGCATCACTTAAAGTCCTAAAAACCACATTCAAAAAGATTATTAACCCTTCAGGTATTTCACAGAAATTAATGTAATGAAGGAAAGAAATGAACATTATAGTTTTATCACAAAAATGTTAATTTAGACACACATTTTTTTTTTCACAAGGGTAACAGGAGCAAATGCAAGCTAAAATTTGTTGTGCAATTTCTCCTGAGTATGAGAGTACCCCTTATGTGGGGGAAAAATACTGTTTTGACTCATGGTAGAGCTCAGAAGAGAAGTCCATTTGAATTTTCGAATGCAAATATTGCTGGGATCAAGAGCGGACACCATTTCCAATATGCTTAAACTGTGGTAACCCCCCACAATTTACCCTATTTTGAAAACTAGACTCCCCAAGGAATGCATCTAGATGTGTGGTGAGCACCTTGAACTCCCAGATGCTTCAGAGAAGTTTATAACATAGAGCTGTCAAAATAAAAAGTCACATTTTTCCCATAAAAATGTTTGTGGATTTTGTTAGGGAAAGTGCAGGAATTTATATCCCGTTTATTGCATCTTTATTAAAATGTTTCCCTGTTGGATTAAAACCGTGCCAGAGTGTTTCCCTGGACCCTCATCACCAGTGACTGCAGTGACTGTGAAGGAAAGGTAATTGCCTGGGATCCATCTGTCTGTTTTATGAGCAAGGGGCCAGGGTGTTTGCAGACTGTTACTTTAAATGGACTCGGTCATGGCTACCACTCCGTGCCACCTTGTTACATATGTACTGTTACTGTGCAGGGCAACATTATGTTGCTTTTTTTCTTCATCTGGCTTAGTGTAGAAGTTGGGGACAAACTGGGGAATTTGCTCTAGATAACTGTGTCATTTTCTGCAAAAACAGATCTTGGCTGGAAGAACTGATGGCTGCAGAGTGGCGGCGGCAGTGCCGGGTATTGATGCGAAGACTCGCGCTATACACTCACATGTGTGACCCCAGCTGTACACTTATGCTATACACTATATAGTATACACAGAGCTCCTGTGTATAATGTCACCGGTAATCCCTGTATTACCTGTATACTATATACAGAACTTCTGTGTATAATGTCACTGATCAATCACTGTTACCTGTACATTGACATTATACATTGTATTCTTTGTACAGAGCTCCTGTGTATTATAGCACTTATGGTAATATTAGTATTGAGTTTTTTATTAATGATCAGTATGTGGTGTAGGAAAGATGTGTATCTTCGTACCCTGTTAGCCGATAGATAGAAAAATACCAGACCCCAATCAGGGGGCAATAAAACTTTCACACTCCTTATCTATGAACTGTTCCAATATTTATGTTCATCCCTCTCCCATAATGACAGTTCTGCTTCACATCACTTGTCTTATCTATTGCATTATTTCTGTGCGGTGTTGTGTATAAATATGTGATTCTTTAGTTTTTGTTTTAGTCTTTGCCTGATGAAGAGACCTGAGTAGTCTGGCGCAATTTGTTACATCTTTCAGTTAGCCATTAAAATGTATCCCGCTGGGGCCTCAGTCTAATTTTCAGAATGTGGTGTTAAGGTCCTGGAGGTGTAGTATTCGCTCTTTTATATTCCAGTCCATGTGTCTAATTCTGGCTTGGCAAAGTTGGGAGCACTGAATTGTTTTAAGTCTACAGCTCCTGGCAAAATTAAGGACCACTGTAAATTTCATTTGTCTGATTTTCTCATTATAGGAGCAGAAGGAAGCATTCTTAAACTCGAATTGTCTCTGAATCCAACAATAATTTTGCAATTTTCGAAATGGGATGGGCAAACGACAAGCGGTTGCAGGACGAACAAGTCTATCTTAGAAAGGGTCTATCCCTTCGCTGGGTGGTGCCTGTGCCATGCTACGCTACTTGGTCACATTTGCCCCTTCACATCAACAGGCCCAGGAAGAATGGGTGCTAAAGCATAAATATAAAAGTCCCCAGAGGTCAGACAGTTGGGGGATACGCATGGTCTATCACAGCTACAGGGGCTTGGGCATTCCCAAGTCTGATTATACTGCTTTTGGTGACCTCATGCCATGCCCTGGCTTAGCGTCTCTGTTTATTAGCTGCTGTGGACACCCCCCGCGTCCAGGGTTTCATATGGGTGCTTCAGATCATGGAGATTCTAGGCCATACATGGGATTATTGGACTGCATAACTTTGACCTATTGGCTGGCACATCTATGTGGAAACATCCTCAGAGGAGCAAATTCCTGAGCAAAGGCGCATCAATCTTTTCGCATACCGTATGGGCTTGTCATAATTCTTTCGAGCATCAATGGCCATATCACTTCAGAAGCATCAATCTTGTCGTCACAATTTGCACATGGTCAGAATCTTGGCCTCTCAGGCTGCATAATCTTTAGACATACATGTGGGCATAAATTTGACATCAAGAAGGCGCTTATAGTCTCTATGGCAATCTTATGGCTGCAAACTTCCTTGAGTCATCTATGCTTCTCAATTATGGGGCATTTTTTAGCGTTACATGCTTTGGGTGCTCAACGTGATAACTTTTGGCTCATGCACTTACTCGAGTGCATTTGCCATTCTTTTTGGTGAGATCATTGCGGCTAATTCATTGGAATATATGAGGCTATCTTGGGGGGCATTTTGGGGCTGTACTTTTGAGCCAATGCGCGCTTAACTTTGGGTAATGGGGCATAATCTTTGGAGCATCATATGGCGGCATAATCTATGGGCATCATATGGCGGCATAATCTTTGGAGCATCATATGGCGCATAATCTATGGGGCATCATATGGCGGCATAATCTATGGAGCATCATATGGGGGCATAAAATCCATGGAGCATCATATGGGGGAATATTCATCTATGGAGCATCATATGGCGGCATAATCTATGGGCATCATATGGCGGCATAATCTATGGAGCATCATATGGGGGCATAAAATCCATGGAGCATCATATGGGGGAATATTCATCTATGGAGCATCATATGGCGGCATAATCTATGGGGCATCATATGGCGGCATAATCTATGGGGCATCATATGGCGGCATAATCTATGGAGCATCATATGGCGGCATAATCTATGGAGCATCATATGGCGGCATAATCTATGGGGCATCATATGGCAGCATAATCTATGGGGCATTATATGGCGGCATAATCTATGGAGCATCATATGGCGGCATAATCTATGGAACATCATATGACGGCATAATCTATGGAGCTTCATATGGGGGCATAAAATCTATGGAGCATCATATGGGGGAATATACATCTATGGAGCATCATATGGCGGCATAATCTATGGAGCTTCATATGGGGCAGAAAATTTATGGAGCATCATATGGGGGAATATACATCTATGGAGCATCATATGGCGGCATTATCTATGGAGCATCATATGGCGGCATAATCTATGGAGCATCATATAGGGCATAAAATCTATGGAGCATCATATGGGGGTATAAAATCTAAGGGGCATCATATGGGGTATAAAATCTATGGGGCATCATATGGGACATAAAATATATGGAGCATCTTATGGGGCATAACTTTTATGGAGCAGCATATGGGCCATATTATTCTATGGAGCATCTTATGGGGCCATTATTAACCTTTATGGAGCATTATATGGGAGGTATTTTGTATGCCGTGTACCGCCGGACCGGAAGTGCGTCATCCGGACAGGAAGTGACACGGCGCAACATGATCTGATGTAATCGCGCATGCGCGATAGCGGTAGCAGCCGCCATCTTTTCGGTGGGAAAAGGCAAATATAAGTAGGACTATGAGAGACACTAATCTGTATAAGAGACAAAATCTAGGGGGAGGAGACCAGAGGCCTGCATGTGGCGCCGTGTCACTTCCGGTCCGGATGACGCACTTCCGGTCCGGCGGTACACGGCGCCGCATTTAAACCCCCATTTGCTCCCTTCCCATACACCTGGTCACCCAGCAGACAAGGCAGGGCGCAGGAGCGCCGCCTGTAAACCTGTACATTCGCTTCTTAAGGTATGTCTTTGATTCAAAGCGGTTCACCCCATCTGCCATCACTCTGGGCTGCAACTTATGCCACATTTACCCCATGTAGGCTCTGTGGACGCCATCCAGGACATGTTTTAACCCCATCCAGGGCACATTTAACCCCTACTTTCTGTACACAGCAGGGTGCAGGTGCGCCGCCTATATTTTCATTTCATCCACCTCCAAAGGTATGTTTTCATGTAAATAGTCCACTCCATCTGCCACTGTAATGGGCTATAATTTGTGTTCCATTTGCCCTGTACAGGCTATCAGGACACCACTCAGGACAGACTTTACCCTATTCTGGATACATTTAACTCCTGCTCTTTGTACACAGCAGGTAATCTCTGACATTTCAATGATGGTGACGCCTATTTCCCTATATTTATTTAATTAATCATTTTGATATTATCTGCAGCATCTGGCTCTGCTATAAGGGAATTTACAAGGAATTATTGCCTCTACTATGTGCCATATCTCTGTTGTACTAATTTTACAAGGTAGAAATGCGATACTTCTTTGTTTCTTATATCATTGTGCTTTTGTTCTACTATGATTATATAAATCGTTACTCTATATATCTCCATGTTGAGATTGTATAATGAGGCTCCATATGTTCTTTAACGATATATTCTACTTTCTGGATTATTATCTACATGACATTTTTCGCAATCAATTATATATGATCCAGCCCATATCTGTATATATGTTATATATGTAATCACTATATAATTGCCTCACACTATGTTTCTTCTATTTTTCTCTAGTACCCTATGATTAAGATCCGGGAGGGTCGAAACGTTGGGTATCTGTATATTGTACATATTATTATTACGGCACTGGCACTTTCTTCTTTTGGATTGGATAATTTTTCAAATAAAAATATATTTTTCTGCATAGTAATCAATTGTAGTGTGTGGTGAATTTGCTCTTCCTATATTTGTTGGTGCCGCTTAGGACCAATTCACCAGCACCTCCTATACACTAGACTTGAGTGCACACCATTTCACCCATATTACCTTGTCGTGGTGGTGGCTTAAAAAAAAACTTTTGGTCAAAACAAAAGCTGATGGCTATGCATGTGATTTGATGTTAATGTGTCATTGGTGAGGGCGTGGTGCAGAAGTGGAGTTTTTCCAAGAAAAGGCGGAGGGATTTTGGATAGTTCGCGTGGTGGAGGAGGAGCTAGGGTGGAGGCGGAACTTGGGGTGGAGCTTAAAGGGGGGCCCCATAAATTTTGCCAGTATGGGGCCCCAAAATTCCTAGTGGCAGCCCTGGACCTGAGTAGTCTCGAAAGCTTGCAATTTGTTATCATCTTTTCAGATAGCCATTAAAAGGTATCAACCACTGAGGACTCTCAAGTCTAAATATTTTTCAGAATGTGGTGTTAATATGTGGTCTGGTTATGTTGTGGTGGTATTTGTCTCTGAATGTGGTATTATTCAGTCACTATGTGGTGGTAATATGTGGTTTGGTCATGTTGTGGTGGTATTTGTCCCTGAATTGGTATTATACAGTCACTACAGCTCTGGCAAAAATTAAGAGACCACTGTAAAATTTTCAGTTTGTCTGATTTTTCTCTTTATAGGTATATTTTTGAGTAAAATGTAAATTGCTCTTTTATTCTATAAACTACTGACAATATGTCTCTGAATTTCCAAGCAATAAATTTTGCATTTATTTTCAGAAAATGAGAAATGGTCAAAATAACAAAAAAATGCAGTGCTTGCAGAACTGAAATAATGCTAAGAAAACAAGTTCATAATCATTTAGAAACAGGTCCTTTCTCCTTCTGTACTTGTGTGTGCCTTGTTTTGCTTATGTCTATCGTACTTGTTTATATTTGCCCCTTTCACATGTAAAGCACCATGGAATAAATGGTGCTATAAAAATGTATAATAATAATAATAATACTAATGTTTTACCTCAGGAAGAGTTCAGAAATCAATATTTTGTGGAATAACCATGATTTTTAATCACAGCTTTCATGGGTCTTGGCATGCTTTCCACAAGTCTTTCATACTGCTTTTGGGTGACTTTATGCCACTCCTGGCACAAACATTTAAGCAGTTCTTTTTTATTAAGATGGCTTGTGACTATCCATCTTCCTCTTGATTACAGTCCAGAGGTTTTCAATGGGGTTCAGATCTGGAGATTGGGCTGGCCATGACAGGGATTTGATGTGGTGATCCTTCATCCACACATTGATTGACCTAGCTGTGTAGCATGGCACATTGTATTGCTGGAAAAACCAGTCCTCAGAGTTGAGCAACATTGCCTGAGCAGAAGGAATCAACTCTTTTTCCATAACCTTGTATGCGGCTTGATTCATACATTCTTCGCAAAGATTAACCTGCCCAATTCCAGCCTTACAGAAGCATCCCCAGATCATCACTGATCTTCCACCAAATTTCACAGTGGGTACAAGACACTGTGGCTTGTACGCCTCTCCAGGTCTCTGTCTAATCATTAGACTACCAGGTGTTGGGCAAAGCTGAAAATTAGACTCATCAGAGAAGATTACCTTACTCCAGTCCTCTATGGTCCAATCCTTATGGTCTTTGGCAAACTTCAGCCTGGCTCTTCTTTGCTTCTCAATGATGAAAGGCTTTTTTCTAGCTTTACATGACTTGAGCCCTGCCTCCAGGAGCCTGTTATGAACTGTTCTTGCCATGCACTTCACCGCAGCTGCCATTTGCCATTCCTTTTGTAGGTCAGTTGATGTCATCCTGCGTTGCTGATTGACATTCGAATAAGATGATGGTCATCTCGGTCAGAGGAGAGTCATTTTTGCCCTCTGCCAGTCTGTAGCTTTGTTGTCCCCAATGTCTGCTGCTTGACCTTGTTGTAATGGACTGCAGTTTTAGAAATTTTAAGGATGGAGGCAACATGACACTCACTGAATCCCTCTGCTAGTAAAGCCAGAATTGAGCCCTTCATTTACTCACTCAAGACTTTTGTTTTCAACTCCTTTGGCATGGTTAAAAGTTTTTTTTTCATTCCTATTACTTTTGGGATATTGCTAGCACTTGTTTTGCCATCCAGCTTGTCCTATTGCAAGAGGATTGTGAGCACCACAGCAGTGTTTTCTATACTTTCCTTCATTAACCCCTTAATGTCCACTGACGTGCAGAGTCCGTCATGGCAAGGTGCCAGTTCCGGCACCAGGACGGACTCTGCACGTCATGCCTTTGATCTACCACTGCGTGTAAACACGCAGTGGTAGATCAGTGCCGACAGCTGTCACAGACAGCTGACAGGCACGGCAAGCGGTGCGGGGACCTTTGCCGTCGGTCCCCGCACTCACAGCGCTGTGATTGGTCAGTCAATCTGACTGACCAAACACAGCAGCGATCGCGCAGGAGAAGCTGAAATTTCAGCTTCCCCAGCGCGATCAGTGCAGGAGCCGGCGCTGCAGTGGCCAGGCTTCCTGCACTGACAGCCAGGAGCGGAGCCCCCACCGCCCCTGGCTGTTAACCCCCTGACTGCTGCGATCGAGCGCGATCGCAGAGCTCAGGGGGGGAGGCAGAGGGTCGGGAGCTCCCTCTGCCTCAGATCAGCGCCACCGCAATGTATTTGCAGGGCCTGATCTCTGCCTTGATGACCCGGGGGTTGTCATGACAACCTCCGGGTCATCTAGCTACGGGAAGCTGCTGTGATCATGTCACAGCAGCTTCCACTATAGTTGCAATGCATTGCAATGCCAGAGCATTGCAATGCATTGTAACTGCAATCAAAAGTAAAAAAAAGTGAAAGTCCCATAAAGGGACAAGTTGAAAAAAATCATTTTTTAAAAAAAATTGTAAAAAAAATATTAAAAAATAATTTAAAAAAAATCCCCTAAAAAATACACATTTTTATGTAATAAAAAAAATAAAAAACAAAAAAAATACACGTTAGGTATCGCCATGTCCGTAAAAATCCCATCTATAAAAGCATAACCCTAGTTAACCCCTTCAGTGAAAGCCGTAAAAAAAAAACACAAAAAAGTAGTAAATTATACTTTTTCCAAGCGGTATCATTATACCGCTTGGAAAAAGTGCAATAAAACGCGATCAAAAAGTCAGATATAAATAATCATGGTACCGCTGAAAACGTCATCTTGTCCCGCAAAAAACAAGCCGCTATACAGCATCATCAGCGAAAAAATAAAAAGTTATAGCTCGCGGAATAAACTGATGCAAAAATAATTATTTTTTCTATAAAATTCTTTATTGTGTAAAAAACGCCAAAACATAAAAAAAATATATAAATGAGGTATCGCTGTAATCGTAGTGACCCGAAGAATAAAGCTGCTTTATCAATTTTACCACACGCGGAACGGGGGAAAAAAATAAAAAAAAAAACAATTCCTGAATTGCTGGTTTTTGTTCATTCTGCTTCCACAAAAATCGGAATAGGAAGCGATCAAAAAATGTCATGTGCCCGAATATGGTACCAATAAATACGTCAGCTCGTCCCACAAAAAATAAGCCCACAGATAACTCTGTCGGCCGAAATATGGAAAAATTATAGCTCTCAAAATACGGCGATGCAAAAAATTCTTACAAAAAATTATTCCAAAAAAAAGCATCTTTTAGAGTGTGACAGAAGCTAAACATGAAAAAAGGTGTAAATCTGGTATCGCTGTAATCGAACCGATCCGAGGAATAAAGTCGCCTAATCACTAATATCGCACGAGGAACGGCGTAAAAAAGAAAACCAATTCTTCACCTTTGGTAGATTTGTTCATTGTGCCTCCCAAAGATCGCAGTAAGGCGATCACAGTGGTTCCCCCCCACATATGGGATATCAGCATACTCAGGACAAAATGCACAATAGCTTTTGGGGTCCTATTTCTCCTGTTACCCTTATAAAAATAAAAATTTTGGGGCAAAAAGGTCATTTTTGTGGAAAAAAATATGATTTTTTTTATTTTCACGGCTCTACGTTATAAACTTCTGTGAAGCCCTTGGGGGTTCAAAGTGCTGACCACACATCTAGATAAGTTCCTTGGGGGGTCTAGTTTGCAAAATGGGGTCATTTGTGGGGGGTTTCTACTGTTTAGGCACATCAGGGGCTCTCCAAGCGCGACATGACACCCGCAGACCATTCCATCAAAGTCTGCATTTAAAAACGGTGCTCCTTCCCTTCCGATCTCTGCCATGCGTCAAAATAGTGGTTCCCCCCCACATATGGGATATCAGCGTACTCAGGACAAATTGCACAATAGCTTTTGGGGTCCTATTTCTCCTGTTACCATTATAAAAATAAAAATTTGGGGCAAAAATATTATTTTTGTGGAAAAAAATATGATTTTTTTATTTTCACGGCTCTACGTTATAAACTTCTGTGAAGCACTTGGGGGTTCAAAGTGCTCACCACACATCTAGAAAAGTTCCTTGGGGGGTCTAGTTTCCAAAATGGAGTCACTTGTGGGGGGTTTCTACTGTTTAGGCACATCAGGGGCTATCCAAACGTGACATGACACCCACAGACCATTCCATCAAAGTCTGCATTTGAAAAAGGCGCTACTTCCCTTTCGAGCTCTGCCATGCGTCAAAATAGTGGTTCCCCCCCACATATGGGATATCAGCGTACTCAGGACAAATTGCACAATAGCTTTTGGGGTCCTATTTCTCCTGTTATCACTATAAAAATAAAAATTTGGGGCAAAAAGATTATTTTTGTGGAAAAAAATATGATTTTTTTATTTTCACGGCTCTACGTTATAAACTTCTGTGAAGCACTTGGGGGTTCAAAGTGCTCACCACACATCTAGAAAAGTTCCTTGGGGGGTCTAGTTTCCAAAATGGAGTCACTTGTGGGGGGTTTCTACTGTTTAGGCACATCAGGGGCTATCCAAACGTGACATGACACCCACAGACCATTCCATCAAAGTCTGCATTTGAAAAAGGCGCTACTTCCCTTTCGAGATCTGCCATGCGTCAAAATAGTGGTTTCCCCCCACATATGGGGTATCAGCGTACTCAGGACAAATTGCACAATAACTTTTGGGGTCCTGTTACCCTTTGGAAAATAACAATTGGGGGTGGAAAGATCATTTTTGTGGAAAAGATATGATTTTTTAATTTTACTGCTCTACGTTATAACCTTCTGTGAAGCCCTTGGGGGTTCAAAGCTCTCACCACACATCTAGATAAGTTCCTTGGGGGGTCTAGTTTCCAAATGGGGTCACTTGTGGGGGGTTTCCACTGTTTAGGCACACAGGGACTCTCCAAATACGACATGGCATCCAATCTCAATACCAGCCAAAAAAGTCAAATGGCGCTGCTTCCCTTCCGAGCTCTGCCATGCGCCCAAATAGTGGTTTACCCCCACCTATGGGTATCAGCGTACTCAGGACTAATTGCACAATAAATTTTGGGGTCCTTTTATCCTTTGGAAAATAAAAATTGGGATGAAAAGATCATTTTTGTGGAAAAAAATATGATTTTTTAATTTACGGCTCTACGTTATAACCTTCTGTGAAGCGCTTGGGGGTTAAAAGCTCTCACAACACATTTAGATAAGTTCCTTGGGGGGTCTAGTTTCCAAAATGGGGTCACTTGTGGGGGGTTTCCACTGTTTAGGCACACAGGGACTCTCCAAATGCGACATGGCGTCCAATCTCAATTCCAGCCAAAAAAGTCAAATGGCGCTGCTTCCCTTCCGAGCTCTGCCATGCGCCCAAATAGTGGTTTACCCCCACATATGGGGTATCAGCGTACTCAGGACTAATTGCCCAATAACTTTTGGGGTCCTTTTATCCTTTGGAAAATAATAATTGGGATGAAAAGATCATTTTTGTGGAAAAAATATGATTTTTTAATTTTACGGCTCTACGTTATAACCTTCTGTGAAGCCCTTGGGGTTAAAAGCTCTCACAACACATTTAGATGAGTTCCTTGAGGGTCCAGTTTCCAAAATGGGGTCACTTGTGGGGGTTTCCACTGTTTAGGCACACAGGGACTCTCCAAATGCGACATGGCGTCCAATCTCAATTCCAGCCAAAAAAGTCAAATGGCGCTGCTTCCATTCCGAGCTCTGCCATGCGCCCAAATAGTGGTTTACCCCCACATATGGTATATCGGTGTACTCTGGAGAAATTGTACAACAAATATTGTGGTTCATTTTCTCCTGATACCCTTGACAAAATTTAAAAAAATTGTGTCGAAAGAAAAATTTTGGAAAAAAAGTTAAATGTTAATTTTCCTTCCACATTGCTTCAATTCTTGTGAAGTACCTAAAGGGTTAATAAACTTCTTGAATGTGGCTTTGAACACGTTGAGGGTGCAGTTTTTAGAATGGTGTCACTTTTGGGTATTTTCTGTCATATTGACCCCTCAAATTCACTTCAAATGTGAGGTGGTCCCTAAAAAAATGGTTTTGTAAATTTTGTTGGAAAAATGAGAAATTGCTGGTCAACTTTTAACACTTATAACTTCGTAACAAAAAAAAATTTTGTTTCCAAAATTGTGCTGATGTAAAGTAGACATGTGGGAAATGTTATTTATTAACTAATTTTTGTGACATATCTCTCTGATTTAATGGCATAAAAATTAAAAGTTTGAAAATTGCAAAATTTTCAAAATTTTTGCCATATTTCCATTTTTTTCATAAAAAAACGCAAGTTATATTGAAGAAATTTTACCACTATCATGAAGTACAATATGTCACGAGAAAACAATCTCAGAATCGCCAAGATCCGTAGAAGCGTTCCAGAGTTATAACCTCATAAAGAGACAGTGGTCAGAATTGCAAAAATTGGCCTGGTCTTTAACCTACAAAATGGCTTGGTCATTAAGGGGTTAAATAAGATTTGGTTCAGGTGATCACGTAATCAATAGCACATTAAATAAAATGAGGTGTACTCTGGTTGGAATTCAACTGACACTGGAATGGAATGGCTGTCAGAAATGTAGAGAAGCTGATTTTTATAAAACTGTGCAGTGGTCTCTTAATTTTTGCCAGAGGTGTATGTGGTGGTAATATGTGGTCCGGCCATGGTGTGAGGGTATTTGTTCCTTGTAGTTGGTATTATTCGGCCATTTTAAAAAATGCATGTGACACATCTTCTTAAAGAAAAATAAATAAAAATATGCCTAAAAAGAGTACTGGGTATTTTAACAAATGTTTAATGGGTTAGACTAGAGTTGGACTCTGACAGGAGAGTCTACCTTGTCATGCTGGCAGCTTATAAAATCTTTTGGCCAAAACATAAGCTGCTGGCTATGTATGTGATATGGTGTACGAAGGAAACTGTTATGTTTTGGTAGCTGAGGAGAATAAGCAAAAACGGCAATACACCAGAGAGGCTGGAACCTATTGGATTGCAGTAACCTGAACTAACCACACAACTAGAGGTAGCCGTGGAGCATTCCTACGTTGATCCTAGACGCCTCGTCACAGCCTGAGAGATAACTACACCTAAAGGCAGAAAGATGAAAGCTATCTGCCCCGGAGCAGATCCCCAAAGAAAATAGGAAGCCCCCAAACATGTAATGGCAGTTAGACAAGAAGAAGCACGGACACAGACAGAAAATAGAATGAGCAAATGCTGGGGCCCAATCTGTCTAGACAGAAAAGTACAGGAAAGGATACTCACTGCAATCCAAAAAACCCTAAAAAATACCAACTCTTCTGATTGCAAAAACACCTGAGATCACACGATCTCTACCACCTAATCATATCTCTGGTGTAACAAAACTAAGCCGCAGCCACTGAAAAAACAGGAAAAAGCAAATGAACAAACAACAGTGGCTCCAGATAAACTGAGAGGAGCACAAGCCCCCAGAGGGGACCTGGCTGACCTCCACAGAAGTGCAGGGAACAATGCAAAAAGCAAGCACAAAAATAAAAGCAGAAAATATCTTATCTGAAAGCAGAAGATGCAGGCAAGACTCAGTAAACTTCCAAATGAACCAGGAACCACAATTGAGACAAGAACAATTGATCACCGGCAACCATCATGGGAGGGAACCTCCCTTATATCAGACCAGTACGTGATCCCAGATTGCCATTCCTCGCTGAAAGATTCAGTACTGTCTGTAACCACCAGAGGGAGCCTCTGCTCAGAAACCATCTCTAGCACATTCATAACAGTACCCCCCCTTGAGGAGGGGTCACCGAACCCTCACTTGTGCAACCAGGCCGATCAGGATGAGCTCGGTTATAGGCACGGATCAGTCTCCTAGCATGGATGTCCGAAGCAAACATCCAAGAATTGTCCTCCTGACCATAACCTCTCCACTTAACTAAATACTGGAATTTCTGTCTAGAAAAACGAGAATCCAATGTTTTCTCAACCACGTACTCCAGATTGCCCTCAACCAAAACAGGGTCAGGAGGCACAGCCATAGGAACCACTGGCTCGACAAACCTCTTCAATAAGGACTTGTGGAACACGTTATGGATCTTAAATGTCCCTGGAAGAAGCAAACGGAAGGAAACAGGATTAAGAATCTCCATGATCTTATAAGGTCCAATGAACCTAGGCTTAAACTTTGGAGATGCAACCCTCATAGGGATATTTCTTGAGTACAACCAAACCAAGTCCCTCACTTTAAACCGTGGACCATCAGTCCTATGCCGGTTGGCAAACCGTTGGGCCTTCTCCTGAGAGAGAAAGACAACCTCTCCACTACCTGGTCCCAAATCTGCTGCATTCGCTCCACAACAGAGTCAACACCCAGACAGACAGAAGCCTCCACCTGTCCCGAAGAAAATCGAGGGTGAAACCCAAAATTGCAGAAAAATGGAGACATCAAGGTGGCAGAGCTAGCCCTATTATTAAGAGCAAACTCAGCCAAAGGCAAAAAGAGACCCAGTCATCTTGATCAGCAGACACAAAACATCTCAAATAAGTCTCCAAGGTCTGGTTTGTTCTCTCGGTTTGTCCATTGGTCTGAGGATGAAAAGCAGAGGAGAAAGATAATTGAACACCAAGTTTAGAACAAAATGTCCTCCAAAATCTGGAAACAAACTGGACTCCTCTGTCAGACACAATGTTCTCCGAATGCCATGTAACCGAACCACGTGCTGAAGGAACAAAGTCACCAATTCGGAGGAGGAAGGCAACTTAGGTAATGGCACAAGATGTATCATCTTGGAAAACCTATCACAGATTACCCAGATAACGGTCATTCTCTGAGAAACAGGAAGGTCGGAAATAAAATCCATAGAGGTATGGGTCCATGGCCTCTTGGGCACAGGTAATGGCATTAACAAACCACTAGAGTGAGAGCAAGGCTTGGAGCGAGAGCAAGTCCCACAGGACTGCACAAATTCCCTGACGTCACGAGACAAAGTAGGCCACCAAAAGGACAGACTCACCAAGTCTCTGGTACCAAAAATCCCGGGATGACCAGCCAATGCGGAACAATGAATCTCAGACACCACACTATTATTCCACTGGTCTGGGACAAACAATTTCCCAATAGGGCAGCGCTCAGGTTCATCCTCCTGACTCCTGAGCCAATCTCAAATTGGGCGAGATGGCGGAAAGAACTACACCATCTTTCAAAATAACAGTAGGATCAGATAACTCAGGAGAGTCCGCAAAGAAACTCCTCGAGAGGGCATCCGCCTTAACATTCTTAGTGCCAGGAAGAAAAGAAACCACAAAATTAAAACGTGTGAAAAACAAGGCCCACCTGGCCTGTCTAGGATTAAGTCGCTTGGCTGATTCGAAATAAACCAGATTCTTATGGTCCGTGAGGACCACCACCTGATGTTTGGCTCCTTCCAGCCAATGTCTCCATCTTCAAAGGCCCACTTCATGGCCAATAAATCCCGATTACCCACGTCATAATTATGTTCAGTTGGAGAAAATTTTCGAGAGAAAAAAGCACAAGGGTTACTCTTAGAGGTCTCTGGATCTCTTTGGGACAAAACGGCACCTGCCCCAATTTCAGAGGCATCAACCTCCACCTGAAACGGTAGAGAAACATCAGGCTGCCATAGAACAGGAGCAGAAGTGAATCTCTGCTTAAGTTCCTGAAACGCAGAGACTGCCTCAGGAGGCCAATTCACCACATCAGAACCCTTTTTGGTCAAATCAGTCAATGGTTTAACAATACCGGAGAAATTACCAATAAATTTACGATAAAAATTGGCAAAACCCAAAAATCTCTGAAGAGCCTTTAATGAAGTAGGTTGGACCCAATCACAGATGGCCTGAACCTTGACCGGGTCCATTTCAATAACAGACGGAGACAAAATTAATCCCAGAAATGAGACCTTCTGTATGCCAAAAAGACACTTTGATCCCTTCACATACAGTGCATTCTCTCCCAAAATCTGGAACACAGTCCGAACATGTTTCACATGAGAGTCCCAGTCATTGGAAAAAATCAAGATATCATCCAAATAAACAATCATAAATTTTTCCACAAAATCCCTGAAAATATCATTCATGAAGGATTGGAAGACGGAAGGAGCATTAGTGAGCCCAAAGGGCATCATTAGGTACTCAAAATGCCCCTCTGGGGTATTAAACGCCGTATTCCATTCATCCCCGTGCTTAATGCGAATAAGGTTATACGCCCCCCTGAGGTCAAGCTTGGTAAACCAACTAGCACTTTTCACCCTGGAAAACAGGTCAGAAATCAAAGGTAACGGATATTGATACTTCACAGTGATCTTATTCAAGAGACGATAATCAATACACGCCCTCAATGAACCATCCTTTTTGGCCACAAAGAAAAAACCGGCACCCAAGGGTGAAGAGGATGGTCTGATATGACCCTTCTCCAATGACTCCTTGATATAAGATCGCATAGCAATGTGTTCAGGTACAGACAAGTTAAAAAGGCGACCTTTAGGAAATTTGCCACCAGGCACTAATTCAATCCTGAGCCTGGGGAGAGGCAGAAAAAACAGGAGTGTCGGCATTAACACATTGGCAGCCCCAACTAGTCACAGACACAGATTTCCAATCCAAAAAAGGATTATGAGACTGTAACCAAGGGAAACCTATAATGTCATGCAGATTATACAGCACCAGAAATTTGCAACTCTCCTGATGATCTGGTTCAACCCTCATTATCACCTGAGTAGAAAACAGGGGTTTATTCTTCGCCAAAGGAAATCAATGCCAGTAGGGGAATAGACTTCCGCAAGGTGTCATGGAAACCCACAACGTTTGTCAAAGTCAAAATCCATCAGGTTAATAGTTGCTCCTGAATCAACAAAAGCCTGAGCAGAAAATGTGGACAGGGAGCAAATCAGGGTAACAGTCAACAGAAATTTAGTCTGAACACTACACAAGACAACTGAGCGTGCAAAGCGTCTTCCCCGCTTAGGGCAGACTGAAATAGCATGAGAGGCATCACCACAGTAGAAACATAACCCATTGCGCTTTCGAAACTCATGACGCTGTGCCCCAGAAGTCACTCTATCACACTGCATGGGCTCAGAAGCTGGCTCACAAGGCAACACTATCTCACGCTTACCTCTGTGCTCATGCAAACGTCTGTCAATTTGAATAGCCAATGACATAGAATCATTGAGACCAGAGGGAATCCCACCATAACATCCTTTACATTCTCTGACAGCCCCTTCCGAAAAAGGGCTGCCAAAGCGTTATCATTCCATTTGGTCAGGACTGCACACTTTCGGAATTTCTGACAGTACAACTCAGCGTCTTCAAGACTGATTTAATGCCAACAAGGTTTTTTCAGCTTGATCAGTGACATTAGGTTCATCGTACAATAACCCCAGAGCCAGAAAAAATACACCAACATCATTCAAAACAGGATCCCCAGGTGTAAGGGAAAAAGCCCAATCATGAGGGTCGCCACGCAGGAGAGAGATGACAATTTGAACCTGCTGTGGTGCGTTCCCTGAGGACTTAGGCTTTAAGGCAAAAAACAACTTACAGTTATTTTTGAAATTCAGAAATTTAGCCCGATCCCCCAAAAACAAATCTGGCATGGGAATCCTAGGTTCCACAACCGGCAACCCAGCAAGATAGGTAGCAATACTCCGAACCTCAGTGGCAAGCTGATCCACACGGCCAGACAACTGTGCAAGCTCCATTGAGAGAAAAAAAAATCCTCCTCAGCACCCAGAGAAAAAGAGGGAAAAAAATGCAACAAACAGGGAAAAAAAAATCTCTGACAACTCTGACAACTTTATTGATTTTTTTTTCTTTCCACACTATTTTTCCCTTCTGTGAGTACCATATAATTTTCAGGCGTGGCCAGTGATACTGTTATTGTTAGCAGCGGATTAACCAGCGTAACATCCAGTGTCAGCAACAGAGAATGTAGATTTATTCACATCCAGTATAGACAGCTTACAACACAGCATGAAATGTGATCAGCCTGATATCTGCTATGACTGCAGCATGAAAAACATTACAACAACACAGGAAGAGAAGGAGGAGGCATCCTGTCTGTGAGTGAGGGGTTTTTTTTTTTCAAAACTTTGTTAACAACCTCACAATATGCACAACATATCAAACAGTACAGTAGTAGTTGTTGCAATACATACAAATCAATATGCATTATTCCAACACCCCCACTCAACAACTACCTATCCTCTTATTCCCATTGTGGTTCTCAATTCTTGGAACCTGGCTCGTGGCAATGGCTTTGTCATAATGTCAGCTAGCATCTTATCAGTTTCACAATAGACAAACTGAATTATGCGACGATCTATCAAATCATGTAGATGATGGTGTCTGACGTCAATGTGCTTGGTTCTAGCACTGATCTTTTCACTGCATGCAAGTTTAATGCATCCTTGGTTGTCCTCATAAATCACCGTCGGCTGAGTTGACGGTTTGCCAAGATCGTCCATCAATTGTCTTAGCCAAACGACCTCCTGGCTTGCATAGGCTGCGGACACATACTCCGCTTCTGTGGATGACAAGGCAACAGACACTTGTTTCCTACTAGACCAGGAGATTGAACTTTCTCCAACTTTAAACAAGTATCCGCTTGTGGATTTACGATCACACGAATCACCAGCCCAATCCGCATCTACATAGCCGGTAAGTTCTAGATCTCCCGCTGCAGATAGTTTTAAATTTACATCTTGTGATTCTTGCAAATATCGCAGAAGTCTTTTAACAGCATTCCAGTCTCTTTGGCGCGGTTTTTCCACATATCTGCAAAGGATTCCAACTGTTGTGATATCCGGTCGAGTCATAGTTGATATGTACAGAAGTGCCCCCACTGCCTGACGATATTTCTTATTGTTAGGCAACAGGTCATCTTCTTCCAGCTTCAGGTAGGATGTTTCCATTGGGGTTGATATACTTTTGGCCTCTGACATTCCAAATCGATTCAGAATCAAATAAATTTTTACACTTTGGTTTAGAAGAAAACTCCCATCTTCCACTCTCTGGATTTGGATTCCTAGATAATATGTCACATTTCCAAGGTCTTTTGTTTCAAAATGCTGATTCAGAATTTCAGTCATTTTTCCAATTTCTGCGTCTTCTTGATGAACTACAATCACATCGTCCACATATAAGAGAATATACATCCACTTTCCATCTGTATATTTTGTGTATAAGCATGGATCTGCTTGACCTCTTTTAAATCCTTCTTCCAACAAGACTTTATTCATCTTGGTGTTCCATGCTCTTGCTGATTGCTTAAGACCATAGAGAGATTTTTGTAGTTTGCAAATAAGATTCTCTTCACCTCTTTGTACATAACCTTCAGGTTGAGTCATGTATAAGTCCTCCTCAATGTCACCATTTAAGAAAGCAGTTTTTATATCCAAATGTCTGACATACATCTTTTGTACAGCAGCTACAGCTAACAAAGCTCTGAACGTAGTCTGTTTAGCGACTGGAGCAAATGTAGCATCGTAATCTTCGACATACTTTTGAGAATATCCTTTTGCGACAAACCTTGCTTTAAATCTGTGGACTTTACCTTCAGAGTCATATTTGGTTTTAAAGACCCACTTGCACTTGATTGCCTTTTTGCCCTGTGGTAGCTTGGTGAGTTTCCAAGTTTGGAGTTGATGAAGAGACTTGATTTCCTCATTAGCGGCATCAATCCACTTTGTTCTTTCATGGATAGGTAGTCCTTGCATTTCATCCCATGACTGCGGCTCTGACTCAGGTAGTGTCTTGACAATGTAGGATAGACGTTTAGCTGGTTTACCTTTGTTTGATCTCGACGATCTTCTGATTTCAGATTCTTCTGATTTTTCTGTTCCTTCAGTGGTTGAAGAATCCAGCCAAACTTCTACATCCTCCTTGTTGTTGTCTTGTAATTGTGACTTCAGCTGGACTACTGGCGTGATGTCACAAAACTTGGGTGATACAAAGTTCTCATCAATCACTACATCTCTGCTTATTGTGACCTTGTTTGTTTCTGGGTGTAGAATCCTATAACCTTTCTGGGTTTCACTGTAGCCTACCAGGATACCTTCTTTAGCGTGAGATTTCCACTTAGTTCGCTTTCTTTGGGAATATGTACAAATGCTTTACTTCCGAATATTCTTATGTGGTGCAGTTTTGGCTTTCTGCTGTTCCATTGCTCAAATGGAGTTTTCTCTGTAGCTTTACCTGGTAGTCTGTTCTGAAGATAGCAAGCTGTCATGATTGCCTCACCCCAATATGTTGTAGGCAGATTTGCATCAAATAACATACTTCTTGCACTTTCACAGAGTGTTTGGTTCCTTCTTTCCACAACACCATTTTGCTCAGGGTTGTACGGTACAGTGGTCTGAAATAGGATTCCATTTTTCTTTAGAATGCTCTGTGTCTCATTGCTTGTATATTCAGTCCCATTATCTGCATGTAGAATCTTTGGCATTCTTCAAAATTTATTATATACCTCAGCTAGATATATTTCAAGTTTCTCTGGAACTTCTATCTTGGTGTGAAGCAGATGGACAACTGTATATCTGGAATGATCATCAATAAATGTGAGAAAATATCTCTTCTTCCCAGGAGTCTGAGTGCTCATTGGACCACAGACATCTGTGTGTATTAAATCTAGTGGCTGTTCTGTTCTTGTAGTACTTCTCTTAGGAAAAGCTTTTCTAGACATTTTCCCTTTGATGCAGCTAGTACACTTCATTGTCTGGTTACATAGATCAATTGTGAATCATCAGCTAGTTGCTTCTGAACTAACTTTCTTATTGCTTCTGGGTCTCTGTGTGCCAGACGCCTATGCCATACATGAATACAGTTATTGTGCTCTTCTTGTTGAGCAGTATACACACACTCTTTACATTTCAGCTGATAAAGTTCATCTGTGATTTTTCCCTCTGCTAGTGTGTGACCCTCTTTTGAGATGATGCAGCTATCATGCTTAAATGTAACTTCATTTCCTTGTTTTGTGAGTTTCTTCACAGATAGTAAATTACTCTCAAGACTAGGCACATAGAGCACATCTTTTACTGGGATCTTCCTGCTTTGTGTTGGTGAGATTTAACAATCAATATAACCATCTCCTATGCCTTCTGAACTCATGTACTGACCATTAGCCATAATCACTTTCTCTGACTTATTTTGATTAAGCTTAGAAAAGAAGTCTCTGTTATCAGTCATGTGACTAATTGCTCCAGAGTCTATACACCATGCATGCTTTGATGTATTTGCACTGACAGTAAATGCAATTTCAGTATTCACAGAATCATTTTCTCCAGACACAGCACTCTTAACCCTTTGCTGACTGTTTTGCTTTTTCAGCTGATTCATTCTAGCTTTCCAAACTCTGCAGTCGGCTTTCAAATGTCCTGATTTCTTGCAAACAAAACATTCACGTGTTTCTTTTAGGTGCTTTCTGTTATCATATAGACTCTGTGTTTGTAAAGCAGACTCTGTCTTGGTGCTTATACATTCTGCCTTCCTTTTATATTCATCTATAAGCTTCCCTCTTACATACTCCAGAGTAAGCTCATCATCTGGGCGCGCATCTAGTGCGGTCACAAGCGTGTCATAGCTCTCTGGAAGACCACTAAGCAGTAATGCGGCTACATGAAAGTCCTTCAGATCTTCCCCAATGCCTCTCAAGCGTTCTACAAGCTCTAGAATACTCCTGATATACTCCTGCATATCCTGGCCTTTCTGTAGCTTAGACTGGTACAGTTTTCTCATAAGATACAGTTTATTGCTTAAATTAATCCTCTCATGTACCTTTTGCAGCTGCTCCCACATTTCTCTTGCAGTATCACATTTACACACATGAACAATCTGATCATCATCTATGCTGAGTGATATGGTACTCTGTGCTTTCTGATCCATCTCTATCCACTCCTGTGGTACTGGGTCAGGTTTAGGCTCCTATGTGTATTTCCACGTACCTTCCCTTATCAGCAGCATCTTCACTTTGAATTTCCAGGATTGATAGTTCTGGTTAGTGAGACTTGGTACTGTAAACTTCATGGAGTTGCTGCTGCTGGTGGCCATCTTTGCTGTCTTTCTTTCTTCTCTTTTCTCTGTGTTCTGGGGATCTCTGGGACTCTAGGACTCTTGGAACTCTGGGAACTCTGGGCCCATAACCTGTTAGCAGCGGATTAACCAGCGTAACATCTGGAGTCAGCAACAGAGAATGTAGATTTATTCACATCCAGTATAGACAGCTTACAACACAGCATGAAATGTGATCAGCCTGATATCTGCTATGGCTGCAGCATGAAAAACATTACAACAACACAGGAAGAGAAGGAGGAGGCATCCTGTCTGTGAGGGAGTTTTTTTTTTTTTTTTCAGAACTTTGTTAACAACCTCACAATATGCACAACATATCAAACAGTACAGTAGTAGTTGTTGCAATACATACAAATCAATATGCATTATTCCAACAGTTATGTTTTGGTAGCTGAGGAGAATAAGCAAAAACGGCAATACACCAGAGAGGCTGGAACCTATTGGATTGCAGTAACCTGAACTAACCACACAACTAGAGGTAGCCGTGGAGCGTTCCTACGTTGAACTAGACGCCTCGTCACAGCCTGAGAGATAACTACACCTAAAGGCAGAAAGATGAAAGCTATCTGTCCCTGAGCAGATCTCCAAAGAAAATAGGAAGCCCCCAAAGATGTAATGGCGGTTAGACAAGAAGAAGCACGGACACAGACAGAAAATAGAATGAGCAAACGCTGGGGCCCAATCTGTCTAGACAGAAAAGTACAGGAAAGGATACTCACTGCAATCCAAAAAAAACTCTAAAAAATACCAACTCTTCTGATTGCAAAAACACCTGAGATCACACGATCTCTACCACCTAATCAGATCTCTGGTGTAACAAAACTAAGCCGCAGCCACTGAAAAAACAGGAAAAAGCAAATGAACAAACAACAGTGGCTCCAGATAAACTGAGAGGAGCACAAGCCCCCCGGAGGGGACCTGGCTGACCTCCACAGAAGTGCAGGGAACAATGCAAAAAGCAAGCACAAAAATAAAAGCAGAAAATATCTTATCTGATAGCAGAAGATGCAGGCAAGACTCAGTAAACTTCCAAATGAACCAGGAACCACAATTGAGACAAGAACAATTGATGCCGGCAACCATCATGGGAGGGAACCTCCCTTATATCAGACCAGTCCGTGATCCCAGATTGCCATTACTCGCTGAAAGGTTCAGTACTGTCTGTAACCACCAGTGGGAGCCTCTGCTCAGAAACCATCTCTAGCACATTCATAACAGGGAACTGTTAATGTGTGATTGGTTAGAACGTGGTGCAGAAGTTGTGTTTTTCCAAGAGTGGACGGTGCGACTGTGGAAGGTTTGCGGGGTGGAAACGGAGCTGAGGTAGAGCCAAGGCAGTGTCTCAAGGGGGCCTCTATGGGGCCTTGAAATTCTTGGTTGCAGCCCTGTGTCCAACAGTATATTCATGCACCTCATGAGTACAAGTACCCCATTAACCCTTACCAATATTAAGGGACCTGGTTGCACCCAGCAATAAAATGAAAAACTCATAAGATACTAATTGATATTTTTCACAAAATACACAAGATCATTACTCGTTAAAAGGTTCCTCACTGTCATGCGAGGTACAACACTATAACTAAAAGCGAAAATCGGTTTGCTGTACTGCATATATTGGCCAAAATATCAACAATACCTCAGGTATTTTTTGCAGGGTACAGCCAAGCCCTATAGTATTTGGAGGTCTATGTCCTTTTTGAGTACACTTACATAGTGCCAGGCAGCCTTCCTAATATAACAGTATTCATGTGATTAATAGGTTTAAGCCAGACACTGTGCAATGCACATATGTATGATAATACCAAGGAAAGGAAGGGAGATCCAGAATGGATTCATACACCATAATTAAGGGCCTTAGTAGAAAAGGGCACTGTCAATGTGGAAGATATTCAGATGAGGCAACATTCATCAGGGCTAGACCCCAAAACAAAGTGATATCAATGCGCATTGTATGGATAGGGGTGATCTCTCTGACTTCTTTTACATACACTTTGAAGGAATATTCTCAAGTTTGAAAGTTATTCATTCAGTCAAAACAAATAGCTGGGGTGCTGATGGGACACCCACCAATCCTGAGAACTGGGGCTCTGAAGAGCCCTGTATGAATGGCGTGATGGTCAATCATGTGCACAGGTGCTTTATTCATTCTTATCGGAGTGCTGAAGACCAGCCAAGCACAGTGCTCAGCTCTTAAGAATGAATGGAGCAGCAGTGCATTATGCTGAGTCACTTCTCCAGGACAAGCCGTGATTCCAGGAAGTCAAGGAGTCTGAGGTCAAGAGCTAGGAGGGCAAAGTAGTCAGGTCACAGTCCGTTGTCAGAGTACATCAGGTAAAAGTGTCAATACAAACAGGTAGGCAAAAGGCAAATCCAAGGTTCGGCAACAAAGATTAAAATTTTAAAGTTCAGAGCAAACACACCACTGAGCTGTAAGCTACGACTGGCAGTAGTCCTAGTATAAGCAGTCAAGGATGCAGAAATGCAGGGATTGCAGAACAATGCTTTAACAGCAATACAATTTAATTTATAACAAAGGTGATGAAAATGATCTCCTCACAGAGAGTTAATAAAAAGTAACAATTGAATTTAAGGTTTAACACAACAGTCTGATATCCAAATTTCACTTATCATATTCTTCTCTGGTCCTCATCAGCATACAGTCTGGGTTGGAATACCGGGAATGGCCAGGGCATGGTCCGCAAATGTAACTCAACAAATCACGGTCCAGCTTCTGGGGGCAACGGGCGGTCACCGGTACTGCCCCGCTGAGCACCCAGTCGATTAAACTGTGCAGCAAAAGTGGGGAATGCTGCAGAAGTCTTTGGCCAAAGCGTGTTCTTGCTGCATGCCTGTCAGAGGTGGGAATGCACTTAGGATCCTGCACCTGGCACCCACTCCTCAGAGCGAGCACTGCGCACTGATCATCTGTGCGCCTGATGCTCTGCACACTCACTGACTCCCGGGAGCACTCATGCAAGTTCTGCTGGGGTACGGCTCTGGCCTCTCTCACTCTCTGCAGAGTGTGGTACACTCCTCCTTCCTGTCTCGCTGCCAGCAGGGACCCTCTGCCTTTTCCCGTGCTTCTTGCTTCCTGCCTGGACTAGACTCGCCCCCTCTCCCCGGGTCATGGGACCTGTCCGGTTCCCCTTTCTTTCCCCCCGGCAACACTGGATGCAGCCTTGGCAGTTCCGGATCCGGAGCCAGCAAGCTAAATCGCCAAGAAATAACCCTGAAAGGCTGACACCTAGAGGATTTCCAGCAGGCCAGGCCAAATTGGGCTGCAAGGAAATCTCATACTTAAAACTGACAGCCCAGCATGCCTCTGCATAGTACAGGATGGCCGAGCTGTCACTCACAATGCTGACAGTCTGGAACGCCCCTGCAGTCCATAGGATGGCTGAGCTGTCACTCACTGCATCCCTTGGACACAGTGAGCGTTGGTATCATGACACAGTGCACATGCTCGACCACTGTTCCATTCACAAGGTTCTTGGGATTGGTGGTCGTCCAGTGGTTGGACTTCCAAATCTGAGAATACCTCTTTAAGCGGCATATAGGTTTGCATAGTATATCTTCAGGTTGTAGCTTTTTCCCTAAGGTAACTAAGAGCGTGAAAAAGAACAAGAATAGAGCTTCTATGATGCCCAGGTCTATGCACAGCAGATTTCTCAGTATATGATTTTGCATATGAATAATAATTGCTCTTTGCAATAAATGTGCCTTTAGTACCTAATCTACCACTGTTTTATATCATGTAAAAACAAAATTTAAAAAAAGTAAAATGTCTTTTATTTCTCCATCTGGAAAACACATGACTGGGAGAATACTGTGATCAGGATTGTATCTGCAGACACAGAAGAAACCTTCTTCTGTATGGAGTAGACTGCACATTTATGTTCACTTCTTCTATATTCAAGCACAGAGAAATCTTTCAAATCATTTTTAGCACATTAAATATATAGAGAGAGACCAATAATCATCAGGTTAAAACAACAGTTCATGTTTGGTGCCATTCACATATTAAGCCGCTGCGTTATAAACCAGACCAGTGTGGCTTTCCCAATGGCTAAACATCTGGATGTCTGGATATTTTAGCCTTGTCACTAATTCTTTCTTAACATATCCAATGTATGAATTACTGCTCTTAATCACATAACCTTTACCATTATGGATTCCAGAGTTCTGGTTAGACAGTACCTAACCAGTACATGTCAAATCAACCAAATGAAAGGCCATGATGTGATACGCATTTAATGAAGCATTTCTACTGTTTTTATGTATTGCACCTTTCATATACTATATTTACTATGCTTTGCTACATAACCCGTATAAAATGAAGTGGAACATTACATATTAGGCTATTTCTGTTGCTAAAGTAGGAAAAGCCAACAAAAAGGAGACTTCTTGCAAGGGAGGACACTGAAAACTTGTTTATAACAAGTATAAATATAGGCCATGAGTTTATATGGTTTTTCCAATTGCCTGGTACATTTCTATTTAAAATCCCTCAAAGTTTATGACTAATAACTGGATTTTTCTAAAAGAAAAAAATAAATAACTCTCCGGCAAACCTTATCTAATACATAAGTATAGTAAGAAAGCTAAACTTAAGGCTCGCTCACACTTGCGATGTACTCGAAAGAGGGCAATCCAATGAAAAAATCGGATTGCACTGGGCCCAATGTTAAACTATGGGGCAGCTCACATCTGTGATTATTTTCTCATGCCGATTCAGCATACAAGAACAATCACAGCATGCCTGGCAAAAACCAAACCTTCCAGACAAAAAGCAGCAACTTAACCTAAAAAAGTGTCACCGTAGCTACCCGGGACATACCTCAAGCCTAACCAATAGATAACCAAAAAAGGGATAGTAACAGAACTGCCACTATAAAATAAAGATAAACTTATAATAAGGTGTCTATATATATATAAATGTTAATCAAGATCAAATAACACAAAGAGAGGTATTTATGAAAATATAACAATATTTATTATAATATAACAACGTATCAAAACGTATCAAACTCGCTTCATCAATGCAAATGATCATAGTGAAATCCAAATAAATAACACAGAGAAAAGTGAGTTGAAAACAAAAGGCATGCCAGAAATACTAAGCTAGTCATTACCTTGTGACATGATGATCGCATGCACACCGCACCGATAGAGGGGGGATACAGGAAAGCCCCGACGCGCGTTTCACCGCACTCGGCTTCGCACTCCTCACTATGATCATTTGCATTGATGAAGCGAGTTTGAAACTGGATCTTTTTCGATTATTCATGCCTGCACACACACACTGAATTTGAGGGGGAGATATGTGTCATTTCTCTTAATCATTGTCCGTTTCTTTGACAGTTGATTGGCTGTATTATATCTTCTCCCCTTATGCTAATTTGTCCATAAGTCTTATGTTTTGATACGTTGTTATATTATAATAAATATTGTTATATTTTCATAAATACCTCTCTTTGTGTTATTTGATCTTGATTAACATTTATATATAGACACCTTATTATAAGTTTATCTTTATTTTATAGTGGCAGTTCTGTTACTATCCCTTTTTTGGTTATTTAAAAAGCAGCAACTGTAGGTATCACACCAAGGAGATATGGCAAAAAAAACAGTGGTTAATAAGCCCATAATGGCGATATTTCAGTTATGTGAACCTGTAGGCGCATGTTCACATTGGCCACTAAACAGACAAATCTAGCATAACATTGCATGCATACCAAATTATATTTCAGTTCATCTCTTTAGATTTTTGTTTCAAAATTTTTGCACTTTATGCAAATAAGGGCACGGCCTCACTTTTCTTTGAGCTGGACATTACATTTATATAGCTCCCCATGGCTCCGTGTCCATTAGTCATGGTCTCTGTCCTACTCGGCCATTATTCACATTAACATAATTTAACATATGGTAAGGTTTTAATACTAAAGGTTAGGACTATCTTGACTAGAGATGAGCGAACTTGTTCAGAAAACGTTCGCCAATCTCAAATTCGGCACGAACGTTGCAGATTCGGATTTGTGTTCGGTTTCTTGAGACGGCAAAATTCTATCACAGTTCAGTAAATCACCGCGTTTCCAGTAATGCTTTTGTTATGACTTTCACTAGTATAGTGGTGCTGTATGATTAGCAGGGGGAATGAGGGGACGTGTCTGATGAGGGAAGGGAGTATGTCTAGGTCAGAGGAGCTGAAGAGTATTTTTTTTTTGCTTTAACCTTTTTCCTGACCTAATGTGTGTACATTCCGGCAGCCAATCAGGACACAGAAACCATCCACAATGTCATGACTCTAGGTCTTCTGTGATTGGCTGCCGGAGTCACATAACCCTGTCCATATAAAAAGGGGACATTTTGTTTTGCTGGGTCATTTTCACAGTGTCACAGTGCAGAGAGGCCAGCTACTGCTACTGCTGCTGCTGAAAGTGAACTAGTCAGTTAGCTAGACAGGATACTGTCCTGTGTGAAATCAATCTTGCAGCATCGAAGTAGATTGTGCAAAAACTGTGTTGCAGTCTCAGGAGGCCCCATTTGCTAATCTAAATTGCATGTGATAAAACTGTGTTTCAATGAGAAATCAGAAGGGCAGATTTCCACTTAAAAATTGTTAGGCCTAATATTGAGGTGCTGCCTGGAGGCTCAATTTGCTAATCAAAGTGATTTGGGATAAAACTGTGTTTCGTGAGAAATCAGGAGGCCACATTTGCTCATCAAAATCATTAGGTGTAAGAGGGTTGTTTAGGCACACTACCTAAGAAAATAAATAGTGATTTTTCATTTAGTGACAGATGTGGGCCAAAGGTTGTAAACAGCAGGGTACAAGAGGGGAAGGCTACTTACAACATGAGTGTTTAAAAGCAAGGTCTGGTGGAATGGGAGTAAGGCTTGGTGTTCGATATTTATGTGGGGTAGGTGTTAATGTGAATGAAAGATCAACTAAACAAACACTGTCTTGTCCTATCCAAAGACCACTTACAACATTTGTTACTGGCCGGCATACTCGACTCCCTTTCTTTGGCAGCCACACAGTGGTATGCATTGTAGATGAGGCCCAAAAGAGCATGTGCTCCAGTGGATGGCAAGCTCTGCATCAAGTGGCCTCTTCTCCTTTGCTCCAACTTAATATCACACACAGCACAATCCTCAGAACACCTCAATCGTACTTGCTTCCCCCGCATCAAAAATTTCCAAATCCCCAACTGACTATGAGGAACCTCAGATGGGCCATTCTAAAGAGCTGTTCACACATTGCATTCGATGGCTTCAGAGTCTAGTCCAAAGAATCACAGAATCCAGAGGATTAAAGCATTTGCACCGATGCCCAAAATATTTTAATGTTGGATTTGGGGCTGGACGAAGTAGGGTCTGAGCAGAATCCAGACCCTCGCCACCATATGTTAACCAGCAAGGGTGGAGGTGATCCTGATGAACTCAGATATCAGAGATGCATGCGGACTGTACTGTGTTGTCAGGAAAGGAAGAGGAGGAGGGTGACTTTCAGGGTGAGGAGTGTGAGAACAGAGAGGATGACGATGAGGTTGGAGATCCAACTTGGTGTGAACCCAGAGGTACGGAGCTGAGCTCAGCAGAGGAAGTAGAGGAGGGAAGATGAGAGGTTACTTTGCAACTTCCCAAACAGAACAAAGCAATGCAACCACAACAAGCACTGTATCCTCAGCCTCATTCTGGCTGTGGCCAGCACTGGTCACGAGTGTGCAATTTGCAGGGGCTGGCAAGGTTTGCCTAGCCTGGGTCTTTTTTTGAGACTACGAAGCATGGCCCAACTCATGTCATCTGCCAAATTTGCAAAAAAACTCAGTAGATGCAAAAATTGCAATAATTTGACAACTACATGCATGAACCTGCACATGCGCGATCAACATGCTTAGCGTGGGAATCTCACTGCACTAAAATGCCGACTAGCGGCCTCGCCAACCGCTGCTATCCCATCAACCACATCTGCTGCTCTTCCTATCCATCACCATCACCATGCAAAGTCTTCTCACACAGGTCTCTAGCCTCAGAAACTCCACTTTTTTATCCCCTACAGTCGGGTGAGTGACAACAAGTAACTGTTACAGAAGTGGACATGACTGCGTTTTAGTTTCCTGAAACCCCACTTAAGTCCAGT